>OX457036.1:84796986-85444486 GCA_949752735.1 Lumbricus terrestris
GTAGGGTGTGGTCGGGTGGGAAAAAGTCGATACGAGCTAAGGTATGGGGTGGGACAGGTGGGGTGTCATGGAGCCGGAGTGAAAAACCAAGTGAAACATTAATTTTTCAATGAATTTCGTACGTTGATATGCTTGGTCTGTTGCTTGCGGGGAACGGACATTAGCCCCTGGGCATTATCCCCCCGGACATTATCCCTCCCGGACATTAGCCTCCCGGACATTATCCCCCCGGGGTAGGACATTATCCCCCCAGTACATGATAGCATTGCCTAAAAGTGATGCACAAAATGTAATTAATGAGCCTATGTTAAATGAATATCTATACATTACACATTAGTTTAACATCCTGTAGGAATATTATGTTAAGTTAATTGAAGGTTTATGTATATTATAAGACATTTTAAAGGTCTGAAACGACGCTAAGAAGTCTACGAAGCTCATACGTAGGCCCAAATGTCGTCAATAAACCTTCGTTGTAGCCATAACTGACACTATTGCATACGATTCCCATTTGTTCATTTCTCTAACGTATTGAATGTAATTTTGAATTGAAATGACACTAATAAGTCTAGGAGGCTGAGATATAGCCTAACTGACGTTAACAAATCTTTGTTGCGAGACACTAAACAAATAACTGTATAGGCCCTAGGCCCTACATACGATTCCCATTCGTTCACTTCAAATCTAGGTCTAGGCCTAGGCCTATTGATGCAATTAGGACCTAAATGATAGTAAGTACTTTCGTTTGCATGTGAAATTGTGAATGCCAGTGACAAGTCTTATCGGTTACGGCATTATTCTACGATTTGCACATTGGGGGGGTTTGTCCGGGGGCCAATGTCCTACGAAAAATCGGGGGAAATATGTCCGGGGGCTAATGTACGAGGGGATAATGTCCTGGGGGATAATGTCCAGGGGGGCTAATGTCCTACAACCGTTGCTTGCCTATAATGTACAGGGTAGGCAGAAAAGACCCCGTACGGTTTTTGCCAATAATATTGGCAAAAACCGTACGGGGTCTTTTTTGCCTACCCTGTTATCATGACCAAAAGTAGAAATTTCAAAATTACATTTTACTTGCTAATGGACATTGGACAATGCATATTTACACATCATGGCCAGATTTTATCAGAATATGTCAAACAGAACAATAGTTATATCACTTTTAGTGAGGTCACCCACCTTTTTTGACGATTCAAAAACGTAAGGCAATAAAAGGTAACAAAAACGATTTTGGCAAGTCACATCTAAAATAACTGTTGTAATTGTAATTGTAATTGAACATTTGTATAGCGCCGCTCACAGATTCAGTAGCGCTCCCGACCCAAAGTTAGCACTGTCGCTAACGAATAGTATAGTTCACTTGTGAAGTGAACTTGTTGGTACTTCACAACTTGTGTTCAATGTACTCACGGCCATTTTCAAGGTTGGGTTAGGTGTGTGAGGGATGGGTCGTGCAGGCTGAAGCCATGGATAGGGTAGGTGTAGCGGCTGGGGAATGGGCTTAAGGTAGGGTCGGGTGGGTGCGAATAGGTAGGAAGAAGTAGGGCGAGAAACCAAAAATTTATTTAGAGGTTGTGTGGGGTTTGGTGGGGTGGGATGGGAACCTGGTTGGGTGCAATGCGGCCGGAATGAAAACAAAGCGACATTTTTATTTTTTCAACGAACCTCGTATGCTGAAAATTTTATGAGTTATATATTATGCGTCTATATTTGTTTGTCCAGAATGCATACACACAGGTCAATTTATGAAGTTCCAATGGACATCGATTGAAGCCGCCGGACTACCCATCCCCACCCCCAGCCCTCACACCGCCACGCAAATTAGGTTGGGAGGTGAAAGGCAGTTTTCCGGGAAGACTTCAGTATCAGTACATCGCACTCATTCACCTCAAACCTCACATCTAGACAAAGATGGGCGGAGTGAGGGATGGGCCGTGGCCAAGTGAATATGCGCAACTGGACATCTAGATAGCATAATGAGTTATGTCGCTAATTATCAGAGGTGATTATCGGATATGTTTAATGTACCGCTTCGCTGTTCGGGGGTTCGGTGAAGCCAACAGGGTAAAGCCGGTATTTGGATGGCCGAGAGTCATCTCAAGTAGGCCTATAGGCTACATCAATGTAGCACACAGGGGGTTTGAAGTCGTCTCTATTCTCCTATCACCTAATGTTACCGTAATGGCAATGGCCAACGGGAAGTCACACGTCCACCAGACATAGTCGAAACTCGAAAGGAGACTGACAGACACAAAGACAGAGAAGCACGGAGAATGACAGACCAAAAGATTTACGCCTAGACAGAGAGAAGGATAGACAGAGGGACAGACCGGGAGACAGGAGGACAGACAAGTACGCAGGAGGACAGATCAACAGACTTGCGCGTAGACAGACAGACGGACAGGCACACAGGCAGACAGCTTGGCAGGAATACATCCCAACGGACTTATGAGCAGACAGACAGAGGGGCAGGCACACAGACCGACAAGTTGGCAGGCGGATAAACCAAGAGACTCTACGTGCAGACACACTCTTACGTAATCACTCTTGGAGGCAAATACAGAGGCAAGAGCAAACGTGCAGATGATAAAACGGCCACAAAGAGCGAAGAACAAAGAGAGACAGACAAAGGGAAGGACAGAAATAGAGACGAACATTCGGCCTTAAAAGTAAACTCGTGCCGTTCAACAGTTCAATGGAGTTGAAGAAGACTTTCAATGACAGTAATTGTGTTTCAAATCACTATTAGGTCTACACGAAATGAGGAGTTTATCGTGAGTTCAGCATTGGAATAATAAGCAACTTTAAATCGCGAGAAGGTCGACAGATCCTGTAGCCCTAATGGCTATCTCCTGCCATTCATCTGCCAGTAGTTATTACTTCACGGCCAGACATCCAGACATCTAGCCTACTTGACAGGCAGACAGACCAACATATTAACGCCCAGACATAGACACGGGCAGGCACACAGACCGGCAGGTTGCAGACAGATCAAAAGACTAACAAGGGGTTGTGGAATGGTACAAACACTCAGACAGACAACCAGGCAAACGGACAAACAAACAGACAGACAGAGGGACAGATACGCAGAAGGACAGGTAGAGAGACAGATTGACCAACGGACATACACACAGACAGACAGAGGGACAGACACACAGAAGGACATGTAGGCAGACGGATTGACCGACGGACATACACACAGACAGACAGAGGGACAGACACGCAGAAGGACAGGTAGACAGACGGCTTGACCGACGGATATACGCACAGACATACAGAGGGACAGACACGCAGAAGGACAGGTAGACAGACGGCTTGACCGACGGACATACACACAGACAGACAGAGGGACAGACACGCAGAAGGACAGCTAGACAGACGGCTTGACCGACGGACATACACACAGACAGACAGAGGGACAGACACGCAGAAGGACAGGTAGACAGACGGCTTGACCGACGGAAATACACACAGACAGACAGAGGGACAGACACGCAGAAGGACAGGTAGACAGACGGCTTGACCGACGGACATACACACAGACAGACAGAGGGACAGACACGCAGAAGGACAGGTAGACAGACGGCTTGACCGACGGACATACACACAGACAGACAGAGGGACAGACACGCAGAAGGACAGGTAGACAGACGGCTTGACCGACGGACATACACACAGACAGACAGAGGGACAGACACGCAGAAGGACAGGTAGACAGACGGCTTGACCGACGGACATACACACAGACAGACAGAGGGACAGACACACAGAGGGACAGGTAGACAGACGGCTTGACCGACGGACATACGCACAGACAGACAGAGGGACAGACACGCAGAAGGACAGGTAGACAGACGGCTTGACCAACGGACATACACACAGACAGACAGAGGGACAGACACGCAGAAGGACAGGTAGACAGACGGCTTGACCGACGGACATACACACAGACAGACAGCGGGACAGACACGCAGAAGGACAGGTAGACAGACGGCTTGACCGACGGACATACACACAGACAGACAGAGGGACAGACACGCAGAAGGACAGGTAGACAGACGGCTTGACCGACGGACATACACACAGACAGACAGAGGGACAGACACGTAGAAGGACAGGTAGACAGACGGCTTGACCGACGGACATACACACAGACAGACAGCGGGACAGACACGCAGAAGGACAGGTAGACAGACGGCTTGACCGACGGACATACACACAGACAGACAGCGGGACAGACACGCAGAAGGACAGGTAGACAGACGGCTTGACCGACGGACATACGCACAGACAGACAGCGACACACACACATAGACGGATGGTTAGTCAGTCAGTCTGTTCAACGGACACACGTACAGACATACAGACGATCACACACAGACGGACAGGTAGGCAGCCAGACAGATCAACAGACTTGCGCGTAGACAGACAGACGGACAGGCACACAGGCAGACAGCTTGGCAGGAATACATCCCAACGGACTTATGAGCAGACAGACAGAGGGGCAGGCACACAGACCGACAAGTTGGCAGGCGGATAAACCAAGAGACTCTACGTGCAGACACACTCTTATGTAATCACTCTTGGAGGCAAATACAGAGGCAAGAGCAAACGTGCAGATGATAAAACGGCCACAAAGAGCGAAGAACAAAGAGAGACAGACAAAGGGAAGGACAGAAATAGAGACGAACATTCGGCCTTAAAAGTAAACTCGTGCCGTTCAACAGTTCAATGGAGTTGAAGAAGACTTTCAATGACAGTAATTGTGTTTCAAATCACTATTAGGTCTACACGAAATGAGGAGTTTATCGTGAGTTCAGCATTGGAATAATAAGCAACTTTAAATCGCGAGAAGGTCGACAGATCCTGTAGCCCTAATGGCTATCTCCTGCCATTCATCTGCCAGTAGTTATTACTTCACGGCCAGACATCCAGACATCTAGCCTACTTGACAGGCAGACAGACCAACATATTAACGCCCAGACATAGACACGGGCAGGCACACAGACAGGCAGGTTGCAGACAGATCAAAAGACTAACAAGGGGTTGTGGAATGGTACAAACACTCAGACAGACAACCAGGCAAACGGACAAACAAACAGACAGACAGAGGGACAGATACGCAGAAGGACAGGTAGAGAGACAGATTGACCAACGGACATACACACAGACAGACAGAGGGACAGACACACAGAAGGACATGTAGGCAGACGGATTGACCGACGGACATACACACAGACAGACAGAGGGACAGACACGCAGAAGGACAGGTAGACAGACGGCTTGACCGACGGATATACGCACAGACATACAGAGGGACAGACACGCAGAAGGACAGGTAGACAGACGGCTTGACCGACGGACATACACACAGACAGACAGAGGGACAGACACGCAGAAGGACAGCTAGACAGACGGCTTGACCGACGGACATACACACAGACAGACAGAGGGACAGACACGCAGAAGGACAGGTAGACAGACGGCTTGACCGACGGAAATACACACAGACAGACAGAGGGACAGACACGCAGAAGGACAGGTAGACAGACGGCTTGACCGACGGACATACACACAGACAGACAGAGGGACAGACACGCAGAAGGACAGGTAGACAGACGGCTTGACCGACGGACATACACACAGACAGACAGAGGGACAGACACACAGAGGGACAGGTAGACAGACGGCTTGACCGACGGACATACGCACAGACAGACAGAGGGACAGACACGCAGAAGGACAGGTAGACAGACGGCTTGACCGACGGACATACACACAGACAGACAGAGGGACAGACACGCAGAAGGACAGGTAGACAGACGGCTTGACCGACGGACATACACACAGACAGACAGCGGGACAGACACGCAGAAGGACAGGTAGACAGACGGCTTGACCGACGGACATACACACAGACAGACAGAGGGACAGACACGCAGAAGGACAGGTAGACAGACGGCTTGACCGACGGACATACACACAGACAGACAGAGGGACAGACACGTAGAAGGACAGGTAGACAGACGGCTTGACCGACGGACATACACACAGACAGACAGCGGGACAGACACGCAGAAGGACAGGTAGACAGACGGCTTGACCGACGGACATACACACAGACAGACAGCGGGACAGACACGCAGAAGGACAGGTAGACAGACGGCTTGACCGACGGACATACGCACAGACAGACAGCGACACACACACATAGACGGATGGTTAGTCAGTCAGTCTGTTCAACGGACACACGTACAGACATACAGACGATCACACACAGACGGACAGGTAGGCAGCCAGACAGATCAACAGACTTGCGCGTAGACAGACAGACGGACAGGCACACAGGCAGACAGCTTGGCAGGAATACATCCCAACGGACTTATGAGCAGACAGACAGAGGGGCAGGCACACAGACCGACAAGTTGGCAGGCGGATAAACCAAGAGACTCTACGTGCAGACACACTCTTATGTAATCACTCTTGGAGGCAAATACAGAGGCAAGAGCAAACGTGCAGATGATAAAACGGCCACAAAGAGCGAAGAACAAAGAGAGACAGACAAAGGGAAGGACAGAAATAGAGACGAACATTCGGCCTTAAAAGTAAACTCGTGCCGTTCAACAGTTCAATGGAGTTGAAGAAGACTTTCAATGACAGTAATTGTGTTTCAAATCACTATTAGGTCTACACGAAATGAGGAGTTTATCGTGAGTTCAGCATTGGAATAATAAGCAACTTTAAATCGCGAGAAGGTCGACAGATCCTGTAGCCCTAATGGCTATCTCCTGCCATTCATCTGCCAGTAGTTATTACTTCACGGCCAGACATCCAGACATCTAGCCTACTTGACAGGCAGACAGACCAACATATTAACGCCCAGACATAGACACGGGCAGGCACACAGACAGGCAGGTTGCAGACAGATCAAAAGACTAACAAGGGGTTGTGGAATGGTACAAACACTCAGACAGACAACCAGGCAAACGGACAAACAAACAGACAGACAGAGGGACAGATACGCAGAAGGACAGGTAGAGAGACAGATTGACCAACGGACATACACACAGACAGACAGAGGGACAGACACACAGAAGGACATGTAGGCAGACGGATTGACCGACGGACATACACACAGACAGACAGAGGGACAGACACGCAGAAGGACAGGTAGACAGACGGCTTGACCGACGGATATACGCACAGACATACAGAGGGACAGACACGCAGAAGGACAGGTAGACAGACGGCTTGACCGACGGACATACACACAGACAGACAGAGGGACAGACACGCAGAAGGACAGGTAGACAGACGGCTTGACCGACGGAAATACACACAGACAGACAGAGGGACAGACACGCAGAAGGACAGGTAGACAGACGGCTTGACCGACGGACATACACACAGACAGACAGAGGGACAGACACGCAGAAGGACAGGTAGACAGACGGCTTGACCGACGGACATACACACAGACAGACAGAGGGACAGACACGCAGAAGGACAGGTAGACAGACGGCTTGACCGACGGACATACACACAGACAGACAGAGGGACAGACACGCAGAAGGACAGGGTGACAGACGGCTTGACCGACGGACATACACACAGACAGACAAAGGGACAGACACGCAGAAGGACAGGTAGACAGACGGCTTGACCGACGGACATACACACAGACAGACAGACAGAGGGACAGACACGCAGAAGGACAGGTAGACAGACGGCTTGACCGACGGACATACACACAGACAGACAGAGGGACAGACACGCAGAAGGACACGTAGACAGACGGCTTGACCGACGGACATACACACAGACAGACAGAGGGACAGACACGCAGAAGGACAGGTAGACAGACGGCTTGACCGACGGACGTACACACAGACAGACAGAGGGACAGACACGCAGAAGGACAGGTAGACAGACGGCTTGACCGACAGACATACGCACAGACAGACAGAGGGACAGACACGCAGAAGGACAGGGTGACAGACGGCTTGACCGACGGACATACACACAGACAGACAGAGGGACAGACACGTAGAAGGACAGGTAGACAGACGGCTTGACCGACGGACATACACACAGACAGACAGACAGACACGCAGAAGGACAGGTAGACAGACGGCTTGACCGACGGACATACACACAGACAGACAGAGGGACAGACACGCAGAAGGACAGGTAGACAGACGGCTTGACCGACGGACATACACACAGACAGACAGAGGGACATACACGCAGAAGGACAGGTAGACAGACGGCTTGACCGACGGACATACGCACAGACAGACAGAGGGACAGACACGCAGAAGGACAGGTAGACAGACGGCTTGACCGACGGACATACACACAGACAGACAGAGGGACAGACACGCAGAAAGACAGGTAGACAGACGGCTTGACCGACGGACATACACACAGACAGACAAAGGGACAGACACGCAGAAGGACAGGTAGACAGACGGCTTGACCGACGGACATACACACAGACAGACAGACAGAGGGACAGACACGCAGAAGGACAGGTAGACAGACGGCTTGACCGACGGACATACACACAGACAGACAGACAGACACGCAGAAGGACAGGTAGACAGACGGCTTGACCGACGGACATACACACAGACAGACAGAGGGACAGACACGCAGAAGGACAGGTAGACAGACGGCTTGACCGACGGACATACACACAGACAGACAGAGGGACAGACACGCAGAAGGACAGGTAGACAGACGGCTTGACCGACGGACATACACACAGACAGACAGAGGGACAGACACGCAGAAGGACAGGTAGACAGACGGCTTGACCGACGGACATACACACAGACAGACAGAGGGACAGACACGCAGAAGGACAGGTAGACAGACGGCTTGACCGACGGACATACGCACAGACAGACAGAGGGACAGACACGCAGAAGGACAGGGTGACAGACGGCTTGACCGACAGACATACACACAGACAGACAGAGGGACAGACACGCAGAAGGACAGGTAGACAGACGGCTTGACCGACGGACATACACACAGACAGACAGACAGACACGCAGAAGGACAGGTAGACAGACGGCTTGACCGACGGACATACACACAGACAGACAGAGGGACAGACACGCAGAAGGACAGGTAGACAGACGGCTTGACCGACGGACATACACACAGACAGACAGAGGGACAGACACGCAGAAGGACAGGTAGACAGACGGCTTGACCGACGGACATACGCACAGACAGACAGAGGGACAGACACGCAGAAGGACAGGTAGACAGACGGCTTGACCGACGGACATACACACAGACAGACAGAGGGACAGACACGCAGAAAGACAGGTAGACAGACGGCTTGACCGACGGACATACACACAGACAGACAAAGGGACAGACACGCAGAAGGACAGGTAGACAGACGGCTTGACCGACGGACATACACACAGACAGACAGACAGAGGGACAGACACGCAGAAGGACAGGTAGACAGACGGCTTGACCGACGGACATACACACAGACAGACAGAGGGACAGACACGCAGAAGGACAGGTAGACAGACGGCTTGACCGACGGACATACACACAGACAGACAGAGGGACAGACACGCAGAAGGACAGGTAGACAGACGGCTTGACCGACGGACGTACACACAGACAGACAGAGGGACAGACACGCAGAAGGACAGGTAGACAGACGGCTTGACCGACGGACATACGCACAGACAGACAGAGGGACAGACACGCAGAAGGACAGGGTGACAGACGGCTTGACCGACGGACATACACACAGACAGACAGAGGGACAGACACGCAGAAGGACAGGTAGACAGACGGCTTGACCGACGGACATACACACAGACAGACAGACAGACACGCAGAAGGACAGGTAGACAGACGGCTTGACCGACGGACATACACACAGACAGACAGAGGGACAGACACGCAGAAGGACAGGTAGACAGACGGCTTGACCGACGGACATACACACAGACAGACAGAGGGACAGACACGCAGAAGGACAGGTAGACAGACGGCTTGACCGACGGACATACGCACAGACAGACAGAGGGACAGACACGCAGAAGGACAGGTAGACAGACGGCTTGACCGACGGACATACACACAGACAGACAGAGGGACAGACACGCAGAAAGACAGGTAGACAGACGGCTTGACCGACGGACATACACACAGACAGACAAAGGGACAGACACGCAGAAGGACAGGTAGACAGACGGCTTGACCGACGGACATACACACAGACAGACAGACAGAGGGACAGACACGCAGAAGGACAGGTAGACAGACGGCTTGACCGACGGACATACACACAGACAGACAGAGGGACAGACACGCAGAAGGACAGGTAGACAGACGGCTTGACCGACGGACATACGCACAGACATACAGAGGGACAGACGCGCAGAAGGACAGGTAGACAGACGGCTTGACCGACGGACATACACACAGACAGACAGAGGGACAGACACGCAGAAGGACAGGTAGACAGACGGCTTGACCGACGGACATACACACAGACAGACAGAGGGACAGACACGCAGAAGGACAGGTAGACAGACGGCTTGACCGACGGACATACACACAGACAGACAGAGGGACAGACACGCAGAAGGACAGGTAGACAGACGGCTTGACCGACGGACATACACACAGACAGACAGAGGGACAGACACGCAGAAGGACAGGTAGACAGACGGCTTGACCGACGGACATACACACAGACAGACAGAGGGACAGACACGCAGAAGGACAGGTAGACAGACGGCTTGACCGACGGACATACACACAGACAGACAGAGGGACAGACACGCAGAAGGACAGGTAGACAGACGGCTTGACCGACGAACATACGCACAGACAGACAGCGACACACACACATAGACGGATGGTTAGTCAGTCAGTCTGTTCAACGGACCACGTACAGACATACAGACGATCACACACAGAAGGACAGGTAGGCTGCCAGACAGTCCAACAGACATGGATCCTGAGGGACGTAGTTTATAATGGATACATTGTTATGTAGAATTACAATCGCGATTAGGGCGACACTGGTGAGTGCTTAAGCGTTACATTAGCGTATAACGGCTAATATGTCGACCTTGTGTGGCAGAAAGTATAAGAAGAGGAGTCAATTGGTACAAAAGGGAAAGCGATTATTATGTTCGACGCTCGGGAGGACTTTAGATTTCTTATCTCCTCTCTTAAAAAAGTTATATTTGCCGCTAAGAGATATTTTTTGAAGAAAACCTGGATATTAGTAGATTAGTATATTACAAGACATGTTGCAAAATTTCAAAACAATAAGATGCGCATATTTAGAAAAAATCGCGTTTTACTAAAATGCATGAGGATGACGACCTTATCGTGAAAATTGTCGTGATGAGATTAGCTATGGATAAGTCTAATTATTATTATTATTATTATTATTTTCCCACCTTTCGAAGGGCTGCGCTCTGCAGACAGGATGAGGGTATAGTGGACAGAGTTTGGTGATGAACATAGCCTGTTGAACAAAACATAGTGATTCACTTTGTCTACAGTACTGTTGTTGACATGTTGAACACTGATTTTTGAAGCAGTCCACTATTGCTGCGACTGCAAGTAGGCGTATTGGGTGCTAAGGTTCTCGACCTGGATTATTTGTTGTGTCAAGTTCTCCTATAAAATAAAAGTATTATGAGCATCAGCGGTTGCACCTTGCGGCTATTAGCTTAATTTTTACTGTGGGTTGTATACGTACGGTATGAAATATCATTATATCTGGCACATCCTAGGACCTAGGTAAAACTAACACCCTCTTTTGACTCCACCATTTTTATTGCATAATATAGGCTAGGCCTATGTAGATTTCACCAGGAACCATCTCTTTTGAGGTCACGTTAAATAGCCATCAAGCAGAATTATTAGCCCGAAACGCGAATAGGCTACAGGATCATTATAATGTACATGCATTTGGGTCACAACTGAGCCCACATTATTTTGCGAATCGTGATACTGCATTTGGATCCGTGTAATACGACACGTCTTATAAGCCTACGTTTAGCATGAATTCATAATTATTAGGAATTCACGCTAAACGTAAGCTTATAAGAAGTGTCAAATTCTCACGCGGATCCAAATGCAGTACCACGATACACAAAATATGAGGGCCCTATTATAATAGTAGCCTACTGTTGTTATTCACGTGATGGGTATCTGTCAGACGTAGGAATCAACGTACTAGGCCTATAGGCTAGTTTGGCTTTACTTCAAATTCAGTTTGTTGCAAGTAGCCTCATAATAATAATAATAATATTGGAAACATGCCGATGACATTTGCGTCAAGATCTTCATCTGACCGTTTCCAGTGGTGTGTGGCTTTTGCAGCCGTCATTTCGTTGTTGATCCTTATATCATGTAGGCACACTTCTACATCAGAAGGTGAGCATCATAGACATTTTAGTAGAAAGCAGTTTTAGTTAAGCGGTTCTAAAAGAGCTCATAAGGCCAATAAATTTATTTTTTGTCTACCTAATAACGTTTTAAGATTGCTCTGAGGCAATTCCCCACTGGCGGAGACCTAGGGGGGACAGGGGGGGACGGTCCCCCCCAATGGAGGCGTTGGGGGGGACGGCCCATGCATTTGTCCCCCCCAATGTTTAAGCGTTAGGGTATTTACACAAACACGTCAGTAGAGTTCTAGAGAAAGAAAACTTTAGCAGATGAAGTTCATATTTATAATGATACGAATTCCCGGGCAATCCTGGCTCTAACCAATAGTTATTTAGTCCCACGTTGAATAGTTTGCGAACATTATACTGTGTGGATAAGATACCTCTTTTAACATATTACCGGTTATTACAAAAACCTTGCCAACAGATCTGATAACTGAAAACTGATATATAATTCATGGACTCCATCAGGAAAAGAGAAGTTCAAATTACCCGACTTAGGATGTGGCATGTCCTTAATAACACTTGGCTGAAAGTATTAGGTAAAAGCACAACAGACCTGTGTTCTAAATGCCAATTGCCTGAAACAAATGAGCATACGCTGCTTGCGTGTATAACGAATGATATATCAATCTTACTACTTAAAAAATGCGAGGAGAAAAAAGTGGAATGCACTGTTAAAAATCTTTAAAGACGTCAACAGCCTTTGTAGCTATAAGATGCCGTTAAAATTCTGATTAATAATAATAAATAACGCCGCAGCGTCATAATCGGGCTTCTGCTACATTCCCCTCAGGTTTCCTTCCGGCTCGAATCAACCCCAGTTGGACATTGGGAATAATATGGAAATAAAGTAAGTTAGTATGTAAGTATTTTGTTTATTACTCCTCTTGAAAACGAACAATGGGACATAGAACATCGTTATCATACATCGGATTGACAACAGGTAATAAAAACGTACGATTTAAAATCCCAAGTTAAATGTAATATAATTACTAAACTATTATCATCAAACAAGTTAACTATTATTTTTTTAAACAGAGAATTCCAATTGGAGATGTCTCTTACACACCTCTTTTAACTTTACTAAACTATTATCATCAAACAAGTTAACTATTATTTTTTACAATTGGTCAAGTGACTCAAGTACCTTGCTCTAAAGTGCTGTAATATGCCGAGCAAATTTCTGTCCAGGGTAACGGCCTCTGTTGTCATGGACCCTGGTCAAATCGGATCCATCCATTTTTTAACAGAGAATTCCAATTGGAGATGTCTCTTACACACCTCTTTTAACTTTACTAAACTATTGTCATCAAACAAGTTAACTATTATTTTTTAAACAGAGAATTCCAATTGGAGATGTCTCTTACACACCTCTTTTAACTTTACTAAACTATTATCATCAAACAAGTTGACTATTATTATTGTTTTAAACTGAGAATTCCAATTGGAGATGTCTCTTACACACATTTGTTAATTTTACTAAACTTAAATCATCAGACAAGTTAACTATTTTTTTTAAACAGAGAATTCCAATTGGAGATGTCTCTTACACACCTCTTTTAACTTTACTCAACTATCATCATCAAACAAGTTAACTACTTTTTTAAACAAAGAATTTCAATTATATTTGTCTCTTACACACCTCTTTTGACTATTATTATTGTTTTAAACGGAGATTCCAATTGGAGATGTCTCTTACACACACCTGTTAATTTTACTAAACTTATATCATCAGACAAGTTAACTATTATTTTTAAACAGAGAATTCCAATTGGAGATGTCTCTTACACACCTCATTTAACTTTACTAAACTATTATCATCAAACAAGTTAACTATTATTATTGTTTTAAACTGAGAATTCCAATTGGAGATGTCTCTTACACACATCTTTTTATTTTACTAAACTTATATCATCAGACAAGTTAACTATTATTTTTAAACAGATAATTCCAAATTGAGATGTTTTTTACACACCTCATTTAACTTTACTAAACTATAATCATCAAACAAATTAACAATTTTTTTAACATAAAATTCCAATTGGAGATGTTTCTTGTACACCTCTTTTGACTTTACAAAACTATTATCATCAAACAAGTTGACTATTATTATTGTTTTAAACTGAGAATTCCAATTGGAGATGTCTCTTACACACCTCTTTTAACTTTACTAAACTATTATCATCAAACAAGTTGACTATTATTATTGTTTTAAACTGAGAATTCCAATTGGAGATGTCTCTTACACACATCTTTTAATTTTACTAAACTTATATCATCAGACAAGTTAACTATTATTTTTAAACAGAGAATTCCAATTGGAGATGTCTCTTACACACCTCTTTTAACTTTACTCAACTATCATCATCAAACAAGTTAACTACTTTTTTAAACAGAGAATTTCAATTATATTTGTCTCTTACACACCTCTTTTAACTTTTCTAAATAATTATCAATTCAAAGCATTTCGACATTGCGGCGGGGGGGCACTTTTGAAGTCTTAAGCAAAAACTATAAGCACTAAAATGATGAGGAAATTCGTTAATATGACTACCTGAAATGCTACCTTTTAGTGCTGAAAATTGATATTTTTCGAAGTTTGGCCAAACCCTCCCCTGCTAGGCGCTTCGTGCCTCGACGATCGTCATTCGGCCGCTCGTCCGTCCCCCCCAAAGTTCGGACCAGGTCTCCGCCTATGCAATTCCCCAACATATAGCGAGCGCTATGTGTGTGAATGAATGGTAAGTTGTCATCCTGTAACAGCGTACTCGCTGGTTAAAATTCATAGTGTTACAGCATGGGTCATATAAAAGGCACTAGAATTCTTTGCGGGATGCGGTGGTGTAGTGGGTGTGTTCGTCGCCTACTCGCCTTGCAGCCGAAGGGTTGCAGGTTCGAATCCACCTCAAGCCGCCGCGTAGGGACCATGGGCATTGGGCAAGTCCTTCATTCGCAATTGCTCAGCGTTTCGGCGTGAAACTCCGATGCAGTGTCCGCTCTGTAGTTGGGAGCGCCTCTGAGTGAGCTTGAAGGGCACTATAACAAGTGCACATACAAACAAACAGTGGCCTTCGAAGTTTAGTAGACTATTTATGAAGTAATTATCCTGTCTCGACAGGCGATGCATTGTGCTTAGCATTGTGCTAATTAATCAATTTGCAAAGAAAGTAGGCCTAAATGAAAGACAATATAAAAAACTACGACAAATTTTTTCGCCACGTGAGGAGATTTGGACTGTCGAAGTGATCAACGAAAAAAATGCAATTAAGTAATTTAGGTCTAGGTCTAATCTCTCTGTTACAGCATGGGTTATATAAGGCACTAGAATTCTTTGTGTGAGACAGAAACATAAAGACTGTGAATGCTCGCTTTTACAAAATCATTCAGTGAAAATTAAATTCTGCTAACGAAAATATTCGAATCAAGGGGGATTCTGTAGGAACTTATTTCTGTCTAAGTCTACGTCTTTCAGGATGAAACTAATTACCAATAAATAATGCTTCTACATAGCAGCCCACGGTAGGTCTACCATGCAACTTTTAGCGGATTTTAGCAGTGCTGAATCGGCGAGTATGTGAGTGATAGTTATTAAGATAGTTGATGAGTAAGTGAGTTAATGTGTCTGTCGGGCGGTCGATCAGTCAGTCAGTCAGCTAGTCAGTCAGTCAGTCAGTCAGTCAACCAGTCTGTCAATCAGTCAGTCAGTCAGCTAGTCAATCAGTCAGTCAACCAGTCAGTCAATCAGTCAGTCAGTCAGTTAGTCGGTCATTCAGTCAGTCATTCAGTCAGTCAGTCAGTGAATCAGACAATCAGTTAGCCAGACAATCACAATGCCAGAAGGTAGGCATACTACGACGCTTTCTACTCGCTGACAAATCACTTCTGTAACTCTTCTTTGTACATTCTACATTTTTTACGTATTCACTAACACGAACATTTACTTGGTGACAAAAACATGCTCATGCTAAAAAAACTTCTAAGCATTGCTAATTAATCAATTTGCAAAGAAAGTAAATGAAAGGCAATATAAAAAATTATGACATTTTTGACATAATAGAGCTAGGCCTAACCCATATCCTCAGTATTCTCTGAATGATATTAACCATTGTTGGGCTAAGGACCGAATGGTCCATCAAACAAGTCAAGCTGCCGACAACTAATCTAATCTAATCTAATTAATCTAGTAATGTATTTGTAAAGCGCTTCTCAAAGCAGAGCTATTCAGGAGCGCTCTCAGCGTGACAGACCCATGAAAAGAAAAATGTCTACAAGCAGCGAAAAGATGCAGGTGAATTTCCTACGAGAATACTGCCACAAATTTCAGAAGGAAGATGATTCCAAATTAAAGGACCATCAATAGCAAAAGCCCGATGATGGGTTAATGAGGTTCGAGATCTAGGTACAAATAGATCAAAGTTGTCAGCAGAACGAAGAGGTCGTGAAGATTTTGCACAAAGAGGTTTACACATTAATGTAAGTCACACGTATTTAGGCGCTAAGCCCTGCAGGGACTTATTAACTAAGAGCAGGACCTAATATTATCTGATTCGGGCGAAGATCGGAAGCAGACTGAGTGAAGGTTATGACTCATGTATGTAGAGATGTGCGAGTATTGAGGAAGTCGTGCGATAAGTCTAGCAGCAGAATTTAGGACAGATTTAGGACTTACAATGTCCAACGATGCAATTAGTGATCTTATTGCAGTATGCTACACGCAGTGCACGCACTGTGATAATACTTATGAAGTAGGCCTGGGTAAAAGTTTTCAGTTAATTAATGCAAAAAATGATGACTTCGATGCCACGAATCGATGATGACATTGACGTGCCTTTGGCATGGCGAACAGTATTCGCCTCAGCTAACATATAGGCTAGGCTTACCCTGCATTGGTTCTTATACTCGCTGCGGACTTTACTGGGTCTCTGCACTGGTATGGCGCTGCATTGAGGACCAGCTCCTCCATTTTTGATGGAATTTTGAATAGTTCTTGAAATAGAAGTCAGATTTGCTGGGGATTCATAGGGCAACAAATCACTTATTCTCTTTGTCCAGGCGAATTTTTATTTTCTGCAGGCCTATTGTCCAATAGGATCTTTACAAGTAATGACAATGTGTTTCCATTGTTCAGCCAACTCATGATAGGTCTATGTTTGCGGCTACTTTCTGAAAACACCTACAGGAAATTTGTAAATGCGTTGAAGACGGCGGTCAGACTGTCCTAAGCGAGCAGTTGCTGTAGGTCTATAGGCCTAGAATATTCTTAAGCCAAGAATTGGAAAAAACGCTTAGCGTCTCATGTGGTTCGGGGCTTTTAAAAGGAATTTTTAGAACTGCGCAACCGTTTGTTCTCGAAAATATTATTTATGACGACCTTTTTTGATTGTTTGTGAGAAAGTTGTCCCAAAAACGTCGAAAGTCGTCGGCGATAAAATCTGATGTCCTTTTTTAATTCTTTGTCAGAAGTTTCGCAAGTTTTCCCATAAATAGGCTACAGCAAGTCGCCGGCGATAAAAATCTGATGACCTTTTTTAAAGTCCTTGTCAGAACGCATAGGCTGCCGCTACAGAAATGTCGTAAGTCGCCGCGTACAATATCTGATGACCTTTTTTAAAGTTATCCACAACTTTTTAATTTGGCCTTCCTGCAGTATTGCGGCATATTTTTCGCTGCTGCCCTCGTTCTATTTCGATCTTCCATAGTGAAACCGGCTGCAGTTACCTTTTCCTAATGATTATCACTGCACAAGATTGATCTTACAACGGCACAAATTCATTTACAATTGCACATTTTGTGTAGACCTGCATGTTAAAAAGCCCTGAATTGTGGTCTACGGCTACTCAACAAATATGGCGCATCTATTAGAAGCACAATTTGCCTTTCAATTTGCTTTCCAACCCATAAAGTTTTAAACGAAAACTACTTAAAACTCGTTATAAAAAATAACTTGTCAGTCTCCTAACAATATGTTGCTTAGGCCTTTATTCCTTAGCCTTATTTTCCACTGACAGTGACAATAAAGACTAAAGACATTATGTTAATTAAAACTAAATTAAGACATGCCGTAATTATGATACCGTTAATTAAGTGAAGAAATCCAGGTTTTTAGACAAACAATTATGACAGTCCTTCTACTGTTGTTAAAAAGGTGTCATGACATTTTCTTCTTCCACAGCGACAGCTTCTCAGCAGTACATTGGATGCTACAGGGATAAAGGGCATCCAAGAGCAATGGAATTTCACCACAGCAACAATAAAGTAAACAACACACCGCAATCATGCTCTGAGGCGTGTGCTGAAGGGAACTACTCGTACGCTGGAGTACAGGTAACAAATTCATAGCAGGTGCAAAAAACTTCACTGTTATTATGCCGGAAAGTGTTCAGTATTTTTGTTCTAAGTGCTCTGAATCTGTGTATCAAAGCAGACTCTGAGGATTAATTGTTTGCCGGATGTGAAACGATACAGATAAATTAAATTAAGTGCATGTGACATAGCCTACCAGTGTAGCCTACCTGAAGAAAGTACCGGTTAGATAATAACAATAAAATAATAATATTAATATTAAAATATTGCAAAGGCACCTTTCCTACAAAACTAGAAGACCCTCCAAATAAATTTCCGCCCCCTAATAGCAATCCTTTTAAATAATTCAAGAGGGATAATTATTTATATAGGCTATTGGGAAATAAGGATGATGATAATAATGATGATGATAATAATGATGATGATAATAATAGTGATGATAATAATAATATTTATTAGGCCTACTTCAAAATTGCATAGAAGTGAAACGGTGAACGGCTATAATTGTGCATCGAAAGTTTTGTTGCAGGGACAGTAACAACTACGCAATGAAAATGTCAACTACACACTTTAGTCAGAAAGAAATATTTTATGTGTATTGTTTCAGTACGGCTATAATTGCTTCTGCGGAAACAGCTATGCCAAATATGGATTGTCAACAACTTGCAACATGCCGTGTCCTGGAAGCAACAAAACAATAATATGCGGTGGCTCCTATGCCAATAGCGTGTATTCTGGTTAGTCATTCATTCGCAGATCAGCATTAAAGTTAAGAATATGGCAAAGCAAGAGACTTCATTGGTTAAGAAGATAGAGAGGTCTCTTGGTTTCACGGCTATTTTGCATGCATAGAACGCTCTTTTTTCTCGCTTCCTCTAAAAGTCGTGACAGTGTCCACTGAAATAGTACCGTTATCCGAGTCATTCCCAGAGGTATACAACTTGCACTATAGATCTTCTGCCCTAATGTTCTTTGCGCTTTATAAAATAATGCACACCAGTGTCCACAAGTTGGCTTGCTTGGTGCTAATTGAGGAACCTTTTCCCTTAGTTTTCCTCTCCAGTGATTATCTTGCCTCTCTCCTATTTTTTAGTCCGAGTCTTTGCAGCCTCTCTTCACAATTCAAATCTATGTAAACCCAAATCACTTTTGCAGCTCTTCTTTGTACATTCTAAAGTTTTTCTACGCATCGTTTAACAATACGCCTTTAACAATGTCGCATGGACTCCATGTCTGGATGAAATGTGGCCTAACGGGTGATTTGAACAGTTACAGAACTGTAGGCTTATAATCTATCCCTGGTGACCGATGTCGGTGGGCCGTAGCCTATCATCCTGAAGTTGAGTTGGCCTTTAGATGCTTCGGCACATTTTATAAAAAGTTTTGCGCTATTGTGCAATGTCAACTCCAAGTCATTTTATTCATAATTGACTTGAAACAGGTCTACCATACTACCATTTCATATGAAAACTTGTTTTGCCCCCACATTATTTCACTCAGTACTTTTCCAAATTAAAGCACATTTGCAAGCGCGGTGACCTGCTGAACATTCTTTCCGCATCTTCCCGCAGTGTTTCCGCATCAATTCATGCCGCGCTGCTCTACGCAGTTTCATCAGTTGCAAACTTACACATTTTGTGATAAATCCCACGTCCTAACACGAATAAAAAGTGCGAACAGCAACGGCCCAAGCACTGATCCCTGTGGCACCGTCAGGGCTGAAAGTGAGCCGGGTCGGTCCGGGTCTGCGACCCGGCATCGATTTTCGAGACCTGCTGTTGCCGGGTCTCAGCCGGGTCGCTTGTTTATCAAAAATCAGTTGCGAATGACTAAAAAAGGTCGTCATTCGTCAAAAACTAGGTTAAAACGGTAGGATTTTTAAACATTTTCGGCGAATGATTAGCGTAGATGCTTATGCCAATGAATACACCGCAGATATGTTAAACATGCCACCGACCCGTGATGAGGTTATGTGCACCATAACCTTACTGGGAGGCCCGCCGACTTCCTGGGAGGGGCTACGCCGGTAGTCCTGTACAACTAGGCCTACATTAGGAAATGGGGTGTTAAATTAGCAGTAGCATTCATGGGCGGAGACTTAGGGGGCCAGAGGGCGGATCCTGAAATTTGCGGTTGGGGATGGAGATGCTGATATCCCCAATATTTCAGAAATATTTCAAAAATATCATTATAGACTATAAATTTCTAGAGTGTTATCCACTGTTTATCCATAACGAGCAATTTGTTTACGACGACAGCAAAAAATTCTACCTCTGTAGTGTGGAAATTCAAAAATTTATAGGCCTACGACGTGGTGACGGTGGTTTCATTGAACACTTGACAATTAAATTTTCGTTCAACAATGAAATAATTATGAGAAATTTGTTGAGATGACAGCTCAAATTGATACCGCTGCAGTGTGGATAATTATGTAAAAACATTTTTAAGATACAAGGGTTCACTTTTGAGGTCATAAACCGCGACTTTCGGCACTGAAATGATGAGCCGTTTCGCTAAAACGTTAAAATGACAGCATGAAATGCAACTACTGCAATGTGGAAATTCATCAAATTTGACCACTGGGGAGGGGTTATTTGTTGAACTCTTAAATCAAGTCTTTCAGCAGTGAAATTATGAGATATTTTGCTGAGATGACAGCTTAAAATAATACCATTACAGTTAGGAAATTTGAGATTTAAACAGTAGGAGAATACACTTTTAAGCCGTAAACCACCGAAACTTCTAAAGCGCTACTCAACAGCCAAACGCGGGGCACCAGCTTATTCACGAGCGCTGCGTCGAGTCAAAAGGGTTGTCCGTAAAAGTAGTCCGAAGGTGGTCCGGGTCGAGTTACCAAAGGATCAGAGGGGCGGGACAGCAAATAAGGCGAGTGTCGTCTGAAACGGGAATTGGAGGTGGAGGATCAGATGAGACATATTATAGTAAAAGTTTTTGAAAAGGCGTGACTTCATTTTCGAATTAAAAGCCCAAGGTGTGATGGATGGATGAGCCTGAGGAAGGTGATGGTGTGTGATCAGTAATGATGGTGGAGGAACTGAAAAAGATCGGAATTCAGGAGACAGATCATTCCAAAAGCGTGGTGCTGTGTTGGATATGGCTCGGTTGGAGAACTTGAGATGAGTTGTGACCGGCGGTCGAGAAGGAAAGACAGGCCGATGATCGGATAGAACTGATTGGCTGGATGGTGAACAGTTCGCGGATATATCTGGACTGGGAGCATTGTAAGGAGTTGTAGGTTAAGGAGAGAACTTTGATGTGGATTAGCTCTGGGATTTTCAACCATAGTGAAGTGACTTGAGGTTAGTGCTAGTGGCTCAACACTAAGCAATGGTTTCAAAATACACAGAGTATAGGCTAAGGCTAAGCCTTCATAGAATTAGCTTAAAAAATTAGAATTCAATTACACATTTTGGGTGGGTTGAACTGGTACAACCCATAAAGGGTTTTCCTATACGGTACCCATATGACAGTTGTAAACTTAGAAACTTGTTATAGGCCTAAACTTGTAATTTTGTGATCATGGTAAAGACGAAACCCATTTCTTTTGCAATATAAAACTTTGACTTTGTTATCCTAATAATCTGCTACTCTGCGAAAAGAATCTTGAAGTTTTCATGACTTTATCGTTCATAAAATAGCTGGCAAATAAGAGCCTAAAATGGACTCAAGTTGAGGTCAACACAGCTAAAAATGCGTTGGTCGCTGGGGCTCCGCCCCAGGCCCCGCTGGGGGAGCTTACGACGCTCCCCCAGACCCCCTAGTCGGTATGGGCTTCGTGCCTTCGGCACTCGCAGCTTCGCGCCCTCGGCGCTTTCCGGCCAAAAGTCAGACCCGGCAACTTTTTCAAACCACTTTCAGCCCTGTGTACAACTGTGAAACATTGCGGTGTATTTAGATAGTATAATATTTAAATAGGCCTAAAAAATTAAATCGACTGTTTCAGTATGTCCTGTTGGCAACTACGGGCAGTTTTGTGCTGGAAGATGTCACTGTTTAAACAACGAAAGATGTATCTACCGAAATGGTATTTGTCCGTCATCTCAATGTGAAGCAGGATGGACTGGAATCAGTTGCAACATTCGAAGTGGGTTAAAGCTTTGCTTAGATAGTAGACTACAAAAATTGGGTAAACGTGTATTTTAGCGTCCTAAATTATTCGCTCATTGCAGCATTTATGTTTTCAATCAATCCAACTTCTAGTTTGAAGAGAATCCTTCCATCGATCCAGCTTCTATTTAGGCAAAATTCGTTTCTTCAATGCCCGCTTGTATTTAGGCAGAGATTATTTTTTCATCATTAAAACTTCCATTTAGTTAAAAATTATTGATCATCACTCTAGCTTGGATTTCAGCGTAATTGTTTAAAAAATTCCCACGTCTATTTAAGTTGAATTTATTTAAACAGACCTAAAGATCCGGCTTCTATTTGTCGTGGAATCGTTTCGTCAATCCGACTTGATCCACCATCGCTTAAACACATGCAATGGCAAATAATTTACGACGCTAAAATACACGCTTACCAAAAATTATACTGAAGACCAATGAAAACTTAAGCAGCAACTTTGATTAGCAACTTGATGGTGTCATTTCTTAGTGGGCAGGCCTACTTGTCTGCTTGCAAGAGATAATTTCTATTGCACCGAAATTTTGGAATCAACCGCCACACCGGGAATATTTCCCGATTCCAATTACTGTTAATCAGGTTTTTATCTGTCAGACGTTGTTTTAGGTAAGTAGGCCTAATGTCATTTTTATATGTGAGCTCCGTTCAGACAGCACGAAGAATAACGTTGATTGTTAGGCCTACATAACGAGAATTGCACATTCATTAACTTTTAATATTCAAACGTTTGTAATCGTAATCGTAATCGTAATCTCCTAATTTCTAAAGCGCCACTGGAAAGCCAAGCGCGGGGCACCGGCTTATTCACGAGCGCTGCGTTGAGTTAGGAGGGTTGTCCGTGAGAGTAGTCTGTGGTGGTCCGGGTCGAGTTACCATAGGATCATGATCAAATGCGTTGAGTCAAAAGGGTTGTCCGTAAGAGTAGTCCATGGTGGTCCGGGTCGAGGTACCGTATGATCATAGGTGTGGAACAGCTACTAAGGTGGGTGTCGTCTGAGCCGGGAATTGGAGGGTGGGAGATCAGGTGAAACAGGATAAGAGTTCTTGAACAGGAGTGTCTTTAGTTTCGAGTGAAAGGTCCGAGGTGTGATGGATAGAGGAGCCTGAGGAAGGTGATGGTGTGTGATTAGTAGTGATGGAGTAGGAACTGAAAAGGATCGGAACTCAGCAGGCAGATCATTCCAAAGGCGTGGTGCTGAGTTGGATGGTGACCCGTCAAAATAGCCCCGTCAAAACAGCCCCGTCAAAACAGCCCCGTCATAATCGCCCAGCGACAAAACAGCCCCGTCATAATCGCCCACCGACACAACAGCCCCGAAAAAAGTAGTTCCCGACAAAATAGCCCCGACGAAATAGCCCCGTCAAAACAGCCCGTGTCAGCAGTTCCGTGAAAATAGTCCAGTCAAACACGCCACCGACAGCTCAGTTCCAGAACTTCTATTTCAGATAATAGAAAAATATTCATCCAGCTTACATTTCTTAAGCGTTTTATCATTCATTCAGCCTCTGTATTATATTTTAAAAAACTTGATCCCGCTTTGATTTCTCAAGCGTTTTATCATTCATTCGGCTTATATTTCAGACATATAAAATACCTTCATCCAGCTTCGATTTCTCAAGAATTTTATCATTCATCCAGCTTCTATTTCAGATGTATAAAAACATTAATCCAGCTTCTATTTAGGATCTGTAAAACCTTTATCCAGCTTCCTTTTCTCAAGAGCTTTATCATTCATCAAGCTTCTTTTTCAGATATATAAAAACATTATTCCAGCTTCTATTTCAGATCTAGAAAACCTTCATCCAGCTTCCAATTCTTAAAAGTTTTATCATTCATTCAGCTGCTATTTCAGATCTATAAAAACATTAATCCAGCTTCTATTTAAGATCTATAAAACCTTTATCCAGCTTCCATTTCTCTAGCGCTTTATCATTCATCCAGCTTCTGTTTAGGATATAAAATGCCTTCACCCAGCTTCGATTTCTCAAGCATTTTATCATTCATTCAGCTTCTATTTCAGATATATAAAAACATTAATCCAGCTTCTTATTAAGATCTAGAAAACCTTCATCCAGCTTCCAATTCTTAAGATTTTATCATTCATCCAGCTTCTATTTCAGATCTATAAAAACATTAATCCAGATTTTGTATAAGATCTTTAATACCTTTATCCAGCTTCCATTTTTAAGCGTTTTATCATTCATTCAGCTTCTATTTAAGATATAAAATGCCTTTATCCCGCTTCGATTTCTCAAGCATTTTGTCATCCATCCAGCTTGTGATATTTTTTGTCACCGGGCATTTCGAACCAGGCTGGATGAATGATAAGCGCTTAAGAAATGGAAGCTGGATGAAGGTTTTATATATCTGAAGTAGAAGCTGAATGAGTGATAAAATGCTTAAGAAATGGAAGCGGGGTGAAGGTTTTATATATCTGAAATAGAAGTTGGATTAATGCCTTCAAAGATCTGAAATAGAGGGTGGATTAGTGATAAAAAGCTCGAGAAATTTTATATCCTAAATAGAAGCTGGATGAATGATAAACGGTTAAGAAATGGAAGCTGGATGAAGGTTTTATATATCTGAAATAGAAACTGGATGAGTGATAAAGCGCTTCAGAAATGGAAGCGGGATCAAGGTTTATATATATATATGAAATAGAAGCTGGGTGAGTCACATAACGCTTAAGAAATGGAAGCGGGATTAAAGTATTTATATATTAAATAGAAGCTGGATGGATAATAAAAACGCTTGAGAAATCGAAGCTGGATGAAAATTTTATAGATCTTAAATAAAGGCTGGATTGACGAAAAGGCTTAAATCCGACTTCTATTAATAGTTCTATTTACCAACGCGATCATTTCCAAAAGCCATCTTAAACTTTACAAGCATTATTTTCATCAATTCGGATTCCGTCGGTCTATTTTTTTACGAAAATTGTGTTCTTCCGCGACTTTGCCGGTTCCCGACAAAATAGCCCCGGGCTGTTCTGACGGGGCTATTTTGACGGGGCTATTTTGTCGCTGAGCGATTTTGACGGGGCTGTTTTGTCGGTGGGCTATTATGACGGGGCTGTTTTGACGGGGCTATTTTGACCGGGCTATTTTGACGGGGTGCCGGTGAACAGTTCGCGAAGATATCTGGGCTTGGAGCATTGTAAGGAGTTGTATGTTAAGGAGAGAACTTTGTAGTGAATTCGCTCTGGGATTTTCAACCAGTGAAGAGACTTGAGGATGGGGGTGATGTGATGATGTCTGGGTGTTCTGGTGACGGCTCTAGCAAGAGAATTTTGTATGAGTTGGAGGCGCTTAAGTTGTGTGGAATGAAGGTTTAAGAACAGGGAATTGCAATAGTCAAGCTTTGAGTGGACGATGGACGTAGCAATGGTGGAAGCAGTTTTGAAATCAAGCATGGGTCGGATGCGTCGGAGGTCCCGGATGTGCATGAAGCAGGAGCGCGATAGATTAGAGATGTGGTTAGAGAAGGAGTGAAGCAGGAGCGCGATAGATTAGAGATGTGGTTAGAGAAGGAGAGGTGTGAATCAAACATTACACCAAGATTGCGGACCGGAGCATCAGAGGTGAAGGTAAGAGATGAAGAGTTAGTCGATAGGTGTATTGAAGGGTCAGGGATTTTCTTGATTTGGTCAGGAAGGCCTAGAATAATTAACTCTGTTTTGGAGGGGTTGAGGCAGAGGAGGTTGGACGACATCCATTGAGAGATCAGATTGACCACATTGAGAAGTTTAGCAATGGAGGTGGAGAAAGAGCCTGGGGAAAAGAAAATGAAGAGTTGGGTGTCGTCTGCATAGAGATGGTGGTCAACAGTCGAGGATTTTATGAGATGACTTAAAGGAGTGGTGTAGAGAATGAAGAGGAGTGGACCCAGGACGGAGCCTTGAGGAACGCCGCAAGATAGTGGAAGAGGTTTCGAACAGTGACTGGAGGCTTTAACAGAGAAAGATCTGGAAGACAAGTAGGACTCGAACCAGAGTAGAGCAGCGCCAGAGACGCCAAAGGAAGAAGAGAGTCGATTAAGAAGGAGACTGTGATCGATGGTGTCGAATGCAGCGGAGATGTCAAGGAGACAGTTTGTATATGTCGATGTTCAAATGAATTTCCAAGAACTTAATTGTACAGGTCATCGTTACAAGCCATGGCAATGGCTATTTAGATGGCAACTCAAATTCGATAGATATTTATAGGAATAGGAATTTGGCATATTGTGTTATAATTTCAGTTATTTTTATATTCAGATTTTTAACCTGTCCATACGGTAACGCCACAATTTTTGCCATCAGTTGACAAATTTCTATACTAAATCAATGCGAACATTTTTCAGTATCTTTACTTCTCACAGAAATGTATAGGCTAACATTTACAGTAACCCACCTTTCAGAAGATTCGCATTCTAGAGGATGATTGATCAATGATCATCTGGAGAAAGTGACAAAAAAGGAATATAATTATATTCCTTGATTCTCAAAACTTGCGTCCATGATTAATTTTATAGCCCAGATTCTTTGGCAATGCGAGTCACATAATAAATTATTAGGCTATCACAGCATTTACATGTTAGGTGCCAATTGAGCCGCGTTACGTATTATTCACAGTAACAAGTCCAGATTAAAACATTGCCTCTTTGTCGCCATTGTCGGGTTACAAATATTGTCAAATATTTTTCTAAGTGGTTGTCAGTCATAGAAGGAAAAATATTCAACGATTTTTGTAATAAGTATGCGCTATAATAATAATATTATCTCTTCATGTATTTATTATATGAAGGGTATGAATGCATATAGAGGTTTACATGTAAAACACGCCCTTGACATGGTTCAAAAACTATTTTTTTGCATTGTTCCTTCTCTAGCTGTAGCCTATTATCTATAAACCATCATAATATACAGTCCCTTTGTTATCTACATGTATGCTATATTTGGCACAATATGAAAGCATTGAAATGGATGCAATGTCATGTATTTGCCGTCTCTCTCTGTCTTTCCCTCTCCTTCTCTGTTAATTTCTCTTTCTTTCTTTATTTCTTCCTCTCTCTCTCTCCCTATCTCTCTCATCCCTCTCCCTCTCCCCTCTTTCCTCTCTTCTGTATGTATACATATATAATTTATATTACACATAATTTATAATATATTATGTATGTGGGTGGGAATATGTGTATGTCTGTAGCATTACCCTTACTAAAAATATGGGTGCTATTGTTTATTTTCTATCAGGAAACTGCAGCATGAAGGTGTGTGATACTGAATCCATGATCTGCACTAATACAGTTGGAGGCTACAATTGCTCTTGCAAAAGAGGATTTCATGTACACAATACCACAGCTTGCATAGGTGCATACATTACTCTATATGAAAGAAATAGGTCCTACTTTGTGTCACTTTTCGGTAGCACGGGAGTGGCGTAGTGCATGAGCTCTGTTTGGGCTTTGCACAGTGAGGGCAACAAAACAATTTCGGCTCACTATTAGGGCCTATAGTATCTTGTCGGTTGTCTCAACTTGATTGTAAGTTAAGCATTTTAAGAAATTCCGAATCTGCTACTTAACTTCAAATTTAGTGTAGTTAAACTGACAACTGAGCATTTTCATGAAATGCACGGTGTGCGCATAAAGTGTTTCTGCAAATTGCCTTCAGCGATTTTGTTATGACATGTTTAGAATGAATAATATGTATTGATGCTGTAAAATCCACCAAAATCCATTTAAGCGAAGAAGAATGGATCTTTAAAATTTATTTTGAAAATGATCCTGATTTCAAATGACTTAGATTTTTACGCAGAAATAGGCCTAGATGAATTTCAGCTAAACATGTGTCTTTTGTGATAATAGTAGCCTAATAGGCTAGTAATGACAATTTGCATGACGCCGTGCCGCGGCCGTGTAGGCAGCTTCAAGGGAACAATATATAATTGAACGCCAGACTGCTACAATGCACCCAGTCGCTAAAAAGTATAATACTATGATGTTGAAGCCAGTAACTGCTCTTTTTACAGAGGTTAGTCAATGCAGGACCATCAAAATATTATTTTAGTTTCTTCACCATGATGCCATGGATGGTAATTACTGAATACCGGAATTTGTAATGTATTTTTCCACATGCTTTCGCTCGATTTGTATGCAGCCAATTTAGCGATATTGATGAAGGTTTTAGGTGCATAATAAGCAACCGTTGTGTTTTAATCGAATTTTTTTCCTCATGTGGTCGCTCGAGTCTTTAATACAATAATTTAGTGAATCAGCATCTTCACTCACCTGGCCCCTGCTGCCCCTTCAGAAGTGGATTTAACATATATAATGCCACAGATGGCGCAAGTAAGTAGCCATTTAGAAGACTTGCATATGCGAGCAATGTAGCACCCAATTTAATGTATAGGCTCATCCTAATTGGACCGTTCTCGCCAACGGGCAAATTCAGGAATTTGCAAAACCAACAAAATGAATCGCGTTTCCAGTGATGCCTACTTGACTCTTGATAGGTATAGGCCTACTCAAAAGAAAAAGAAGATTTTGCAAATGTTTAAATTTAAAATTAGTGCAAGCTTAATACTATTCAGGAATGATTATTAGCGTCAACTGTTCCATGTCATGTCTCATAATCTCAGTTCGTGATTGCTCAAAGATCTTTCTACAATATTCGCTTTCGTTTTATTAGGCCCGATTCCACTTTGATGGCTGTACATTGACGTAAGCAAATAGATTAATTCATGTATTGTTTTGGTGAACTGATCCTCATTGAAAGTGATTTTTGTGCATTTCAATGCAGACATAGATGAATGTGAGGAAAACACGTGTGATAATTCAACAACAGAATGCCACAATACACCTGGCAGCTACAAATGTATCTGCAAACAAGGATTCTGTAACGGCTACAGTTGCACAGGTACATTTATTATCATTTTGCACGAACAATGAGTTTGATCTAGTCCTATTTCAAAAGATATTTCTTCGAATCAGGTGGATTAGAGGAAGGCCGTGTAGGGAATGGCTGGACGACATCACAGACTGGTGTGGAATGGCCATTCACAAATTGAGCAGAATAATGGCACAGGGGAGAGACAAGACGGAGACGGATGGTGAACCATGCGATTGGCCCCACCATTTAGTGGAGCCGTCTTCCTTAGGAACTGCAGCTTGAACATCTCATTTATTCTCTACGCTTTTTTTCAGAAACTCCTGAAGACCATCTCATTCGTTGGCGACAGCACTCTCTTGGGTCGGGAGCGCCTCTGAATCTCTGAGTGGCGCCTTATAAATGTTCAACCACATTTAGAAACAATCGCAATTACATTATGCCTACTCTATTATGTTTGGTTAGCAAAGGTCGTTTTGTAAAACTTCTTCTCCTGACGCGATGAACTGAGTCAGATAGTTCGTATGCTTGGACTTATTCTCTGATGAAGCCTTTGAATTTTATGGTACTGATGAGCGTTTCCATTGGACATCATTGTGATTGCACATGCACTCTTTAGCGGGGTTTGTCGTTGAGTTTAACTGTCTTTTGAGCACGAACGAGCTTCAAAATATTTCTAAGTTTGCCAAGAAACTTACAAAGGCAACCCATCATACGCAACATAGTTCTCTTCCAACTCAGACCTCATAGAAAACACAGAATACCTTTCAAAGACCATGCGATTTTTCGTATAGAAATCTAGAAATGTTCCTGTTATTTCTTACATACTGATGCATCAAACTAAAAACGGCTTTCTTGAACGCTGAGTAGTTTGTTGACAATTCTAGATGTCACTCTGCGTCCAGGTAGGTCTACATGTTACATTAAAAATAAGACTTTTTGTTAGCATTATCATTGCCATCGTCAGTAGGCCTACAGAATGGCTGAGCAGCGAAGGCGTCTTCCATAGGCTACGACAGCACACATGTGACATTGTGACGCATTCATGTTGGTTTTTGCTTATAATAGCCTATTTCATGACGAACAAATGTTGCTTACAGGTGAACGAACGATTGTTACTGGAGTCATTGGACTTCTCATTGGCGTTGCTCTTACTTTGGCTGTTGGTTTTGCTTTTCATCATATTTGCAGGTTTGTTGTCAATGATATGCATAGACTCTATATTATTTATAAGGCAATGAATAGTATTTTCAACTTGCAAAGTGCCCGACAGATAGGCTCAGTGGTATAAACACTATAAAGCGAGAAAATTAATTCGAATGCAATAATTTAGAAGCATAAATTTCTTCGTAAGTTAAGTGTCAGTGTCGTGAATTTATTCATAGGCTGCAACGATTTGTGTTTGCGAAGAGTCCTGTATAAGAGAAACCGTAAGGCATACAGTAATTTTCGAATAATTGATGATTACAATAAATGGTTTAAACACGGAGACGGTTTCTGACGCAGATGCTGTTCAAATAGCTATGATGGCGCAGCATGAAGAGGTAGAATTTTATAGCAGGAGTAGGCCTAATTGACGTTATTACTAAAGCTAACAAAAACCGGAATAGTGGTGAATACGGTAGGGTTACGGTGAGTAGGCCTAATCATAGAATTCAAAATTCAAAAGATGGCTGTGAATGGAGCTATGACGTAATAGGAAATCATGCCTAGGGAATTTTCTTGCTGCCGAGGTAAGAAATAACTCACACTCGTTTCACGAAGGAAACGTTACTTGCTGTCCGGATGTCACGGACAACCACTCACAGTCAGTCATTGCTCGGATCAGCGATAAGAATCTTGCCTGCCTTGCAGTTTGACCCTATCTCTGTTGGAAGGAAGTGACCAGAGCGTACCAAATCCAAACGTTGATTAATTCATTAAATGAATTTGTATAGTGCATAGGCTATTTAAGGGGACTACTCAGAGGTGTTCCCAACCCCAGCGCGGCCAAATAAAGCTGTCTTAAAATTCATGAGAATTAATTCTAGAAATAGAGCGGAACACCAAAGGAAGACCATTCGAGGTCGATGGTCCTCATACCTCTCACCGCAGCTAGCGCCCCAAAAGTAGAAGACGCTTCAGAAGGACGGCAAGTAGTTATGGTAAGATAACAAGAAACATATGAGATGACGACCCTTTAAAAACAAACGAAATGACACTGTTTGTTGCATCCATAAAATTAATAATTGATCAAAAACATAGTGATATCGTTGCTTGATATAGAATGGGTACGCCGTGTATGGATCAACTATTCAGAAGTTTGTTTGTTGACTTGAAAATCGTGCTCCATAAATTTTTCTTGTTTCTTAGACAAAAATACCGTAACGGAGCAGTGTCCGAAAAGAAATCCAGTGACCCAAAACCACCGGAACCCTATGGTATGTACTGCTGTACGCGTTACAACATGCTCGGAATTTAGGCCTACAGTTTTAATTACGTTCATCCCCAGAACCAGACGCTCGAGCATTGACGCGCTATTCATACTAAATTTCCGATTTAAATATGAATTTCTGACCTTCGTACAAGTAACTTCTAATAGGGTCAAGCTATTTTCTGCAAAGTAGGCTACATGTAGCATATGCGTATTTCAGGAAATCATATGGTATTGAGGAATTTTAAGATTTAGCTTGCCACAGCAAATTGTGATTCGTCTAACAGGCAGTCATCAACGCTGCTACTCATGTGGACACTGGACAGTGACACGCTACTAGAAGTTTCACTACAGCCACAATACGAGATCACCTTCAATGGCTCAGAATAGACAAAGGCGTCAAATTCAAAATCTTTATCGCTTTGACAGTCTCAACTTGACAGTCTCAACATATAATATGCACAGTTGCACACCACGCTAAAGCCAATCCAGGCAATCCAATAGGTCGCAGCCGCAAGCATGAAACTCTGCTGATTATTTTCGTACCAGTGACCAAAACCTGAACAGGTTATCAGTCCTTTCGAGTCGTTGGTCCACGAGCAAGGAACAGTTTTCCTGCACTTATAATTTTAGGAAACCAAACCTTTTCTATTTAAGATTCGTAAAGTCACTTCTTTCATTAACATTTTCGCAGACAGTAGACAGTTTCTTGTAAGGTAGCCTATCCTAGATGATGCTATAATTATAAGATTAAACTGTCGTAAGTAGCCTACAATTAAAATAACTTTAAAACGATGTCAGTATTTTTCATTGGAAAGGTGGTCTTCATTGATTAAATCTCAACAGATGATTTAGGCTTACCAATGTTGTTACCGATGGGCTATACCACATTATTTAAACAAAAATACAGCGTCATAAAAGTTCGAGCACAATGTTTAAATAGGCTACTGTACCAAATTAATTGCTATTTCGTACGTTTTTATTTTAGACAGAGTTAATGAATGAAACATTTAGACCGACAGCTTTTTGCTTGGCGTTTATTAACCTATGAAATTTTATATAGATCTAAGTGATCGAAGTGAGACATATTAAGTATATTTTATTTGTCTAAGGCGATGAATCTGAGCATGTTGGTCTTCGTCCGCGTAAATCAGAGGAGTTTCAAAATTCTTCGAGGAACAAACCAAGTGACAAAATCACTCCTTTCGCTAAAGACAAATCAGCAGATTACGTTAACGTTCAAGAAAAACTTAGTGGATCCATGAAAGATGAAGCCGCTCTCAATGTTTATTCCGACGTCAATACCTACGAAAGTCTTAACGCTGGTGTGTCTGGATTCGATGAGACCAGAATCTACGCTGATCTTAAGATATAGGCCTAACATTAAAATCTCTCAGTCAGAGTCGACCTTAGATTTCATGATGGGGTGGATGGGCTGAAGTTCTTAGCCTTCAGTTAAGTTACTTATAACTACAGTTATAAACTCATTATTCTAGTTTATAAGTATTACTGGATGTTTATTTGACTATGCGTAATAGAAAGCTTTGAAACTCGTGTTTCATACATAACGCTGATGAAGTAGGACGAGGGCAGACGATGCGACTCCATGGAGTCGGATATTTGTGCATTGTGCAATATTATTATTTTTTATCTAGAAATGCAAGACAGTTCAATAATACGACCATTGTTCTAGCTATGTCTCACCTGATGTCTTCTGGTGAAGGGTAAAAAACGTTTTGAAACAATGTTTAAATTGCTTTTTTCGAGGAAGACGAGATATTTTGATGTACAGTAATTATAGGAATAATTTATGACCTCAACTTCAACTGCGCACTTAGTTATAGCAATCACATGTGTTTGTTTAATAAATGCAACCATTCTACCAATACCGATCTTTGTTTGCGATAATATCTGCATCCTTGTAATAAGAAAGATTACTGATTACATGGTCTACGATTTCTGTAGGCCAAAATAATATCGTGCATGATTTATTTTAAAAAGCATTGAAAATAGATGGTGTTATATCTAACCATTCACATCTGACACCCATCCTCCGTATGCAATCCAATGGCCTCTCTCGTCAATATACGAGTACATTTGTACATAGCCTAAACGTAACAGTAACCCCATAATTTCTAACGCACCAATCGAAAGCCAAGCGCAGGGCACCAGCTTATTAACGCGCGTTGAAAACCTAATCGCCTAAGCCTTTAAGTTCATAATAATGTGTCACAGCAGCAGAGACCAGCTGCAAAGCAGACCACACAATTTTTAAATTACACGAGAATATTAAAATCAGACTACGAGGCTGGATCCGGATACCGGCGAGGGGTCTAGGACTTTACCCCCGGCCCATTACCCCCTGCCATTACCCCCTGCAATTACCCCCCGCCCATTACCCCCGTAGGACATTACCCCCTGCCATTACCCCCCCAGGTCTGCTTACATTTGGGAACAGTTTATGTGCATTTGTATGTGTGTATGTATGTATGTATGTATGTACGTATGTATGTATGTATGTATGTATGTATGTATGTATGTATGTATGCATGTATGTATGCATGTATGCATGCATGTATGTATGTATGCATGTATGCATGTATGTAAGTAAGCAGGTAAGTATTATGTAAGTCAGCATTTATGTAAGTATGTATTAAGGTATGTATTCAAGTATGTATATAAGTATGTATGTAAGTATATATGCATGTCAGTATGTATGTATTGTAAGTTGGTATGCATGCATATTCATATGCACGTATGCCCGCCCGTACGTATGTATTTTATGCTTACATACATACTTACATACATAATCACATACATACCTATACATACATACAAATGCACAAAAACTGGCCCCAAATGTAAGCAGACCGGGGGGTAATGGCAGGGGGTAAAGTCCTACGGGGGGTAATGGTCGGGAGGTAATGGCAGGGGGTAATGGCAGGGGGTAATGGGCCGGGGGGTAAAGTCCGGATACCGGAGGCGAGTAGCCACGCTACCTTGACCATTTAGGAGATGTTGATTGAAAATGGATTGAATCAGACGTTTGTTAATAATTGGCTGCAGACAATTAGATTACATAAACTGGTGTAATACGACGTCGAGTGAGGATTTAACTTCACCGCGAAGTACTAGGCCTATACGAATATCGGTTGCAAACGATAAGATAGCGAAATACAGATACTGCACATGTATTAACGAACACCATTTGGGGGCGGGTGGCGCATTGAATAAGACACTGGCATGGAGATCAGCGGAGCTGAGTTCGATTCTGGAAGACCCCGTGGAATAGACGTGCTTTGTAGGCTGCTATTAGCGCCCTTGTCTTGTAGACTGTCTGTTCTGTTAGTAGTTCAGGGTGATGTTAATTAGGATAACTGCATTGCTGTGTACTGCAACCAGTTGGAGTAGGTTTACAATCAAGTTGTTGAATAAACGATTTATTTTATTATTGCAATTGCTATTATTATTACTGGCCAGGTGCTCCCGCATACATAGAATAGGTCTGCGTAGGTTATAAAGTCTTGGCGTGTAAAGGGCCACTTGCCACTTTTCCAAATGCATGCGTGGGCAGGGACGTTTTGCTCTCCACTTCTCCACACAGGGTGAAATCCTCATTTCCCCGAGCACGAACTGCTCTTAGAAGGACTAGGCTTTTTTTGTTATTGACCCCATGGTATGGAAATGGCTCCCATTGTCTTTAAGCCTTATGCCTATAGTTTACTCTGATGCGTTTTGTCGCATCAATTAACCCATCCTTTCCAGTCGAAGTTGGGTCGTTAGCGCTCGTGACTTGCGAAATTATTGTGGTGCTACATAAATCTCCGTAATCAATGGATGAATGAATGAATTAATATGTATATCAATGTTTCTTTGCTTTCCTATACCTTAAATTCCGTAACATGTTGTTTAAGAGTCTAGACATGAGCTTTTTCCTTGAAACCCAAGTGTGCCACACCATCGTGTGAAGACCATACCGCTATCCTACAGATGCGTATGACTTGAATGTGTAAAATTTTGTAAACCTACTTATGACTAAAATAAACATTATTTACCACATAATTTATCGACTCGGCATTTGTAGCTGAAGGATTCAGAGATCAAAAACCTATTATGTCAACTTAAGCTAAATGCCTCGAATCTCTTCCTTCCTGGTTCATGTTATCAATCATGTTATCGAGTGTATTTTGGCGATGCTAGTGATCCTCATAGTTCTAATACACTTGTTATCTATAGTCATACACACTGCCCTGTAACAGCGCGATATTACGACATTCAACGAACCACTGTTATGAATCAGGGCGACTAGAAATTTAGGGGAAATCCCGAGTTCAAGTCGGTATTTATAAGTTACTCGATGTGTTACCCGGCGTTGCCAGGGAAATTTAGGGTTTTCAACACTGCTCCTCTTGGATACCCATCGTTGACCGCTAAATTTCGGGTTTTCGGTAACCATCAACCCCACCCCGCTTCCCAAAAAAAGCCAAAAATGACCCTTCCCTGAGGGGCGGGTGTGTGGGCTGTCTGTGGCCTAATAAAATTATTGCAGGTTGTCTGTTCTGTTACTATAGTTAATATTTATGTGATCTGCGATCTTGTGAATATTATTGTTTCAACTGCATAACTGTAAACTGTAACCGGTTTCGGTTTGTCAAGCGAATTGCTACGGAAATCATTATTGGGCGCGAATGATGTCATGCGGACTGTCGACTTTTTATTATGCGGCAGAGTGGCTGATTAAATCTGTCTTAAAACGCTAATAACTCTGGCTTTAAAGTGAATTAAAAGCTGAAAATGGTCGCATTGACCTTATAATTTGGGTAAGAATCAAGATTGCAAGCAACTCAATCAACTGACTAAGGCATCTTCCCCACCATCATCACGATTAGATAATCGTCATCATGATTAGATCATCGTCGTTATTTAATCTATTGCATAATGTCGCTTAGAAATAAGAGCTACGAAATTAAATTCCCTACGTTACGTAACGCCCTGGAAAAATTATTAAAGAACATTAAATTACCATGGAATGACACTTTAAACAAATGATGTGATCGATGTTTAAACTTCGTGGCATTGATTTAAAACGTAACCGAAGTAGGTCTATATAGCATCTCTGAAGAAGATAGGCAGCAGACGCCAGTTAGCCTACATGCCAGGTCAACATATCTGTGCTTCCGTTTATGCAAACCGAAAACCGCTGTTCGAATTGTTTGGATCTGTGATAGTTTTACCAACGGAACAACGTGGTAAGCCTATTTTCCATTTGATTCCTGACATCGAAGATTCGAACCATTTTGAAGCATATTTTAGCCTACTTAGTGGACACGAATCTCAAACATTTTAAATTCATGCTCAACAGAACTCATCAATATTTCTATTAACAATTATCGAAGTGTCCAGACTAAGCAAATAATTTGTTCATCTTAATTTTGATTCATTAGCCTATTAGTCTAATGAGCAATTTAGTCCGTGAAACCTTTCAGTAGTGTTTAAAATTTTATTCTTAAGATAGGCCTAAAATTTAAGAAAATTGCAGTTCAGGCATGACGATCATTATGTGACACAATCCATGAAAAGGTACCAAGTCTTAGTAATGGAGTTAGAGCTACCACAACATAGGTTAATAATTACTGGACAGAATTTAAAAAAAATTGAAGTTAATATCTTCTCATTTTCCAAAGATATCAGGATTCACACGACATATGAATTAATCGTTAAAAAAGGTAAAATTATATTTGAAACCCATAGAACACTAATCCATGTAAAGATACCAAGTCTTAGTAATGGAGTTAGAGCTACCACAACATAGGTAAATTATTGCTGGACAGAATAAAAAAAAAATGAAGTTAGTATCTTCTCAATTCCCAAAGATATTCGGATTCACACGATATATGAATTAATCGTTACGAAAAGTAAAAAATAGACCCCAACGTCCTTTTAGGCTGTTTTCTGACGAAACTGTGAACTAAGACTTGGTACCTTTTCTTGGATCGTGACACATTTATATAAATAAAACATTCTGTAAATTTTAAGCCTAGTCTACTGTCAAATAATATTTCACTTAGGCTACTATATTGAATTCGCTATGAAAATATGAATTATAAATACGAATTCGCATATAGGTCTGGTAGGCCTAAATCTTAACTGATTTTTCGTAGCAATCGTTACGTAACGCTGGGGAGGGTGGGTGGGTGGGTCAAGGGAAGCGTTACGAAGCGTTACAGGGTGAGTGGGTGGGTCAAAAACGGTCATTTTCGGCGTTACGTAATTATGCAATGACCCCTATCAACCTAAGTCTAAGCAAAATCTGTTTAACGTAGTCCTACCAGGTTGCTGCATTTCAAGTCATGTGACACAGTAGTAAAGCAATATAGACCTAGTAGACTGCTGGATAATAAAAGTTACAAGACTGGTAGTTTGGAGCACTGATTTCGGTCTTCCGAGAGTTGTGAAGAGTCTAGATGGACGCCTTCCCCATACAAGGACAAGAATAGTGATAGCTGACCTGATCCCACTGAACAAGCTTTGTTGCACACGGCCTAAAGACGAGTCCAGAATTATAGATTCGGAAGGCTAACATCGTGGAAACGGCAGCGTTTCGGCGAGGAGCGCCCACAGCCAATTTCTAAATCGTTAATGTTGACGGTCGTGATAAAACAAATTATAACTTTGGCCACATCATAATTAAAAATAGCATCCGCCTGTTGGCCGAGTCATGTACGCTTTTCTATAACGTTGTGTGGTCTACGAAACCATTCAGTTGTTCTAGAATTTGGAATTGAGATCACAACATCGTTCGAGTAGTAGATCTACTTCCGCCTTTATGGAAGCAGTTATTCTAGCCTATAAACAAACTTTGTTTGCATCGAGAAAATCCGAGCTATCATTTTGTTATGCTAAAAATGACACTTTTTGACTTTCCATTTAGTACCTGCAATGTTATAGCTTGGTGTTTGGTTCATTGGAAGAAGTCTAATGCAGTTTTCAGTTTCCGTTGCTTTGGAGTGTTGCCTTACGAGTTAGTTACGTCGTTAGCCTAAGTTAGAAGACTGTAGACGAAATTAGTTAACATCTCGGATTAAAACGGAGCCCTAATCGACATGGGCGCCCACAGAACATTTTGTGGGAGAGGTAAAACACGATGGTCACGGTCATGGGCGGACCCAGGGGGCAATCCGGCCATGGCTCCCTTTTTAATTTTTTTAATTTTGACCAGCTATTCTGGCTGGGAAAGCTGACGCGGCCCCCCCATGAGTAGTTCCGTAGGCCTCTCCCACGCGCCACGAGGTTCGTACACGAAGTCCGTGCAGTGGCTTAAGAAAGAAAAAAGTCATCAACTATTTTGGTTTGTAAATGGTGTCTTTTTTGGGGGAATTCGACAAATGAATAATAAAAGGTCATCAGATTTTTCGGCGATCAAGACGAAAACTTTCCCCTGTACCAAGACCGAAAATGTCGGTTCCATGACACTTAATCCCGCGACACTTAATACCGCGACAGTTAGTACCGGACAGTTAATCCCGCGACACTTAATCCCGCGACCAATTAATCCCGCGACACTTAATCCCGGCGACATTTAATCCCGCGACACTTAATGCCGGGAAAGCAAAATAACATTTAAAAATGTTAAATTCTATAAAAGCAATATTCAAAGCAATATTCACTATTGTTCAAAAGAGTTTAGCCTTTGCAGTTAAATATTATAAAACCAGTCAAATTCGATCAAAGAAATATTCAGAGCAATAACTTATTCACTGTTTTTCATAAAAAGAGCTCCGTTTGCATTGTCGTGATGTTTAATATATTCGTAATTTCCATGTATCACAGTTTGTTTGCCTTTGCTACTGCAGCCGAAATTCGCTTCCATGTCACTGCCCTATCGTAGACTGAACTTCGCAAATCCTGTTTAAAATCCTTTATGATGTATAATTTCATGTAGCCTACAGATGTAGGCCTACAACAGAAAACCTGAACACTTTGAACAGTCGTACAATTATTTGTACTCACGTGTGTACAGGTATTAAGTGTCGCGGTATCAAATGTCGCGGAATTAAGTGTCACCGGGATTAAATGTCGCCGGGATTAAGTGTCGCGGGATTAACTGACGCGGGATTAAATGTCGCCGGGACTAAGTGTCCGGGATTAACTGTCGCGGTATTAAGTGTCGCGGGATTAAATGTCGTGCTACCAAAATGTCTGTATCTGCCCTTGGTCACGGTTCAATTTTTTGTGGCAAGAGTTTGAAAGTGCAAAGTCGGAAATTATGAACATGCATGGGTATTTTTCATAGAGGTTTGTTTCTAAAAGAAAATTTTCTCAGTTTCGCTTTTTATGATTTTTAATCTGAATAGACCTAGGCCTAATTTCTTTAGTGCAAAACAATTTTGTTAAGAGATCACTAGTAATATAGGCTGAGTGAAAAGATAGATTGCTGAAGAGGCGCAATAAGTACATAGAATGAATGAAAATAGCGTCAATTTTCCGAGGCATGCAGGTGCTTCCTCTAGACGATTATATATTTTAATCGTACTTTCTAAACTTCTAAGGCACCACTCGAAGTCTCGAAACTCAATCGCAGGCATCAGCTTATTCACGAGCGCTGCATTGAGTGAGAGGGCTGTTCAAAGGGTATTCAGATGGAGGTCCGAGTCGCTTGCCAGAGGGAAGAGGGGCAGAGTAGAACTAGAGATGGGTGTCCTTTAGGATTGGAGGGTGGAGGACCAGATGAGTAGGGGCATGAATTATTTAGAATGGGCAAGGCGTCATATTTGGGTGGATCTACCAAGGAGTGCTGAAATGGAGCCCCTTATAAAAGTTTGTCTACATCTTGACCTCCGTAGATTCTGTAATGGCAGCAAAATGGACAAAAAGCATGGCTGTTGCAGACTTGATTTTATATAGAGAGTTATAGACCTACAGATCGCCGGCGAGCAGGCAATTCTCCCTGACAGTGCTGAATAGAAATTTCGAATTTTCACATTAGTGTAATTTACTGATAATTTGCGCAGTTGTGAAAGGCTGCATTGCAGCGAGATTTCAATCAATTAGGTTTTGATCAATACTGTTTGCATCAACGCCTGTGTTATGGGTGAAACCGGTTATGATCACAGATTTCAGTTTTTAGAAATAGCTTGAAAATACATGGCAGAAAATATATTGAAAGCAGGCTTAATTTTCTAGAGGTTTATAAACGCACATTTCGTAGCTTCCCTTTGTGAATCGTTAGTATAGGCTAATTAATTCTCTAATGCAAAGAAATTTGTTAAAAACCAAAAAGAAGTAGACTAGTTAAAAGTGTCAATTTTACAGAGTGGCAAGTGCCCCTCTTGTCCCTATGTGCGGGTGCTCATGCTCATCGAATAATTTGCACGAATTTGGGTCAGTGACTCGTATGAAAAATTCAAAATTATAATTAATATAGACCCTACAAGGAAGTATCTGATAATTATTATAGAAATAGAGTAGCGATTCACGAATGTTTTCCCAAATGCTTATAATGAGTTTTGGACGGTATTAAGGCATCAACATCCTATAATAAATTTACATTTTGGCATCTTTGGTTTTAGTCGACCTTTTATGACCGGTAACATGCCGATGACATTTCCATCCAGATCATCACCTTACCGTTTTCTTCGCGGTGGAACTTTTGTAGTCGTTATTTCATTGTGGAGTTTTATATGCATTTCGACAGCTGCAGGTGAGCATCACGAACATTCTAATAGAAAAAGACTTGAGTCAAGTGATTTTAAAGGAGTTTACAAAGCAACACATGGCGATTTAATTTAAAATTGCTGTGCACAGTCCTGAGCTAGGAATTTATGCATGATATTGTGGCGGACCTAGGGCTGGGCAAATGACACCAGGAACCGAACCCCAAACCCTAGTCGCTCAGGCGTGATGTCCGTCCGTGCAGTCCGGCGTCAACTGAAGATTGACGACTAGCCAGTCAGGCTTGAAACACATTTATTCGACGATCAAACAGAAACTCACAATGCAGTCCACAGCCAACTTCTATAGCGCCAGTGTTCGGAGCAAATTCGGAGCAATGTTCGGAGCTATTCGTGTAGCGCCACTGTCCCAAAACCACTGCACCACTGTTCACAGCAATTGTCAATGCAGAGCGCCGAATCGTCGTCGTGTTGATCACCGCTGCCTCGCCAGCGCACGCAGAGAATCTGTGTAGCGGGTCGGGTTTCGAACCCGAGTCGGCGTCGTCGAAGACAGGAACTGAACCACTGCGCTCACCCGGTCGGCAGCGTTGGCAGATCCGGCGTTGAATCCTGTTCGTCGCGGCACAGCGACGATCACCAGTCCTTCCGTCGTCTGTAGGCGTCGGATTTCCGAAGAGCACGACCGCGGGTCAAGAATCGAACCCCAGTCGACAGCGTTGCACAGCAAAGGCCTCCAAACCTTTCGTCGTCGACAGCGTCGGATCCCAATCGAATACGTCGGTAGCAGCGGCGTCGAACTCCAAATCGTCGGCGTTGCACAGCGGAGATCACCAGACCTTCCGTCACGGGTCAGGCTTCGAATCCAAGCGTCGTCGTGGCACAGCAAAGGTCGCCAAACCTTTCGTCGACAGGCGCTGAATTTCGGCAGCGTCGTCAAATCGTCGTCGCGCTCTCCAAAGCGTTTTCCTTCGGACGATCGCCCGCTGACTGCACTGCGATTCGATCCCGCAACAGCCGACCGACGCGTCTTCCCACTGTTCCTCGGCGATTTCTTCAACGACTGTTTCTCTCGATCAAAGACTGCGGATGACCGTTGTTCGATGACTGACTGTGACTGCGATGACTGCGATATATATACACACGCCAAGCCACACCCATGCATAAATTAAGTAGACGCCTGTCAGGCCCAGGTAGACGCTTGGCCACGCCCATGCATACATTAAGTAGACGCCTGTCAGGCCCAGGTAGACGCTTGGCCACGCCCATGCATAAATTAAGTAGACGCCTGTCAGGCCCAGGTAGACGCTTGGCCACGCCCATGCATAAATTAAGTAGACACCAGGTAGACGCTAGACCACGCCTATGCATGAATTAAGTAGACACCATGTATACGGCTAGACCACGCCTATGCATAAATTAAGTAGACACCATGTATACGGCTAAGTTTTAACGATACACAGGCAGACAGGGACACGGACAATTAATTAAAACAATCTTCAGGGGCCTATTTTCACAACACGCCTCCCCCAGAAGCAATCCAAGGCCCACCTTGGAGCACTTAACAGAAAATCTACCAAAACATCCCATAAAACATGATTAATTGTCCAAAAGAAAATCTAACACGCTCTCCTATCAGCATCATTTCCCTTTTGGAAAACAACTGCCACATGGCACCTTAATTACAAACATCTCAAATGGCCAAATTTATTCTCGGGTGCGAAGTGCTTTTTCACGCACGACCCCCTTTCTCTTTTTCTTTCACTTCTCTCGGGTGCGATGTGCCTTCTCGGTCACAACCCCCTCTTTCTTTTCCTCTCGTTTTTTTCTTCGCCTGTTTTTTCTTTTTTTTTTTTTTCAGGCTTATTTCTCTATTTTTTTTTTTATTTCGGGTACGGTGTGCCTTGTTGGTCACACCCCCCTTCTTTCTCTTTTTTTTTTTTTTTTTTTTTAAAAACGACATTATACAGTTAATTACAAGCGATTCAACAAACAATTAAAGAAAACAAAAGCCACGCACGGCTTCACAATTTAATAATAAAAATAAACATAGGTCAGGCACGACCCAATAATCATTAGACTAACTTTCCTTCGGCCGCGTTGTTCTCCCAGTTAGGTCGACCCAAATCCGACCAAGAGCCTCCAGGGTCGAAAGGCAAAAGTCCATAGTTCAAAAACCACATGTACCTAGCGGAACCGGACTCACTCGCAGAACCAATACTCATCGCATATGCATAGCACAATTCAATCGCGCTACAACTTACAGCGCAAGACCCGACTCTCAGACATGCATCAATTCCGGAAGGAAGACTGAAATCCTTTCGGGTCGGACCAGAGCAAAACTGCAAAGACCCATTATTCTCCACGTTTGCAGAACATTTACTCATCACAGGTTCCACAACTCCAGTCACTTTTGGACGCGACCTTCCGGTCACTTTTTCGGATGACCCTCCGGTCACTTTTTGGAATCGCGCAGCTCGCTCCCGCAAGTCATGCGCCCTCAAGGATTTCTCGATATTTACAAAGCGCAGGTCAGGAATCGAATCAACAGTTAACATAGCAGGCTGTTCATTCAAATTCACCACACTAATGCACATTTTATCATCATCATTCAGCACAACTCTACCTACATGCAGTCCAGGTTGAATTTCTTTTGATTCAGTCATCCATGCTTCAGCTGTGGTCGTCAAATCACGGTATTGCGTTTTACAAGGAATATCGCACTGCGAGCGAGGAAGAACAGTTGTCTCCTCTGCAACAATAACCCTGCGACACCAAAGCGAACCATTGCCCTTAACCAAAGGAATGCGGCGTCGGCCAACAAAGAGTGCACCCTGACCAAAACCAAGTCGACAGCGGTGTTGCCTCAACCAATCCATTCCCAGCATCGGCTCACCAATTTGATCAGAGACAAGGAAATTAGTCTCAATGGAAAAACCTCTAGCAATCTTAATTGGAACATCAACTTGACCCAAAACCCTTATGCGCGTTCCATTAGCAGCCAAGAGAATGCGAGTGCTAGGCTGAAGCAACAAACCATCAACATCAGACGAGGGAACCAGGCTTACCTCCGACCCAGTGTCCACTAGGCATGTTCTTTGCCGTCCGTTGATCATTCCCTGGATGTAGACTGCGTTGTTCGTCACAACCGTTGCTCTGTCTCTCGTTGTATGGTTGGTGACGGTCTCTTCGTTACGCTCGGTTGTTGGCTGACCCGAGTCACGTCCATCGTCGTTCCGACGGTCGGAGAACTGTCGCCGTTGTCGGCACTGGCGTGCGTAGTGCCCTGGGGACCCACATTTGAAGCAGGTCGACCCACGTCCCGGATTCCACGAAGCGTTACCTTGAGACGGAATGGTCGGCGGAACCATCGGCGCGGCGTCGAAGTTCGTCCTGCTCGAGCTTCTGAGTTCCTCCAGCTGTCGGCAGATCTTTCCTTCCATGTCTTGCTGCCACTTTCGCTGTGCAGCAAAGAAACTGTCCAGCTGGGACTGAAGCTGTCCTCCGGCGTCGCCATCCTGAGTTCCTCTTACTCGATTCGCAGGTCTGCGACGATCCTCCAGGTCTGCAGAATGCTGATACGCCGACAAGCGTAGAGCTGTTCGGTACGCCTCGTCGATCGTCTTCGGTTCCCGTTCTCTCACCTTCAGAGACAACTCCCGGTCACGGATGGCTTCAAGGAAGGCGTCCTTCGCAACGATCTCGGTCGTCTCGTTCGACGGCACCGGATAAGCAAGAACGACGAGTCTCCGGATGTCGTGCAGCAAATCTCCCAGACTTTCATCCGCTCTTTGTCGACGATAGTAGAGTTGCGCACGAAAAGTCTCGGCCTGACCTTCCGCGCCGTATCGTTGACGAAGTCTCTCGACCAACTGTTCATACGTCACCTCCGTTCGCGCTCCAAAGTCCCACAACAGCTGCGTTGCTGCCTTTTCCAAGGAAACACGGAGGAAGTCGACCTTGTCGATTGCCGTCCATCTATTGTGGCGTGCGCAGACGTCGAACTGTGCCAGGAACGATTCGAGAGACCCTGTCCCATCGAACTTTCCTGGTTTCATGGTCATCTTCCGTTCACCGACCAAGCGACTGGCGTTGTCCAAGACTTTTGTCTCCAAAGCGCTTACCCTGTCCAAGACTTTCGATTCCACGGCGGTCGAGTCTCTCTCAGGAATCAGCAGACTTCTGCGATCCTTCTTCGGCAGGTCATCGAAGTCGATTCTCTCCAGAAAGCGGCTGGACTCGACCTCAAAGTCGACCAAGAGGTCCGTCCTTCGTCCGGCTGCTGGCGTCGAAGTCATCGGGCGGTCAACAGCATTTCCGTCCATCTCTGCAGTGTTCCACATCGTTGCTGAATTTCGCTCCACTGGCTGAGTCCGAATTCCCAAGAAGTCCAACGAGTTCTTCCTTCACTCCAATTGCTGGAACCAGTTTATTCTGAGACGTCCGACGAAATTCAATCACTCCACTTCTCGGTACCAGTTTGTGGCGGACCTAGGGCTGGGCAAATGACACCAGGAACCGAACCCCAAACCCTAGTCGCTCAGGCGTGATGTCCGTCCGTGCAGTCCGGCGTCAACTGAAGATTGACGACTAGCCAGTCAGGCTTGAAACACATTTATTCGACGATCAAACAGAAACTCACAATGCAGTCCACAGCCAACTTCTATAGCGCCAGTGTTCGGAGCAAATTCGGAGCAATGTTCGGAGCTATTCGTGTAGCGCCACTGTCCCAAAACCACTGCACCACTGTTCACAGCAATTGTCAATGCAGAGCGCCGAATCGTCGTCGTGTTGATCACCGCTGCCTCGCCAGCGCACGCAGAGAATCTGTGTAGCGGGTCGGGTTTCGAACCCGAGTCGGCGTCGTCGAAGACAGGAACTGAACCACTGCGCTCACCCGGTCGGCAGCGTTGGCAGATCCGGCGTTGAATCCTGTTCGTCGCGGCACAGCGACGATCACCAGTCCTTCCGTCGTCTGTAGGCGTCGGATTTCCGAAGAGCACGACCGCGGGTCAAGAATCGAACCCCAGTCGACAGCGTTGCACAGCAAAGGCCTCCAAACCTTTCGTCGTCGACAGCGTCGGATCCCAATCGAATACGTCGGTAGCAGCGGCGTCGAACTCCAAATCGTCGGCGTTGCACAGCGGAGATCACCAGACCTTCCGTCACGGGTCAGGCTTCGAATCCAAGCGTCGTCGTGGCACAGCAAAGGTCGCCAAACCTTTCGTCGACAGGCGCTGAATTTCGGCAGCGTCGTCAAATCGTCGTCGCGCTCTCCAAAGCGTTTTCCTTCGGACGATCGCCCGCTGACTGCACTGCGATTCGATCCCGCAACAGCCGACCGACGCGTCTTCCCACTGTTCCTCGGCGATTTCTTCAACGACTGTTTCTCTCGATCAAAGACTGCGGATGACCGTTGTTCGATGACTGACTGTGACTGCGATGACTGCGATATATATACACACGCCAAGCCACACCCATGCATAAATTAAGTAGACGCCTGTCAGGCCCAGGTAGACGCTTGGCCACGCCCATGCATACATTAAGTAGACGCCTGTCAGGCCCAGGTAGACGCTTGGCCACGCCCATGCATAAATTAAGTAGACGCCTGTCAGGCCCAGGTAGACGCTTGGCCACGCCCATGCATAAATTAAGTAGACACCAGGTAGACGCTAGACCACGCCTATGCATGAATTAAGTAGACACCATGTATACGGCTAGACCACGCCTATGCATAAATTAAGTAGACACCATGTATACGGCTAAGTTTTAACGATACACAGGCAGACAGGGACACGGACAATTAATTAAAACAATCTTCAGGGGCCTATTTTCACAACAATATTAATTATAGTAATTCGGAGGACAATTCGAAGCCAGACAATTCGGAGTGCACATAAAGAATCTTGAACTCCAACGGGGTTCTTGCGGGGAACAAACTTTGATTTATTATTTCTTGAGTGGCAAATGGCAATCAACCGCGTGAAACAGAGGCACCAAAGGCTTTCGTTAATCGAAAGCCGGGTATCCCACGACCATCTCTGATCTTCCAGACCCTGTAAAATAGTAATAGCTGAAACCTACGTCAATTGGTAGTGCGACTAGTGAATCAGTGATAGTCCATGAGCTCTTAGGCGCTCAAGACGCCGATGGAGGAAGAACTTGAACTCATGATACGATTGGCATAAATTATACAGTATAATGTATAATTATGTATATAGTAGGCTATATATTCCATGTCTTTTTGTGATCCCATAATGACTAAAGTAGACCCATATAATTATGTACTATGTAGATCACAGTGGTCGTAGCGGTCCTGTATTTCCTGTAATGTCCTGTATTTTTTTGCTTGTCCTATAAAATCCTGTATTTTTGAAAAAGTGTCCTGTATTTCCTGTATTTTTGCAAAACTCAGATTTCACGCACTTTTTTGTCGTGAATTATTTTTGACGTGATTATTTATAATTTTTTTAAAATTTGTTTCCTGTTACAATTTAGAGTGGTATATTATGTTATAAACAGGCTGATTCAATACTAGTAAAAAGTCTTGCGGTTGGCGGCGAGCCTTGTTGGGCGTATGTCTAGGTACGGCCACGTCTCTGAGTACATGCAGAATGTTCTGCACATGCAATCTCTGACATAGTTTATTACGAAATGACCAAAACAAATGGCAAGAAAACGTTTTATGACGATTTTCTGGTGTGTTAGGTCTGATGATGAACACTGAAAAAGGTGCCACGGTAAGTGTTCTAATTTTGGCGGGGGAACAGATGGCCACCAATTGCACCAGGCTTGGAATCTTGAAATGACACTGTCAGAAGCAAATCATGTAACAATTTGCTAACATGCATTTCTAGACTAAGATGGCCTTCCTGAGAACGAAAATTCTGGTGAGCAAGCATAATTTGTAACGGTTGATTGGGAAAGCAAGATGGCGGCCAACCATCCGGCTGCAATGAAACGAACATATCCACTGAGCCACCGCGGCCAAAAAAACGGATAAAACGTTGCGAAAATTTTAAAAAAACGACGCTTTTTGAAAATAATAAAATAAACAAAAGACGATTAACACAGATAATTATGGTTTCAGCATATAGGTTATCTGTGCTCAAATCTCAATGCAGATAGTTTGATCAAGATGCGTTTTGAGTTTGATATGTTGGAATGTAATTGAACTTGACATGTGCAGACGCAACATTGTATTGCACTGTATTCAAATGTTTAGATACCAACGAATGTTTGGAGAGATTGCCACCGTGTTCGGGTGTTGCGAGGTGCGTCAACACTGATGGTTCATTTGAGTGTGTATGTCCGACGGGGTATCACCTGTCGGCAAATAAGCGTACCTGTACAGGTAAAATAATCAAAAATCTATTCATACGATTTGATTCTATTGTCCATCATGATTTTCTGGATGTTCTAAGTAAGTACCGGTATGCAAGACTTCAAGACTTAGTATATCCTTTATTGGCCAATTGCTTGTCCGCATTCTGGTGTAGGCCTGCATATATGTCTTGGCAACTATAATAATTATCAGCCTTCAAGGTGAGTACAAGATTCTGACTGTGATAAACGTCTGGCGCTATAAATAATCAGCAAGAAGTAGGCAACGGCCGTGCGAACGTGATCGCAGGGCATGTCATTGCGATTTTGGGGGTGGGGAGAAGTAACCCATACAGTTTAATCAGTAAGTGGCTCCGGTTCATCTGGAAGAATTTTTTTCTTATTGACTGATGTCTATCAAAGCACACGTGACCAAATGACAGAGCACGCGCACACACGCACGCATATTTTTAATATTATATATAATATGTAATTAATTTTAATATATTACATTAATCTATTATACCGGGTGGCGCATAAAAAACGTTCCCAAACTTTGCTAACCTGGCAATTAAACAATTTTAAAGTAAATTGAATCATAGTTATATCAAACTAATCATAATTCATATTTGTACAACTCAGTCAAAATTTAGCCCAAAATACTCAACAGTTTGAGAGATATTGTTGTTAGAACTGTATGACCCATGGTCAAAATTTTGCACAGTTCTATAATGATGATGTATTATGCGAACAAATGTTTAATTGATCCTCCCCTTCTCTTGTAACGACCCTTAAACGCTGTTTCCACTGTCCTATTGACTTCTGTATTTGTGTGTCGTCTAATGGATACCATTTGGCAACGATGTGGAGGAGCACCGAGCACTGTCTTGTTGAAAGATGCAACTGTCGTCAAGATAGAGTCTACGACATTCGGGAATGATCTTATCGCGTAACAGAATTCTTTGTACTGAGCTACGTGAAATGTTCAGAGTGCCGGTCATTTGCGCTGAGATTGATGTGTGCCAGGTGCATTTTCCTGCGATTGACACAACTGCTCTACAGTCTCAGGATTTTCAACAGCTGTTGCAGTTGTTGAACGACCACTTCCAGGCTTGCGAGCAACGCTACCAGTATCAATAAGCTTATTAATGACTCGGATTATGCCTTGTCTTGACCAGTTTTTACGGGGATATTCCTGAGCGATTCGCTTGCCTCGCCAACCCTTCTCCTCAAATAATATCTTAATAACAGCGAGATCAGCACTTGAAAACACCACGTTTCAATGTTTACTACTTCGAGGACTAGTTTAATCAAGATACTCTCGTTATGTCACGGCGAAATAAATTACGTAGTTTTGTGCAAAATTTGTTAACAGGTACGACGTCATAACCTTGCCGCAGGGTGTGATATAATAAACGTATTCTCTTGAAATTTGCCATTTGTGCACAGAAACAATTTCTTAACATTTTGGTGTAAATTAATATTTGATAGCTCTGAAATTAGATCTTTGCCAGGTTAACAAAGATTGAGAACGTTTTTTATGCGCCACCCGGTATAAGTATATATTGTTCCAGTCGCCTTCAATTGATTACTGCGACACTCTGCTTTCTGGTATCAATAAGCCATACAATCGGTAGACGAAGAGAGCTCAGTCAGCCTGTGCTTTTTCACTCGCGCCATAAACAAAAATATGAACATGAATAAAAACTATAGCCCCGTTATGAAAGAGGTGCTTTATAAATGATTCAATAAATACATGTACAGTGGTCTTACTCAGAGAGTGCCTGACGCCTGGATGATGCCATACGTATATTAAAAGATAATTTGGTGCTCACTTTTTCCTGTGTAGCATCACTAACATGGCGTAGTATTACACTAACTGAAAATAATTTTTGTAATATCCCTACACGGCGACTTGAGGTGGATTCGAACCTGTAGCCATCGGGTTGCAAGGGAACGAATATATCCAGTATCCAGTACACCACCGCGCCCCACAAACGGATAAAACGTTGCGAAAATAAAAAATAAAAACGTCTCTTTTGGAAAAAAGACGTTTTACACAGCTATGGTTTCAGCATAGGCTATCCGTTCTGAATGGAGATTGCTTGATTAAGATGCGTTTTGAGTTTGATATGTTGGAATGTAATTGAACTTGACATGTGCAGACGCAACATTGTATTGCACTGTATTCAAATGTTTAGATACCAACGAATGTTTGGAGAGATTGCCACCGTGTTCGGGTGTTGCGAGGTGCGTCAACACTGATGGTTCATTTGAGTGTGTATGTCCGACTGGGTATCACCTGTCGGCAAATAAGCGTACCTGTACAGGTAAAATAATCAAAAATCTATTCATACGATTTGATTCTATTGTCCATCATGATTTTCTGGATGTTCTAAGTAAGTACCGGTATGCAAGACTGCAAGTATATCCTTTATTGGCCAATTGCTTGTCCGCATTCTGGTGTAGGCCTGCATATATGTCTTGGCAACTATAATAATAATAATAATTATTATCAGCCTTCAAGGTGAGTACAAGATTCTGACTGTGATAAACGTCTGGCGCTATAAATATTATAATCAGCAAGAAGTAGGCAACAGCCGTGCGAACGTGATCGCAGGGCATGTCGTTGCGATTTTGGGGGTGGAGGAAGTAACCCATACAGTTTAATCAGTAAGTGGCTCCGGTTCATCTGGAAGAATTTTTTTCTTATTGACTGATGTCTATCAAAGCACACGTGACCAAATGACAGAGCACGCGCGCACACGCACGCATATTTTTAATATTATATATAATATGTAATTAATTTTAATATTTTACATTAATCTATTATATAAGTATATATTGTTCCAGTCGCCTTCAATTGATTACTGCGACACTCTGCTTTCTGGTATCAATAAGCCATACAATCGGTAGACGAAGAGAGCTCAGTCAGCCTGTGCTTTTTCACTCGCGCCATAAACAAAAATATGAACATGAATAAAAACTATAGCCCCGTTATGAAAGAGGTGCTTTATAAATGATTCAATAAATACATGTACAGTGGTCTTACTCAGAGAGTGCCTGACGCCTGGATGATGCCATACGTATATTAAAAGATAATTTGGTGCTCGCTTTTTCCTGTGTAGCATCACTAACATGGCGTAGTATTACACTAACTGAAAATAATTTTTGTAATATCCCTACACGGCGACTTGAGGTGGATTAGAACCTGTAGCCATCGGGCTGCAAGGGAACGAATATATCCAGTATCCACTACACCACCGCGCCCCACAAACGGATAAAACGTTGCGAAAATAAAAAATAAAAACGTCTCTTTTGAAAAAAAGACGTTTTACACAGCTATGGTTTCAGCATAGGCTATCCGTTCTGAATGGAGATTGCTTGATTAAGATGCGTTTTGAGTTTGATATATTTGGAATGTAATTGAACTTGACATGTGCAGACGCAACATTGTATTGCACTGTATTCAAATGTTTAGATACCAACGAATGTTTGGAGAGATTGCCACCGTGTTCGGGTGTTGCGAGGTGCGTCAACACTGATGGTTCATTTGAGTGTGTATGTCCGACTGGGTATCACCTGTCGGCAAATAAGCGTACCTGTACAGGTAAAATAATCAAAAATCTATTCATATGATTAGATTCCATTGTCCATCATGATTTTCTGGATGTTCTAAGTAAGTACCGGTATGCAAGACTGCAAGTATATCCTTTATTGGCCAATTGCTTGTCCGCAATCTGGTGTAGGCCTGCAGAGCATATATGTCTTGACAACAATTAGGCCTCAAGGTGAGTACAAGATTCTGACTGTGATAAACGTCTTGCGCTGTAAATTATCAGCAAGAAGTAGGCAACGGCCGTGCGAACGTGATCGCAGGGCATGTCGTTGCGATTTTGGGAGTGGGGTAGTAAGCCATGCAGTTTAATCAGTAAGTGGCTCCGGTACATTTTGATCGCAAGGAAAAGCATTTTTATAGACTTATGTCTATTAAAGCACACGTGACCAAAATTAATGACAGAGGACACGCACACACGTACGCATATTTTTAATATATATATAATATTCATATTATATAATTTTAAAATATGATATTAATCTATTAAATATGTTTATATTGGTTCCAGTCGCTTTCAATTGATTACTGCGACTCTCTGCTTTCTTGTTTCAATAAGCCATATAATCGGTAGACGAAGAGAGCTCAGTCAGCTTATGCTTTTTCACTAGCACAATAAACATAAAATATGAACATGTAGCCTATAATTATTGTATTGTATTGTATTTAAACATTTATAAAACGCCTCTTATAGGGTGAACCGTTCAGAGGCGCTCCCAGTGCGCAAGGCCCCGCGAGAATAAGCAGGTTTTGAGAAGAGATAGAGCAGAAGATAGACTGACAGACAGAAGTGTAGAGCGAACAGAAGGAGACAGAGAATTTCAGAGAGAAGGACCTATTGAGACAAAAGATCGAGACTGAGCCATAGCAGTTCTAGACCGAGGAACCAATAGATCAAGTCTGTTGGATGAACGAAGTGGACGGTGGGAGGAAGCTGAGTGAGGACGAAGTAAAGCATTAGTCAGATATTTTGGGGCAAGACCCCGTTGAGACTTTAGGATCAGAGTGAGGATCTTGAACTGTGTGCGAGCACGTAGAGGAAGCCAATGAAGTTCATCAAACATAAAGGTAGAGATGTGAGAGTACTTGGGAAGGCAGGCAATCAATCTAGCAGCTGAGTTGAGAACTGACTGAATCGGTGAAAGATGAACTTTAGGAAGACCAATGAGAAGAGAATTGCAATAGTCAATTCGAAAACATATAAAAGCATGAAGTAAGGTAGTGAAGATGGAGGAGGAGACAGAGCGACGAATGACTCTGAGACGTCTTAGATGAAAATATGACGAGCGTGTCAGATTGGAAATATGCTCGGTAAAGGTAAGTGAGCTATCAAGTACTACACCCAGATCCCGCACACTTGAAGAGAAGGAAAACAATGAGAATTTTTCAGAGAGAAGAATAGGATCAAGATTACGGAGCTGCTGAGGAGTAGGCCTACCTAACCAGATAAATTGAGTCTTTGAAATATTAAGCGAAAGGCGATTAGAAGACATCCATGAGTGGAGATGATTAGTGAGAGATTCAATAAGCCCAACTAGAAGCAGCTGGGAAGAGGGGGGACCATGGACAAAATAATGCCTGAACATCATCGTCAGCAAAGAGATGGCCAGCAGCACTACGGATCAGAAAAAGAGCAGAGATGTCAGCCGTGTAATGAATAAATAGGAGAGGCCCAAGAACTGAACCTTGAGGAACACCCAGATTAACATGGACCCATTGGGTTCGAGAGTCATCAGATATAATCATTTGGGTTCTTTCAGAAAGGTACGACTGAAACCAAGTTAAGGGGAGGCCCTTTTTTATAGCCTAGTTACGCAAGATGTTCTTTATAAATGATTTAATAAATACATGTACAGTAGGCTTACTCAGAGAGTGCTTGACGCTTGGATGGTGCTGTCGCAAAACTGCCTTTGCGACTGCCGCTACTCGTGGCGCCGCCTGGCGAATGCGTTGGAAACTCTCCACCTACGCGGTCCAACTCTTGGACACCTTTTTCTACGTGGCCGTCTACAGTCATATAGACGTGGAAGGAATGGATGATCAGTTGTGTCTGTACGTCTACGAGCGATCGGCGCCTATGGTAGGCCTATCTACACGTCTTCGACGCTTCAGTTCCGTTCGACTTCCGGTGGTGACCATACGACTTCCGGTGGTTACGTCTACGACTTCCGGTGGTGACCGTACGACTTCCGGTGGCTACGTCTTCGAGTTCCGGTGGTTACGTCTACGACTTCCGGTGGTGACCGTACGACTTCCGGTGGCTACGTCTTCGAGTTCCGGTGGTTACGTCTACGACTTCCGGTGGTGACCGTACGACTTCCGGTGGCTACGTCTTCGAGTTCCGGTGGTTACGTCTACGACTTCCGGTGGTGACCGTACGACTTCCGGTGGCTACGTCTTCGAGTTCCGGTGGTTACGTCTACGACTTCCGGTGGTGACCGTTCGACTTCCGGTGGCTACGTCTTCGAGTTCCGGTGATTACGTCTACGACTTCCGGGGGTGACCGTACGACTTCCGGTGGTGACCGTTCGAGTTCCGGTGGTTACGTCTACGACTTCCGGTGGTTACGTCTACGACTTCCGGTGGTGACCGTTCGACTTCCGGTGGCTACGTCTACGAGTTCCGGTGGCTACGTCTACGAGTTCCGGTGGCTACGTTTACGAGACTGTCAAAAGACTTCGGCCACACTGGCGAAGCCGGACCCACAATAAAAATTATATTGAACAAAGGACAAAATTGTGTCAGTGCCATGTATTAAAAGATAATTTGGTGCTCAATTTTCTCCAGTGTAACATGGCATAGCATTGCACTAACTGAAAATAATTTTCAAAATTGCTCCTTGTGTGATCAGACACTGACGAATGCCGCAGCAACCGCACGAACGGGTGTGATCCTGTGTCTACGACATGCGCTAATACAGTTGGAAGCTACAGCTGTTCTTGCAGAATCGGATTCGACACATACAATTATTATTCTAGAGCGTGCAAAGGTAAATAGACATAATTATATGAATTAAGAAGAGTTTTTTAGCAAGCATTCGGGTGCTGTCTATACGTGAGCAACACAACACCATACTCATTGCTTTAGATTGATTGGACATTACACACCAAAGAGAAGCTGGAGCTACTTTAGAACGTCTCTCTCCCTGTGCCTATGTGCTCTTTTCAGTTTGTTCGGTCGTTTAGTTCTCATCATCCATCGCAGGCTGATTCTCCGTCTGACAGATCGACTTTTTTTATATTGATCTGACTATGCTGTTTGGTGTGCAGTCGGTTTATGCCTTGCTTATATGCTATACCTCCATGCTGACGCAGCGGTTAGAACAATATTCCAGAATATAAGTGACTCTGCAGTCCTGGATGTCCTTAAATCGCCTGCACCTTTACCCTAATAAGACTCAGCTTCTCTGGCTTGGAACGCCCCAGCAACCCTCAAAAAATTAATTTATCTTCGCTATTCTTGAAATATCCACATTTCACTTTTTCCACTTCAGTCCGGGATTTTGGAGTCATCCTAGACAAGGAACTGACATTTACGCGGCACTTTACCCTTCTAACTCGCAGCTGTTACTACCAGCTTCGATAGCTCAGGCAATTTCCCGCTATATGACTCCTAGCGCAGACTCAACACTGTCTTGTTAATGCGTTTGTAGTTTGACGTTTGGACTACTGCTGCAGCGCCATATACCGTAGACTTCCGGCCTGTCGGGTGGGCCCTAAATAGGGTCCTGCGCATTGCTGCCCGCCTCATAGGCCGCATTGCATTCCCAAGTTTGGCCGAGTCTCCGAGTACATGCGGAATGTATTCCACTGGCTCCCATACCCACAGCGCGTTGCTTACAGAATTTCTGTCTTGGTCCGGCGCTGCTTTGATGGTTTAGCTCCTTTAAACTTGCAGGAGCTCTTCTGCTCCACCACGAACATCCAACGTCGCTGTTCTCTCAGCTCAGGCCCGCAAGCGGAACTTATTTTCCCCCGCTCACGGACTGCATTCAGACATCGTGCTTTCTTCGTGGCTGGCCCTGGATAGAACCCCCTGTTATCCTTAGTCAAATACCTATTGGTCTTTCTGCTTAATTTTTTTCTCTTCTTAAGTCTGTCTTTTTCAACCGGAGTTGGAATGGGAGCGCTTTGAAGGAGCGCTTTATCAAATTGTCAGTAAATAAATAAATAAATAAGTAGTGCAATACATCGCCGCAGTAGAAGTTACTAACTACTAATAAATTGGACTTACAGACTTAGAGTCAACCAGGTCTTCTGATTGGTTTCCAGAACATCGGGATCTAAGGCACCAACTACCATAATTATCTAACAACAGGTTTTTCATGATTCAAATTCGTTGTCGCTGATAATGCCCGATTTTTCGCAATGCACTTATGTTGATTGGTTTTTTGTGACAAGGTGAAGTAGGCTAATCAATATTCCACTTTGTTACTGATGGTGACATGTAGCCTATTAAAGGTAGTCTGTCCAACTATAACAACGTCACATAACATTACACCAACTAAAATCTGTCTTGTTCCCCTTGTCTTATCAGACTCTGACGAATGTCTGACGAACGTGCACACGTGTGATCCTGTATCTACTACATGCACTAATACAATTGGAAGCTACAACTGTTCTTGCAGAAGCGGATTCCATACACACGATGCCACATCATGCATAGGTAATTACACAACTTTGAATGAAGAGAATGGTTTCTGCAACTATTCGGATATTGACTCTACTACGTTAAACCGACTACTCAGCATCATACTCAATGCATTATAACCTGCTTGGACTTGACATACCAACATCTGGCTAGGTCTACATAAAAATCCATAGGCTACACTTTCAGTCGCCTGAACATGGAGTCTCATAGTGTAATAAAGATCAACAGAATCCGTTACAACTATTCAAATACAGTGTGATTAATTGAAAAGTTCTTTATTAGTTCACGGTCGTCCGGTATATATATATATAATATATATTGATTATTGACCATATTGACTATATATATATTAAACTAATATAATTATTGTTTGTCTTACAAGATATTTGTACAAAACATTACGCAGGAAGACTTCTGGCTGACCAACCTCTTCGAAACTAGCATCGATGTAGCTTGTTTTTGTGGCAAAGAGAAGTACAAGATGTCGCATTCATTTAGTTTTTGATGCATAAACGTATGGTGCCATATATTAAACGACATATTAAACGATAAAGTGTTGTTCATTTGTGCACCACTAATAAATTATAACATCACATAAATATCATTACACTAACTGAAATAGTGTAGTTAATTCTTGTGCTATCAGATACTGACGAATGCCACAGCAGCCGCACGAACGAGTGTGATCGTGTATCTACGACATGCAATAATGCAATTGGAAACTACAAATGTTCTTGCAGAAGAGGATTTGATAGACACAATTCAACAGCGTGCAAAGGTAAATACACAATTTTGAATGAAGAAGATTTTTATTCTGTAACGATTCGGGTGTATGCTATAGGCCTGCGCGTGCAACACAACTTCATACTCATCGCATTACATTGATTGGCTAGTGTGAGTTGTCCGGTATTATTGTTTGTGATGAAGGAGCGGTGTTGTCTCACAAGCAGCCGAAAGATGCATAAGTTACGCTGTCTCAATCCAGATCAGGGGTTCTCAAACTGTGGTACGCGTACCCCTGGGGGTACGCCAGGCGCCGGTAAGGGGTACGCGAAAAATTCCAGAAACATAAATAATTTTCTTTCAGTTTATATGGTCTTCGTGTCATTCTTTCTTTTATAGCAATGACTGGGGTACTTTTAACGCTGCAACGTAGCATCATGTCGTCATTTCTTTCTTTCACAACATAATAATTAAACTCAAAAAGGGCTACTATACAGTGCTTGCAACATATTTATGCTTAGGCCAATCACTATAATTTTGAAGCAAATAATGTATAAATGGTTGAAAATACCAATGCCAGAAATTTTCAGACTATGTAGGCCTACATCATACCTATCTCAATATAGGAGAGCCGAATTGGCCTCAGGATTAATTTCTTGCCGAGCTTTAAATTTTCTGATTTCTTTCAGCACGTCACATCTGGCTAAAGCAGGTTTTAAAACTATTCTTGCTATCAAAAACAAACATGGGGTAGGGCTGCCAACTTTTGATTTTGCCATTCCGGGACGCCTTCAAGGCTTCAGCCACTCGATGTGCCATTACCAATTTACACAATACACAGAAGCGCATAATGTAACAAAAGTTGTGTCAGCCCAGTGTAGAATCTACATCTAGGCCTACAATCTACTAAAAAGTCCTTAATAATTTCAGACAAATCATCAAAAGACATAATTTTATAGCCTAAATTTAAGACTAGAATCAGCCTCAAGAAGAAACATTTCAAACTTCAATCACCTATATTATTATTATTATTATTATTATTATAGGCTCATCAGAGTAAGAATTAGACATCTATGAGCCCAAATTGAGGGAAGTTGGTAGGTAGGCCGTAGGTTCATAAGTCTGCAACCGGAGAGCAGAATTTATATTAAACTTAGATGGCCACAAAGTCGCAGAAATCAGCACATGTCATGCTAACTGTTGTGCTTTAATAAGGTCGGTGAACTCTCGGTGCTCAAGTAGGCTAATTGCGATTATTAGACAACAGATCGTTCATAATGCTGAACGCTCTCTCACAAAAAAGCATTAAAACTGGACAGTGATTTGTAAAGTTTTGAAGACTTACTCCCGATTTCAGCCAACGATGTAATGTAGGGCCTATAGGTCTGACAGAGAGCAAAACGTAAAAATCATCGTACAAATGGCTGAGTTTGGTAAGCAAAAATCAATAGGAACAATAATTGTGCTAAGTGGATCTGGACCAAATTCCGGGACAATTTGAGATCAATCCGGGACACGGGACGCACAGAGTCGATTCCGGGACTGTCCCGGCGAATCCGGGACGGTTGGCAGCCCTAACATGGGGTAAATTTGTGTTTGAAATTGACAAATATTAAACCAGATATTTTATATCTTTGCTAGTCTAAACAAGCCAATAGCACTATAGATTGTATCTTTTTTGTAGCGGTTATAATATAGGCCAATTTTTCCTTTTAAATTTGCTGATAAGATATAAGCTTATGATTCAAACAAAATTTTGCTCCCTATAAAATTATAGGTTACGACTCCAATAATTAAATCGATGTCACCAATGATTAGGCCTAAATGGACTGTTAGATGTCACTGCACTCGGGGACCTCGCAATGGCATTTTGTTTCTGATCTGACTTTGCTGGGGGTACGCCATCATTCGATTTTTTACTTGGGGGGGGTACATTAAAAATAAAGTTTGAGAACCCCTGATCCAGATGATGGGTTGGAAGTGGCGGTTCTCAGTGGACGAGACTTTATCCTCTATATTTCCGGTTTCAGACTGGAGATAGCCCAGGTCCACGGCCTTCCCAGAAGTCTCTGTAGTCCGCCGCTGTCGGTGGCTGACGATGGAACACGCGACGCTGGCGTGGCATATAACAACTTTGGTATCAGTTGTAATGACTTTAGGGGAAGACGACCTGCTCTCTGAGGATACGGTGCATAGAGACAGTTCTAACCTTTAGGTCTATGAGCTCGTCCTCACCGCCAGTGAAGGATCTCGCCCGTGAGTGACTTCGAGGATTGCAATGAATCGACCCGGAATGCTTCAGCCATGAAAGACAACTGCTCTGTGCTGAACAGTCGCCTTTGATGGCTGATGTGTACAGTTCCCCCTCTAACTAGGTTCTCGCGGGACGTGATTACATGTTTTAGTCTGGAGTGGTTTTGTGTCGTCTATCTTCATACAGTGGTGTTCTGTCGAATTACGTCTTTAGAATGTCTGTTGTCGCCTTGTTTTATTCATATCAAACGTTTGACGAATTGTGAAAATATTGAAAATGCCGTCATGAACTTATTCTGTTTAAGAAACATCGATAAAATATAGCCTACCCTGCTGGCAAAACTTATTCAAGTCTCTAGCTTATTAAGAGCTTCTTCATCTAGTCCAGATGAAATTAGTCCCCTAATAGCCAAATCCACAATACATGCTATTGCTTCCCCTATCAGCACTATTATTAACACCTCATTTGCTACTGGATTAGTACCCAATGAATTAAAAACTGCCAAAATCTCCCCAATCTATAAAAACTGGGGATAGAAAGATGACTAGTAATTATCGACCAATATCTGTAGTTTTCTGTACTCTCCTTTTTTCCAAAATAATTGAGAAACTCATGTGTAGCAGAGTAACTGATTATCTTAATAAGTTCAAACTATTATCTCCCACCCAATATGGCTTCCAACGGAACCTCTCAACCTACATGGCCCTTTTGGACCTCCAAAATAATATCATTGACTCAATGGATGAAAAACGTTTTTCACTGGGTATATTTTTTGACCTCTCGAAAGCTTTTGATACTGTCGATCACTACGTCCTAGTAAAAAAAACTTGAATATTATGGCTTTCGAGGTATTAGTAATCAATGGTTTTCTGACTACCTAAGGAACAGATCTCAATATTTTTATTTTGAAGGTCAGAAATCCTTGGCTTTGAATATCTCATGTGGTGTACCCCAAGGGTCAATACTTGGACCTCTGCTCTTTTTGTTATACATTAATGACTTGTCCTTGACATCATCCATATTAAAATTAATACTGTTCGCTGACGACACTAATGTCTTCTTCTCTCACCACTCCATTGATCACCTATTCGACATAGCAAATAATGAATTAGCCTCAGTTGAAGAATGGTTTAAATCTAATAGACTATCTCTTAATACGGATAAAACTAATTTTATTTTATTTCATACTAGAAAGAAAATAATCCTTGATGTGAATAGGTCACTTCTAATCAACAATGTCCCTATTACCCAAACCAATTCGTCTAAATTTCTTGGGGTCATAATAGATAATCACCTTGAGTGGTCGGACCATATTTCGACCATTGCTAAAAAATCTCTAAAAACATTGGGATCCTCCACAGGATTAAACATTGCCTCCCTAAAACTATCCTATTTCAGCTTTACTATACACTCATATATCCTTACCTGTCTTATTGTAACATTTCCTGGGGTTCTACTTATCTTTCCCGCCTCAGACCACTGGTTATTTTGCAAAAACGAGTCATAAGGCTAATTTGTGGTGCTCATTGGAGATATAGCTCTGCTCCTCTGTTCTCAAATCATTTGTTGCTATCTTTAGAGAACATCAATAAATTTCAAATAGGTCTCTTCATGCATCGTTATCACCATAACCTATTGCCCAGCTCATTCAATAATTATTTTACTACTGGCTCTAAACTTCATGATCATGCTACTAGGCATGCTCATTTCTACCGCAGTGATTATGCACGCCTAAAAATTAAACAATTTTCTATTAAATACTTGGGTCCTGGAATTTGGAATGGTCTTCCCACCCACATATCTGCCTTAAATTCCACCAGTCTTTTTAAAAGCCGGCTTAAAAAGTTTCTTATTGGGATCTAATAACATATATCCCTTTACCATTGTCTATGTGATCATTATTATATGATTTGTCTATTAGCTTCTCATTTAAATGGGATCATATGTCACTTACTAATAATTGATGGTTGTGTTCAACTATTGTCTTTTTAAAATTTATTTTGTGGACTACCTGCTTATATTGGATTTCTATTATATATGCATGCATTGACATTTTTGTTCACCTACTACTTATTGTTTAACATTTGTTCAACTTATTATTGTAGTTTTCTCCATTTTTCCACGTCTTGAGAATGTACACATTGTCTGCTTGGGTTACGGGGATTCTACCTCCATTACTGAATGCATTGGGGTTGGAACCTTTGCGTCCTACTCTGAAGTCATAGCCTCTAAACTATACTCTCTACTATTACTTTTCAATCACCTTTTTTCTCTTTTCTAGCTCTACACTTGTTTCCTCCCCTCTCTATTCCGCTTATTTAGTGCTTTCCACCATCTTGATTCAAAATCTCTGTCTATGGTGAGTGGTGACCCAGGTCTAGCGGGATCACTCCCTTTCTGGGTTACCTATTCTCAGGGATCTCGTACTTAATAGTTATGTTATTCTGACTTCTATTTTTTTATTGCACACTATTATACTGTCATTTTCTATGTTGTTCTGTTTTTTTTCTTGATCTCTGTGAATAAACAAGTTTTGATTTGATTTGATTTGATTTGATTTAAGTTTGGTCTCCACTCTGATTGATTAATAATGCTTTACTTGAATGACAACAATAATAACTAGCATTATTGATTTTCAATGAACTGACTGCTTTATCGGTTGATGTCCTGTGTATTTGACGCCGGCGCAATAGAAGTCGCTAACTACAATCACAATTGAACCTACATTGACTACTCTTACGGAGAACCCTTTTGACTCAACGCATTTGATCCTGATCCTATGGTAACTCGACCCGGACCACCACGGACTACTCTCACGGACAACCCTTCTAACTCAACGCAGCGCTCGTGAATAAGCCGGTGCCCCGCGCTTGGCTTTCCAGTGGCGCTTTAGAAATTAGGAGATTACGATTACGATTACGATTACAGATTTATGAAGAGTCAATCAGGTCATCTGATTAATAACAAGCGCATCAGGAGCTAAGGCGCCAGTTCTCCCATATCTGACATTGGATTGACCAACCAGCATGTTTCAAATTGGCTGTCGTTTGATAATGTACGTTTTATCGCAATGCATTTATGTTGAATGGAAGCTTGTTTATGTAACGAGAAGTAGGCCTTATCATTTTCGCACTCATTTAGTTCTTGAGGTATAGACGCAAGGCGCCATGCATTAAAGTTTAAACGATAATTTGGTATTCAGTTGTCCACCGATCATCTATATCTATAAGAAAGGACTTGGCTATGTATGTGCGTGACTTTGTCCAGAATGCACGCTCACAGTTTGTGAGCTTTTCACTCCAAACCTTCACTAATGTGTAGGTCTCGAGGGGTTGGCGATTCTATACCACCATGGGGACCAGGGCGGGGAACGAAACCCTCAATTTAAAAAAAAAATAAACCGCAGCTATTGATTTGAATTTTTTTCCTAGATAGAGGTCCATCAGAACCACCCGGATCAGTGGTTGACAAATCTCTACCACCAGGGGGCCAGGGTGCGGGGGGGTCAAAAACACTAATTTTCGCTACAAATTTTCATTCGCTTGCCACGTATAAAAGCAGTGATTTTCACCGTTTTAAAGGTGTCTAACGTTAGCCCTTTTGCAAATACGGATTTCACGGGTCGCTTACCGGAAGAGGCGGCGTGAAGGAGGGTGGGATGGTAGGAGGGTTGGAGGGGGATGGAGTGGGGGTGGGGTGGGGGGAGGGGTTGGGGGTGGAGGGGTGGGGTGGATGGTTTGGGGTGGGGTAGGATTGGGGTGGGAGGGGTTGGGGTGGAGGGGTAGGGTGGGGTGGATGGGGTGGGGGTGGGGTGGGATGGGTGTTGGAGGGGTTGGGGTGGAGGGGTAGGTGGATGTGGAAATTTTCGTGAAACCCAAATTTATCGGGGCGCGTACCGGTAGAGATCGGAGTGTGGTAGGGTGGGGTTGTGGCCGTAGCGGATCGAATCCTAAATTTCCCGGGCAACGCCGGGTACCCCAGCTGGTAAATTATAACATCACATAATATCAGTACACTAACTGAAATTGTGTATTTACTCCTTGTGTTACCAGACACTGACGAATGTCGCAGCAGCCGCACGAACGAGTGTGATCGTGTAACTACAACATGCGTCAATACAATTGGAAGCTTCGCTTGTTCCTGCAAAAACGGATTCGACGCATACAATTATTATTCTAGAGCGTGCAAAGGTAAATAGACATTTAGGAATCAAGCAGGGTTTTTAGCAAGGATTCGGGTGTTAGCTATACGCGAGCATCACAACACCATACTCATTGCTTTAGATTGATTGGACATTACACACCAAAGGGAAGCTGGACCTACTTTTGGACCTATCTCCCTTTGCCTATGCGCTCTTTTCACTTTCGCTTGTGTCATTTCGTTCACAACATAAAACTTTCCTCGACCATAGAGATCATCCATCGGAGGCTGAATCTATGTTTGACAGACTGATCTTCTTGATATTGATAATTGATCTGACCACGGATTGGGATGTGTGAGTCATCGGTTGAGGCCTTGTGCCCAGTGACGGCGCCAGCCATAAAATTTCGGCAGGTCGCCTCAGGGTCATGGCAGATATTTGGCAGGTCGAAGAAAGTGATGATTGAATTTGAAGCCTGGCCCCGCCCTAGGGCATGCGGGGCCCAAGGCAGCAATAAGCGATAAGCAGGTTCCCCAGAAAAAATTGCTTTGAGCTTATTTCCTGCCAATACGGTATTGGCAATAGGCCTATCATGTGTTGGTCTACAAAAATAGAGCATATTCGAATTAAAACTGGTTAATGAAAACAAGATGTAAATCAGGTTCTTAACACGAAGGCTACTAGCATGTGCTGCGAAAGCTATAGGTTCTAATAATTAGGCTATTGTGTTTCACTTTATCATCTGAATAGGCTACCTAGACTAACCTAGCTTATCTGACATCTCTTTTTAACTCGATATAGGCTCGGGCCTACATGGATGGATTGAAACGACAGAGGGGCAGATCCAGGGGGGAATCCGGCCATGGCCCCCATTTAGAAATTTCTTTATTTTTGACCAGCTATTTTGCTCGGAAAGTAGACGTGCCCCCCATGAGTAGTTCCGTAGGACTTTGGCCCCCTTCGAAAAATTATGTATCCGCCCTTGACCCCTCCTAATAGATTCCAGGGAAACTGCAAAGCAACGGCTGAGAGGGTTCGTCGGTTGGCGATTTAGAAATGTCCGGTGGACCAAATTAACGTTCGCAGTATCTTTCGAAAGCTTTCCAGGAACATCATCCGTGCACATAATTGTCTGTCAAGTCTTCTGCGTTTTCAACATTTACACAACAATCATCGTTTTACATCAAGTAGGCCTACACTTTGTTCGCTAACACAATCGCCTAAAACTCCACCGATTTCGGCATCAGTCATACGTTCTGCTTAATCCACTTTGCGCCCAATTTATTTCCAAAGAAATTCTCAATGTTGCAGCGTCTCATTGTTATTTGTATATCCATTTATGTGTTTATATATAATATTATAATTATGTTAAAAATCAGTGATGCTAGTTTCGCGAAGTAACGGACGACCGACTATTGCTTCTTTCTAGTTTTCTATAAATCTCTGACGTAACGGCGGCAACCCGGGAAAAAATAATTTTAAAGTTTAAAACATAGACTTATATTGACCTACTAGATAAGAGCAGACGTAAAAGTCAGTTAGATCTGATAATTGCACTACAACAATTATAGTGAACTTGTGGGCGATGCAAATTTTGGTTTTTCATTTCAGACTCTTAAATAAATATAAAGAAGATAATGTATTAAAAATTCTTAGGTTTTTTGGCAGGTCATTAGGCAGGTCGGGAGCAAAATAGGCAGGTCAAATGACCTGCCGCGACCTACCGTAGCGCCGCCACTGCTTGTGCCTTAGACACCAGCGCGACAGAAATTACCGACTACAATTGCAATTGAACTAGAAGACTTATGAAGAGTCAATCAGGTAATCTGATTGATAATAGTAGCACGTCTGCTGTACGCCTCTCCAGCCTGGTGGGGGCTGCTGAGCGCGGGAGAAATCGACCGCATCGAAAGGTTCCTGGGACGTGTCAGACGAGCTGGATTCCTCCCCTTAGACTCCCCAAAAGCACACATTATGGCTGAGACTGCTGATGCTACCCTCTTCAAAGCTATTGTAAAAGACAAAGATCATGTTCTTCATAAATTTTTCTCTTATAGACGTCCTGGTAAATACAATCTGCGCCCTAGGCCGCATCTTTTTGAATTAATCAATAAAAACAATAAAGACTTCATAACACGGATGCTGTATAAAAACGTTTACTAGGTTTTATTCGCTGCTTAGTCGGGTCAATCTACGAAAAAACTTCGGTGAACCCGGAACAAATTGCAAGAAAGCGCTTTATGATGGTTTTATGGTATATTGGGTCTGGTGGTGAACATACTAAAAGTTGCAAGAAATCGCACCACGGCAAGTGTGCTAATTTTGGCTGGAAAAAAAGATGGCCGCCAATTGGACTAGGCATGGAATCTGGAAATGATACAGTTAGGAGCAAATCATGTAATAATTTGCTAACATGCTTTTCTAGACTAATTCGACCCTCCTGAGAACGAAAATCGTGGTTAGCACGCTTGATTTTTAGCGGTTACATGGGAAAACAAGATGGCGGCCAAAATGGCGGTTTTGTGCTTAAAAAGGCTGGAAGTCGGGTATTGTATGTGATATGGACACGATTTTGTAATTTAAATTAAGATGTATGGGTTCTAGGCGCGCAATGGAATCAAAGACACGTATGTAGCACTAGAAGAAAACCAAATGGCAGGAAAATGGCGGCCAGAATGTTGAAAATGCTAAAAGTAAAGTGATGTATGCAATGGAAACATGTCTCGGAAATGGATGGATCTTTCGGCGGCGGAGGCGGACGAGAAGTGGAACGGAATAGAAGGCGAATGGAATCCATCCTGCGTAATCCCATCCTCCGCCAACCCATCCACATCATCATCAGCATCATCTCCATCACAGCCTGGCATCAAACGGCGCTGGAGGAGGGTTCATTCCAGATCTCGGTGTCAGTCCATCGAACAAAATGTGCATGGGGTCGGCGCTGGAACGAACGGCGGCATCAACGGTCACCAGGGGCAGTCAGCATAGTCCCTCTACAGAAGCCAGGTCTACGGGCACCTGCCGGGAACACTCAAACGGGACAAGAGTTTGCTATCCATGACGCATCAATCAGCGCACCCCTACGAACCGCACACCCGAGGGAGGCTGCCCCTACCATCCGCTGTTCCATCGTCGTCGTCGCTTGTCCTCCAGCCGTCGTCCAGTCCCAACCCGCACACTACGAACCTCTTCTCTTTGCGCTATTCTCCCCCTCGCGTTGCCAGCCTTCGTCTGACAAAAGAAACGCTAAGAGAACGATTATCTCCCGCGGGTGGCCTCGAACGACTGTCTGGCAAGGGCGGTCACCACCATCAGCACCACCACCACCTTCAAATGGAAGTTGTTGAACTATTTTCTGCACTCCAAACGCAGATCACGTAATAGTAGAAACCACTGCTTGCACAGCGATGTTTCAGGGGTTCAGTCTGAATTGATAGTATGAGGGTTGCTGTACCTCTTCAGCTCACTGCTCGTCTTCTGCGCTAGGTCCTTCGTGTTGATCTCTTCCATCTCCAGGTGGTGATGTTGATGGTGGTGCTGGTGGTGGTGACCGCCCTTGCCAGATAGTCGTTCGAGGCCCCCGTGGGAGATGATCGAACCAGTTCACAATGTCTGACAACGGGTTCTTTAATGATTAAATTCGTTTTCGCTTGATAATTCCCGTTAAATTTGATCTCAATGCAAGTATGTTGATTGGGAGCCAGTTTTTGTGACGAGGAGAAGTAATCAATGTCCAACTCAGTTGGTAACTGATGGTACCATGTAGTCAAAAGGTAGTCTGTACAACTGTAACAGCGTTACTTAGCATTACACTAACTGAAATCTGTCTTTTTTCCCTTTGTGTTATCAGACTCTGACGAATGCTTGATGAACGTGCACATGTGTGATCCTGTATCTACTACATGCACTAATACAATTGGAAGTTACAACTGTCTCTGCAAAATAGGATTCTACACACACAATGTCACATCATGCATAGGTAATTACACAACTTGGAACGAAGAATATGTTTTCTGCAACTATTCGGATATATTATTGACTCTACGTTAAACCGAATACGCAACATCATACTCAGTGCATTATAACATGACTGAACCAGACGCGCCAACATCTGGTTAGGCCACAATCGAAATCCATAAGCTGCGCTTTTCAGTCGCTTGACAATGGAGTCTCATGGAATTGAGAACAACAGCATCCGTTTGATAGACCGATATATCTATGCAATTACATAGCATGATTAAGGTCAAAGAAATGTGAGAGAAAATGTGTTTCTTTTAGAAGTAGACGCTGACGATTGCAGCGAGAAGGTGTGCGATTCCGGTACGACCATCTGCAAGAATACGAGTGGAATCCATAACTGTTCCTGCAGAAGCGGATTTAAAGTGCACAATGCCACAGCATGCATAGGTAAATGAGCACCAAATAGTAAAATAGACATTTATTCTTGCCTTGTACTCATTCATCTTTTCAGTTCGTCGCCCAGCCACAGTTTTGTTGGTTGAGCTCCACTTCATGGCTGAGTCGGATTTCCATCCTATTATGAAGAGTCGTTGAAATCAGAGTCCTTGGTCAAAAGAGTCGTCGTCAAGAAATATCCAAAGCATAGCCATTCGCCGTCAGCTCTGGTAGTCTTTTCTACTTTTTCCTTCCAAATTTCAGGACTAGAACTGGAATATATCTCTTAAAAGTAATAGCAGTTTCAGTTTAACAACTCTGTGTGAAAACAAAGATCATTAGCGTCGCTCTCCTCCTTTATCTAGGCTTGAGATTGGCACTGTCAGAGTACATCAGTGGCGGAATTCTCAAAAGTAATGGTCATTGCTTGTAGACGTGCTGGAACTCTCACACATGTACACATCTCAGGTGCTGACTTGAAGTGTAGGCCTACGGTTTGGATCGGTTTGAGTGAAGTAAGCTTACAAGAATAAACGTTGTTAGTAGGTCTATATACATAGCGTAGCAGAAGTCGTGTTTTAATCTCTTGAAATAGACTTCGGGAAAATAACACTGTGCGATACAGAGAAGAGATTAGTTGTCGGTTTAGACTTTCTGGTAGCTGCTAAACCCCGGCGACAGCTACAATATCAATAGAAATGATATAGGCCTACGTTCAAATCGATCAGCCCTTCGCCCCATTTTATAAATAGTGGTAAAAATTTTGTAAGCTCGTGCGTGCCACTTGAAATCAGCCCGCGGGCCGCATGCAGGACGCAGGTTGGAAATCGCTGGTGTAGGTTCAGAAGTTGACTCTATGTGACAAAGAGACATCGTATTCGATGCTTAATACAAATTATAGGCCTACCTAGACAGTTGCTTGACTCTTAAGACTCATAATCATTTATATGTATTAGGCCTATAGTTACTGGATAGCTAATTGGCTCTGAAAGTTCGGATTATCGCTCAGTTAGGTATATCCGAGGAATCCTTGGGTCAAGGATTCCTTTTGGCAAACCCCAGGATTCTTTGGAGCAAATCCCAGGATTCCTTGAGGCAAATCACAGCAAACGATAGGCGGCACAATACTCTGTGCTTTAAGACGCAACTTTCTCAACAATAATACAGAATTATTTAAAACCAGTCTAGGGATTTTGAGTTGAGTGACATACAAAACTATAAACTTAACTATATTTTGTGGCCACCGGGTCAGATTTCTTGAAAATAGCATTTGAAGTTGACTAATTTCACATGGTTTTGTATGTAATTAAAACATTTATAAAGCGCCTCTACTAGGGTGAACCGTTCAGAGGCGCTCCCAGTGCGCAAGGCAACGAAAGAAGAAACAGGTTTTGAGGAAAGAAAATGAGGAGCATGGGCGGAGTTTGGTTTCCGTTCTTGGAGGGGCTAACTTATGAGTCTGCGTCTTCTTAGGGGGGCTAAGCCCGGGAAAAGATGCCGTTTACACGGTATACAAACTGAATCTGGGTCTTCTTGGGGGGCTTAGCCCCCCTAGCTCTTGATAAACTCCGCCCATGATGAGGAGTATGATTACCAGTTAGAAGTTGAGACCGAGTATAATTGCAGACAGAGTATTCCAAAGAGAGGGGCCAATTTTACATAATATAAACAAGCGCGCGCTGCCCTCACCGGAAGTGACGTCTGATTCACCGTCGACCATTGGCCATGCAATAGCCGAAGCTTTATCCATCCAGTAATATAGGCTAATTAATAGGCCTACACAACAGTGCTCATAATAATGAAAAGGGTCAGATTTCAGAACTGTTCAAATTTATTAGGCTCTATAAATTAATTGTCGGCTGGTACGGTAATAATTGCGACGACGTTCTACTCATTCCATCGAAATGGCGGTCTATTTACGCAAACAAAGATGGCATTCGAGTTTTATTTTTGCATAATAATTGATCTCTATTTAAACATGACAATGGTTTTTTTTATTCAGACATTGATGAATGTCAGCAAAAGATATGCGACAAATCAACGACTGATTGCCGTAATACACCAGGCAGCTACAACTGCATCTGCAAAAAAGGGTTCTTGAATTTTAACGGTCACAGCTGCTCAGGTAGGCCTTAATGTAGGCCAGTATTAATGTGCAATACTTTTGTCTCGGAAATTCGCGACAATGATTTTTGATTTACACGGAACCTATCGTAAGGAGAATAATAATTATTATACCATCTGTAGACTACTTAAGTTCGTGACCACTGCCCATTAGTCTAAACTTTCCAAAGTAATTCAGACTTAGACATATGTGGACTTATAAATTTTTGGACTTCGGGAATATTTGAGATAGAATTTGAATAAGAAGTCGAACTAAAATGCCGAACGATAAGCTTGGTTGAGCTGAATTACTTGAAGATGATCAGCCTAATTGATAAATTCGTCTCCTGTAATAACTTGCAAGCATCCGTTCATTCAATGACTTGTAACCTATTCATAGGCTACTGCGGTGGGACAGTCTGGAGTAATAGTAAAACGTTGAGCTATATAGCCTACTGTAGGTCTATAAGTCAATAAGAATTTCGACCGTTCGTGAGCTGGCGACGGTTGCTGCTTTATAGCCATTGTTCACGAATATCACAAACCTAAATCGGCAAAAAAAATCCTTATGAATAGCGTGCATGTCATGGGTAGCTCTGATTTCCAAATCTTCAATGCTAACAAGTTTGCCTCCGTTACTAACAAGAGTTACTTGATTGGAAGATATCTAACATTAGGGCCTAATTGAAACCACCTCTATTTCGAAATGGGGAGAACTATTTTGGCATACGTCAATAATTATGGACAATAATTATTGGATATTGCTGACGACGACGTAGAGAAGTTATGTTTGTCTCGTTCTGTTAGTTCTTGGCATTTATTTTAAGCCGTCGTTTTCAGCCGAGGTTTGGTCGATCGGTCTCGAGTGGTAATATTTAATGGGCGCTATATAAATCTGAATGAATGAATGAATAAATGAATGAATGTACACCAGACACGCTGTATTAGCCAGCAAAATTATCGGTACCTATATCAGTCACTTAGTTCATAACTAAATGAAATTTATTTATATGCACATAATGACTTTACATAACGATAGCATAAGTGAAATTTGAGTTGGTTTGTTACATGTTTAAAGATACTGTCATATAAAAATTGACTAATGTGGCCCACAGCTTGCACAGGTAAATGCACATCTTTGAATGTATTGATTGTATCAACACAATTGCTTGACTATGGAAGCCCATGATATTGAAACGGATCAGATTTTAACTCCTCAAATTCACTGTTAATAAATTCGCAATTAATTATTCGCATCATTGGTCCAATTAATTCCATCAAATTTGTTTCCCCATTGATAGCATTCCTGCGTTGCTTTAGAAAACCAATGCTGTGAGTTGGAGCTTTATCGGCTAGGGAGTAGCCTGCTAAAAGTATATGGGAAACTGTAGTGAAAATGGCCCGACGATTTTTGATGGCCATATTTTATTCTATTTTATTCATATATTGTTTGTGTGCCGATATGAACTATTAGCCTATAACTAGCTAATTAACTTGATTGACATGAAACGTGTTTAAAGGAATGAAGTAAGGGAAAAGAGTGACCACGCCTGTCAGAGATAGAGAGGGGAGGAGCCAGGGTATGACGATGGGGCTGAAGAGAGGAGCGTGGCTGGGGAAGAGAAGGCTGATTGACAGGTGGAGGTAGAAGGAAGGTGGAAAGAGAGAATGAGCAGGGCAGTTAGCAAGGAGCAGCTCGCCGAGAAGGTTGTAACGTGGAAGGGAGTTAGGCAGTTAGCAAGGAGCAGCTCGCCGAGAAGGTTGTAACATGAAAGAGAGTTAGGGAGTTAGCAAGGAGCAGCTCGCCGAGAAGGTTGTATAACGTGAAAGAGAGTTAGGGAGTTAGCAAACAGCAGCTCGCCGAGAAGGTTGGAGGCAACTCGCAAAAAGAGTTGACAGTAAGCGAAACGAAGTTTATAACTCGGAAGAAATGCTCTATTCATCATTGTTGTAAATACGTTGTAGGCCTACATTATATAATAATACGAGAAACATCAAAAGGTCTCAATGTCTCCGTTATATTAACATCACTCACGTGCTATACGCCATAGATTGAGTATTCGCATATTACGAATATTAAGATTTTCCAATATTCACGAATATTAACGAATATTAAAACTGCCAACGAATATTATATTCGTAAAATATTATGTTATTTCAAGAAATTCTTTATATTTGTTCTTTCAAGAAATTCTTTATTCTTAATTCTTATTTTGTTATTATGAAAATGTTTAACTTTTACTGAATGAATTGTACAAAATTGAGTTAGTCTACGCATAGGCCTATATCAGTAAGTGACAATAACGTTAATAGATTTATTATTAAAAATTTCAAGGTCTCTGAGCAGTGGCGTAGGCAAGGGGGGGGTTTCGGGGGTTAAAACCCCCCCATTGGCTCCGAAAAAAAGGGTTTTTTTAAGGTTATTTTTTCGTTTAAGTAAGAAAAAATAGCAAAAAACAGGGTTTCCGGCCATAAAACCCCCCCATGAAAAATTCCTGGCTACGCCACTGTCTCTGAGGCAGGGTCTGGTCAATGTGGCCATGCGGCATACATACCACATTCGATACTTAATGATAGTAAGTGTTAATGTTGGTCACTTTTTCTGACTTCTGACCATTGTCCAGAGCAGAAAAGAGGCAGAAACACCGATGGTAGTTGGCAAGACTAGTAGCAGCAATAGTAGGCTAAATTATAAATAAACTTTAACTGCCTATAATAATAACTTCACATTTATAAAGTAGGCTACCGGTATAGTTTTATATCAGTGTAGCAGGTTGAGTAAATATAAATGCCAACGCAGGAAATAATAGTGCCAGATTACAAGCAAAAATTATCCCGATCTCAGCATATCAAGCGCATTGCAAATTTTGATTCAGCCTTGGCCGGGATGCGAGTGAATGTCATGGAGACATACAGAAATTTAGACTGCTTTACCGGGTAACATTGCGGTTTCGATGGTTCACTTTAATCCATTCACGAATATTTACGAATATTTACGAATATTAAAAAATCTCAATATTCACGAATATTTACGAATATTAAACCCAAAAGTCACGAATACTCAATCTATGCTATACGCTGCAACTAAAGTCCCCCGAAGAGTTAGCCTGCTGCTCAATTAGCACCGCTGCCACCAGGTACTTCATGACCGTCATACAGTCAGTACAGTTCTCGCGACGTGTATGGCAAAGATCGTAGTACACGTATAAAAGTCATTTCAGTACATTGTGCCAGCTGGGATTTTGTTCGAGATCGCAGAACTTCGACGCTGCTTATCTCAAACAATTTTTAACGGAGCAGAGACTTTGTGCGACGACATCAACGATTGACAAAGAGACGAATAGGACGACGATTCAACGGAGAAGACAGCGGGAGAAGAATTCAACGAAGAACGAAGCGGAACAACGATTCCAGACAAACGGAGAAGCAGACGAGGAAGCGACGTTTGACGGTGGACGATTTCGGCGGACTCCACGAGGACTTATCTCATTGGACGCGGCGGATTCATCGGAACTACACGTCCGGAGAGATTGGTGACGGGACGACAGCAACTGACGCAGTACAGACCGGACCTGGCGAACCTACAGCAGTGCGGCGGATTCCTCGGAACTACACATCTGTCTGGTTAAACGGGTGAGCAGGAACCAGTTTGTTCAGTTGCTGCGGATGGTCAGTGTGTGATTGATATAGCCTAACATGCTGTGAGGTTTATTTTATTGTGAGAGGAGTCTGCGACTGTTTGAATTACTGTTAATGCGAGAAAGACTGCTTTTGAGTTTATTCTGTTATGTGCATTAGTTTTGAAGGTGATTGAACTTTGTGTGTTTTTGAGCTTGTTTTTATTCGTGTACTTTGGTTCTTCTGCTGTTTCTTAAAATGTTTGATAAAATGAAGAAAGCAGAGTTGGAAGAGGAGTGTAGACACAGAGGCATCGATTGTGAAGGCCTAGATAAAAAGGCTATGATGCGAAGATTGAAGGAATACGAGGCAGTGCAGCAGGGTGGATATGGAACGGTAGAGGAGTGTGCAGGTGGAATGGAGGAAGTGAATGCAGGAGAGGACGACGTCGGCGAGAACCAGATTAGGCTTCAGCTGATCTTGGCTGAGAAGGAACGGTCGAAGGCAGAGAAGGAGAGAATGCAGATGGAGATTGCTTTGTTAAGAGAAAAAGCGCAGTTTGGTTTATTGCAAGCGAATGCTTTTGTTCCTGGAAATGATTCTTCAGTGTATTCAAAACTGCCTACCATGCATGATTCTGAAAATCCTGTCTCGTATTTTCACTCTTTTGAAAAGGTTGCTTGTTTGCATGGTATTGACGAAGGAAAATGGGCTAAGCTATTGCCTTCATTGTTGAATGCGTCAATGAGACAACATTACAACAGATTATCTACAGAAATCTGTTCCAATTACAAACAAACCAAGTCGTCTCTATTGAATGCATGTCGATTGAATGCTAGGTTTTACTTAGAGAAGTTTAAATCGATGAGACGGACAGGCAGACAAACATACATACAAGTGCTTGATCAGATGCGTGATGTGTTTGGATATTATCTGGAATGCAAGAATGTGGATGATTTTGACTCTCTTGTTGATGATCTTTTGTTGGAGCGTCTTAAAGATGCATTACCAAATGAGACAAGATTTTTTGTCGAAGCACGAAAGCCAAAAACTGCTTCTGAGGTAGCTGAATATGCTGACTTGCATTTTGAGTGTACATTAGAGGGCAAAAGGTTGAACCAGAACGAACAAAAAGATAATTCTAAATTCAAATTTCATGGTTCTGATCAGAATGAGAAGCGATGGGAGAGAAAGCCGCCCAGCTTCTATGATAGGGAGACCCATGGTCCCACTGAGAATGCAAGACCAATGCATTCTGCGCAAGGGGGTAGGACAAGCAACGGACACCAGACGTTCAATCGTTATGGTAGCAGATCCCAAGCCCAAGGCCAGGCGCATGCGCAAGTCAAATTTGTAAAACCTAAGTCAAATTTTGACAAGGTTGTTGAGTATCAAAAACGTTTTCTTATACCAATGTGTGTAAATGATTTTGAAGTGCATGGGCTAAGAGACACTGGTGCCCAGGTCAGCCTTGTGAATTCTGAGATTGCGTCACATAGCACATCTGCCATAGAAGACCCAGTAAAGGTACAATGTGCATTCGGCACAATAAGGTGTTTTTCGACATGCGAGATTGAAATTTCGTCCCATACATTCGGAACGGACCGGAAGATAAAGGTGAGGGCATGTGTGATCCCAGATCTCCCGGTAGCCATCATCATTGGCCATGATGTCTTTGTAGATAACCCCGAACTGACGGACCCGATTAATGCGCTTAGCGACGGGAGATTAAGAGACGTTAGCCAGACATTTCTGACTACCAGACGGCGCAACTACGACAGTAGGAGAGACAGTGACAGTCAGAAGGACAAGCAGACAGCTGATAAGGCCGAGGGACTCACTGAACTGCAAGCACCTGGGGGAGGTAGGCCTACCGAGACGCCCGACAGAAGACAGACGGAGAACGGGACATTAGTTACGCTTAACGAACGACCGACTTTAAAAGACGGGCTGGCATCGGACTTAAAAGACACTAATGCTGATAACGAAGTCGACGATCGGGCAGAAAGAAGTCATTTAGCCGCATCCGGAGAACAGCAGCTGCAAGGAAATGACCGACTGCCAGAAAATGACCGACCGCCAGGGATTTCAAGTCTACGGAAGAAGGCGTTTGAAACGGAGCAGGATGCAGACAGATCTGACACGGAAGAAGATAAGGCAGAGGACATTAATCTAAACAGATGCGAACCGACAAATCAAACGACTGAAGCCTTCAAGATGTCACAGCAGACAGACTCTACATTGGCCGATCTATGGACGCTTGCACGAGAAGGAGATGAAAGATATGCAACGGAGAACGGGCTGTTGTTCCGACGAGCGAAATCGGACAGAGTAAACGAAGGAGAAGAAGGAGAAGGAGAAGGAGAAAGGGAAAAGCAATTAGTGGTACCCGTAGGCGATAGACTGAGGATCATGGAATTAGCTCACGATTCCAAATGGGCGGGGCACCGAGGGATTAAAGCCACCAAGGCACGAATTACCAAATCGTTCTGCTGGCCGTCAATGACAAAGGATATTCAGACATATGTGAAAACCTGCCCAGAATGCCAACGCACGGCCGGTGTTAAAAAGGCTGATAGAGCGCCTTTAGTACAAGTCCCTGTGATAGAAGAGCCATGGCACACCGTTGTTTTAGATATTATGGGAGCAATAAATCCAAAATCATCCTCTGGAAAGAAGTTCGTGCTGATACTTGTTGAGCAAACGACACATTGGGCAGAATTAATAGCCCTATCCAGCGTAACCGCAAAGAGTGTGGCGAAGGCATTAATTGAAGTGTTCTCTCGTACGGGGATCCCACGCATCGTGAAAACTGACAACGGCACGCACTTCAAAAACCAACTCATGCGAGGTCTGGAAGACATGCTTGGAATAGCACCGGTGTTTTCAACTGTAGAGCATCACGAGACAGCAGGTAGTGCAGAACGCATGATAAGAGTAGTACGTGAAATGCTGAGAAAACTTGTAGCTGATGATCCACGCTCATGGGATGCAGCACTGCCGTTTCTAGCCTTTAGCTGCAGACAGATTCCATCAACCGTGACCGGTTTCTCGCCATTTGAGTTAATGTACTCACACGATGTACGTGGTCCATTACAGGTCTTACAGGACGTGTGGACGGGCAAGCTAAACATTGCCTCTAACAAGAGAAGCGTAATAGAATATCTGACAACAACGCATGACCATTTGAGAAAGTGTCTAGAATTGGCAACCGACAATGCAAAGAAAGCGCGAAGAGCTGAAAAGATCTATTATGACAAGAAATCAACAGACAGATCACTAGAGCCAGGACAAGAGGTATTGCTTCTGCGACACAGCACAGAAAACAAGTTACTGGCAGCATGGCAAGGGCCGTTCTCAGTGATCAGAAAATTGTCTGCAGTCAACTACGAAATCATGACAGAAAAAGGGCCTAAGATTTACCATATAAATCTTCTAAGGCTGTGGCATGCGAGGGAGTCAGATCCCCGCATTCCCAGAGTAAATGTCATCCTCACAGCAGAACCATGCGAGGACGACTTTGAAAGACTTGGCTACATAGACGATGAAGATGAAGGCGGCTCCGATGAAGTAAACGTTTGTGACGAAAACTTATCCGACGGGCAGAGAAAACAGCTGCGAGAGTTAGTGAATGAATTTAGTGATCGCTTTACTGGAAAGTTAGGAAGGACCGCGCTGATAAAACATTCCATCCAGTTAAAAACCGACAAACCAATAGCACCGCGGTTCTACAGGATTCCAGAGAGCTTGCGCGAACAGGTAAAAGAGCAACTGGAAGAGATGATCAACGATAAGATTATAGAGCCTTCAGAGTCACCATACGCCTCTCCCATTGTTTGCGTCAGAAAAAAAGATAAAACAATTCGCATATGCTCTGATCTGAGAAAAATCAATGACGTCACGCTCTCGGATGAATACCCAGCAAGTGACATGAGAGGGATTTTGGATAGGGCTGCCGGGGCAAAGTTCATAACGGGTCTGGATCTGCAGCAAGCGTTTTTTCAAGTGGAGCTCGATCCGAAGAGTCGCCCATATACAGCTTTCAGGACGCCCTTCGGTTTGTATCAGTATACAGTCATGCCAAATGGAGCGAAAAATTCAAGTAAGTGCTTTCAGAGATTGGCGGATAAGATCTTAAAGGGCGCTGAAAATTATGCAGCTGCTCACGTGGACGATTTCATCGTATTTTCAGCCACATGGGAGCAGCACTTACAGCACATCCGGGACGTCTTGACAAGACTGAGAAATGCCAATCTAACCGTGAAATTAAAGAAATGCCAGTTTGCACGAAAGACAATAACGATTTTAGGACACGTGATCGAGGACGGCTTCGTGAAACCTGACCCTGAAAAAGTCACCGCAATCTCCAACTATCCGGTCCCAAAGACTAAGCGTCAAGTCAGGGCATTTTTGGGTACTGGAAATTTCTATAACAGGTTCATAAAATATTTTGGCACAAAAGCAGCGCCCCTGACAGAGCTGCTGAGAAAAGACAAACCCGACAAAATAAAATGGACTCAAATCGAAGATAACGCATTTCGAACACTAAAAACAGACCTGACGTCAGACAGAATGCTGATACCAGCAGACATTAAAAAACCCTTTGTTCTGCGATGCGACGCGAGCGGTTCTGGAATCGGTTCGGTTCTTGCCCAGATCGATGCAAATGGCTTAGAACGGCCCATAGGGTATGCAAGTCGAAAACTGATCGAAAGGGAGACTAAAATGAGTACGGTGGAACGAGAGTTGCTATGCGTAGTCTGGTCCCTTAACCACTTTCAGCAATTCACTTTTGGCGCCAAAGTGCAGGTTTTCACAGACCACAACTGCTTAAAATGGCTCCAAACCATGGCTAATCACAACCCTCGCTTAACAAGATGGGCGCTTTCGCTCCAAAAGTACGATCTCGAGATTAATTATGTGCCGGGAAAGAACAATTCTATGGCAGATAGACTATCACGCTCATTCATAACCAACTAGCGTTGTAAAATGCTCAGATCATTTGCTTTAAACTGTACTTACTTGCTTATGGTGTCTGTAGAAAGTTAGGAACATTTTGAAGAATGAGCGAGTGATTGATTTATAAGGATTTTTATCTCACAGATATTACTCGTTCTTGTGTGTGTGCTTTTTGTTATAGATATAAATACGTGTCTTAACAAGCCTGGCGACTTCGCGAGAACAATGGCTAAAAGGACAATGCGATAAAAGCCATGCGTCGTCGTCTGTGCTCCTGTAATAATTTTAGTTGTCGTGGACTGTTAGTAGGAAGGACACACCTAATAGCCCTCTTTTCTTTCTGAACACTCGACCAGTGCCGTCAGCTTCGGAAGTGTGAGGATGTAGTGAAAATGGCCCGACGATTTTTGATGGCCATATTTTATTCTATTTTATTCATATATTGTTTGTGTGCCGATATGAACTATTAGCCTATAACTAGCTAATTAACTTGATTGACATGAAACGTGTTTAAAGGAATGAAGTAAGGGAAAAGAGTGACCACGCCTGTCAGAGATAGAGAGGGGAGGAGCCAGGGTATGACGATGGGGCTGAAGAGAGGAGCGTGGCTGGGGAAGAGAAGGCTGATTGACAGGTGGAGGTAGAAGGAAGGTGGAAAGAGAGAATGAGCAGGGCAGTTAGCAAGGAGCAGCTCGCCGAGAAGGTTGTAACGTGGAAGGGAGTTAGGCAGTTAGCAAGGAGCAGCTCGCCGAGAAGGTTGTAACATGAAAGAGAGTTAGGGAGTTAGCAAGGAGCAGCTCGCCGAGAAGGTTGTAACATGAAAGAGAGTTAGGGAGTTAGCAAACAGCAGCTCGCCGAGAAGGTTGGAGGCAACTCGCAAAAAGAGTTGACAGTAAGCGAAACGAAGTTTATAACTCGGAAGAAATGCTCTATTCATCATTGTTGTAAATACGTTGCCGTTGTACATATATAATAATACGAAAAACATCAAAAGGTCTCAATGTCTCCGTTATATTAACATCACCCACGTGCTATACGCTGCAACTAAAGTCCCCCGAAGAGTTAGCCTGCTGCTCAATTAGCACCGCTGCCACCAGGTACTTCATGACCGTCATACAGTCAGTACAGTTCTCGCGACGTGTATGGCAAAGATCGTAGTACACGTATAAAAGTCATTTCAGTACAGAAACCAACGCAGCTTGTCGTTAAAGTAAGTCACTCATTTTGATGCAGACATCGATGAATGTCAGCAAAACATCTGCGACAATTCCACGACAGATTGCCACAATGCACCTGGCAGCTACGCTTGATTCAGATAGTCAGATTCGATTAACATGGATGCTTTTGTAGATAAGTCTGACCATAGGTATGACAGTCGAAAACTTGCACTTAGGCTACGGTAATCATAAGCGTATGTACTGTTTGTAGTTTAAGGTCTTTTTCTTGTAAAAAATTATTATTTTTCCAAGTTTGTTTTGAATTGAAGCTGTTGATGGGAAAATTCAAATTCCTGCAACTCCAATACAGATCTCGCAGTTTTTGAGGAAGTCAGACATCCAACTGGTCCCTACGTCAGATTCCCGGCCCTTTTGTGACCTCTGTTGGAAGTCTAAAGTCGTGATTGTGCGTGCCAAACCATGTTAGTTCCAAATACGTGGTTGGAGTATGAGTTAACAGATCATCTGTCGCTAACATGGCAACCTGTTTTACAGGTGTAACCATCAGTAGTGACCTTGTATTCGCCCATTGTTTGTATGTGCACTTGTTATAACACCCTTCCAGCTCACTACTCAGAGGCGCTCCCGACTGCAGCGCGGACACAGCATCTGATTTTCACGCCGACGCGCTGAGCAATTGCGACTGAAGGACTTGCCCAAGGTCCCTACGCGGCGACTTGAGGTGGATTCAAACCTGCAACCATCCGGCTGAAAGGCGACGAACATACCCACTACTCCACCGCGCCGCACAATGCCTCTGTACCTAACTTGTACCCATTTTTATTGAATTATTGTAATTGTCTTTATCGTTTCTTTCTTTGTTACTGGCCGCGATATGTCAGCAAGAGCTCAACAACACGGAAATATCATCATCATCGTCAATATAAAGCATTCGTATAATCTAATATAGCCTACATAACAGTACATTACATCACCGTAACTGAAATGCGGGTGTAATTGTTCGTTCTGTTATCAGATATTGACGAATGCCAGATGGATGTATGCGATTCTGTATCGATGATATGCAGTAATACGATTGGAAGCTACAGCTGTTCCAGCAGATGCGAAGTTCAGGCACACAATGACACAGAAAGCATAGGTAGGCCTATTCTAAGTGCAAAACTTGTAGTGAAGGATAGTAATATAGGTTCGATTAGGATATTGACTATAATATACGTGAACTAGAAAACTCAACATCATTGTCATTCATCATGCATTATACTGAGTGGACTTTACTCGTAAAAAGAGTTACTTCTAGTTGAGCAAAAAAACCTCAATATGCAGCAATTTTAAATGAAAGAACGTCGAACGGGAGTTAACGCTAAGCATGCATGGGCGCCCGCACATAGGGGCAAGGGGGGCACTTGCCCCCTGGAAAATTGGCACCTGTTTTTTTTACTACTACTTTTGGGAACTAAATTCTTTGCATTAATGCGCCAATGATATGAATGATGCAGAGTTATTACAGACAATTAAAGTCAGAAATCTGTGTTTAGAGATCACTATAGAAATAAAAATGCTGTTATAACTTTCGGTCTTGTATGTTCAAGCTCTTTCAAAAAACTGTAACAATGACCATTGGCTTTCAACCCTCCTGCGGGCGTCCATGCAAACAGCAGGCCTGTCGATTATGGCCTAGCCTACTTTAGTGGAATCCAGCTGTAGAGCAAATAATCACAACTGCAAAAAATTAAATACTAATTCAAAAATTTGAAAATTTCTCAAAGTACACTGAAATTACATCAAGGAGATCTGTTTATTCACCAGGGCCCGTATGTACATGAGGGTATAACTCGTATATTTGGCTTAAATCTGGCCTATACAGGAATACTGGATTATTTCCGTATGCACGGCTTGAGATTAGCGAATAAAACTAGGTATAACGTTATTCCAATTCCGAGGAAGGAGTACGCCGGCTACTCCCATTGTGAACAATAGACGGCCGACGTTAGCTGGACAGCGCGAACAATAGGCAGCCGTCGACATTTCCCTGGGGCCCGTCTTTAGGTCTGAATCTGTTTACCACACGCTGCACCGACCGCATATAAATATCTTTCACGCATGCGCGCTCAGCTATAACCCATTGAATTGGGGGGAAGAGCAAGCGTCATGCATCGTCGGGTGCAAGGAATGTGTAGATTAGTTATTCTCGTTGCTATTTTTTCTCGTGCATATGGATACATTCCAATGGCTATATCGGGAATTGCAAAGCAGCGTTTAGGCACTATATGTGATTACCTTATGCTGTGTCCTGTGCATACCAGCCCAGCATTGTAATTATATAAATCAAGTCTGATATAAGCCAGGTTTCATTTTGTACATTTTGTAAGCTGCCAGTATAGAATCCAGGGAGGTCAAACTGTAGATAAACTTGGATAAGGGGCTCTGTTTATCACGCTAATTGCATTTAGTGATTCAGCTACATGTAGGCCTTTCTCTCAATGAAGGTTTTGGTTCTATGAATTTCACCAAAAGCCATTTTTGCGAAAAGCGATGGAATTCTTGTAATCTATTGGGAAATGATCAGTGGCGGCGCCAGGATTTCAGTTTCGGAGGGGCTGAAGCCCGCGGAAAAATTTGCCATCATTTTCGCCGCCAAAATTTCTGACGACCTTTTTTTTTTAGTCATCAACCAAAATCTCCTGAAAGTTTTCCATTTTCGCCGCCAAAATTTCTGACGACCTTTTTTTTTAGTCATCGACCAAAATCTCGTGAAAGTTTTCCATTTTCGCCGCCAAAATTTCTGACGACCTTTTTTTTTAGTCATCGACCAAAATTCGTGGATTTTCTATGTAAAATAATTAAGATGGCCATTTTTTTAGGGGGGCTTAGCCTCTTGTAGGGGGGAGCTTAGCCCCCAGGCCCCCCTAGCGCCGCCACTGGAAATGATCCTCATTTTAAATGAGTTTTAGATTTTGGTGCAGAGAGAAATGAAGGGAGGAAGCTGAAATCTACTGGAGTATGATGGCGAAGTTACTTGTACTCCTAGAGTCTAGGACCTAGACTAGGTCAGAGTAAGACCGGAAATTAAAGTAAGAACCTTGAGTTGAATTCAAGTCAATGAGTGATCAAACATGAAAGAAGAGATGTGAGACGAGCAATGAAGTCAGACTTTTAGTTTGTAAAAGACTATGAGTAGATAGATTAAGACTATTCCAGGACATTGACCCATAACCATGGTTCAAAAAATTCGCCAACCCATAACCATGGTTCAAAAAATTCGCCAACCCATAACCATGGTTCAAAAAATTCGCCACCCCATAACCATGGTTCAAAAAATATGTCGACCCATAACCATGGTTCAACTTTTACCAACACACAAATTTTTTTTTTCCTGGTGTATATAAAATGACCAAAAAAATATTTTCTTGAGAAGTCATACACAAACCCAAACCATGGTTCAACTTTTGCCAATCAACCCAGCACGCGCCTATGACTCATCGCGCCAGGAATTCACGGTAGTTTCGATGATGAGTCATAGGGTGAGTGGGAATTACCTATCATAACATGACCACTAAGTCCCCATTATCAACCCACGAATTAAAAGACTCAGGATAACCTAACCACTTCACGAGCGATTTCTTCCCGCGTTTCCTGATAATCTTTTCTATTCTAAATATTTCTTGAGTTGTTTTCTGTAGCTCCTGTTCATAGAATGAGCCCTGTATTTCATCACCATTATAATCGGTAATCTTATAAGTTGGCGGATCTGTGTATTGAATCTGGGATACTGTAAAAACTTCTTCCGTCCATCTAGGTGTGTATCCCTTCTCAAAAATATTCTTCTTCTTAGTTATTCTGACTTTCTCACCAATTGAAAACTTTGGTACAATAGGTTGCGAAATCTCTTTACCGTATAAATTCATAAATACAGTTTTTTCATTCACTTTCATACTAGCCTTGGCGGGAGTCATTTTTATCGAACCGTGCCTGGTATTGTTAAAATTACCCACCATTTCATCCAAAACGTTGATATATCTTCTAGTTGAGTTAGCCGAAAAATATTTGTACATCTTTTCTTTCATCGTTCGGTTCCATCTCTCAACAACGCAAGATTTTTCCTCATTCTCAGTAGAGTACAACTCAACCAAATTCTTGACGTCCTTGTTATAAAATTCTTTCCCTTTGTCAACCCATAATTTCACAGGCTTTCGTCCACCCTTGAGTATCTTCACGAAACCGTCAGCTGTTGATTTCCCAGTCTTGTCTTTCAATGGTACAATCCCCCCGTATTTAGAAAACACATCTATTACAGTCAGCAGGTATTTCGCCCCATCGTTATCTTTAGCAAAGGCCTGCATATCCACCAAATCGGCAGCCCATATCTCATCTATACCCCCGGCGTAAACCTTCCTTTTTCTAAAATGTCTAACTACCGGTTTGTGTAATTCATCGGCTAATTGATCAGTCCATTTGAGTTCAGAGCTTTTTTTAAACCTAGCCCGAGACTCGCTTTAGTAGATAATATAGGCTTGACTATTGCCCTCTCCACTCGTTCTCGCAAGCTCGGGTTAGAAATATTGTTTAAATTATTAATCATCGCCCTATCCGCAATATTTCTAGAAGCCGTATCGGTGTGCTGATCGTAAGCCAGATCGTGGATATACGCCGAGTTATCTACACGATTAATAGGCCTGCTCCACTCTTTGAAAGTCCCGTCCGGATTCAGTCTCTTGTCTAGCCTTGTACCTGGGCCTGTAAAATGGTGTCCTGGTAAATGCATCTCGCCGGGAAACTCAGCCCAGGGTAACTTTATGGTACTAGTGGCTGCATTCAATGAACTAACTAAATCTCCACCTTTCATGGCTCCTTTTACGAATTGAGTTTTAGTTTTCTCACATACAACGCAAACACCCCGAAGCATCGATCTCCCGTTATTCGTCACTACGTTCTGTACATCTCTCGTTTCAGTCTGTTTTTTACACTTTACGCAATACATCTCGCTTTTTTTAATAAATATATTTTAAAATGGATATCAAAGATCTGAGTTGGGGCACTGCGCTTTCGAAAAGATTTAATAATCCTTTGCTACCTAAAAGTATACGAGGGCTCATAATAGGGAAATCAGCGTGCGGTAAAACGACGCTTCTTCTGAATCTATTGCTTAGGCCAGACTGGTTGGACTATAATAACCTCCAGGTATTCGGCACATCTCTGTTTCAACCGGAATATCACATTATTAAAAAGGCATTCGAAGAAAAATTACCGAAAGAAAAGATCGTTAGGTTATTCGAGCTCCGAGACGAAATCGTGAAACAAAACGCGTCACCAGCCCTCGTTATAGAAGAAATGGCTAAAAACTTAAAAGCCAAGTCTGATATCAATGCCAAGTTTTTTGAAAACGCCGAAGACGTACCGGACCCTAGAGACTTGAGTAGCGAAAAGAAGAATCTAATGATTTTCGATGATTTACAATTGGAAAAACAAAACAAGTGCGAAACATATTACATTCGGGGGAGGCATGGTAATGTGGACTGTTTTTACCTAGCACAGAATTATTTCAAACTGCGGCGGCAAACGATCAGAGAGAATGCAAACTTTATTTGCCTGTTCAAGCAGGACCGGAAAAACCTCGACCATATTTACAACGACCATGTTAGTACGGACATGCATAAAGATGAATTTAGAAAACTATGCAAAACAGTGTGGGAACAACCGCACGGATTCCTTGTTATTGACCTGAGTAGTGAAAAGTGCAATGGCAAATACCGTTGCGGATTCGATCTATTTTATGAAATCGAGGATCCGCTGTAGTAAAAATTATTGCATAATAAAAAATGGAATCATCGCTTCTCAAACAGATAGCTGATAATACAGAAAAGACGGCACGTAACACGGAACCAAAAACGTCATTTTTCATTGTGATGAGTGAAAGGAGCACACGAATCAGAACCAAGTTTTATCCACCACTTGAACTAGACAAAAATAAAAAATATGAAATGGCCAGTGTTAAACTCGTAATGTACTATTCTTTCCCTAATATCGACGCGACAAACAACAACTTCAGATATTCGCCAAATGACAACACAGACTGGATTGACATAGTAATCCCCGAAGGCTGCTATGAAATAACTAAAATCAACGAATACATACAGAGAACCATGAAGGAGAATGGGCATTACGACGCAGGAACCGGAGAGTACTGTATCTCAATACACCCAAGCATCAATACACTGAAGTCTGCGTTAAATATAGCAGAGGGCTATCGGGTTGACTTTACACCTAAGAATTCAATCGCATCAGTTCTAGGTTTTCAAAATTTACTCTATCGAGGTGGACATAAGCCTTTCGACTCGAAGAACTTGATAAATATACTAAGTGTCAGCAGTTTACAAGTGACTAACGACATTATCGGGTCTTCATACATTAACGGAACATCGGTAAACCTGATATATTCTTTTTCCCCAAACGTAGGGCCGGGTTACAAGATTATCGAAGTGTCGTCACCTTTATTTTCTCTCCCCATTACGCTTTCTACAATTTCAACGATAACAACGATGCTCACAGACCAGAATGGGAAACAGATAAATCTTAGAGGAGAAGAATTGTCGATCCAGTTTCACATCAGAGAAGTTTGAAAGTTTTTTGTAATTTATAAAATGAGTCGCTACATAGACTATAAAGTTAATATTTCAGAAGCGCAACAAGACAAAATTAAAAAATCTCATCAAGCGGGAACTGGCGTGAATATCAAACTAACGCACGATGATTTTAAAGGCAACCATAAGTTAGCTTTCACACAGGGGCAAATCAATAAAATGACAAAGGCGTACCAAAAAGGAACAGGCGTAGTCATCAAAATGAGTAAAACGCAACTGGAGCACAATAGAAAAGTCGAAGGAGGATTCATAGGCGCTATACTTCCGTTTCTAGCAACAGCGGCTAAATTCCTTCTGCCTAGTTTAGCTATGGGGGCTATGAGCGGCTTAGGTTCTGCGGCCACGTCGAAGATTGTCGATAAAATCAGCGGATCTGGGGTAGTGTACGTTAAGAAAGGTGATATAACGTGCAAGATAAGATCAGCAGGGTCTGGTTTGTACCTGTCCCCATGGCAAAAAGGCGCCTCCATAACAGCATCCGGGTTGTTCATGAAAACAGGGTCGGGGTATGAGCCAATAGGTGAAGGATTTTTGTTGGGTCCTAATTCTCCGTTTCAAAATATTCCGATTCTCGGTATGATATTATAAACTATAAACGCGGGAGATTCGTTATGTCATGTAAATTATCTACTATAAAAAATATATTGCGTAAATAAAACCGAATGGAATACGAAGGCATTAAAATAACACACTCACTCTATCCGAAGCTACCATCAGCACCGGAAGGAGAAATACATATCGTCACAGGGTCGGCGCAAACGTATCGACTTCAAAAGATTGGTGAAATTAAGAAGGAAATCGAACAAGAACGCGATAAAAGAGCAGCGTTGAGTAAAAAGTACCATAGAAGTGTAAGCGTGCTCGGCGCAGTAGGTGGCGTCCTCGTAGCGGCCACGATGGGACTCGGAATTTCAGGAATCGGAGTATTATCTACCATAATCGCAGCACCCGTCGCTATTGCTATGGAAGGAGCGGCATTAGGTGTGGGGTTGCTAAGTATAATCGGTGCCTACATCAGTAAAAAGCTAGCGATGAAGGTGGAGAAGCACGAAAAAATCAAAACGCTAGCCGACGCGAAACTCAACACGATCAGCGACCATATTTCAAAAGCTCTCATGGACGATAACATTTCAGACGAGGAATATTCGTTGATTCTGAGCGAGATTGAAAAATTCAATGGCATGAAAGAAGAAATTAAGACTAATATTAAAGTTGCGATAGACGCGATGGACGAGGTGACGAAACAATCACTCATCGATCGTGGAAAAGATGAAGCCCGGCAGTACTTTCAATCTTTGTTTGAGAAAAATAACGAATCTATCAAAAAAACGACTAACGCGAACATACGTGAAAACATGTAGACGTATGTCGTTACGTCTGGAAATACGTCTAACATACGCGAACATACGTGAAAACATGTAGACGTATGTTGTTACGTTGGGAAATACGTCCAACTTATGTTTTTTTTCACACGTCGTAAAACATTATGTTTCTAATTTTAAAATGCCGTTTCTAAAAATCAGTGACCCTGCGGAAAGAGACGTTTTCGTTGCAGAATATCTGAAAACAAAGCAGAATATTCAACAAAAATTTTTATCGGAGAGATTGGGAGATTCAGGACTACAACAAGAATTAACCAAGATATACAAGCCTATCATCGATTCACAATCCGCAATTTCCAAAGAGCAAAATGTCTTACTATCCGCTATCAATCAAAATTCGGTAGCTACTTCAAATGCGCTACAAGCACTTCCTTCGTTACAGGGCCTTCAATTTCCTCAGCGTCCTTCGATAGAAGCGTATAGCTCCGATCCGACTGAGGATATCAGAACCTTGTATTTGGGAGATGTGGCGACGATGTACCTTCATCAATACGCCTCCGATAAAAAAATCGCCGACACGATGTTCGGAATAAAATCCAAAAATGGGCAATTCTACATCGGCGACACTCCCATTTCGATTCAAGGAGACGATGTGACGGTTGAAAATAAGACTTATAGAGGAACAGCAGGGCTTTGGGAGTTGTTGACGCTGAAACAGCCGAACGCCACGATATACGATGATAATGACATGGCTGATTACGCCGAGATTCTAGATGTGACGAATGCTATAAGACAGGAAAAAAATCCAAACAAACCTAGATCATCTCCGAGCGCTAAATATAATCAAATTATCAAACCGATATGGGGGAAGATTCAAAAGAGGGCCCGCAGTACGGTAGGTGAAGGCGTCGGTGTAATCGTCATATCCGAAGATCCTAATGTATTGGCGAAACAGCTGGTTTTAAGAATTCAGAGCTACAGGGCGGGTAACACCGGAGTAAGAAACGAGATCATGGCGATATGCGACGAGTTACTACGGCAAGAAGAGCTGAGTAAAGATGGTTACAAAAATATAATGTCGATATTATAAAATGCTGATCATTAATAGAAGGAGTTACAGAAAGCGATACGTTATCGGTGGATCCGGCATAATTGATACTATTTCAGGATTTTTCAAAAGACTAGTCACATCGAACGCCGCCAAACAGCTAGCAACGAGAGCTCTTAGTGCAGGCAAAGACGTGGCGACAGAAATTGGGAAAAAGGCTATCGATGTTGGAAAAACCACCGCAATCGATGCCGGTAAACGAGTAGTGGAAAAAGTGGCGGCAAAACTGTTGGCTGCTCCAAAGAATCAGGTTACGCAAGAAACTAGAGATATTCTTGCTCGACTTAGTAGCGTTGGGGCGAATCCGGAGAATATCAATAATCTGATGATGGGGAATAGTCTGAAAAATGCCATATCGATCCAAGATTTAGTGCGTATGCAAAACGGCGCGGGAATGAAGGTTGCGTAAAAAAAAAAATATCGTACAATAAAATGAAATCAGATATTCTAAGATTTGCCGAACAACCTCTGATTGACGAGGCTATCGAGCACTACGAATGGTATCAGTATGAACCGATATCGGGATCGAATCTAAACACCGCAGGGCAGATAGTAATCGACATTTATTCTCAAGATGTTTACAACCATCCAGCGGAATCTTACCTATTATTCGAGGGCAGATTGTTGAAGGCGGACAACACCGCGTACGCTAATGCCGATGCCGCAGCCCTTACGAACAATGGACTCATGCATCTATTCAGCCAAATTTCGTATTCCCTATCGAACCAAAAAATTGAATCGATATTTCACCCCGGTCAAGCGACTACGATGCTTGGTTTACTCAAATACCCAAATGATTTTCAACTAGCTCAAGGTTTGAATCAGCTGTGGTATAAGGACAGTGGTGCTACGGCTGTTATCGCGGATAATCTAGGTTTCGCCGTTAGACAGTCGTATCTAATTCAAAAACCAGGAGACAAAGGCACGTTTAGTTTTATCGTTCCATTAAGCCATATTTTCGGATTTTGTGATGATTACGACAAGGTTATTTTTGGAATGAAACACACGCTAACTCTTGTTCGCAAAGCCGATGATGACGCAATTTTTCGACTCGCCGCTGCGGGTGCCGGGAAAGTTAGGCTAGACAAAATCTCGTGGTTCATGCCGCACGTCCTTCCGTCCTTTGTGGAGAAGCATGAATTGAACAAAACGATCGAATCGAAAGTATCGCTACCAGTTGCATACAGGGCTCGCCAATGCGATACTATTTCCGTCCCTAGGTCGACTACTTTTAACTGGAGACTTGGCGCCAAGTCATTGACTGAGAAACCAAGGTACATCATCATTGGATTTCAAACTAATCGTGGCGGTGATCAAGAAAAAAACCCATCGATTTTCGATCATTGCAATCTGACGAACATGTACGTCACGATGAACCAGGAACGATACCCAGCCGTCGACTACAACCTATCATTCCCGAATCAGCAATTCTCACGAGCTTACAGAGAAGCGGCCACGTTTAGCGAAAAATTCTACGGAACGGACGAACTGGTATCGCAAAGCAATATCACACCGGCAGACTTCAAAGATTTGTTCCCGATTATGGTGTTTGATGTAAGCAAGCAATCTGAGCGTCTAAAGTCCTCGGTATTCGATATCCAGATCAAAGGTAGCCTACTTTTAATGCTGCTCCGCCGGCTAATACGGAGGTGTACGCGGTGGTGATTTACGACAAGTTACTCAATTTTCAATCGGATGGTACGAAATTGAGCGTGGTGTATTAAAAAAATATCTTGTACTAAAAATTCAAAACTAAATGTGGTTTCGAATTTTAAGGTCGTAAGTATGCGGCTGAAAAGTCCCTACCTAATATGACTACAGGGGCGTTCGCTTCAGCAAATATCTCGAGGTAGTCGGTATTTGTTAAGTAAACTACGGTATTACCCGTTGCGTTAATATACAATCCAACAACGCCTCCCCCACCGGCAATCTGCATGTACAATGTTCCATTTTTGTATAGGAAAACGTTACCGTAATTTCTTGTTATATCATCCTGAAATTCAACAAAAACGGAAACGGCGTAATATCCAGCTTTCTGGGGGAAAAAACGACTCGAACCGGTGATGAAGCAAGAATCAGTATCGCATCTTGTTGTATTAAATGATACTTTTGTGTGAATTATACCAGGAATCCCCTGAAATTTGGGATCGGAATTGTAAGCACTAAACGTTGGACCAAATGCAGTCGAATGCATGTAATTCTTTGTGGTGGCGTCTTGAAGATCGGAAGGATCTGCCACATTAATCAGCTTTTTTGTACCCAAGTCGATATTTTCCACAGCTGCATTCGCTCCATCTCGTCTTAGAAAAGTATTGCCGGCTTGAGTTATTGTGACACCACCCGCTTCAACCCGTGACGTCGATCCGTCGTCCATTTGTCCAAAAATGTTAACAGGCATTTTATTACGTAGTGATATTTTACAAAATCAAATACAAACTACCGATATTTTCCATCGATTTGGTAGAATTTAGGGCCGTAAGTACGCCGCCGAAAAGTCATGGGCCTGAATGTTTGAGTCAACGTCTGACCCAACAGCTATCTCGAGGTAGTCGGTATTAGTTAATCGAAGTATGCAAGTACCCGATGCATTATTATTCGCTTCAGCCGTACCTCCGCCACCAAAGTCACCTCCGCCACCGGGCATCTTCATGTAGTACACCCCATTTTTGAACAAGGAAACATTACCGCTAGTTCTATCACTATTAGCGTGAAATTCTACAAACACCGTAACTACAGGGTGGCCCATAATAAACCGGACTATTAGTTTTTGCAGTTGCATCGCTTGAATAATCAAAGTAATTATCGCCTTAAAACTATCATTAGACAGAAGTGACACAACCAATTCACAGAATGATCAAGTGTACGCCAACGTAGCTGTGAAACGAGACATTCCTTCAGAACGCTTACTGAAAGGTCGGAAGCACTTCTAACAGAGCATCGTGGTTTCGGTTGCATGTCGCAGCTGGGGAAATCGTCATTAGTTTTCGTTGAACGAGGAGCAAAAGTTAACAGTTCCTATTACTAGCATTGGTTTGGCATTTAATATAACATTGAATGAACTGTAAAATTTCAGAATTTTCTGCAATTTCGGTCAAAGTGATGTTCAATAGGCCTATGTCCTCCGTTTGCTGCGATAACCTATGATAATCGCTTGCGAAACTGTGCAATAGCCCGGTTGATAGTGTCCTCGCTTATTTCGTCCCAGCATGCGGTCAGAGCTTCTTTCAAATGTTCAATATCTCAAATTCTCTGCCTGTAGACAAGCTGCTGAAGCATTCCCTAGATGGAATAGTCTACGGGATTCAAGTCCGGACTGTTCGGTGGCCAATTTTCTGGTTCAATAAAGTCTGGAACGTGATCAGTGAGAAAAGCAACTGTTTTTCGTGAACGATGTGCAGGTCCTCCATCCTGCTGGAAAGTGAAATTGTGACCAGAGTGAGCTATAATGTCTGGCAATAATCCTTGATGTAGGACGACGTCACAGTAATAGGAACTGTTAACTTTTGCTCCTCGTTCAACGAAAACTGATGACGATTTCCCCAGCTGCGACACGGCAACCGAAACCATGACGCTCTGTTAGAAGTGCTTCCGACCTTTCAGTAAGCGTTCTGAAGGAATGTCTCGTTTCACAGCTACGTTGGCGTACACTCGATCATTCTGTGAATTGGTTGTGTCATTTCTGTCTAATGATAGTTTTAAGGCGATAATTACTTTGATTATTCAAGCGATGCAATTGCAAAAACTAATAGTCCGGTTTATTATGGGCCACCCTGTATATAACATCCGGCTTTCTTAGGAAAGAAACGTTTCGAATTGATGAAACAATTATCCTGATCGAATCTTTCTCTTGGAAAATTTACTGTTGTGATGGTGCTGGCGGGGATAGCCTGAACAGCGTGGGAGTAGGCACTAAACGCCGGGCCAAAGAATCGGTTGGTAGTGGTTACTGCTGAAGCAATTTGTTCGTCGACATATTTTTTATTTGTCAAATGATTATCGTTGGATGGAGTGCCATGGTGATCCGTTATCAAATCATAGGCTTGTGCGAAACTTACAGCCTCATCCATTCCACAATCCGGATTATTCGTTAAAGGCAAGGACGATTTATACACAGGACAGGAAAGTTCTTATGTGAGCGCCTTTACCAGAAAATGGCGTCCGACGCCGACCCATGCGCCGAGCGTGTAACGTGGCGCTCCTAGCGAAGCGGGCGTAAAAGCGCGTGTTTCCTTAACGAATGCATTGCGGATGCTATGTAGAAAACGATGAATAATTATCTTTAAAGCAATAAACAATCGCATATGTAGAGTGAAACATCGTACTCAATATACGCTGTAATGTCTATCACCATTAATATGGCATGTTACATAATTTTAAGGCTAATTTTGAAATTTTTACGAGGCGTCCCAAGCCGGAGTCAACATGGGCCTAGCGGCCTAGCCCATGGTATCGACGAATTGTTTGCGTCTGATACGATGAGATCGAGAAGAGTTAAATTTTCACATGATCATGCGTATGAACAGCTGTACATGTATAATTATGAACCAATAAACTCAATCCAGGCAGCAGCGCTTAACGTTGATTAAGTCTTTCTGATGCCAAGTGTCCCGAGACTCCCGACTGTGTTAGCTTAGGCTAATAGACATGCTTCGGTCTTTAACTGCTGCCTGTTAGCAGTGCGCCTCACGATGGTCTCACTAATGAATTGCGTTAATAGTTGGGAACTTAATTTCCGCCACTTTGGCTGTCACCGCATATGGCATTAAATCATTTTAAATGGTTTTTGCATTAACAGACTAAGGATATTCCAGACAGTCCAGACTGACATTAACTTCATGCCTTTATGATCAGCCTACATGCCTTTATGATTGTAGATTGAACCTCAGAAAACCAGAGGGTAGGACATTAACCCCCTGGGCAGGACTTAAAGTGTACCTGGACGGTCATAGACGGCGTCCATGCACTTGTTTTAAAACCTGAACGCCGTCCAGCCACTTATTGGCGAGCACAGACTGGAAAGGTAAGGGGCTTCCAGGCACTTCTTTTGGAGAGGTAAGGGACGTCCAGGCACTTATTTTTCTACACTTTAGGCACTGCCCCTGGGACAACCCCTCCCTGATTTATCCTAGGACATTAACCCCATGGACAACAACCACCCTTCGCTGTGCAAATAGACTATCTCTGTAGGTATAATTTGATCACACTTAGGTCACATTTAAGTCATGGCAGTTACACAGCAGATGGAAGAATCTAAGTCGCGCTAAATTGCTATTCCTCTGCACAACATAACTACAGGTGTTTAGTTACTTCACTTTCATCAACTAGGAACATATAACACAATAAAAAATTGAACACAATACTTTTAACCATTTCAGTTCATATAGCAACTTATGCATACAAATCATTAGGAACAATGTCTTATATAAAGCTCTCATTGGCTGAGTTATTAATATTCACAGAATGATGCTCAAACTCAAAGTCAATGCTAAAGCGTACATATGCAGACATACATGTATGCAACATACATGCAATGAAATTGAATGTTCCTCTACCAGGTTAAAACGCTTTAAAACGAAACAAATACAATGTTGGATTCGTAGGAAGCGCATCATTATCACGCGAGTCTAGACAGGTGGTACATGGATACACCATGTGGTTGTTTTTGCAACATATCCACTAATATATGCCATGGCATTAAGAGTGGCCAAATCATGAAAGTAACCTGAAAGTCAGTTGTAAATACATTAGATGTTGAAGAACAACATGCAATGACTGGTTCAGTTGTTGGCACCAAATGTCTAACTTCTTTCACAGGGGGTTGGCTAATTTCTGAAGACAAAGTAAAATTGCATTGTCATTACTCTCACATTTTCCATTAGCATAACTTGTCACTTGACAATAGATTGTTTGCTATACCCTGGCACACAGCACTGCGAAATTTACTTGCTGATGGATTATCATTAGGTAAATCCACCATTCTACCGAATGGATGCAAAGTAGCTTTCAAGGCAGTCCTAATTTAATCTACGAGGCATCATAAACTTAGGTCTGGTTTGACTGTTTCCCATAAATGCAGCAGAGTGGAGAGAGATAGTCTCCACTAAATTTTAGTTTTTGATCCAATAAATTTCCACTGAGAAAACCAAGTTATGCAGTCTTGCCAGAATTTTACATGGAAAGAAATGGCTGTCAGTGGATGTCGTCTAATTTTTACATCCTTGAAATTAACACCATTGCAGGAATCAAATAATTTGTCCATGCATTCCAAAAGTTCAGCTGTGACAATAGCATCACTAGGCAGCAAGTCACCTGGAAGAACACCTTAGCTGACATTGAAGAAACTGTAAAGGACTGCATATCATATGACTTAGGTACTTAGATGCAGCCTTAATAATTTCATTCATTGACATGGAATTGTCTATTTTCTTTGCGCGTAGTTTTCGGACCTGTCAGATGTAGTACGAGAGGCGACGGTGAGTTCATAAGTACTGTAGATCATGCTTCCAAGAACGAACTGATTGTCCTGTAAAAACAAACATAGGTAAAACATATAAACATATGCTACCAGACAACGTCGAGCCTTCTCGGTCGTTTCCTGAATGAATGAATGAATGAAAATGCAAGCATTTACTGCTCAGCGTTCTTGTCTAAGAATCACAAGTGTAACTAACCGTATGTAATTGCACAAGCATATTTAAAGACACTCTGCTTACATGCTACAAGCAAGGGATAAAAAGTGGAAGTAGAAACATTTTAGAAATATGAGTAAAAAATTACTGCAATGTAGAAAACATCGTGTTAACAGTGTCAAATGATGCGTGGATTGTAGCATGAGGACAACACTTTGATGCATTAGTTCAAGTCAAGCTATGGGTTTACCAGAGATCTTTTCAATTAATATTTTTATTGTCGCAATGAGCACTACATTGGGATATATCACACAAACAAAATTCTCATTTCAATGTTCAGGTGTAGAGCATTTACTAGGACAGTGGTTCTCAAAGTGGTGGTCCGTGGACCGGCACCGGTCCGCGGAGTACTGAGCACCGGTCCGTGGAACGGAGTTAAAATAAATTGTAATTATAAATTGATATAATTATGTGAAATTGTGAAATTATTCAAATTGTTGTCCAAGACTTATCAAAATTTCTGTCACAATATTTAATTTTATTAAATAATTGCAAGCGCTTTATGTTCATCCACATGGCGCATTCAAACAATTTAAATTCATTCTGAATTCAATGCTAGATGTAGATTAGTAGACTTTCTAAAATAATATAAAATTTGAAATATAAACACTGTGTTTGAAGCATTTCAAGGATCTATGAGCTAACGCAAAAAGCCTGTTTGGGCAGTTTTTCACGGTTAAACTTTGAGTTTAACTTTTTAATTTTCAATTAAATGAGAATTAAATTGAGAAATAAGCAAAATGCTATTATAGGGATATGCTTTAATTATTGAAACAAACCGCTAATTATAAATAGCCTTCTACGTGTTATAATTAAAGGTCGGTTTTTGCACTCGCCATTTCAGTTAACTAACCGTATGTAATTGCACGAGCTTCAGCCAAGAATTATTGCCGGTCCGTGGCCTGCAGAAGTTTGAGAACCACTGTACTAGGATGCTGAAACTAAACTAGATATCAGATTTAGATTTTAAATACTAAAACAAATTGCAAACAAGTCCTACAAAACTGCATTTCTAACCTGGTGGTGTTGAAACGTCTGCACGTGGCTTTCGAGGTAGAGATGGCTTTCGAGGCAGTGGTAGTCTCTTGGGTAGATTTGGAACATTGAACAGTGTTGGTGGTACTGCATTCCACACCAAGCTGTCTCGCCTTTGGCTTTTCATGAATTGACTCTCCTCAAAGTGGTCGGCACACAGTCCACAGCTTTCAGATAAATACGCTGCAGAGCGTTTCACAAGATCCTGACGTCGCATAATTGTACTCATCGCCTGCATCTGCCAAACACATGTAGCAATGCAAATTGTTACCTCTGAATTACTTATCATTTGCTTTAATTTATTACTCGGCGAAGTTACGGGAAAACAAAACAGATATCTGACTTTTCGAATCAATGTCAGACACGATTGACCGAATGTACACACAGAGTCCTACTACAGCTGAATTCGTTCGCAATGCCGACCGCATGTTTATGCGATTTAGATTACTTAACCAAGCAAATTTCAAGCAATATCTAAAATCATAGAATCATTTACCTTTCTTCGTTTTTTGGAAACCGAAATAAAGACAATCCAGGATTTTTCTTCCTCGAAATCTTACAATTAATCGATGAACACCACATTGCGCGTGCCGAGTTTGTTGTTGTCTACGAGAGCCTTTACGTCCGCTTCACCAGGCGGCGCGACGATCGCCTACTAAAAATAGAACTAACCAACGACACCATATATAAAACGGATATACATGCTTTTTATACAAGAAACCTATCCTCTAAATATAGAATCCTTGCGTTAAAGGTAGGCCTTTGATGCAGTTGCCATTCATATTTAAATCTCCAGTAGCCGCATTCGCTCCATCTCGTCTTAGAAAAGTATTGTTGTCTTGGGATAGTATGACACCAGCCGATACTACTCGTGGCGTTGATGCATTATCCATTCTCCCAAATATATCGACAGGCATTTTATTACGTGATAATATTTTTTACAAAATCAATACAAACTATCTATCACATTTTGAAATTTGTTACCATCAGTCATCGTCTTTTTCAAAACGTACAAGCATAGATGGCCACAAAAGACTTCATTATCAGGTTGTACGCGTTCACTATTGTAGTACACGGGACTTTGTAAATACTTGACGAGTTCTGTGGGTGGTGGTAGGCCGTAACTATCGAAATATATTTTATCCTTGCCGTTCTTTAAAAACGAGCACCAGTGGGTCCCGCTCCCATTAGAATCGTCCAAGTTTAGTATTCCGCATTCATTCCGTTTAGGTTTCATCGGTAGTTCATCTCGTAAGAAGACGCCACGGAAGTTTAGGATATTCAGCTTCTTCGCGGCGTCGATCAACTGGATGTTGGATAGAGGGATATTAGGAAGAACTACGCCCTCGATATTTATCTCTTTGTATGTCTCAAAACTCATTTTACATTTCAGCTAAATGTTTTATAAAAAATACGCTTTTTCCCTCTGCTCTATTTTGTTCACTTTTTGCATATTTTTTTCCAATAGCACCGGGCGAATATTCATCCAATTCATAGCTTCATGAAGTTCTTTTTCATCTAACAAGTTGAACGATGATATTGGCAAAACATAATCGAGATGCCAAACCGAGCCGTAATTATCCATAGTCATACCCTCTTCAAACTGAAATTCAATCCATTTCGTAAATGTTTTAAGGCCGATACCGATTTTACTTTTGAGATATATTGGGATTTCCATTTTATAGAGACAACATATCTTTAAGCTGTTTGTCTAATCCATTTTTTTAAATATTTCGTCTAAATGTTTTAAAAAGTAACGAGCTTTCACTTCCTGCAATATATATAGCCAACGATCTATTTTGTCTGCTTTTTGCATATTTTTTACCGGCAGCAACGGGCGTACATTCTTCCAATTCATAGCTCTAAAAAGTTCTCCTTCATCTAGTAAGTTAAATGATGATATTGGCAACACATGATCGATATGCCAGACTGAGCCGTAATTTTGCATTGTCATTTCTTCATCAAATTGAAACTCGATCCACTTGGTAAATATTTCAAAGTCAACGCCGATAAGTTGCCGCGTCGTTTGTGATTTCGATTTACCATTTAATGCAGCACTGAGCCTACTACGCATATTTAGGGCAAGTTTAAACTGCGGGTCATTTTGCCTTCGGGTTTTAAAATACGCTTTTTGATATTTATTTGAACATTCTTTGCATTCTGAAGCAAACCCATCTTTACAAGATCTATTTTTTACATATTCTGAAACGTTCTTTTCCATTTTACATCGGCAGCAAACTTTTCTGTATTTTGCTTCCCTAGTCTCAAGCCCTGAATATTTTTGTCTAAATTCCTTCTGTTTGATAATTGCACATGTTTTACAATAAGCAAAATAGCCGCTCTTTTTACGTTTGTCATTGTAAAATTCATCCAAGCTTTTTCCCATTTTGCAATTGGTGCACACTTTTGAGTCTGTCATTTTATAGAGACATCATATCTTTAAGCTGTTTTGTCTAATCCATTTAAATGTTTTACAAGCTACTGAGCTTTCGAGCTTCTACGCAGGCGAGATAATATTTATGTTTACAATCTTTGCACTCATTAGCTTTCCCGTCTTTTTGGAATCGATTTTTAACGTATTCCGATATGTTCTTATCGATTTTGCACCGGCTGCACACTTTTCTATCCTTTGTTTCCTTATTTTCCTGTCTCGCGTACTTATGCGCGAGCTCCTTTACTTTGGCATTTTTACAAAGTTTGCAGCTCGGATAATACCCGCTCTTTTGTAATTTATCTTTATGAAATTCGCTGAAACTTTTTTCCATTTTGCATTTAGAGCAAACTTTTGAAACTTCCATTTTATATTAGAAATTTTTTCTTTATATAGTTTAGTTTTCAGCAAATAGTGCCCTTTGTATGTCTCAAAACTCATTTTATATTTCATCTAAATGTTTTACAAAGTAATCCGCTTTTACTTCTTGCATTAGATATAGCCAGGGATCGATTTTGTCTGCTTTTTGCATATTTTTTACTGACAGTAGCGGGCGAATATTCTTCCAACTCATAGCTTTAACAAGTTCTTCTCCATCTAGCAAATTGAATGATGATATTGGTAGAACGTGATCGAGGTGCCAAAGCGAACCGTAATTTTGCATGACCATACCTTCTTCAAACTGAAATTCAATCCATTTTGTAAACATTTCAAAGTTAATACCTAAAATAGTCGCACACCATATATTTCTGGCGTAGTTTGACCTACATTCTTTACACTCATTAAGTCTATTTTTTGTATGTCGTAGAACACGGGAATATTCTATCATATTCTTTTCTTTCTTACACCAACTGCAAACTTTTGAGAGTTTCATTTTACATTATTATTATTTAATCTTCAAATAGTTTTCAACGAGTAATGCCCGTAAGCTAGAGTATGGATCCCGTCTTGTTGAATCACTCGCTTATCATCATCAGCGGACAGCGCGATCTTGTTCACTTCTTCTGTGTAAATTTCGTGAAGATGGGACCTAATCACATTCATGCGTCTCGACTGTTCTTTCCTCGTAAACAGACATTCTTTGTAATCTTCGTGGGTTATGGTTTTCTTGACAACATTCTTCTTCACGCCTTTACATTTCTTATGGTCCACTCCCGCCATTTTGTAACTGTACAACTTGGATCGCAAACCGACAAATTCTTCGATCTGTTTACCCGCTGCTTCATCTTTAAACATACCGATGACTTTTTTATTTACCCCTGGTTCGATACTGGATGGATGGTCTTTTGGAAAATCGCTTGTATCAAACATGCTTCGAACATCTGGTGCTATATCAGCGAAAAAGTCAACGGTTTTAATTTCATAGGCTAAAGAATCAGTATCTGTGAATAATAGCTTTGCCCTATCTCCGTACTTGTTCTTGATGTAATTGTAGTGAAAATCATACATGAGCGTTTTACTCAAGTCTAGGATACACATACCGAGATATATCGGCTTGTTATAGAGCAACGAAGTCTTTTTCATGTGAATGGCAATTAAATTTTCATCAAAAATAGTCCGACTGTCGTAACTCGTTTTAGCCGCTAGTTTTATGGCTTGCTTCTCGCTTGAAACTAATTTTATATCTACGCGAGACTCTATATTTTCGCACGTCTTACCAAACACGCTATTGTTCATAAGTTTAAAAAAGTCTTTCTCGAAATCATTGGTTGCTTTGGTCCTCAGTTTAGTATTTAGATCGATATATTTTTTCAACCAGGCGCTTTCTTCAAATTTAATTCCGCGATGAATTTTAGTAATCTTCAAACCTAGGCTTTCATACTGCTTCAAATTTTCGTAATGGACAATGTACTTTACTTTGTCATTCAGGTTTGGAATGAGTTTAGGAACAGTTGAAGTTTCGGGTGTGATATTCTCAGGAGCAAGAGGGTAGTCATTGTGAAGATCGTGTAAATCTTTGGGATATTCCAAGTCGACTTCTAGTATACACCCCATTCCATCTCGTTCGACAATGCTTTTCCAATCGTTCAGCTCGTTATCAGTCATCCATACGAACCCGTGAGTCGGTAGTTTCTTACACATTGCATATCCGTACTGATTGTTGGCGTCCAAATAGGTTATAAATGTTGAAGGTTTGCTATCGTCAAACGTTTGCATGTACTTATTGTTTGCTTGCCCATAACGATGTGAAATTGTGCTAACACCGCCTCTTATCCCATGCGTGACCATTAGTATCATATCGTAATCGCTCAATAATTCCAACTTTACTCCAGTCAACTTTAATAAGGCGTCCCATGAAAGACCCGGAGAAGTATAATACCAGGCGGGATCAAGGTCATAGTTCTTCATGCAGACGTCTCTAAAATTCTCAATGACATCGGCGAGTAGGAGAACATCACTCACGTTATATAAATCGTGATATGCTCTGAATGTTTTGAAACCGAATTCGTTCCATACCTCCTGTGCGTGGTTGTAGTCTTCGTCACTGATGCCCGAGTCGTTTAGTTTCGAAAAGAATGCTGACTTTGGCGGTAGTTCTGTTTCATTCAATTGATCGATGGAGCTAACGTGGTCGTAAGGGTACACCCCTTTTCTAAGCAAGAGATCGAGCTGTTTACCGGAGTAGTACTTGCTTATATTTTTACACTGGTCTTTACTTAGGTTCTTCGATAAGGTGTCAAGACTCGCTGACATGAATCTAAAACTATCGATGAAACGTAATTCTCGTTTGACCTCTTTCTCTTTCCCTTCTTTGTTAATAAACTTATCGACTACAACATCTCTGCTAAATGAGATATACTTTTCTTCGTTGCAGGGGATGCATTTATTCTGTTCATTATCACCACCTCGTAATTTCTTCACGAATAGATGGCTATCGTAGCCGGTTAGATTATGGAATACTACTGGGAAAAACTTGGGGACTCTATACTTTAAATTACAAATCTTATGAGCCGCGCCTCTGAATTTCCCAGTAAGATGACAATGATCTCTTACTCGTATGTCATTGTCATCATCACCATCAGAGAACTCACCCCCGCAGATATGGCAATTAGTAGCTTCATCGAAACATTTCTGCTCGGTTTTGCCGAATATCATTTTCTTTGGAAATTTAAATCTATTATAAATATCTTTTACATTCTCGACAAGACTGTCAATAAATATCTGCCCTACATCATCATCTTCGCTCTTCGCTGTAAACGTTACAGGAGCTTGCGAATATAGGTCATCATCGAAACATTTTATGTGGTAACAAAACGAGCTAGGAGAATGTTTCTGGTATTTATTGGTGTAAGACGTGCTGGGATCGGGTTGGCATGTATCGATCGGTTTAATGAAGGATTCGAAATCCGCATAGATAATAAAAGGTAGGCCTACTCGCATTTTCCTATAATAATTTTTAAAACTCAACATAGTTCCTGAGCCTGGAAGTTCTATTCGTTGAGCGTCATGTTGCGAACAGTACTCGATGTGTTTTTTAAGCGAGTCTTTCGTTCTGTAACCGATTAAACATCTTCTACAATAGTGCATCGAATTTACAGATTTTTCTGTTCGCGCCGTCATCAATCTATTAAAGTTCTTGATCCAACAGTAATGCTTCTTTTCATCGTTGGAAATAAGCAGTAGATCAACACAGGTATCACTTTCATGCTTCGATATATATAATGGGTATACGCTCTTTTCAAAGCCGAATACGTTAACGCTAATGTTATTACAGCGCTCAAACTTATTTACAATATTAGCATCAGCAGCAACTGGGAACACGATACCGCCCCAATCGAGTTTCTTAGATTGTTCTACCAGGTCTTTAGTGATTCTTTCAGGGTGGTCATTAGCTGGGTTCAACGCCCTTGTAATACACCATTTGAAACATTCTTCGTCTTCGTTTTTCATATTAATAATGGCCTTTTTATTTGCCAAATACTCGGGAAGCTGAATATATGAACTACCTTTCAATGGCTTGTAGGCCTATACCACTGTATCGATATCCAACTTCAAAACGGCCTTGAATCGCCAATTGCTACCCCGCATCTGATAACTCGCCATGCTCTCCTTAATTTTATCCACTGCGTTGGTATATATTTCCTTCACATCGGTTGCTTCTAAAATAATATCAGTCTTTGATTTGAAATTAGGCTCAGCCGTTGCTATTTCGCCGGATTTCATGTCTACTTTCTCCATTACACACATGAGATTGAGTTGAACTTTTACCTCTCGATTTTTCGCTAGCAGCCTAACTACCTGCGGTCTTACAGCCTTGGGAAAAGATTCAACATCGATCCTGTTGTTGTCCTCGATCATGTATCTTTTTGTAAACCCTTTGATAGCCGTCGCAGTTTCTCGAAGTTTGAACCTATGAATGGGTGGTTTTATTCTTTCAGGTAACTGACTAATCTCACTAGTCAACCAATCCGAAAAAGTAGCTTTATTTTTCCCCACAAATTTCCAAATAGTAGACACGAATGCCTCAAGTTCCGCTTTTCCTAATCTTGAGTATCCTCGTGTGCCTCTCTGTTTCGCAATTTCTCGCAATTCTCGTATAGTGCTCGGAGTACGCGTTGGAGCTTTGATGTCTGGTGCCCGAGCGCCTAGTAGATCTCCATGCTTTATGAACGCGATAAGTTCCTTTTTTGATAGTTTCGTGTATCCTTTTTGTCCTCTCTGTTTAGGAATTTGTTGCAATTCTTTCAGATTATACGTTGTATAGTCCATTTTATATTGAGATTTCTTGTCTTTAAGTCGAGTTGTATATTCCATTTTTCAGTTATTTTATATACACAAGAGAAAAAAATTGTTACGATTAAGTGACTCATCGATACCATGGTAATTCCCACTCGCCCTATGACTCATCATCGAAACTGCTGTGAATTCCCCGCATGATGAGTCATAGGCGGGTGCTGGGTTGGTTGGTAAAAGTTGAACCATGGTTTGGGTTGATTGGCAAAAGTTGAACCATGGTTTGGGTTTGTGTATGACTTCTCAAGAAAATATTTTTTTGGTCATTTTATATACACCAGGAAAAAAAAAATTTGTGTGTTGGTAAAAGTTGAACCATGGTTATGGGTCGACATATTTTTTGAACCATGGTTATGGGGTGGCGAATTTTTTGAACCATGGTTATGGGTTGGCGAATTTTTTGAACCATGGTTATGGGTTGACATATTTTTTGAACCATGGTTATGGGTTGACATATTTTTTGAACCATGGTTATGGGTCAATGACCTAGAATAGTCTTAATCTATCTACTACTATGCGGCAAATATTCATATCGAAAGGCTTCTACCATGACTTGTGTGCCAATGTATTACAATAACAAAACGTACGTGAACGCTGAATGCTGAATGTTTGACCGAAGAGATAGCCTACTTTTTCGACAGCATACACGTGATATTGTGACAATCATCAGGTCCATGTTGGATTTTTGCTTGGCTGTTTCATGCTGCAGTTATGTTGTTTATAGGTGAAGGAGTTATCACTGCAGGAGTTATTGGATTCATTATTGGCGTGGCTCTTTCTTTGGCCGTTGCTTTTGCTTTTCTACTGATCTGCAGGTATTATTTACGAATCAAAAAAAATTTTCTTTGAAAAGCGATGGGTTGTTTTTCCAACTTAATATTCTCAGGAATTAAAGCTCAAGTGCTGTAGTACGCCGAGCAAATTTCTGTCCAGGGTAACGACCTCTGTTGTCATAGACCCTGGTCAAATCTGGATCCTCCTCCTCCTCCAACTTTTGATAAACACTATATCAGTCTACAAGGACAAATCAATTTTTGGCCGAGATGAATTAGGTTTTGATTGTTGGAGGCGCAAAACGAAAATAAGGCCTCCAACGATTGTTTAGTGTTTACGGCACTCGCAATGATTTCATGTGATGTGCCTGTGTGATCTGTAGAGTGGTGCGCAGAGATTAGTTTGGATGGTTATATTACTGGTTTGGTCATGCAACTGGGCATAGTAATTTTTGCTCCATAGTGCAGCAATCCATGATGAAGCATTTTAGGCCTATGTCCTATGCACACCTGCCACGTTCTAATTCTGGGAGACATAAATGTTAAATTTGATCAACCACAAGACCAGAACACCAAGCGCACAACAGTTATTGGTCCGCAACTAATTGTCCAGAAAGTTTTTGAACTCATATGCAAATCACACCATGCCAATAAATCATGTCCAGACACGTGACTGAGGTGATGATAGGCGTTTACCATTCGTGGAGGAAGGGGAAGAAGGAATGGAAGGGCAACAACAACAACTATTTAGCACGAGGACTTTCCGCTTAGAATGTGGCAGATATAAAGGAAAGTGCAGGATATGACTGGAAGACATGCATGAAACGACACAGATTGTTCAATCCATAGAAGATCGATCTGACACTAACAAGTAGACCTACTTGTTTCTTCTTGAGAAACTTGCACAGTGTAGCCCATTGGTTCCCAACCTTTTTTGACTTTAGGGCGACTTTTTCTAAGTTGGAGGACACGAGGGCCACTTTTTCTCAGTTGAAGGACATTTAGCAGACCACAAGACTAAAAGTTAAACCAAAAGCATATATATAAAGCATATAAAATTGTTATAATTGATTGAAACTAGTCTGATGTTATTTATAGTCGCAAAAATAAAATAATTTGTAGTACAAAATTATTATCTGCTCTATCCTGTCCAAATTATCAATTTTTCGTTTATTTTTTAAAATTCATTGAGAGATGAGGGCCATTTTTAGGCCGGGCGCGCCACGGGTTGGGAAGCGCTGGTGTAGCCTATGGATCAATTATTCAGAAGTTTATTAATTTTATGTAGGCTGCTTGAAAATGTCTTCCTGAATTTGTTTCTTGTCAGGCAAAAATTCCGTAACAGAGGAATGACCGAAAATAAATCCAGCAAATCAATATCACCTGAATCGAATGGTATGTATGCATTATGATAATTATGCACGCGTATCTTTTTCATTACGTTGGACATCAGAACCAGATGGCAGACGACCAAGCATAGGCAGTCAATTTGAGACGCTATTCGTAATAAATTTTCGGTATTTTTTTCTAAGAACTTCTTTCGGCCAAAGTAGCATCTGAAAAGATCCTCTTTCAAGAAATCATAGGGTATTAGATAATTTAAAAATTTTGCTTGCCAACCAAGATGTCATGCAGTGGCGTAGCCAGGAATTTTGATGGGGGTTTTATGGCCGGAAACCATGTTTTTTGCTATTTTTTCTTACTTAAATGGAAAAATAACCTTTAAATAAACCTTTTTCCCGAGCCAATGGGGGGTTTAACCCCGAAACCCCCTTGCCTACGCCACTGGTGTCATGCATCTTCAGGCGTCTATCAACGGATTCAACGCTGCTACTCTTGTGGCCATGCAATTAAAAGTTTGACACCCACTACAACCTTGATAAAGGATCAAATTCAGTTGCTCAAACTAAAGGAAGCACTCTAATTCAAACTTTGCATCCTTTTAACAAACTCAACAAATGCACATCACCAACCTAACGCCATAAAAAAACTTAATTGCGGTCTTAATTGCATGGCCACATGAAACCCTGTTGATTCTCTTTGTGCCAGTGACTGAAACTAATAATTATGATTGGGTCTTTCGCAAGCAACGAACAGTTTTCCTGCACCGGGCTGTTTAGGAAGAAAAAAACTTTATCTCCTAGCATTAGCATTTCCGCTGAGAGTGGGCAGCTTTAATGTGGTGTGTTAGATGACCCTAAACTTAAACATTATTTTAAATAGCTCATTTTCATGAAATGTCAGTATTTTGCAGTAGGAAAGTCTTCATTCATTAACCCTCAAAAAATAAGTTGCGATGAAATTCTGAAAACTCGTGACGAGCTATATGCCACATTCTTAAAAAGAGAGATTAAAGGTCCTGTGCAATGTTTAGATACTGCACCTGATTAAGTTATCTTTCATATTTTTGTATTTTCCAAAGTTGGCCAATAAAACATAAATTATTAGCGCCATGTATTGCAGACTGTCTGTTTAGTTTGGTGTTAATTAAGATTACTGCATAACTTGTACAATGTAAAGCGCAGTGCGTTTGCAGGCGCTCCATTAAAGACAAATATTATAACTATTATTAAAAATATTATTATTATAATTATTTTAATTATTTTTATATTATTTTTATAGGCCTAATTATTATTATTATTAAATCAATTTATGAGTGATCGAAGTAAGACACATTTTGTTTGCCTGAGGTGATGAATCTGAGCATTTTGGTCTTCATCCGCGTAAATCAGAGGTTGAAGATTCTTCGAGGAGTAAAACAAGTGACAAAGCCACTCCTTTCGCTAAAGGGAAATTAGCAGAATACGAGAACGTTGAAGGTGATTTTCGTGCATTCGCGAAAGATGAATCCGCTCCGAATACTGAATCCGACGTCAATACCTACGAAAGTCTCAACGTTGGTGTGTCTGCAGTCGATGAGACCATAATCTACGCTGATCTGAAAACATTAAAATAGGCCTACTCTAAGTCAGTGGCGGCGCAATGATTTCATGCTTGGGTGCTGAAACCTTAAGCACTCCTTCATGTTACCTATTACTAAATGCAGTCCTAAACTCATTATTCTAGTTTATATTACTGGATCTTTAATTGACTATTCGTAATAGACATATTTGAAACTCATATTTCATACACAAGGCTGTTGAGCTGAGAAAAGGAGAGACGATCCAACTAGACAGAGAAGGATCTATGTGCTAGGTTGCTTTGTCTAGAAATACAAGACAGTTCAATTATATAGACAGTTTTATAGTTAGGGCCTATAAGCACTATATCTCAAGTGGTATCTCTTAGTAAAGTGTAAAATGCGTCTTGAAACAATTTTATACACTTTATTAGAGGTAGACGGCATTTTGATGCGCAATGTAGGCTATGACCTCAACCTTCAATAGTGTGCGTAGATAACACAAGTGTTTGTTTTATAATTACAAAACATTTCACCAGCACCGATTTTTACTTGCAATAATGTTTGTCTATTGCTATAAGAAAGATTACTGATACATGGTCTTCGATTTCTGTGTGTGATTAATAAAAGTGTTGGAAATAGTTGGTGTTGTATTTAACTATTACATCTGACACTGTTATCCTTTCTACGTGATCCATTGGTCTCTATGAAATGGACAATTGTACATAGGTACTATCATAAATAGTAGTTTACCTGTCATCGTGGCAAGTTCGAAGTCCATCAGTCGAATGCTTAAATTATTGCTTATCGAGAATTCAGTTAATTCTGAAATGTTGGTTCCCCGACAATTCGGAGCCGGATAATTCGGAGAGGACACTTCGAATAGGACAATTCGGAGCGTACAATTCGGAGCGGACATTTAGTATTAGCCAAATAAGTGATGGAACTCCCACTTATTGGCCAGTCTTCGTACCTATCTTCAGCAACCAAGTACACAGGTAAACGGGAAAGGCTACTATGTACCGGTATATATATATATATATATATATATATATATATATATAATAATTTTGGTCTCATATTGAGTGTGGTGCAACCGTGCAAATCTGGCCTAATTTTGATCTCATATTGGGTGTGGTGTAAACAGAGCCGTTTTAAGGCACAGGCACGCGAGGCACGTGCCTAGGGCCCCGCGCAACAGGGGGGCCCCGCGGCGACCCAAAATGCTACATTGCATAACAAATTAGCAACATGTTATACGAACTTTAACGTGTGCTAAGCTTCGATTTATTTTACACTTGTAATACAAAGATTGCTGTGCTCTAGCTGTGCCAGCAGTATAGGCCTATAGGTCCTTCTAGCAATATTAATAAACGTAACAAAATGACACACATGCACATACATTAGAAGGCATGAATAGAGTACGGGTACTCTATCTGAGACAGAGAGTTTGAGGCGGAAATCGGGTTACGTTCAGTGTTTAATCTAAGCATCTCCCAGTGTGGAAGGAACTTCACCCAGAAATGACTACCCAAAACATTTGACCAAATTATAAGTTTGAATTGCTGCTTACATTATTGTATAATACACGAACTCTAGTAATATACCGTGATACTATTTACTATTATTATGATATTATGACGATAAAATCTATTAATATAATAATATGATACAATCATATTACAATGAGTATAATTTACTGTTAATATTTGTACAAGTACTATTTTTGTACAACTAATTTTCACCTTTTTAGTGCTACCTTTCAAATTTAAAACTGTCGAAATTTCAAAATGTTTTGGTACTTGAACACTTAGTGAAACAGCATCATTACTACATATGGCTTCCAGATTTGGGCGGTTCTTCCTTGGTTTGTGTAATATTTGTGGCAATTCCGAGAGCTGTAGGCCTATCCTGATCAACAATGCAAGCCCTTTTTGAGCAACGCGCGGGAATAAGCCGATTCCAATGCAAGAAAGTAGATCTTATAAAATTTATATAATTATACATCTGTCCGCAGTTATTCATTATGCTATACTGTAATGGTCCAGAAGCAGCAGAACTGAGTTGCTGAACTTGGCACGTCAAGAAATTATTATTGTAATAATAATTATATTTATTGAAAATTTCAACCACTCTTGTAATCAGCACTGAAATAATAATCTGTAATTTTGCTTAGATCCCAGCTTACAATGCTGCATGTATCATTACAATGTGGAAACTGAATAAGGAATTATTATAATTGCAAGAACAATCGTTGAAGTCTTAGACTAGTCTACTCATGTCAGCACTGCAAATGTTGAGCAATTTTGTTAAGATGGCAGCTTAAAATGCTGCTGCAATGTGAAAATTCAACAATTTCTGACTGGAAGGACACATTCCTTTCGCATAGCCCGCCCCTCTCGGTGCTACACGTCTCAGCAATCGACCGACAATTACTTGTTCTCCGTCCCCAGAAACCTTGATTTAGCTAGAGTAGATTAGACTCGTGGATATGTTTAGGATTAGGGTTTGTGCCTAGGGCCCCAAAACTCCTTAAAACGGCCCTGGGTGTAAATCTGGCCTCATGACAGAAGTGGTGTAATTCTGGCAAAAAAGTAGGAGCGGTGTAGGCCCTAAATTTGATTTAAAGTGTAGGTTCCATCAGTATCGCCAGATCATCGATGACAATCAAGCGATTGGTTACATTTTTATTGAAACCTAAAAACTGAGAGACCAAAACCTATTACATTAAATGTGAAACCCAACTGACAGGCATAACATGTCAGAGATTGCTAGCCCAAGAAGTTTTCTAAGCCACGGACTTAAGTTGCAGTAAAATGTAATCATTGTCATTTAACTAATAATAATATTCTAAACCACACTAACAGGTATAAAAACATGCATTAAGTAAGAAAATTGCATTAATCGGAACGCAGTATAGAATGGACGACGACAGAAAAGAAAAAAATGTCATGCTGTGTTTTACGGACGGTTTGGAAAGAAGAGGAGGACCAAACAGGGAGCGACTAGATGACACCAAGGACTTGTGCAAACGAGACATTACTACATAGCTTATGTAGGTTGTGTATGCACAGGATCGGGGAATACGGAAAATGATGATGCAATGCGCATTGGACCTACGGACTTTCGGCCCATAGATGATGATAATGATGATGATGATGATGATGATGATGATGATGATGATGATGATGATGACGACGACGACGACGACGACGACAACGAAGATGATGATGATGATGATGATGATGATGATGATGATGATGATGATGATGATGGTGGTGATGATGATGATGATGATGATGATGATGATGATGATGATGATGATGATGATGGTTGGCGTGGAACTCAAGCTACTAATGAGATGAGTTGTGTCCGGAGTCTAGGAAGGAGATAGAAGGAGATAGGGTATGTGCGTTTGCATTGTATGGTAGCTGTAACTCTAATCGCAGACACAAGGCACAGACCAGGAAATTCTGCTCTGATGACTGTGATAAAGAGTAGCCCATACTCTTCGCCGTCAAGCTCGACGACTTGAGCGTGTCTTCCAACGAAAGCGCTCTCCAGAAGACAGGTCTGCCTGGATACTCTTCGTGCGTTCCATCCACCGACGTAACAGAGAGAAGGAGAGCGAATACTGGGAGAACTTAATCTCCTCCAGTGCTGGAGACTCTCGACGGTTCTGGGCCACCTTCAAGGACCTCCTTGGGCGGCCTCGTGCCTCCAACCTACAGAAAGCACCTACGAGTCCAAGATCTCCTCCATACGTCACGACACTGCTCAATCTCCTCCTCCTATCTTCACCTCTACGGACTGCCGCTTCACCGCTCTCTCCGAGATTGCGGACATTGATCTTCGCCGCCTGATCCTCTCCTCGCCGCCTAAGTCTTCGGAGCTGGATCCTCTTCCTCCGTTCCTTATCCAGGAATCGATCGACATCCTTCTGCCGTTCCTCACTCTTCTCTGCAACACTTCGCTTCGTGAAGGGGTCCTGCCGTCTTCCCAGAAGCGCTCGATCATCACTCCTATCCTTAAGCAGCCGGCACGGCGGCACTGCATGGACCCGGCTGTTCCGTCTAGCTATAGACCGATAGCTAACGTTACTTTTATTTATAAGATTATTGAAAAACTGGTTGCTAGTCAACTGTTAAACTACACATGTATCTGGACACCAATAACTTGCTCCCTCCCCGCCAGTCTGGGTTTCGCAAGGGCTATTCCACTGAGTCCTTCCTTCTCCACCTGCTCTCGGATGTATATGGCGCCATCGATAGTTCTCAATTTAAGTCACTCTGCTGGCCTTATATGATGTTAGCGCCGCTTTTGACTCGGTGGATCATGATCTTCTCCTAAGTCTTATTTCCTTATCTTTTGGGATTAAGGATTTGCCACTTGAATGGATAACTTCCTACCTATCGGAGCGCACCACCTCAACTATTTTCCACTCAACCCGGTCTCCTTGGTGTCCTGCTTCTTTTGGCCTCTCCAGGGTTCCGTCCTGGGGCCTCTTCTTTACCTCCTCTTCACGGCTGACATAGAGGCCCTACTTGCCTCTTGTTCCCTTAAGAGTCACTCTTACGCTGATGACGTTCAGTCCTACGCTCATTTGTTCAGCGCCCCAAGCTGCCTCTGCCGTCCGACTTATGTCACATGCCACTGACTGTCTTACTGCCTGGATGTCATCCAATCGACTCCGTTTAAACCCTTCTAAAACTCAATATATCTGGCTTGGAACTCGTCAACAGCTGGGTAAGCTAGATCTGGGGGTCTCTATCCTCTGAATTTCCCACCTTTGTTTTTCCACTTCTGTGCGCAATCTGGGTATCATCCTGGATTCGGAGCTGTCTTTTGTTGATCACTTTAAGGCCTTGACTCGCTCCTGTTACTACCATTTGCGTCAGTTGCGAGTCGCGTCCCGCTCTCTGTCTTCCTCTTCCGCTTCCGCTTCCACCTTGGTCCATGCCTTCATCGCAAATCGATTGGATCACTGTTCTTCTCTCTACTTTGGCATTCCTCAGGTTCGTTTGGTGGTTTAAAGGGGGTTCTGCGGGCGGCTGCTCGCTTGGTGGGTGGCGTTCCTAAGTTTGGCCACATCTCTAATTACATTCGTGATGTCTTACATTGGCTTCCGGTTCAGTCACGCATCCACTTCAGGGTTACTTCTTTTGCTTGGCGCTGCGTCTTGGGCACAGCACCTCCTTATCTCTGTGAGTTCTTCACTTTGATCTCAACTACTGTGGGTCGCCGATCTCTGCGCTCGGCCTCTAGAGGTGACTTTATGGTTCCTTATGCCCGCACTGCCACTAAGCAGAACAGGGCATTTTCGGTCACTGGACCTTCCGCTTGGAATGGCTTTCCCTCTAACCCAGCGGTTGTCAACCTGTGGGTCGCGACCCCCACGGGGGTCGCCTGACGATTTGCCAGGGGTCGTCTGGAGCCTTCAGAATTTTTCAAAAGATGCACAAATGTTCGTGCACTGGCAATTTCAATGCTTCACTATAGCAACTTACCATACAGAGTAAAATTGTACTTATGCCTTTCTTATGATTTATTTGGTAGAACACTGCAGCTAATTCAATTTTTGAAATTTTTGGTTTTAAAATTTAAATTCCACTTTTACCATTCTTCCCAAAAAATAAAACAATACCCGGTCGGCTAGCCGGTTTGCACAAAGAATCTATGCTCTCTGCTAGTGAGACTTATCACGGGCGGAGACTTCGAAGGACAGGGGATGTTTCCCCGAAATTTGTGGTGGGTCAAGCTGCCTATATCCCCAATGTTTCAGAAATATTTCATAAAAACGTAGAGATTTATAATGTGCAATTTTGCTAAGGTGTCAGTTGAAACACTATTATTACCGTGTGTAAGGTAAGAGAATGAACATTGGGGAGGGAATATTATTGAAGTCTTAGATCACGTATCTGAGCACTGAAACCATGAGTTATTTCGTTAAGATGACAGCTTAAAGTGCTACCACTAGTATGCAAAAAAACTAAACAATTGGGAGGTGACATTTATTGAAGTCTTAAGGCTTAAGACTTAAGCCATGATTGTCTTTCTGCACTGATATTATAGGAAATTATTTGTGAGATGGCGGCTTAAAATGAGACGATTGCAGTGTAGAAATATAAAAAAAAGCATTGGGAGGGAATACTCTGGAAGTCTTGCTGAAATAGCGAGCAATTTCGTTAAAATGACAGCCTGAAAATGCCACGATTGCAGTGTGGAGATTCAAAATAAAATCGGCAATGGGGAGGAGCACATTTCTCCCCAAGCTTTTCGTCATTTTTTCCTATCCTCGGTGCATTCATTAAGAACACAAGTAAAGTTTACGAAATTGATAGCCTACCAAAACGAATCAGCTGAGTGAAATAAGTGCTAAGAAAAGAACTATTTATTGACCATTTTTTAGAGTAGCCTATTGTTTTAACATCTATATTTGAAGTATGAATAGAGAAGCTACATGTCTTATTTGTACCAGCATAATTGATGAAACCCAACAAATAAACAGAGGTGCCATCCAGAAGCTAAACATCCTAACTATGCAGAAAATCATGACCAGTATTTTTTTTATAACAAAACTGATAACGCCAAGAAGGTATACATGGGGAGTTCCAGCAGCAGCACGTGACAGTTATTGAAAATTTTCAAGACGAATAGACTTATGAAATACAACTGCCGAATAGATAGCTCTCAGAATCATAAGAACCATGAAACCTCACACATGATTGCCAAAAGCAGAATCGAATTATGAAGTGAAAATGCATAGCAATGGACAATGGTAACAAAATGGAGTAGAGGTGGGTAACGCAATCAATCTTGTCGTCGGGGGTCGTCACAACTTTCAAAATGTTACCAAGGGGTCGCCACACTAAAAAGGTTGAGAACCGCTGCTCTAACCTCAGTGGTGTAGTCCTAAAAAATGAAGTGGGGGGACGCCTGGAAATTGAAGTGGGGGGACGCCATGGAAATTGAAGTAGAAACTGTAGCAAAAAGTGCAATCTTGCAAGAATTTTGCAAAAAAGTGGGGGGACAGCGTCCCCCCGCGTCCCCGCCCCACTACACCACTGTCTAACCTGCGTTCCCACCCTCGGAACATGTCTGGCTCATTCTATAGATTGCATAAGACTTTTCTTTTTGACCGGGCTTGGATCGGGAGCGCCTCTGAGTAGAGTCCTTGAAGGGGCGCTATATAAATTCATAAATTACATAGATAGATAGATAGATAGATAGATGGATGGATGGATGGATGGATGGATGGATGGATTGATGGATGGATGGATGGATGGATGGATAGATAGATAGATAGATAGATAGATAGATAGATAGATAGATAGATAGATAGATAGATAGATAGATAGATAGATAGATAGATAGATAGATAGATAGATAGATAGATAGATAGATAGATAGATAGATAGATAGATAGATAGATAGATAGATAGATAGATAGATAGATAGATAGATAGATAGATAGATAGAGTATACACTGTGAAATAAGTAAAATAGAAGTTGGACGATAAATAATCTCAATTAAAAGACCGATAAATAATTATGGAGCACACAAGAGACGTATACGCATAAGTTTGATGTTAATGGCGCTCGACAACTATTAATTTTTGAGAAAATTACACACCCAAAGATGATAGTCTTGATAATTAATTACTGTTCCTGTAGTCTCGTCTCAAGTTGACTAGAAGACCAGTGTTATTGAACGATCGACCATTCAACATTATTTATCTGCTGATGAATCATCTTGTCTAAGCAACTTGTTGCACTTTGTCATGACCGGATGCTGACTCGTTTTTAAAGCCTGTGTGATATGGCGCTAAATTCTAGCCTACATTAATTTTGTCCAGCTGCACTGGTGATTTAGCTTCGTTTTTGTCTCGTTTTTCTCGATTTTATGTAACCCTTTTTTCTGTCCATAATTATTTTCTTTAATCTATTGTTGTCTGAAATCCCGTACACTGTCCTGTGCTTTCAAGGATTCAGCTAGGCTAATTTAGGTTGCAATTTAACCGTTTTGGCGTCATCATAAACTAAAGTTGCACAAAATAAGGTTTAATTTTAATATCCTGTAGGCTACAAGATGTAGGTCAAAGTCAATATTTCCACACCGTTTTTTACGATTTTTATTTTTTGGAAAAACAACGTTTTATTCCGCTTTTATTCGTTTTTAAGATCGTTTTTGGCATCTATGGTCTAGCCCAGAGCCGTATATTTCCAAGAGTCTGGCCAACTAGTGTCCCGGAAGTTGGCCAAGTCACGTGGTTGCTGGACGCCATTTTGATTCCAGGCGGCGATCTGCAAATACGTTGACAAGGAGACGCACAAACACAGGGAGACGCGTCTCCCTGTGTTTGTGCGTCTCCCTGTGTCTGTGCGTCTCTCTGTCTCTGTGCGTCTCCCTGTCTCTGTGCGTCTCTATGTCTCTGTGCGTCTCCCTGTGTCTGTGTGTCTCCCTGTGTGTGCGTCTCCCTGTGTCTGTGTATCTCCATGTGTCTGGACGTCTCCCTATGTCTGTGCGTCTCCCTGTGTCTGTGCGTCTCCCTGTGTCTGTGCGTCTCCCTGTGTCTGTGTGTCTCCCTGTGTGTGCGTCTCCCTGTGTCTGTGTATCTCCATGTGTCTGGACGTCTCCCTATGTCTGTGCGTCTCCCTGTGTCTGTGCGTCTCTCTGTGTCTGTGCGTCTCCCTGTGTGTGCGTCTCCCTGTGTCTGTGTGTCTACCTGTGTGTGCGTCTCCCTGTGTCTGTGTATATCCATGTGTCTGGACGTCTCCCTATGTCTGTGTGTCTCCCTGTGTGTGCGTCTCCCTGTGTCTGTGCGTCTACCTGTGTGTGCGTCTCCCTGTGTCTGTGTATATCCATGTGTCTGGACGTCTCCCTATGTCTGTGCGTCTCCCTGTGTCTGTGCGTCTCCCTGTGTCTGTGCGTCTCCCTGTGTCTGTGCGTCTCCCTATGTCTGTGCGTCTCCCTGTGTCTGTGCGTCTCCCTGTGTCTGTGCGTCTCCCTGTGTCTGTGTGTCTCCCTGTGTGTGCGTCTCCCTGTGTCTGTGTATCTCCATGTGTCTGGACGTCTCCCTATGTCTGTGCGTCTCCCTGTGTCTGTGCGTCTCTCTGTGTCTGTGCGTCTCCCTGTGTCTGTGCGTCTCCCTGTGTCTGTGTATCTCCATGTGTCTGGACGTCTCCCTATGTCTGTGCGTCTCCCTGTGTCTGTGCGTCTCCCTGTGTCTGTGCGTCTCCCTGTGTCTGTGCGTCTCCCTATGTCTGTGCGTCTCCCTGTGTCTGTGCGTCTCCCTGTGTCTGTGCGTCTCCCTGTGTCTGTGTGTCTCCCTGTGTGTGCGTCTCCCTGTGTCTGTGTATCTCCATGTGTCTGGACGTCTCCCTATGTCTGTGCGTCTCCCTGTGTCTGTGCGTCTCCCTGGGTCTATGCGTCTACCTGTGTGTGCGTCTCCCTGTGTCTGTGTATATCCATGTGTCTGGACGTCTCCCTATGTCTGTGCGTCTCCCTGTGTCTGTGCGTCTCTGTCTCTGTGCGTCTCCCTGTCTCTGTGCGTCTCTCTGTCTCTGTGCGTCTCCCTGTCTCTGTGCGTCTCTCTGTGTCTGTGCGTCTCCCTGTGTATGTGCCCACCGTGCACTCAATAGAACATCTCCTAACCTCTGCTCTCTGTGATGTTCCTTCTTCTCAGCTCCCTAAGTCTCTGTTCCATTATGTTTCCTATGATGTTCAATGATGCTCCGTGTTCCTTGTTCCCATGTTCTCTGTCCTGTGTTCAATAAAAAATTATGTTCTATAATATTTCCAATTATCTCCGTGTTCCTGTTTTTGTATGTTCCATGTGCTCTGTTCTGTGTACAATAAAAAAAATATTGTGTTCCATGATATTCCCAATGATGTTCCCTGTTCCTGTTTTATAAATAACTTAGCAACGTAAACTAACGGTTTAATGTGCTCACCGACCCTGCTAATATAGTGATGCTAGACTCCATTTCTGTGCGACTGTGCAGTGTGCACGTTAAAACCGCTTGTAATTTAAATAAATAAATAATACTGTCATTGGTGCAAGGAATCCAACAGACCGACTGGGAAGACTATATTATATCTTAGGCTTCTACTCCTTTTTACACAACACTATCAAATGGAACGAAATCTTAAATTTTATTCAATCATGACAAGCAATGCAATCAAACATGACAAACAGGATCATAGCAGTAAGTCTAATATATAAGAAATCAGTATTCGGTCCAATCATGTTGAATATTAGCAGTATCAACTTCAAATAGTGGAATGACATGTGATTAAAGTCGATATTGCAAGTTTGATAGTAACAGGATAGTAACAGGATATTAAAACGTTTACATAATAGAAAAAAGGATAAACCCGAAAGAGACCTAAGCTTATATCTGCATATTGGCATCATGGTGTGCCAGTAATATTGACAAGTTTATTTCCTAATCTATGCAAGAACTATGCACAGCAAAATTACAATCGTAATCTCCAAATTTATTGAGTGCCACTCGAAAGCCAAGTGCAGGGCACAAGCTTATTCATGAGCGCTGAGCTTATTCATGAGCGCTGATAAAATACAAATGGAATAAATTGCATGAACATAGCAAATATAAGGCTATGTAACGTATCATATTACACTCTAAATGTTATTATGTAGGGCCTAATGTAGACCTATATGCAAGTATTGACAAGCACCAAAGAAGAAATTAAGGGAAACATAAACATAGCTTGTCCTAGAAAAGTTTAATTAGTCATATTGAAGGAAAGATCCTTGAAACAATGTATTAATGTGTCTATGATGCCCGTAATGCCTAACTAGTAGGCCTACAAAATTAAGGAACTTAGAATGCATTCAATAACACCAAATATAGCAATAACAAGGGTTACTACTTGATTTTGCTAACACTTTTGCGCATCTGCATGCTCTTACTGGACATTTCGTGGCATGATTTCTTAGCAACTTTCTCTTTTCTCAGAGATCTTTGCTTCATAGCAAAGAACTGTAGCCTAGCTCCAATAAACCGGCGTATGAGCTTACGCTTAATCCCGTGACATTCCGGTAAATTAACCTCGGAAGTTCGGGACATGATTTCTCGCAAAAGCTGATCACGTATATCATCAGATGAGGATAGAAAAGATTGTTCACACTGTCGGAAAGCAACTTCTGCAGACATTAATATACTGAAGGCGGTCTCATTACACGGTGTTAGACAACCCGGCTTATATTCTTTAAGCGTAAGTAAACGTGTTATTTCTGTTCCAAGCTCCTGAGTATAATCTTGAGCTTTAACAGAGGCAATACATGACGAACATGTGACATCATTATTGTTAACACGAGAGAGAATGTAGCCACCAAAGTAATATAAGCAGCACAACTCTGTAGAGTCAAGTTCCACAGTACACATGTTACCATAACCCAAGAGTGGCTGGCATGCAGCAAAGAGTGTATCGTTAACAGGGTCGTCAACTTTACATTTCACTTGCACTGCAAGGAAATCAGCTGCAAGACCACCGTCAGCCAACTCATAGCTTCCACTGTCAGCACCCTTGAGGTACTGGGATACTGTTAGCAATCTCAAGTTATTCTTGAACTCCAGTGATGTTGGGACAGCATTTTTGCTGCGTACACATGAAAACAAGTTTTCTAAACAGTCCTGAGTCAGTCGTGCAGTCAACAAGAAATGAAAATTCTCAGTATTGAGCAGCCTGTCCTGTAACTGCAAAACCGACAGCGTAGACAGTATAACACCACTCTGAACTGGCTTCCAAGAAGCCGTCATGCCTGGCTTGGCAATAGCTATACTTTCAAATACATCAACAACCGAATGCAGAAAAGATAAAGTGGATTTGTACTGATTAACATCAAATTTGCTAATTGCAATGATGGGATGACGCGATGACATCAAATCAAACCATTTGTTCATCATGTCAAGAAACCAGCACGTAGTCAATATGTTACGGTCCCAGTTGTTTGTTTCAACCATCAACCTTAGTGCTGCTGAAACAGAATGACTGAAAATATTCAAGGCCTGTGACACTTTCATTTTATCAAAATGTGAAGGATCAATATGTTTGGCATGAAGATTTGGAGCAGGTTTTAAATCTTTGTCTTTTTGGTATTCAACAAGTTTTTTTAGAGGCGCTATACAAACTGTATCACAGGGCAAATTAAATTTCTGCACAAAATGCATAGGCAACACAATATTTTGACCATTGACCAGGTGATTTCTAACATTCTTTATCACATGTGGCACATCAGCAAGAACACAAATCTTGTACTCTGGGATGCATGGATGAGGAAATGAGTTAATGGTAACACCCTGTTTTCCACACACTATACCAAGTTTTTTCCACATTGCCCGGTTGGCACTGCCCATATCGCAGGTAACAGCAGCAACATTCAAACCAATATCGTAACAGTGTTTAATAATGCTTAACACAATCGGAGCAAAGACACTGCCATCTGTAGAATTTCCAGTGAAATAATAGGCAACAGTTTGCTTCCAGCGTGTAGTAATACCACCTAACATAAAAACCAAACTATGTGTAGCAATACCACTGTGATCAGGCAACGTTACATCACCAATGAAACGGCCAGTCCGGGTATCAAATTCAGCACCTGCTGTTATCGACATCTCATCCAATGTCAAACAACATTCTCGCTCATGAACGCTCATGTCACGAACTTTAATAGCAAGAAATTGGAAAACTTCTGTTAAAATTCCACTTTCAAATTTCACAAATTGGATGCTGCGTCTCAAAGTGCGCAGTGATGGCAGCGGATACTTCTGAGACAATAGCACACGGTAGCCAGTAGGACCACATGCAAAATGCAGTTGCAGCGCATTTTTTACAGTCACTGAGCTCCACTTAGAACCCCTCTGCGTATTTTTGCACAACGCCTTCTGCTGATCGATGTTCAAAAATCTCTTAACTGCAAAGCCAAAAGCACATTTCGCTTTCGAAATTTTCCTTACTTTCCTCAATGCTGCTTTATGCCTAACACGTAGAGCAGCAATAAGATGAGCCTGTATTAAAAACTGCCTATGCAATTTCTTGATACGACTGTTTAAAGTGCGACAACCTAAACAATCAGAAGCAGTGACAGCTGCTGACAATGTTGAAGCCGCAACGGAGTGGGATGTAGAGTCTGCGTTGCTTTTTGCTAAGTTTCCAGATGTAGTCAGGTACTCGTCTGAGAAAGCAGTGGCGTTCTTGTTAGAAACTGAAACGACAATAATCATGTCCAATTAGTGCCTTTTGAACTAAGTAAATAACTCAGGCTTTCATGGAAACAACAATGATTGCATGGAATTAACATAATGATAATAATAATTATGATAATAATCTTCGTTTATTAATATTCAAACTGACCAGCGCATTGTGATTACAGATACAGTAAGAATGATTGATCACAAGTTAATACAGGAGTCAAATTTAGCTATATGGCAGCCACGCAAGGCTCCATTTGTTCTACATCTCACTACATGACACTAACAAAACATGATGCTAAACTTCCTTAAAAAGTTGGTACAGACAGACAGACATAAAGTCCTTACAGACACACACACAGTCACCAATTTATTACTTTTAAATATTTCTATTGTCATTATATAAATTTGTCACGCGTGCAAGGTCACACAGAACATGTGAATCTGAGGCGTGGATAGATTACTAACATTAAACACTTAGAAACCTACAAGCATGAAACATGTTGTCATTTAACGTAATGTCTTCAACTTCAGAGGTCTTCACCCTGTTCCAGACACCACCTGATTACCCCCTTGAATCTTAGATTTTCAGCAGACCAGCATTGATCTAAGTTCTCTTTTAAGTATGATATGGCCATAAAATTTGTTAGCCACTGCACAAGCTTACAGCACTCTGTAACGTGCTGCATTTTCTAGATGGGTTGAGGGCACCAATTTGTGCATGAATTCATGTAGGTGCTGCATACCTCTGCCTCCAGCACCCTTTCAAAAATCCAGACTCTGCCCCTGTATGCTCAGTAACAACATTGTAATGCAATAATTTAGTGACAATGAATTACCATCGTGAAGCTGACATGCTGTGGACGACCCAGAGCTTGCCGTGACAGTAGTGGTAGCGGTAGAGAAGTCTGTCGAGGATTTCCTGCTGTAGCTGTGTTCGACACGCAATCGCTTCTTTGCAATAGTCTTCGTCGGGCTTTCTTCTGGGCTGCGTTTCAGTGGCGGCTTTCTGACATGCACCACAGCACTGTGTGTGAAGAGTGTGGGAACAGCATCGGGTCGTAACTTTCTCCATCCGTCCTTACGATTTCTTTCGAACTGATTTTCATCGAAATGTGCCTACAAAATAATCACCATCTTTATAGATTGCACAAAAATTTAATTAAGGTGGCCACAAAAATATAGAGTGTACAGCCTCTGTTGTCATAAGCCCTCATCAAATCTGGATCCATCCATCCAGGAAACAGCCAGGCATGGGCTTATCCACTTCCAATCCAACGCCAAAAACAGTTAACCCAATCCTTCGTAACAGGCGCCATTCAATCGGATTGCAATGACTTTGCAGTAATATTAAGGAATAATAATAATATTAAGGAATTAAGTAATAAGGAAGAAGGAAGACTAGGAGGGGAAGAGATATCATGTGTTAAACCTTCTTAACTTATAATGTGTATTTATGTCTCAGTTTAAGTTAAGCAGTGCTACTGTGCTAGTAAACATTATCTGAACGTTGTGGCTATTTGCAATAGCAGAATCACATAACGTCTTCAAATGCGGTAGGTACTTAAGGCAAATCCCGCCAGTATCAGGCCGGGTCAAGCGTACGCTTCATGATCGCCATGGTTCCCGCGACTTGGCTTTTGTGGACGCTGTAGAAATTCCGATTGTTTACGATTTGACTATTATACAATTTAATTTTATGAAGTTAACTGGGAAGGCCAAGAGTAAATGCTGCTTACCTCGCATAGAGCTGAACACGATGTCGGCTTCCAGTTGTCTCTCTTCAATTTGGCGATCCACAAATCACGACGCGTCTTGTTGTTCGGAAAACGAAACAACCGAAACCCCTTTTCGTGTCGATTCGAACAGTTAACGGCAGCGCAACAAGGCATTATTTCAAATATTTCACACACAAAATTTAGCGTAAACACTAAACACAGTTCATCCAGTTGCAAGGAGAGAAAATGGAGGCCAGTAACCACGTGATCCACAACTAAGACCCGGGAGTGACCGGAACCTCTCGTTAGCTGCAGATGGCCAGACTCTTGGAAATATACGGCTCTGGTCTAGCCTCTTCTTCTTTTCGTGCTCTGCCCTTAGGCAGGTTCGAATGTTTGACGTCTCCAATCTTCTCTGTTCTGCGCTTTCATTTTCGGCTTCTGGTAGCCATCTTTCATCATCCAGTCTAATAGTTTTTGTCTTGGTCTGCCTCTCGTTCTTTTTCCATCCATTTTCCCCTCTATGATTGTTCGCAGCATCGAGTCTCCTCTGAGTGTGTGCCCGATCCATCTTCTTTGTCTTTCTCTAATTGTGTGTATCATCGCTCTCTTTTCTCCGACTCTTCTCAATACCTCCTCATTGCTGATATGATCCCTCCAGCTGATTCTTTCTATCCTTCTCCATAACCACATTTCAAATGCTTCAATTCTCTTGATGTCTTCCATTCGCATAGTCCATGTCTCTGATCCATATAACATCACACTCCATACTAAGGTTTTTATCATTTTCTTTTTCAGCTCCTTATTGATTCCTCTTCTCAGTAGCTCTTTCCTCTTTTCAAATGCATCTTTTCCTAGTACAATCCTTCGTTGTATTTCTCTGTGGCATCTAGCATCTTCCGTAATCGTACTGCCGAGATACGCAAATTCCTTGACTTGTTCTAATTCTTCTCCATCTATGAATATTTTAACTGCCTTCTGCTCCTTTGCTTATTCTCATAACCTTTGTTTTCTTTATGTTGATTTTCATTCCGTATTCTTTTGATGTTGTATTCAGCCGGTCCATCATTGTTTGTAACCCTTCCTGACTTTCTGCCACCATTGCTTGATCGTCTGCGAATCTTAATGCCCTGATCCACATTCCTCCCACTTTTATCCCTTCCTCCAGTTCTTCCAATGCCTCCTTGATTATCTCCTCTATATATATGTTGAACAGTAGCGGTGAAAGTGGGCATCCCTGTCTTACCCCCCTTCCTACCTTTCCTTGTTCAGAATATTCACCCTCTATCCTTATCTGTACTTTTTGTCCCATATACAGATTGCCTATCAGTCTTCTATCTCTCCAGTCCACGCCAACTCTTCTCAATGCCTTCATCAGTCTCTTCCAGTCCACTCTGTCGAACGCCTTTTCATAGTCTACAAAACATATGTATACATCCTTTCCTATTTCGCAACTTCTTTCTGTTATTACTCTCAGTGACCCAATTGCATCTCTAGTTCCCATGCCTTTCCTAAACCCGAACTGATCATCTCCTATCTCATGTATTGCATCTGTTTTTGCTTGTAACCTTTTTGTTAGGATTCTGATCAAAATCTTTGACGCATGTGTAATAAGACTGATAGTGCGGTGGTCCTCACATCTAGTTGCGTTTGGCTTCTTTTTGATTGGTACCATGATGGAATGTAGGTAGTCTTCCGGCCAAATTCCTGATGTGTATATCTCCTGGCATATTTTGATTATTTCCTTCATTGCTTTCTCATCCAGGCTCTTCAACATCTCAGCTGGTATATCATCATACCCTTCTGTTTTGTCATTTTTCAGTTCTTTTATCGCTGTTCTTACTTCCTCTTCTAGCAGTTCCGGGCCAATATCTTCCTTTGCTTCCCCTATCTGCTCTTCTATATCCATTCTCCCTTCTTCTTCTGTTCCATTTGCGTTTTCATCCTTATATAGTTCCTCTATGTATTCTTTCCACCGATTTTTAACTTCTCCAATTTCACTTAGCATCTTGCCTTGTTTATCTCTAATCTCTATTCCTCCTCCTATCCCCTTTTTCCTTGATAGATTCTTCACTTTGTTGTATACCATACTATCCATTCCTTTTTGTTGTAGTTCTTCTATCTCTTTGCATTGTTCCTCCCACCATTTTTCCCTAGCCTCCTCCGTTGTTCTCCTCAATTTGTTGTTTAGTCTTCTATATTCTTTCTTTGCTTCTTCTGTACTTTGGTGCTTCCATTTTCTTCGTTCTTCCATTTCCATTATCATCTCTTCTGTTATCCATGGTTTCCTTGCTGGTGCAGACTTCTCTATTCCTATGATGTCGTTGGCACTCTTTATGATGGCCTCTTTTAATCCTTTCCATCTTTCCTCTATTGATGATCCCTCATTCTCTTTTAGGTTTTCTTCTATTCTCTCTCCTAGTTCTTTTCTCTTTTCTTTCAAGTTCTTTTTATTCCATCTTTTCCTGTTCTACTGGTCTAGCCTACTTGTTACTTTTTCCCTATGCAAATCGGCAAAGACGTTTGCTCTCCACTCCTCTTGACAGGGTGAAGTCCTCGTTTCTCTGCCACGAACTGCTCTTAGACAGGACCGTGCTTACTCTGTTATTTTGTCCAATAGTATGATATGGGCTTCCATTGTCTTTGCGCCTTACTCTACGCCTAGGATTTACTTTGGCGCATTTTACGCAGCATTGAACTACACGATTCCTTCTGCGTAATCTACGCCATTAATGAATGGACGAATCAATCTATATAATTATATCTGACTTTCGAAGTTTCCTGTTTCCTAAATTTCGTAACATGTTGCTAAGTAGTCTAGACAAGAGCTTCTGGTACTATAATTTTAATTCACCTTTTTTTTTATTTTCCGCGTGTCGATGTAGGTTTCGTGTACGACCCACAGAAATAGAAATTCGATGAAAAATATTTCCTCACGAAGTAGAAGCGGGATTTAGCGCGTGAGGGTCGGTTAGGGCTCAGGTTAGGCGTCGTGAGGGTCGGTTAGGGTTAGTTTTAGGGTTAGTGCAGTCATTCTGCTGGATTGATGAAGAATAATTTTCAATGTAAAATTGATGAAAAAGATATACTGACAAAATAGAAACGGGATTTATCGAACAAATTCTTGTCTAAGCAGAAGCTGGATCGATTAAAATGGTTCTGGACCAACTAGAAGTTGGCGAAATTAAATCGAAAAAAAAGGTGAATTACAATTATAGTACCGAGCTTCTTCCTTCAAGATCCTTGTAATCTTGGGCTAGTGTACCAAGCTAGCGTTTGAAACCCATACTGCTTTCCTACAGATGCACATAACATAGACCTACGCATGGGCGGAGTTTGGTTTCCGTTCTTGGAGGGGCTGAATCTTTGAGGGTAGGTGCTGAGACTCGGTCCAGAAAACGAGCGCCGATAAATATTTTCCCGGCCCTAAAAAGTTGATGACTTTTTAGTCCCTGGGCTGAAATCTCGCCGAAAAATACAAATTTTCCCGGCCAAAAATGTTGATGACTCTTTTTTTAGTCATTCGTAAGTTTCGCGTGGGGGGGAGCTAAGCCCGAGAAAAGACACCACTTACACGGTAAAAAATTACTCTGGATCTTCTTGGTTTAGCCCCCTGGCTCCTGATAAACTCCGCCCATGGGCCTACGTATGATTGCAATACACATTGTTCACTATATAAAATCTCGACTCGGCAATTGTGGCTGATTTATCCAGAGACCAAAACCTATTAGGCTACATTAGTTTATGTTTAAAACCTCTGGATTTCTTCCTTCCTGGTTTATGTTATCTGTCTTGTAACCTCGAGTGTCCCTGCAATGTTAGTGATTTTCATAAACACTTGTTATCTACAGCCTACAGTGCCCTACACACTGTCCTGTAAACACACGATATTGACCTACTGACATTCAAGGCCGTAGCCAGGATTTTATTTCGGGGGTGTTTACTCGACCGCCATCAAGTCCATCAGCAGACCGAATCAACTGATCGACTTATAATGGGTTTGGAGAAGCGTCATTAGCTATCATAGCAGGTTCTGCACGATAATACATTTTGCAGTAGATCTAGGGGAGAGTTGCCTTGAATGGACCGTTGCCTTAATTGGACCGCAGCCATTTAACACCCTAGACGCATTTTTTGCTTCGTTTTCAAATGTTGTATTAGTGCGCGATTGAATATTGAGCGTACCGCCGCAATTAGTTTTACGGAATTCTAAGCATTTATTTAGTTGCGGTAAAAACTATATTTCACGTAGTTTTGATCTAATTTTTGCTCTACCTGACAATGAGTGTAGGCAATTTAGGCAAGCTTTCAAAATTGCAGTCACGTTTGTTTTAATCATAGCAAGGCTTCATGTTTAAGCAACAATACTCGATTTAGCGCTGAGACGGACACCTGTTAAACTATGACAGTGTGAGTAGAAGTAGTCCGTGTTGCCTGAAATGGACCACATTAAGTCTCCTTAATTGGACCGATAATTTGGGTGCGGTCCATTTAAGAACACCAGTACTTGCAATGTTATTGGGTGCGGTCCATTTAAGGATACCGGTACTTGCAATGTCCTGTTGTGATTCTTTAACCAATTGCAATACCCTCTTTTGGCATAAGTTTTATGGAACAACAGTCGACAGTGTGGCATGAGATTTGGCGATGCATCTGACAAGCATAGAACGAATAATTTCAAAATATGCAATAAATGTCAGTTGTAGCCTTAATACATGTAGTTTCATAACAGTTGCTCTGAAGCAATACACTGCTATTATAGATGAAGATAATGTTCCTCTGTGCGAAATGCGCGCAATTCTTCTTGTATTAGATATACTCAAATAGATTTAACCGAGTACTAATGTAATACTTCACAATCATTTATTCCCAGTATTAGCTAGGCCATATTATTTCACTATATAGATGCCTATATAGTCTATATGTAGACCTGCACTGGTTATTATGGCAAAGTATTCCTAATTGGTCTGCAGGCAGAGGTTATGCCAGTCATATATTCAGTTGATTTCAGCTACTGCAATTGTGCATTGATATTTTTAACTGTATGGTTAGACACTAAGAGTTTTGAAGCATTTCTTTTGCTTTTTGGGTACAATTACCTGTTAAAAACGTCTTTAAAATATTGTGTCCCATTCAGGGCAAATGGTCCAATCAAGGACACCATGCGGTCCATTCAAGGAAACAGGTTGCCTTGATTGGACTTTTTAGGGGTACCTATTTGTTTATTTATTTCTCATAAATCCACGGATATTTTTTGTCTTTTGCTTATTAATAACATAGATGAACAATCAACCAAGCATATGGCGTGCTTTCCTTTTAGAAATTTAGTAGCATTTATGCAGCACATCTAAGTTTGCCTTAGGTGGTCCATTCATGGCAACTCTCCCCTATAGTTCTTAAATCGTGTGTTAGTAAACGCATTATTTCATTTTTACATTAGGCTTGTTTAATTTCGGGGGATGTCCAAACACCCAATACACTCCCCTAGCTACGGCCTTGCTGACATTCATCGAAACACAGCTCATGGTGCCTTTATGTCTGGCACTGTTTATCATATTCTACAGTGTACGCTTGAATTTAATGCTGTGCTATAATCCAATAAATAGTATAACTTTATGTATAGTTGTATAGGCCTACTGTTAGTAGAACCGGAACTGCTTCTGATTTGCAGAACAGCTGAACGCGGTCTGAAACTTCATAAATAAATTCACTTCACAAACCTTAGCGTGTTGCTCAGTATTCGCCTGAATGCATAAAAACAGTGTTTTCTCTTAAAACAAATCCTAATGTTGTCACAGATTAAAGTTGTCGCAGGTTTCTGAAGGCGTCGCACCTGACACTGTTTTGTTGTTTTGCTGGAAACCAATGTCATGTTACCCCGCAGAACCGAAACATCAGGCATGAACGAGCATGGTCGAGTTAACGACGAACATACGTTATGGGTACTTTTTGTACTTTTCACTCTACGTGATTCGACCTAAAAACAACCCTACTACACAATTTCTTGTCATATCTATAAAAATAAAGAGAAGATTCTGTGTGTCTGTCTGTTTGTTCGGGATGCATTTCGACAGTTTTGCACCTTTTCACTCCAAACTTTCACTACTGTGTCCGTCTCGGCATTGGACACCCAGTGAAGGGGTTCGCGAATCTCTCCCACCATGGTGGCCAGGGTGGGGGCAAAAACCTACATTTTTCTGCCTTTACAGAGGTTTCCATGCATATAGTCCAAATTTCATGGGTGGCGTACCGGTGGAGGTCGGAATTTGGTGGGGCGGGGGCGGGGTGGGGATGGGGTGGAGGTGGGAGTGGGAAGTGGGGAGGAAATTTTCTCGAAAACCCAAATATCACGAGTGGCGTACCGGTAGTGTTCGGAATGTGGTGGAGTGGGGGGAGGATCGAGGGGTGGGGGTGGGGAGGAAATTTTCACGTAAACACAAATGCCATGGGTGGCCTCCCGGTGTAGATCGGAATGTGGTTGGGTGGGGTGGGTGTGGAGATTGGGGTGGGGTGGGGTGGAGGGTGGGGGTGGGGGGGAAATTTCCCGAGAACCCAAATTTTACGTGTGGCGTACCGGTGGAGGTCGGAGTGGGGTGGGGGTGGTGGGGTGGGGAAAAGGTGGATGGGCATTAGTAGTGTAGATGTGGTTAAGTAGGGTAGGGAAGCTGCTACTATGTGTAGGAGATTAGCCGGGAGCGGGGCAAATCCTAAGTTTCCTGGACAACGCCGGGTGCCCCAGCTAGTATGAAATATTATGTTTGCAAATTGCGTTTCGTTGCTCTTTGCAGAGCAGCAAAATATCGAATAAAATCTTGAATTACATTATATTTGCAGTTGCATGCAAATAGTAGCCTACAAATGTAGGCCCTACATAATATTACAAAACATTACTATATGGCGGACTAAAATTAGCCTTTGTGTAACATGGTCATATAGGCCTATAGATGTTCAGGAAAGGGAACCACCACCTCTGAAGGAAGAAATCAGGCGAGCTTTGTTAAAATCAACTACGAGAAAGGCACCAGGCCCAGATGCAATAGCCGCTGAAATGCTTAAGTACGGCGGGGAAATGACGCTGACCAAACTACATGACATATGCACGGAGGTGTGGAGGAGCGGAGAGTGGCCAGATGAGTGGACGCAGTCAACTTTCATCCCACTTTTCAAGAAAGGTGACCCGCTTTATTGCGGAAACTATCGTACTATCGCACTGGTCTCTCATGCTAGCAAGATCCTATTACGAGTGATACTAGAACGGATACAATCCAAACTTGAAAGCGAGATCGCCCAGGAACAAGCTGGCTTCAGACCTAGAAGAGGAACACGTGACCAAATCGCAAACCTCCGAATAATCTTGGAAAAAGCAAGGGAAAGGAACCAACCACTATATTTCTGCTTCATTGACTTCACAAAAGCGTTCGACATGATACAACACGACAAACTCTGGCTGACTATGTTAGAAATGGGTTTCCCGCCTCAAATAGTTCAGCTGCTGCAGAAACTTTACAAAAAACAACGCGCAAATATTAGGACAGATGGACTTACGTCAGCATGGTTCAGAGTTAAGAAAGGAGTGCGACAAGGGTGTAACCTTTCACCATGTCTTTTTAACATTCTAGCAGAACAAGTAATGAGGAAAGCCTTGCAGGGATTCAACAGTGGATTCAGAATCGGGGGTAAAACCATTAACAACCTAAGATACGCAGATGACATTGTATTACTGACTACATCACCAGAGGAGCTACAAGAATTGGTGGACAGGGTTGAGAGGTCTGCAAACGAGTATAGCATGAAGATTAATGCCGCAAAGACAAAGGTCATGACAAATACGGACACAGAATTGGAGATTAGAGTGATCAGTGGTAGTTTAGAGCAGGTAGACTCCTTTGTCTATCTGGGAAGCAGAGTAACGAAAGATGCAGACTGTAATGTAGAAGTGAAAACAAGGTTAGCCATGGGTACATCAGTCATGATTAAGTTGACAAAGGTATGGAAGAATAAGGCAATCAGCTCCAAGACAAAAATACGGCTGATGAGGGCCTTAGTGTGGCCAGTAGCAACATACGGTTGTGAGACGTGGACTCTGAAGAAGGAGGAAGAAAGAATTATACAGGCTTTCGAAAACAAATGCATTAGGAAATTACTACGTATTTCATGGACAGAAATGTTGACTAATGAACGAGTTTACAAATTAGCAGGAACAAAATGCGAGTTGTTAGGCCATGTCAAAACCCGGAAATTACGATACTTTGGCCACATCCTGCGACAGCCGGACAATATTGAAAATAGTGTCATGATGGGGTTGGTGGAGGGTGTTCGTAGCCGCGGTAGACCTAGAGTATGCTGGCTCGATAACATCACGTTGTGGACCGGTCTATCTGGAGCGGCGCTATTGAGGACAGTAAAAGACAGATCTTGCTGGAGTACATTGGTCCGATCATGCAGCCAACCGTCGCGAAGCGACGTCGGCGCAATGACATGACATGACATGTAACATGGTCAATATATCACAATATATAATTATAGACCTAAGCTATCTATTATTTTAACAATCCGGTTGACAAAGTACAGACTACAGTTATGCAATTGAAACAATTCGCAGAAACGCAAATTACAGAAGACATAAATCTTAACTACGAACAGAACAGACAGCCTGCAATGCACGGCGAATACAAAACACGTCCGCCCTACGGGGCGCGATCTCGGTTCCTCCCTCTCGCTCTCCATGCCAGTGTGTTATCCAATGGGCTACCGGATCTACAATTATGTAGATCAGCAAATTAGGCTATAATTACTACCGGTAAGCCTACATCCTGATTGTGATCGACTTATGGCGCCCACGTGTCTGACACTGTTTATCGTATTTTACAGAGTAGGCTACTATATCAATGTATAATGTAGTAGGCTAGTTATTTTTCAGCTATCGACATTTTTGCTGCGTACCTCCCTGCCTATTGGAATAAGCTGCAAAATGAAAATATAGGCATACACAGTACACACTGTTGACAGTGACTGTCGACATTGCATTGATGCGAATTTAACCTAAAATCAGATGAGTGTCTTTCTGATGCATATTCCAAGTGAACAAATATTGTTAGCCAACTTGAAGATTGAAAATTAGTTTAAGTTAGTTAATGGTTTTTGTCGGCTGGAATGTTTCTCACGTTCTGTTTAGTGTCCCATCTAACTTCGAACGAAAATAGAGCTTCGGCCGAGAACACAGAGCTTTATTTTACGGGTTAAAGATGACAGCCAATAATCCTGCAAGTGTCAAACAGAGGCATTCCCAAGGTTTGTTAACTACTTAATGGTTATAGAAGCCTTGATTAAATTTCAATCTTCTATTTTGACTATTTTTTCTTTTCTTTATCAGCCTCAGTCCAGACAAAACATGTCTAACGTAGCATAGCCTACCATGTTGCTGTATTTCAAGTCGTGTGAAACAGTAGTATAAACCAGTGGTTCTCAAACTTCTGCAGGCCACGGACCAGCAAGAATTTTTTGTTGAGCTCGCGGACCGCTAACATAAATAGTAAGGGCAGACTTGTAGAACCTAGAAACACACGAACTGATCAACATTACATTCCAATTTACTTATATTTTAGCCTTGTAGAACTTAGAAACACACGAACTGATCAACCTTACCTGCCAATTTCCTTATATTTTAGACTTGTAGGTCTCAGAAACTCGCATTCTGCTCACTCATACCCTCCAATTTTCTCATATATATTCCCAGACGACGGCGCCCAGTCTCGTACTCCACATTTCTCAAATCATACAGCGCTAAAGTCTGGTTCCCTCGCATCAAAGACGGGCCGGGTCGGGTCGCCACCGCCACCGCCGCCTCCGAAACGAACGATACTGCCGCCTGCCAAGCACGAGACGCCAAGCCGCCCATATGCATGTTCCTATGTTCGCAAGCGGCTTTCACTTGGCAAAATTTGTTGGACTTAGAATTTCTATAGCGCCACATGTAAATTTCTGCTAAAGTGACAATGCGTGTATTTTGCATGTTGTGCATTTCACCTACTTTGTCTTATATTTCGTCTCTCTGAACCCTAGAATTTATATAGCACCACATGTAAATTTCTGCTAATGTGACAATAACTGCATATCACCTAATCTGTCTTATATTTCGGCTCTCTAAACCCTAAAATATATGTTCTCTACTCGCTGAAAATCGTACTCTTTCGAAATTTTTTATGTCTTAACATGCGAAAATATCTAACAATGTTGCCTCCTATAGCCTACCTAAAAAGCTTGTGCCTATACATTTCAAGCATTCAAATTTTACAAACTCCACTTAAACACATAGCATTTTAGTATATTCAATATGCGTCTATTTGTCGTGCATACTAAGCGCCTCTTATCGCCGTATTCCAAAATTGCCAATTCATGTTGGAAATCTATCGCAAATTCATGCGTAATTTAGAAAATGAAGAACCGATTCCGCTAAGTGTCATACTCTCCCACCCCTCCTATGCTTCTCAACTCTATCTCTTCTCCTCATGCCTGGTGCCGCATTCTCTATAAGCTTCTCTTGCATTTCAGAAATGCTAAAATACTTGAAAATTCGCTCTCTTCTACTCTCCACATGCTTTGTTTCCATATGCACAACTATCTCTCTGCTAAATAAAGTTGATGCTTAAAATTGTGCTCTAATAGTAATAGCCTGCCACCCTTCTCAGCTACCATACCTCTTTCACTTCTGCTCACGCACAAGCAAGTTTACGTATCGACTTTAGTTTTTACATTTTACAAGTAGCATGAAAGTTGCCATTGCCAGCTGTTGCGTGCAACATTAAACGTTAGAAACACAGAAATACTGCGAGTCAGCTGTTTCTTTTACTCTATAGTTCCTTCACATATGCATTTCCACTGCTTCTCATATACACCTCCTCTGCTTTTTCCTTCGTCTTTACTCAAATTTGAAACTTCTATAGGCCTACTTTAAATTGAATAATATACACTGAAAAAGCTCAAATTCCTATCTAATATACATGCTCTTCTACTAATAGTGATTCTTAAAGTTCAATATTGAAAAGATATTTGTTTCCTGTTATATTGGAGAATTCCAAGTGGCTGTGGAGATGGAGGAGGGGGAGAGGCGTGTGGTGCTTTGGGGTGGCATGACCTGGGTTGGAGGAAGAAGAGATGTAGAGTAGAAAGAATTGAGTCTGAAGAAGGCGCCGAATCGTCGTTTATGTCACACTCCTTCGTCTCTACACTCACTTCTCATACTCGAAAGACGCAAAAATCTAAAGAAATGTAACACATACGGAATATAGTGCTGAGCTCTCTGCGTATTCCTAGCCAAAATAATGCTAACTTCTAAATTTCGATCCCACACAGAGAAGGTGAGGTTGAGCAAATTGTACGTTTCTAAGTTCTACAAGGCTAAAATATAGGGAAATAACTCCACCTAGAGAATGGAAGGATGTGCAATTGTGCATTGTGTGTTTCTAAGTTCTAAAAGGCTAAAATATACTGAAATTGGAAGGTAAGGTTGATCCGTTTGTGTGTTTCTAAGGTCTACAAGTCTAAAATATAAGGAAATCGCTCCACCAAGAGAAGGGAATGATGAGCAGATTGCATGTTTCTAAGTTCTACAAGACTAAAATATACTGAAATTGGAAGGTAAGGTTGATCAGTTTGTGTGTTTCTAAGTTCTACAAGACTAAAATATAATGAAATTGGCTGCTAAGGTCGATCAGTTCGTGTGTTTCTAAGTTCTGCAAGTCTAAAATATAAGGAAATTGGAGGGTATGAGTGAGCAGAATGCGAGTTTCTGAGACCTACAAGTCTAAAATATAAGGAAATTGGCAGGTAAGGTTGATCAGTTCGTGTGTTTCTAAGTTCTACAACTCTAAAATATAAGGAAATTGGAGGGTATGATTGAGAAGAATGAGAGTTTCTGAGTCCTACAAGTCTAACATATAAGAAAATTGGCAGGTAAGGTTGATCAGTTCGTGTGTTTCTAAGTTCTACAATTCTAAAATATAAAGAAATTGGAATGCTGCATTGAAAAGTTTGTGAATTTCTAAGTTCTACAAGGCTAAAATATAAGTAAATTGGAATGTAATGTTGATCAGTTCGTGTGTTTCTAGGTTCTACAAGTCTAAAATATAAGGAAATTGGAGGGTATGAGTGAGCAAAATGCGAGTTTCTGAGACCTACAAGTCTAAAACATAAGGAAATTGGCATGTAAGGTTGATCAGTTCATGTGTTTCTAAGTTCTACAACTCTAAAATATAAGGAAATTGGAGGGTATGATTGAGAAGAATGAGAGTTTCTGAGTCCTACAAGTCTAACATATAAGAAAATTGGCAGGTAAGGTTGATCAGTTCGTGTGTTTCTAAGTTCTACAATTCTAAAATATAAAGAAATTGGAATGCTGCGTTGAAAAGTTTGTGAATTTCTAAGTTCTACAAGTCTAAAATATAAAGAAATTGGAATGCTGCGTTGAAAAGTTTGTGAATTTCTAGCTACTGCAACGTAAAATTGTAAAATTGTTATGACCTAGTGAATGAAAGGGTGACTTGGGTGAGCAATTGCTATATTTCCAAGTAATACTTGCAATAAAGTCACTCTCCTTTGCGCCTTTCAATGTGCCTTCTTCACACAGTAAAGAATTATAAGTCTTTTGGGTTTCATAAATTATATAATTCTATTTGATTTTCAGTAAATATAGGATTCAGCGCCATCTTTCGACCAATAAGTGAACAATTCAATGCTTGAACACTGTTTCCATTTGGTTTGTATGATAATATCTTATCATTGGCGCCATCTGGCGAAAGCCAAAGTGATTATGAAAAAAATGCTTTTGGCGCCACCTATCGAATACTTAAGAAATTTATTTCATATGCAATTTACATTTTGCTTAATAAAATATACAAATGGTGATAAATTAATATAAAATAATACGAAATAATATGCATTCAATTATTGTCTTCGATGTATTATAATTGAAAGATTTCAGGAATTGGGAAAAAATTATAATTTCAATTAATGTATTGCTAGTTAGACACCTTAATTTCTGAGACGATAAAATTATAAATTTAAAATGAGATTATGAAAAATATTAATTTTCATACTCGGTGCTGTTCTGAGAGGGAGTGGCACTGAGTGCTGGGAGGCCAATGTATGCCTTTGTTACTTCCGGTACACTGGGACGCCTGTGTATGCACTTCCGGAGGTCAAAGGGCATGTGGTTTCCCGTTGTAATTTGAGTTAGAGTTAGGGCTAAGGTTCGCTAGGTGGTGCTCTGAGTGGGTTGGCTGCCCCTTCCTTGGCGGGGTCCGCACTTCCGGTTCCGCACTTCCGGTGTACTTTGAGCTAGGGTTAGGGTTAGGGTTAGGGTTAGGGTTAGGGTTAGGGTTAGAGTTAGGGTTAGAGTTAGTGTCCTTGAGCTCGAACTCGGCCTACTTACCATGATCTAATTACGTAATAATCATGACCTAGTTATGTAAGAACCATGACCTCACTACATCATAACCATGACCTCACTACGTCATCACCTTGACCTCATTACGTCATCACCTTGACCTTTGACCTTGACCGTGACCTAGATTGTGCTTAAAGTAACAGTTTAACAACTATCATCATCATCATCATCATCATCATCATCATCATCATCATCATCATCATCATCACCACCACCACCACCACCCCCACCACCACCATCATCATCATCATCATCATCATCATCATCATCATCATCATCATCATCATCATCATCATCATCATCATCATCATCATCATCATCAACAACATCCCTAGGCTCAATGCCCGTAGGAGTCCGACGCCACTCTCTGTCTGAGTCTGTCTCGCGTCATGCTGCCCAGCTTCAACCGGTCTGGTCAGTAGGTCTGCTCCATACCATTAACATCTTGGAGCAGCTAGACCACCTTGCCTGATTGAAGAGAATAAATTATTGGGAGAGAGGCATGAAGGACAACCTGTGTCAATGCCCGTATGTGTCCCATGCTCTCCCCCAACTTTCTCCACTGGTCTGTCCTGACCGGCCTGTGCATGTCTGCTCCACATCATGACACCTTGGAGCATCTGGGCCGTTATGTCACTTATGTCGTGGTTTTTGCGGATTTCAATCGTCTTGGTCTTTTACTGCCAGTGTATCGCCACCCATCTGGCAAACCTTCCTCCTTTTGTCCGGGCTTAGGACCGGCACAGGGACGTTGTTGGCTCCCTGTGGCGGAGGATGGATGCAGTTAAACGTCGTGCCCAGCAGCCCAGGACTAAATCATAACCTACTAGTCATTATAATCATACTATAGCTAGGCCTATATAGTCACTATTTGCGGCACATGTGCTTGTTTACTCTTAACATGCAAATCACTCAGAGCGATTCGCAGTGAATTTATTGGCATTCAAACAATTTAGCCTATAGGTGTTTAATATCCAGTTTTTTTATTATTGTCACTGAAGAGAATCTAGTTTACATATGTAGCAAATATTGCAAAAGTAATCTGTGCTAATTACATACATAGTGACATGTAGTCTGGAACTTTATAGAGCATTGATTCTCGGCCTACCGAGAGTTTTGATTAGTCGAGATGAACGTCTTCACCCATACATGGACAAAAGCAGTGGTAGCCAAGTAAGCCAACCTAATCCCACTGAATATTTTTTGCACACGGCCTATAGACGAATCCAGAATAGATTCGTTTGGCTATCGGCAGTGAAACGGGAACGTTCCGGATAGGAGCGCCCACAGCCAATTGTGCAATCGTTGCTGTGGAGGGTTATGATAAAAAAATAACCCCGGCCACATTATGATTAAAATTAAGGCCTAACATCCGCCGATTGGCGAGTCATGTGCGCTTATTTATGTAACGTCAAGTGGTCTAGAAAACCATTAACTTGTTCTAGAATTAGAATTTGGGCTCACAGCAGTATTCGCGGAGTAGGCCTACTTATGCATTTACGGAAGTAATTATGTTAGCCTTTTACAAACCATGTTTTCTCTGGCGTGTCACTTTACAACGTTCAAACAGAATTAATAGCTTTGGATGAAAACAGATAACCCTCATAGGTTAATTTGCACGAATTTGGGTCAGTGACTAATACAGCAATTTCAAAATTAATATAGACCCTACAAGGAAGTATGTCTGGCCACTATTATCGAAATGGAATAACGATTCACGAATGTCTCAATGCTTTTGCCTATTATGTGTTTCTGTCGGAACTACTGCATCAACAGCCTATAATATTACATTTTGGCATCTTCGGTTTAGTAGACCTTTTATGACCGGGAACATGCCGATGACATTTCCACCCAGATCTTCACCTTGCCGTTTTCTGCGTGGTGGCCGTTTTGTAGCCGTCATTTCATTGTGTATATTTGTATGTATTTCGACCTCGGGTGAGCATCACGAAAACTCTAATAGAAAATAAATTTAATTAAGTGATTTGAAGGAGTTTAGGCCTACAAAGCAACGCTGGTCGACTTAAATTAAAATTATTGCGCAATATCGCTACTAGCAATTTATATATGATATTGATTGGTGACCGGACAATTCGGAGCCAGACAATTCAGAGGATAGTTTCGAGCCGGACAATTCGGAGTCAGATAATAAGTGCGGAGTCTACATATAAAAATCTTAAACTCCAACGGGACGATTACGATAAGACTTTTATTTATCATTTATTGAGTAGCAGACCCTATGAAAAAGTAGCCTAATATAAAAGCCATACATCAGTTGTGTAGGGTGGCTAGTGACAGTCCATGAGCTCTTGACCATGGGCGAAGTTTGGTTTCCGTTCTTGAGGGGGGGGGCTAAAAATAACTTGAACTTTGGGGCGGAGACTTGGTCCAGAACAAGCGGCGCCGACAATATTTTCTCTGCAAAAACGTTGATGACTCTTTTAGTCATTCGGTTCAAATCTCGTGAAAACATAGGCTACTATTTTTTCCCGGCCAAAAAGTCGATGACCTCTTTTTTAGTCATTCGATTGAAGTTTCGTGAAGAGAGCCATTTTTATGAAAGCATTGATGAGTCTGGGCCTTCTTGGGGTAAGCCCGTGAAAATATTCCATTTTCACGGTAAAAAAAAGCTGAATCAGGGTCTTCTTTGCGGGGGGGACTCAGCCACCTAGCCACTGATAAACTCCGCCCATGCTTAGGACGCTCAAGACATCGATGGAGGAAGAACAAGAAATCAGAACACGAATGACATGTGATGAAAACCTTAAGTCACTTCTGATGGTTACTCGGAGTATAACCATGGAGTCAATCCCTCGAAATGTCAGTTAAATGATCTATTTAATTTCATTGAACTGAAACTGTAATATAAACTGAAGATGAGAAGAAACTGAAACCAAAATGGAAATGGGAAAGATTAAAAACTTTACTATAAACTGAAATTTATAAACCGAAGTTATGAAACTGAAGTTGGCAGTTAAATGCAGTAAATTGTCAATATATAAGGGCAAATAATTCAGATCGGTGTAATTTTTAAAAATATATAAATATATCATATAGCCTATTCCAGGTCTTTTCTTGCGACCCAATGGTGGTTAAAGCACATGTTTTATGCAGATCAACAAAGGAATGATAGACAGACGTTTGGGCACGCACACCAAAATAAACGGACAGAAAGGCCAATCGACATGCCGACTGATGAGAGGCCTAACTCTGGGCACAACCAGAAAGTCACTACCTCGAGGCCTACAGGTAAGCCAAATATTCGTCAAAGAAAGCAGTACAATTCAAGTTGAATGAAACTGAAACTAAAGTGTCGGTTTACTGATTGTTTAGTTTCACTGAACTGAAACTGAAATATAAACTGGTGTGCAACTCTGCTTTGGGATTGGCATTGATGTAAAGTTGCACTCTGTATATGGGTGATGGAGATGGGTATGAAAACCTGGCCAAAGGGGGTGGTGTAAAAGTGGACGTCTCATCAATTTTTTTTGCTGCGGTCGTACCTAGAAATACACCGAACGAGGCGCTACGCCGACGGCACGACCTGTTCCAGGCATTCCATCCGCTGTGGTTGGAATGCCTATATAACAGTTTTTGCGGTCGGCGCGCCCCTCGTTGGGCGTAGGCTATGTCTAGGTACGGTCACGTCTCTGAGTAGCCTACATGCCGAATGTTCTGCACAGGCAATCTCTCTTATAGAGAATTGTTTATTATGATTCCAACTCTGGTGTAGTGTTGCCTCCTTGGTTTGGCCCCTGCCTATATCAGGGAGTATTGTCACTGTACAAATGAATCCAGACTCGCCGCTCCGTCCGATCCTCTGCACGAAACTTCTTCTTTGATAAGGGAGCGACGCGCTTTCTCAGTTGCTGGCCTTGATTTGAAGTTACTTTTGCATTCGATCCAGACACAACAAACCACGTGCAACTTTTCAACGACAATCAGTCATAATACTGTAGCCTATTCGTTTCCAGTTATCTACAGGGTGCGGCAAAATAAAGTAATCCTCTACGGTTTTTTGCCCATATCTTGGCCAAACATACGAATTTTTAAATGAAACTTTACAGACTTAAAGGCAATTCATATCTACGTACTATGGTAAAATTATCAAAAAACTATTTCAAACAGAACAAAAGTTATATCACTTTTAGTGAGGCCACCCAGCGTTTTTTGACGATTCAAAAACGAAACGCAACAAAAATTAGGTTTTTTGCCAATATCATGGCCAGAACTAAGAATTTCAAAATCAATCTTTGCAGGTTTAAAGACAATTCATATTTACACATGATGGCCAGGTTTCATAAAAATACTTCAAACAGAACAAAAGTTATACCACTTTTAGTGAGGCCACCCACCCATTTTGACGGTGCGCGGACGATTGATCACCGGACGGTTGATCACCGGACGGTTGATCACCGGACGATTGATCACTGCGGACGTTTGATCATCGACCGATTGATCACCGGACGATTGATCACCGGTCTGGTGGTCATTGGAATCTATTAACTGAGAACGAAAGATAAATGTCGTAATTACCGCTAGTAAAGATAAACATTTGTATGAGACGATATGACAGACTCAATCTACCACATAATGATTTAATTTGTACTGAAATTATAAAAAGTGAATTGTGAAAATATAATGAAACGGCAAGCGTTATTAAACTGGTAACTAATTAATCAGATAAATAGATGCGTGCTTATTCTGATGTGCTATTTGCTGTGTGTATATTTAAGAATTAACAGAAGCCGACGATGTTTATCTTTACTGGCGGTCAATACGAGATTTTTCTTTCATCCTCAGTTAATAAATTGTAGTGACCACTAGACCGGTGATCAATCGTTCGGTGATCAACCGTCCGGTGATCAATCGGTCGATGATCAAACGTCCGCAGTGATCAATCGTCCGGTGATCAAACGTCCGGTGATCAACGTCCGGTGATCAATCGTCCTAGAACCGTTTTTGACTATTCAAAAACGAAACGCAACAAAAAGTAACAAAAACACGCTTTTATTAAGTCTCATCTCAAATAACTGTTGTCAAATGAACTTGGTAGTGCTTCACAACTTGTGATCAATGTGCCCACCACCAGTGCCAAAACTTCTTTTGAGTCTCTTTGCAAAGTTCTTGATGGAGCTGTTGATTAATCTGAAAGATTCCTTATTTACCGATTTTATTGTCATCTTGCTAAGTGACTTCTCAGCGACGTGCAGCTACGCTGGCACCCTGTTCCTTTTTTAAATAGTTATAATAATGATCATCTGACAATATCAAGGCTATCTGATAACAATTATTTGAGATGAGACTAAATAAAATCGTGTTTTTGCTACCTTTTTGCTGCATTACGTCTTTGAATCGTCAAAAAACGGTGGGTGGCCTCCTTAAAAGTGCCATAACTTTTGTTCTGTTTGAAATATAATGATGAAATCTGGCCATCATGTGCAGATATGAATTGTCTTTAAGACTGTAAAATTTCATTTCGAAATTCTTACTTCCGGCCAAGATATTGGCCAGAATAATTAAATTGTTTTTTTCTTACTTTTTGTTGCGTCGCTTTTTTTGAATCGTCAAAAAACGGTGGGTGGCCTCACTAAAGTGATATAACTTTTGTTCTGTTTCACATATGGCGATGAAATTTGGCTATTGTACGTAGATATGAATTACCTTCAAGCCCGTAAAACTGGATTTGAAAAATTCCTATTTTTGGCCAAGATATTGACAAAAAGCCGTAGGGGATTACTTTATATTGCCGCACCCTGTAGATTGCTGTTATTCTGGGCTGTCTGTCAGTGTCTGTCTGGTATCACTAAGTCAGGAATTCTGTAGATCAATAGAGTTCAGAATACGTTTTGACCCGAGTCATAACTAAAGCATTAAGCCATGAACATATAATTGTAGTCATGTGGTGAAGCCCATTCGCTTCCTGCTTCATTATTGCTCAAGTTCGATGCGTTTGCTATTGTTGGACCTTCCTATGGAATTCTCTACCAACCTCTTTGCCTGGGATTCTCCTTACTCGAGTCGGTAATTTTTGTAGGGCCGCAGACGCGCACAGCCATTCAGTAGCATTCCAAGTACGGGAACCCTAGGGAAGATCTAGGTTCACAGAAGGTAAAGATGTAGACAACGATCCAATAAGGAGAATCCCATGCTGATTATAGGGAAGGGCATTCCATATGGAGGGTCAAATAATAGCAAAGAGGTGAACTTGAGCAACACTGGAGCAATAGGCAAATAATTTATTGATTTAATCATGCTACGCGTCTCCCGCTCCGTAGAGGATTAGTTTCAACTGGGGTTGTTTGTTTATAAAATTCAGATTAGCTGCAATAAGGCCTGCTTAAAACATTCACGACGAGGGTGTGCTAATAGGCTAGACACTAAGTCTGTAGAATAACCCAGCAGCCGTCGATATCGTTGTCTGGAAATATATAAATATCAAGCGTTCTTCTTTTTGAACAAGACGTTTCAGTTGCTGAACCTAGGCTACTTATCGGATCTCCTTCCCTTTGTCTGTGCACTCTTCTCGGTCTCTTGTATCGTTTCGTTCTTAAATCAAAAATTTCCTCTTTCATTATGGGTCATTTATCGGAAACTGATTGTCTGTCTGACAGATTGACCTTCTTAATATTGATCTAGGCCTAGGCCTAACTATGGTTTGGAGTTGAGTGTGTCAGGGGTTGATTGATGCCTTGTGCATAAGACACCGGTGCAATAGAAGTTAATAACCACAATTGCGATTGAACTCATAGACTTATCAAGAATCAATCTGACTGATCACGTGCGCATCAGGATCAAAATATGCCTATCTGTTTTAAATACCCCGTTGTTTGACGATGCCTGTTTGACGCAATGCAATTATGTTTGGTTGACCGCCTTGTTTCTATGACTAGGAAAAATAGTCAAAGTCGAAATCAGCTAGCTATTGATGCATTGATTGTTCCATTTATTAAAAGCTATTCTGGTGTTCCTTATTTTGTCTAAAAAATAACATCACGTAAAATTACGCTCACTGCATTTTGCCTTGTTTTGTTTTTCGTTGTGCTATCAGACATTGACGAGTGCCTCAAGAACGTGTGTGATAATGTATCTACGATCTGCACCAATACAATTGGAAGCTACAGCTGTTCCTGCAGAAGCGGATTTCGAACACATTATAATGCGACATCGTGCAGAGGTAAATACACAACTTTGAAGGAAGGAATAGTTCAGCGAGTGTACCCGAAAACGCAACATCAGTATTTTTTATCAATGCATTGAGCCTACATTAATTTTACCCAGTGCCGGCGCTAGCACCCCCTGTACGGGGCCCCGAGTCTGAAAAGGGCCCCCAAATTTAGCTGGTCATTATGCCTATTTGTGACTGTACAGATCCGGTCTGGTGCATGCCTCAACTAACCATAAAAAATTATGACACTGCCATAGCAGACCTAATGCAAATATCATACTGATTTTGGGCGTAAGTATAAGGCCAATTAAACTAACTCGGGCAATTTCGTCCACTTTCTCAAACACAACGTTTCTAAATTGTAACTTATTCTAATTGCTATTTGGACGAGGCCTCAAAATGAAACCTGCGTGAGGTCCAAACATTAAAGCCTGTATACTGTGCGTATAGGGTCCCAGATGTCCTTGGTATGTGTCTGATCTCAAGTTTGCAAGGAGCCTCAGATGTAGCTGGTAATTATACCATTCATGACTGTTCATTCCTGAAACCATGCACCGAATTATGTTTTAAAGCAAAGCATACAAAATAATATTACGCAAACCAAGAGAGCGTTGTTCTTAAACCAAAGAGGAGACTTGGGAGGGGGGTGCACAGGGGTACGGCCCCACAGTTTGTGGTTGGGACGGAATCCTTGTATCCCCAATATTTCAGAAATATTTCATAAGTATCATCACCTGCCCATCAATAATGATCAATTTTGTTAAGAGGACAGCTTATTAATGCTACCATTACAGTTGGCAAATCGGACAAATTTAAACAATTTAAACAATTTAAACTCTGAAGTCCTAAACCACGACTAACAGCATTGAAAAATGAGCAATTTGGTAAAGAAGACAGCTTTAAAATTCTAGCCTTACAGCATGGAAATTCCAAAAAATGTAACAATTGGGAAGGGATATTTATTGAAGTCTTATATTATGAGAAATTTTGTTGAGATGACAGCTCAAGGTATGGGGGCCTCAAGTTTTTTTTGGGGGGGGGGCCTCAGGCACCCTAGCGCCGGCACTGATTTACTTGGCGTTGCAAAAGGCACCTTCTGGTCAGGCCACCAAGTCGCTTGACCATGGCGGCTCATAGTATTCAGAACAACAAAATCCTTTGTAACTATTCAAATAGAGTGTAACTAATTAAAAAGTTCAGTTTAAGTTAACGGTCGTCCGATATTGTTTGTTTGTATAAGGCTTTATAATGTTTGCTATGCGTGACGCAGGAAGACTCGGTCACATTCCAGTTTCAACTCACCCATCTATAGTTACAAAGATCGACCAGGTAGCTCTAGCGTCGCATAAGGCGTCCCTCCACCGACTAACTGCAACCCTCTCGGAGGCGGCCACTTAACAACGCAGACACAGATGAATGTCAACAAAAACATGCGACTATTCACAGACATCTTGAGTCGCCGAGATGGCTTTCTACCTTCTAATAGCCTATATCAAGCAAAAATGCTGTAGGGCCTAGTTCAAGAAAGTATTGTTTAGCTAAAGCCATAATCCTAACTACCGCATCAAAAATTAGCACAAAATCTGCGCTACTCTCTTCCCGCTCCGTAAAGAATAGCCTAAGTCTGAAACTGGGGTTATTTGTTTAGATTTGGTTTAAAACTTTGGACTATGATTACCTACTGTTGGCTACTTAGGCCTAAGACTTTAACTGCGAGCGTGTGGTACATTTCTATTACGCACTACAGTGTTAAAACGAGTTCACAAACTTCACATACCCAGTCTATCACTATCAATTTCAACGAGGTGAATGTTTGAAGCCAGGTCATAACCAGGGCATTCGTACAAGTAAACAGTGCAGAAGCCATTATGCCACAAACAAATTCATTTATTCTATCAGCTTATATAGCGCCCCTTCAAGAAACCTACTCATGATCGCTTTCAGCCAGGGGCTTCTATCCCCCCTAAGCAACCGGGCGCAATCCATTTTCCTTCCCCCCTTTTCTGGACCGGCCTTCCTCTATGTATGCAATATAATTCAATCTAGCGCATGCCCTCCTCTAGTGTGGGAATGAAGGTTTGTTTGGAGAGGGACAAACGAGCATCCAGCAGACGATCGCCGAAGCATGTGTGGCGCCGAGAACGGACCAGGTATGGGGAGGGAATGTACCCCTCCCCATAAGAAATTTTTGCGATTTCCGCATTGCAATTTCAGCATTTTAAGCTGTCCTCTTAGCAAAATTACTCTTCTGTTTCAGTGGAGGAATTGCTGCCAATATTGGGCAGCCATATGCTTTGCGCCTCTGATCAGTGTGCACTCGAGAGGCGTTACATGAATTTTTAGAGCACAATGCAATACAATAAAATACAAGGTAGGTCCTACATTGTAAGACCATGTAATAATGATGTCGCTTTACTAAGTGTTCAAGTGCAAAATTTGAGTGTCTGAAATTTGAAAAATAACATTGGAGAGAAGCCATTTAGGCCTAGTTGTGCAAAATAGTATTAAATTTTGTATTAACATTATTTTTTCAATTATAATATGATTGTATTATTTATTAAAAATAGCAAAAACTTAACTATAATCATGTAATAGGATATTTTTTATAGTATATTATAGCTGTTATAGCAGTTCATGTTATTCAAAAATGCAGATAGTAGCCTAACTAAAAACTGAAAGTGTATAAAGTGTATACATTTTGCTAAACACTATAATGCCTACCATTTTGTCCAAATTTATATGGAGGGGAAGTATTTTCTGGGGGATCCTCCTTTACTATCTTCCTTTAGTGATGCCTAGATTGAACGCTTCCCTCCATGTCCGACCTTTCCCCCCCCCTTCAACCGACGTGAATTTTGGCTGTCTTCTGATTTCCCCCCCCCCCCTATTTTCACTGGGCGCAAGCTGCGCCCGCCATGTATAGGGATAGAAGCCCCTGCTTTCAGCACATGCAGTCACGGCAAAACTGTCGCAAAAGAAAATAATTTAAGAGATTTAGTAAAACAAAATTTTGATCAGATGTCTGTAATAAACGCACCTTAAAGGGATGTCATACCAGATGGACGGCCCTACAACGGAGAAATCTCGGCGTTGCCAGGCAGTAAAGCGAGTCCATGGAAATAGGAGTTGCCCTTAACTCGACGCGTTTTAACGTCAGAGTGAACGACATAGATCGTGCAGGTAAGATGGACGCAGCTAAAGATGCAGCGTGAAACCAGAGCACCGATTGGATTATGAGACACGTTGGGCAACAGGAATGCTAGAATAACTTCACCTGTAGGCCTGCGGCTTAACTAAAAGCTGCACGCTCATTCGTATGTTTTCCGAAACTTGTTGTTTATTTTGCATTTCCTGCAATGATTTGAAATGTATGTTTTGCAGATATCGACGAATGTTCGCTGAGACTGAACCTATGCCGGTACGGTCAATGTGTCAACTATCCAGGCGACTACAGGTGTAAATGCAGCATGGGATTTGCACCGAGTGAAAACGAACATTCATGTGAAGGTTGGTGTTAAACTCGGTCTCACTCTCATCAGTGCAATTCTGTGCCTAGACCACTGTAGCCTATGTTACTATATTATAATTGCTGTTTTACAGTCTGAATACCGATAATAGTTTCTGTTTCGTATAACATGTGCTGCTCTGTTGACAAGGTGTCACGACCCTAGCCCGATATGTTCGTACAGGACTATGGCCGTGACGTTTTCACAGTGCAGAGGACTCGTTTTAATACTTTATTATTAAACAAAACAATAGCAGAGGTTAATTCGGAATATAAACTTGGAGGCTCGTCCGGCAATGTTAAAAGATCGTTTTAGACGCCTGTAAACTCTTTCCGTTGAAGTTCAGTAACTCTTCGCTGATCGATGTTATGTCACACGCGTCTGCCGGGCCTCTCCCTAATAACTAGCGTCCATCGTCTTATATAGTGACGCGGCTGCCTTAATGGCCATGGGCAGCCGTCGTTAACGGTTCCTCACCCCGTCGGGTGGTCGCCTCAAAGCGTCCGTGACCAACTTGACGACCTCTGGTCGTTCGCCCTTCGCCGTCACTTCAAAAGGCGTCTCGTGGGGGTCGTTTGGGTCCTTCACAGAGGTGTCGATGGGCTCACACCCGTCGCCCGTGGACCCGGTGACCCCTTCGCCTCCAGATGCCGGCGGTGGCCTCCGCGACCCCCTCGCATCCAGATGCTGTGACCGTGACATTACTCCCTCCTCAAAGACGGAGTCATGGGTCGTCGATCCCTTGACGACGTCATCTCCAGCACCACTCGTCCGGTCGACAGCATCGCAGAACATGAAACACAATATCAAACAAACAGAATATAAACAATATGTACATTTAGACCGAGTAGGCTCCCCGCCGCGGCTGGTCTCCTTCTATCCCCTCCGTCAAATCCGGGACAAGAAGTCGGCTGCAACGTTTTTATGTCCAGGACGATAGCGGAAGTCCACGTCAAATTCCTGTAAAGCCAGTGACCAGCGGGATAATTTCGCACTTTTAGGTGCGGTCTCCGTCAGAAATGTCAGAGGGTTATGGTCGGAAAAGACGACGACCTTAGAAAGGAGAACCCAAGATCTAAATCTCTTTAATGCCCAGATGACAGCGAAGGCCTCACGTTCAATCGTAGACCAACGCGTCTGCGTGTTGGACAGCTTCATGCTGGCGAAAGAGATAGGCCTTTCGCTGCCGTCGTCGGCCCACTGAATAAGACAGCACCCGATAGCTAAGGCGCTAGCGTCGACCAGCAGGCCAAAGATCTTAGAAAAGTCTACTGTGTATAACTGAGTGGCTTTACTTAGATCATTTCTTAATTTATCCAAAGCCGTCTGGTGGGTTGGGCCCCATGGTACCTTGTTGGGTATATTCTTTTGTGTTAGATCTGTGATAGGACGAGCTGTTTCAGCCAGGGCCGGTATAAAATTTCGGAAATAGCTGAAAAAGCCCATGACCCGTCGGACATCTTTTTTTGTCTGCGGGGTTTGAATGTCTCCCAACGTTGCGATCTTGATCGGATCAGGTTCAATGACTCCTGAACCTACCACGTGACCGACAAAGGACGTCTTGCCATTCGCAAAGCTGGATTTCTTCAAGTTTAATGTTAAGCCTGACTCCCTGATAGTCTGGAAGAACTTCTCTAAATGACATAGATGTTCGGCCCAGGTCATGGAATACACGGACATGTCGTCTACAAACGGTTCTGTGAACTGTTTTACTGGCTCCAAGATCCGGGAAATGCATCGCATGAAACTATTTGAGGCGGATTTGAGCCCGAAAGGCATGCGTTGGAATTCGTAAAGACCCGAATCACAGACAAAAGCAGTAACCCATCGAGATTCTTCCTTGACCGGAAGCTGCCAATATCCGCTTTTGGCGTCGAAACAGCTGATGAAATTTGCCCGACCCACCTTCTGTAAGACGTCTCCGATATCCGGAGTTGGAAAACAGTCCCCGAGAGAGTAACGGTTTACATGGCGGTAGTCTATTGCTAGTCTGACCCCGTTTTTACCCTGGGGCCCCTTCAAAACACAGACCACAGGACTGGCCATCTCGCTATTCGAAGGCACAATAATTTTTTGCTCCAACATCTCTTTTATCTGCCTATCCACTTCCGGTTTGAGTAGTTCCGGGACCTTGTAGGCTCTCAGCCGCCTGGGCTTGAAATCGGGTGTGAGTCGGATCTCGTGTTCAACGAGAGGGCAGTATCCGGGTTTGTCTGAGAATACCTCGGGGAATTTATCTAGCACATTGAATAATTGCCGCTTCTCCTCGTCCGTCAGGTGCTGCACGGTATCTGGGTTGATTTGTAAACTGGGTTGCACTTCATTTGCACACCACTTTTCTACGACATGTATTGATCCGAAGTCTTCGTCTCCTTCGTAAACAACCGCGCAGTTGTTCACCAGCGCGCGCTCGATGCGTTCATGAAAGCGCCTCACCTTATTCGCATGTATGTGTCGCTTCTTTCCGTCTAATTCGACCACATACGAATAAGGTGATTTCACCTTGACGATAGTCGCCGGCCCTTGCCAACGACTATATAGCTTACTCCTGTGCGCGTCTGGAGCCAACACGATCACCTTGTCGCCCTCTTCATATTTACGATCTGTGCTTCGCAAATTGTATTTGTCTACATACCGTTTCTGTTCGATCTCGGTATGGTAATCAGCGTACATCTTCGCAAACTCTAAATTTTCCTTGAGAGTTCGGAGGTATTCTTCTGGTGTTTTGCCGATGTTCAAAGGCAGTTCTCGTTCCCCGGCCCAAGATTCCTTCAGAACGTTGAGAGGTCCTCTAGGCAGCGTTCCGTACACCAGAGTAAATGGACTAACATGCGTTGTTGCTGATGGTCTCTCCCGCAAACTCCACAGTACAAACGGAAGAAGACGATGCCAGCCTCGAGGCTCGGATTGTGCGAGCTTGTAGATCATTGTCTTCAGACTCTGATTACATCTCTCCACGAGTCCCGAGGCCTCCGGATGGCCTGGAGTTGCGAAACGAGGGGAGCAACCAAGACGCTTCAAAAACTCTTGCGTCAATTTGCTGGTGAAGTTGCTACCACAATCGGAGCTGATGACCTTGGGAATAGAGAACGTCATGAATACTTGCAACAGGGCGTCGCAAACGCCCTTTGCACTCAAAGATCGTAAGGGGTATGCCATGGGCCACCGAGAAAATTTGTCTACAATGACCAATGCGTAATTGAATTCAGGTTTTGTCACTGCTGGGTCTTCTAGTGGTAGAATCGGCCCTATACAGTCCATAATTAGATGCGTGAACGGGAGATCATCGCCCCTGGGGATGGGTGAGATGGGGACCCGATCAGCCGTCCTGACCGGTGCCCTTAGTTGACATATCTCACAGGAGGAGCAATAGGCCTTGATTCGTTCGTTCATCTTCGGAAACCAAAAGCCTAACTTGATCCGACACCTAGTGGTCTTGAACGCCATGTGACCCCCGAAGGGCGCATCATGAGCGACTTCAAGCACGGTGCCGATACGTGTCTCAGGCAAGCATAGCTGGGATACCTTGTGGCCTACGACGGTATCGCGATGATACAATAAGTTGTTTTCTATGTAAAAGTTGTTCTTATTTTCTCGAGCTAACTTCCAACAGGGCTTCAGCGCACTACATCGACGCTGTTCTTGGACTAGAGTATCTACACCTGCCACGCGATCATTGCATAACGGGTCTGGACGCTCCGTGTCCATAAACGTCGGTTTGGAGTTGTCGTCGTCATCATCATAATCATCATCATCATCATCATCACGCCGCTCCACCGCCTTCGTTTCTTCCGCCTTGGCATTAACCCTCGTAATGATGTCGTCGTCAGCAGCAGGGGTCGCTTGTACACGACTGAGGCCGTTATCTTGTCCCGCCTCTCCATTATCCATAGTATGGTACATTGGAGTGGGAGATGTGCTAATCGCCTGCCCCTCCCCGACCTCTGCTTCTGGTTCGTTAGCACTGAGTGCTAGCACATTATAATGCGAAACGTCCCTTATCACAGCTGTGACGCTGGGCGTTAATATAACAGCTTCATTTAGATCCTTCACCACTGCAAACCACACGCGTATTCTTGGAGCGATATTTACGACCGAAGGTGTTGTATTACAGACGGGCCTTACATATAGTCGGACGACATTGACCAACTCTGCTTGCCCTCTCATGCCAGCTAGGTAAACTTGTTTGTCGTTGGGCAGCTGCAGGTGGCTAATTAGTGATTCTCGTATGCAGCAAACTTGAGCACCCCCATCAACTAAGGCGTTCTGGGCAGGCATGTGTTCAATTTCAACCTGTACGTAAGATCTTACATGAAACTCTTCTGTATCAATGAAAGCCACGTGATTATCCGACGTTTCTCCCTTGCTGCTTGAATCTGCTCGTGTCTTATATGCGTCGACATCTGGCGATAAGCCTTCGTCGATCGTCGCATCCTTTGATGCTGCCACCCCCTCGCAGCCCTCTGGTTGAGATGTGTTGCTCTGCTTGGGGGGTTGGAGTGCGCATGCATTGACCAGTGCCCGTTTAGTCCCCTCCCCTTGGGGTTTATTACCCAAACAGGCTCTCGCCAAATGCCCCCCTCCCCCGCATTTGAAACAAAGGCCCCTCTGTCGGGCGTCTTCCTTCGCCCGCTGGCTTGCGTCCCTTCCATCGTTCCTGCCTTCTGAGTTTATTGCCCTTGGGTGGGTGTTAAAATCTGACTGGTTCCCTGGTCGACTGGCGCCTGACGCCGTCGGTCCAGACGACCGCAGTGGATCCCCGCTGATCGTGTGCGACGCTGTGTACAGATCGACAGAGCTGGCAAGATCATTGTGTCTTAGCCACCCGTCTGTCTCCTGCGTGAGAATGAAATCTAGGCAGCCCTTGGGAATCTGCTCCTTTAATCTGTCTGCGCAAAGCAAGCTCACAAGTTCGTCAAATTCGTTATTTATTTCTCGACTCCGTAAATAATACATCAAAGTGTTATGTAACCTTGCCATATAAATGGTGTATGTTTCGTCTTGAGACTTACGCAATGTGAGAAACTTGTCCCTTAGGTGTATAGGGCTGATCTTAAATTCCCTGAGCAGGAATTTTTTCAACCCCTCGTAGTCATTTAACTGTGTGTGTTCTAAGCGCGTTGCAACTGCCTTTGCTCGTTCACTTAAGTTAGCCAAGAGAAGTTTCGCCTTCACATCGTCATCAACTTCGTAGATCTTAAATAAATTGTCCATGTGATCAAGGAATGCCGGGATTTCTGCTGGATCCTGTGGAAATCTCCACAAAACACTCTTCATTAGCTCCCCGAAATGTTTCGTTCGGCTAGCTAGCGAATGTTTAAATCTCCGATCTTCTTCTCTGAGCAACTGTTCTCTTTCCTCTCTGGCTCTCCTTTCTGTCCGATCTGTCTCTCGTATGGCTGCCTCTCTTTCTCTAATCCGTCTTTCTTCCTCTCTTGTTTTTCTCTCCTCATCCTCTCGTCTTCTCTGGCGTTCCCTCTCTTCCTCTCTTGCCCTTCTCTCTTCTTCATACTTCCGAACTTCAAATTCAAACTTGAGTCGTTCGAGGTCCTGACCTCCTCCCCACTGCAGGGACTCTGGTTCTGGTGGAGTTACCCCACCTTCCTCGTAATCCTTACATTGCCTTTCGGCCACCTTGGCCGCCCATTCTTCCATTAATTGATGGCGGTCCATCGCAAAGACGATCTCGTCTTCCATGTCGTCCTTGAGTAGGTACGCTCTTAACCTATCATCAGACATTTTCTTAATCTGCGCTTGCCTATCGGGTGTGAGATTATCCATGATAGAAGAGGATAAAGATAGAAAGCAAGTAGGCACGTCAGTAAGTAGATGCAATGCACAAAAGCCACAAAAGTCAGTCACTGAACGGGGCACTGCACAAAAGTCAAAAGGTCAATCGCTCAAAGATGCAATGCACAAAAGTCAAAAAATCAATCGCTCAAAGATGCAATGCACAAAGGTCAAAAAATCAATCGCTCAAAGATGCAATGCACAAAAGTCAAAAAATCAATCGCTCAAAGATGCAATGCACAAAGGTCAAAAAATCAATCGCTGAATGGTGCAATGCACAAAAGTCAAAAAATCGATCGCTCAAAGATGCAATGCACAAAAGTCAAAAAATCAATCGCTCAAAGATGCAATGCACAAAAGTCAAAAAATCAATCCACCGTATCAAAGCAATGCATCAATTCAAATCAATATGCAGATGATATTAAAAGAAGTGGTTTTCGCTGCAGCCAACTCTCGGCCCGTGATTGCCACTCCTCTCTTGCACAGATAAGACCAGCCAACAACGTAAGAGTCCTACCCTTTTGTCTGTCGTCGGCTTGACTTTCGTCTCATGGATTCCAGTTGATCCTCTCGATCCTCGGTTGACCGTCCGCTGTCCGTCCGTCCTCGTTGGCTGACTGCAACTAGGCCGTCCGCTCCTCAGCGTCCTCGCTGGCTGTCCGCAGCTTGTCCTCCCAATCCGATCATCGGTTGACCGTCCGCTGTCCGTCCGTCCTCGTTGGCTGACTGCAACTAGGCCGTCCGCTCCTCAGCGTCCTCGCTGGCTGTCTGCAGCTTGTCCTCCCGATCCGATCCTCGGTTGACCGTCCGCTGTCCGTCCGTCCTCGTTGGCTGACTGCAACTAGGCCGTCCGCTCCTCAGCGTCCTCGCTGGCTGTCTGCAGCTTGTCCTCCCGATCCGATCCTCGGTTGATCGTCCGCTGCCCGTCCGTCCTCGTTGGCTGACTGCAACTAGGCCGTCCGCTCCTCAGCGTCCTCGCTGGCTGTCTGCAGCTTGTCCTCCAATCCTCTGCGTTGGCTCCTCCGTCCTCGCACTGTCCACGTAAGGCTGCTGGTCGCTGACTGTACCGGCAACTCTTAGTTCAATCTCGCTTCTGACACCAGTGATGTCACGACCCTAGCCCGATATGTTCGTACAGGACTATGGCCGTGACGTTTTCACAGTGCAGAGGACTCGTTTTAATACTTTATTATTAAACAAAACAATAGCAGAGGTTAATTCGGAATATAAACTTGGAGGCTCGTCCGGCAATGTTAAAAGATCGTTTTAGACGCCTGTAAACTCTTTCCGTTGAAGTTCAGTAACTCTTCGCTGATCGATGTTATGTCACACGCGTCTGCCGGGCCTCTCCCTAATAACTAGCGTCCATCGTCTTATATAGTGACGCGGCTGCCTTAATGGCCATGGGCAGCCGTCGTTAACGGTTCCTCACCCCGTCGGGTGGTCGCCTCAAAGCGTCCGTGACCAACTTGACGACCTCTGGTCGTTCGCCCTTCGCCGTCACTTCAAAAGGCGTCTCGTGGGGGTCGTTTGGGTCCTTCACAGAGGTGTCGATGGGCTCACACCCGTCGCCCGTGGACCCGGTGACCCCTTCGCCTCCAGATGCCGGCGGTGGCCTCCGCGACCCCCTCGCATCCAGATGCTGTGACCGTGACACAAGGTCTTTGTAAAGCAGAAGGAATTGTCTATGTTAGTGATTCATCAGTCATCACATTAAATTTTGCGTCTTCTGTTGCTTGAAAAACTTTATAGCATCTTAGCTTAGACTAGTGAGTAGCATCTACTCACTGATTTGTCAAAGTCAATAAGTGGCAAAAGATTTTGTGAATGTAAATGTGACCCATCTGCGCAAAACCAGTCGCAAGTCGAATTTTTGACTTTTTAAGTTTAATATACTGTTTTAAAGAAGAACAAATTCTCTTTAAAATGATACCAATTTTATCGTTCTATCTTGATCCAAACTGAATTTATGGATGAAAAACTACTTGCATTATGGATACTATTTATCGACAAAAATGCATCTAAGTTGGCCTAAAAATATAAATTGCAAACCATAAATTGCAAGAAATCATTCAAATAATACTCTTCAATGTTATCTTAACTCAAACTTTTTGGCTATTTGCCAAAAAAATTATTTCAAAAATAATTTTCTGCAATAATCTAACAATTGGAAATTATTGACCTTGCTCTAGTTTTTACTTGTTTTCTTGAAACGGAAATTTTCGAATTACTACTGGTTTTGCGCAGATGGGTCACAAATAAGTTATCTTTATTAGGCAGAGTCGCCTGCCCATAATAAATGTAGTAATGTAGCAAGCAACCCACAGAAAACATATAGTCTATTATGGTAATTTGCGACATAGCTTCACGTTGGGATAATTGTGTTAATCATAGTTGTAAAAAACGTTTTTTTCGTTTTTTATTCTCTCCCCAAAAACGTCGTTTTTTTCGTTTTTTATTTTTCCCATCGTTTTTTATCGTTTTTTTCGATTTTTATGTAACTTTATTTAATTATTTACTGTCTAATATTATTTTCCTTAATTTAATTTTTGTCCGATATTCCGTATACGTTTTCACCGTACTCTCAAGGATGCAGCTAACTATAGAGTCTTTATGTAATTGTTTAAGTCATGATTTTGAGAAATAGCCTACATGTAGTAGATCCCTACACGAAATGAAATTTCTAAGCATGGGCGCCCGCACATAGGGGCAAGAGGGGGCACTTGCCCCCCCCTGGAAAATTGAAACCTATTTTTCTCACTACTACTTTTGGGGTTTATAACAAAAAAAATTCCATTAGATGATTAAAAAACCTACTTTTAATTAATACTTGTCGATTTTTAAACAGATTTCTTTGCAAACAGAAAGAGGTCATATTAAACATTTTTTAAAGTAAAATTAAGAAATTTACATCAAGAAACCTCTATGAAAAATACCCATGCATGTTCTTGACTCCCTGCTTTGAATTTTTTAACCTCTTGCTACAATTTTTCAACCTTGACCATCGCGTTTTGCCCCCTCCTGCAAAAATTTCTGCGGGCGCCCATGTTTCTAAGAGTTATTTTGATCTAAAATTCTTGGGCATAATTATTTATATTTATAAGTAGCAATTTTAAGCACAAAATAATGTACAATATATAGGCCTAATTTAGTAAACATCTGTGGTTTTTGCTTCTGGTAAAATTTTATTTGCGTTATGTCGATCAGTATAAACTTATAATGTGGACTTATGTGTACAATTTAAATTTGAAAAGATTTCAATACCTTTAATTTGTCCGAATTTCTTGTTAAATGAAAGTTATAAGAAAAATAACTGTGATAATAACAGAGAACGTTATTAATGTGGGGCAGAGCATGGCTTGAGTTAATCATATAGGCCTACTATTAATTAATGTTACTTATACCAATTATTTTGGCCTAATAATAAAGTTGTGTTATTTGCAGTTTCTTAACAAAATTGCCTAAGCAATTAAGGTTTGTAAGCTGAGAATGAAATTTCAGATGTAACAAAGGCAAATTATTTTCCGTTTCCGTTTTTTATCGTTTTTTTGTCGTTTTTTATTATTTCGAAAAAAACGACGTTTTTTACCGTTTTTTATTTTCTTTTCATCGTTTTTTACATCTATGGTGTTAATGCACAAAGCTTCAAGCAATGACCTACCAAGACCAAGCCGCAATCAGGTTTTCAAGCCGCAATTGGGTTTCGCAATCATGTCTCCAAGTCGCAACCAGATTTCCCAAGCTGCAATTAGGTCTTCAAGTTGCAATCCGGTCTCCAGCCACAATCAGGTCTTCACGCCGCAATCAGATCTCCCAGCTGGAGTCAGGTCTCCAATCTGCCATCTGGTTTCCAAGCCTCAATCAGGTCTTCAAACTGCAATCCGGTATCCAAGCAGCTATCAAGTCGATTAAGTACTGAGTATAAAATGTCTCGTTAAAGAGAGCTATAGAGAATTGTGTATGAGCCTTAGTCAGTTGAATGTATTGCTTCGTGTGTTTTCATGCAGACATTGACGAATGTCGACAGTTTCCAAACCGGTGCATCAACGGCCGATGCGAGAACCGGTTCGGACATTTCCGCTGCATCTGTTCCACTGGCTACACGCTCGATCCAACCGGAGGAAACTGCACTGGTAAGACAGTGTCTCACTGTAATTCGAGCTGTTGATCCCTCCTCCTTATTTTCGTTTCTCAAAACCTATTTCTTCTCTCATGGTATTGCGTACTGGGAGGGCCTCTTAATGGAGGCGCTTTATTGTTGTTTTAATACAATACGATACAATACCTGCGCTCGCAACTCATGGACCATGATCGGCATCAGCATTGTCTGTCACTGAGGATTGGAAATGATGGTTTGTCGAGTTTTTCAACTGCTAGACCTCGTGTGATGAATAACCAGTGACATCGATAACCACAAGGAGCTTCAATTGATCGTTTCTGGAAATGATCATTTTGGAATAGTCTGTCACTTGGCTGAGTGAATCCAATGAAAACCAGGCTGTATTGCCTTGAAACTACTGCAGAATATAATATTTAAAAAAGGTGTGTTTTGCAATGCCAATTCTGATACCGGTAACTTGGTTTGTTAAATGGATATAGCCTAACTTTAAAAGAGTTTATAGCATTCGAATTATTACTTGTTTCTTTCAGAGCATAAAGTCAGTGTATGCTTAAGTTCATTAGATTCATTCTTCTTCTTCTTCTTCAAGATCCATGGGCTGATAGCCCGTAGGTGTCCACTGCGCACTTGACTACTCTTCTCCATAATTCCCGATCCTTTGCTCGATGTGTTAACTCTTGTATGTTTATTCCACACCACTCTTCTATGTCCTGCAGCCATTCCCTGCATGGTCTTCCCTTCCTCCCTGCTCCCTCCATGATTCCTATCATTACCTGCTTTATCTTTCTACCATCACCCATTCTACAGATGTGTCCGAATAGTTGTAATTTCCTTTTGATTATTGTTTCTATCATATCTGATTTGCTGTTAAGTCTTCTTCGCACTTCTACGTTAGTTATTTTCTGTGTCCACTTTATTTGTAGTATTCTTCTATAACAATACATTTCGAACGCTAGTATCCTCCTTTTGTCTTCCTTTTTTAGTGTCCAGGTTTCGCATGCATATAACGCTGTGCTGAATACACATGTTTCTAATATCTTTTTCTTTGTTGTATGCGGCATTGATTTGCTCCTCCATATGTTGTTAAATCCTGCTAATATCCCTTTTGCTTTGCTGATTCTTCTTTTAATTTCCTTCGTGCAGTCGTTATCTGAAGTCAAGAGGCTCCCTAAGTATACGAATTCCTTTACATTTTCGATAATTTCTTCTCCAATTTTGATGTTACTTTCTATTTCTCCTTTTCCAAATGCCATTGTTTTTGTCTTTTCTAAATTTATTTTCAAGTTTGCCTGTTTTCCTGCTCTGTCCAGTAGTTCTACATTTTGTTGTAGTGCTTCAAAATTTTCCTCCAAGAGATCTACATCATCAGCAAATCTTAAATTGTTAATTGTTTCTCCTTGTACAGATATTTCCGTTCCGTTGTCTTGTATTTCATCCATTACTCGTTCCAGGTATCCAATGAATTCTATAGGTGAGACTGGATCTCCCTGTTTGGTGCCTATACTGATTTTAAACCATTCACCTAGTTCCCTGTCTATCCTCACTGCCACCTGTGACTGTTCGCCAGAATTTTGTAGAATTTTTACCAGTTGTTTTCCAACTCCATATGATCGAAGTGTTGCCCATATGATACTCTGTCTGACCGAATCAAATGCTTTTTGGAAGTCTATGAAGCAGTTGTATATCACTCTGTTGTGTCTTTTCGCTTTTTCTGCTAATAATCTTATCATCAGTATTTGTTGTATGGTACTTCGATCTCTTCTGAATCCTGCTTGTTCATCCGAAAAGTGTTCTTCGAGTTGATCCCTCAATCTGTATGTTAGTATCTTCATCATTACTTTTCCTACATGGCTCATTAGTGCAATTGTTCTGTAATTTTTACATTCCATCAGGTCACCTTTTTTGGTATTACTGTCAAAATAGATTTGGTCCATGCCTCCGGAATTTTGCCTTCCCTCCATATTTGATTGCATAATTTGTGTATTTCTTTATGTAGGTCTTCTCCTCCAGCCTCTATCATTTCTCCCGTTATCCCATCATCACCAGGACTTTTCCTCTTCTTTAAATTTTTAATTGCGTTTTGTACTTCCTCATACAAGATATCACTTTTCGTATCATCTACTGCCGGTGGACTGATCATTTCTAACTGCTTTTGTGTTTCATTGTCACCTCCCTGTTCTTTGTATAATTCGCTACAATATTGTGTCCATCGCTGCCTACACTTTTCCTTATCCATAATTATGTTTCCTTCTTTATCTTTTATTGCTGTTTGTTTCGGTTCCCACTTTTTACATACTTCCTTCACAAACTTATATGCCTCTCTTGTTTTCTCTTCCATTGTACACTTTGCAATCTGACTGCATTTTTTTTCTATCCATTTCTGTTTATCTAGCCTTGCTGCCGTCTTGACCTCATTACACAGTTTTCTATATTGCGCTGTTATTTCCTTCGAACCTTTCATTCTGATTCTTGTTTCTCTTTTTCTTTTAGCTAATTCCATGGTCTCCTCTGATATCCATTTTCTATCTGCCTTTTCCGTTTCCGGTATTGCTCCGGTATTGCGGTATTAGATTCATTAGATGCATATATATAGCGCCTCTTCAATGGGGTACTCAGAGGCGCTCCCAACCTCAGCGCGGTCAAATAAAACTATCTTAAAGTGTGAGAGGAAAGCCTGAGAAGGATTTTTAGAAAGAGAGCGGACCAGCTTCAGTGGCTTGGCATAGGTGACCGCATCAATTTCAAACTTTGTATCCTAATGTACAAATGCCTCAACAATTGCGCACTAGCCTACCTCGCGGACAACATCAAACCGTTAGCAGACGACCCAAGGAGGTCCCGGCTGCGATCGTCCAAGACCGCCGACGTGTTCATTCCTGCGACGGAAAAAAAGGGCGATCGCGCCTTTCGCGTCGCAGGCCCACGCGCCTTGAACAGTCTTCCATCAACTATCCAGGAAATCAAAACTGTATCAACTTTTAAAAAACAATTGAAGCTACACTTGCTCTCGAGCTCATGACATTTACTCTGACAGTTGACATTATGCGTGTAAAGCATCCTAGAAGTAGCTTGCTACTGACGATGCTATACAAATTGTCTGAATTACATTACATTGCATTACATTACATCAGAGGAAGACCAATCCAGGTTGAGGGCCCTACAAAAGAATGGACAAGGGTTGCAGCAGCAGTAGGAGTAAGCGAGCGAGCGAGCAACGGTAAGTAGCTGACGCAGTTGATAATAACAGGCACGGCTGAGTGAGTGAATGTGTGGAGCAAAAGTGAGCTCTTGGTCCAGAGTAACGCCAAGGTCACGGACACTGGCTGAGAAGACAAAATAAGGAAAGGCATCAGCAGTGGTTGTCATATCTAGCTTTGCCAGCTGCTGGCGAGTGCCAAGCCAAATGAATTGAGTTTTTAAAGAGTTGAGGCGGAGTCGATTGAACGACACCCACGTCCCAAGGCTTCCATGGCAAAGTACATAGACCGGACAGTTGCAACATAGTCAGAGGCACGGCAGCGCTGGTAGGCTTGCACATCATCAGCATACAAATTTGCTCCTGTCTCTGCCTATATGCGCGATGTGCTGCGCTGGTTGCGTGTGTCCCAGCGGATCTCATACCGCATTGCTGCTGTGGTCTCTTGCTGTGTCCTTGGCTGTGCTCCGTCATACTTGTGTGATCTTTGTTGTCCAGTCTCTGACGTTGCAGCGCGTCGTGTACTTCGCTCTTCGGCTAAGGGTGAGTTTCTGGTCCTGCGGGCTCGCTTGGCTATTAAGCAGTGCCGTGCTTTCTCAGTCGTGGGACCTACTGTCTGGAACGACCTCCCGGTTACGCTTCGCTCTCTTCCCTTGGTCAAATCCGGCTAGGTTCTACAAGTCTCTCAAGTCTTTTTCTTTGTTCGTGGTTGGGCTGTGAGCGCCTCTGAGTTGTTTCTTGAAGAGGCGCTATATAAATGCTCTGAATGAATGAATGAATAGGCCTACAGATTGGCTCACATAGCATGGGAAGCAAGAAGAGGGCAAGATCTGAGGTATAGATTATGAAGAGAAGGGGGCCCAAGACAGAGCCCTGAGGAAGACCGTAAGGAGCGGGGACCCAGAGGGACCTAGAGGGCCCATGGACCACGAAGAAGGAACGCTCACTATAAGAAAGTATCTCAGCCAGAGGAAAAGAGTACCAGGTCCGCTTGAGAGCGCAAGGATCGATGACCCGATTGAATGGAACACAGTGCTCCCTAGAGAGCTCCGGGGACCTGGTAGTACAAGAAGTATCTTAGCTCAACCAAATACCTTGATGATGAAGAGCTATACAGTTTTAACAGGAACCTTTCCACCGCAGCTTTCAACTTTCAACTTCAACTTCAACTTGTTTATTGATCCCAAAAATATAAAACAAACAATTATGCATTCATAATAGTACACAAAGCGATTGATTGCTGTTAACAATTATGCATTCATAATAGTACACAAAGTGATTAATTGCAGTTAACAATTATGCATTCATAATAGTACACAAAGTGATTAACTGCAGTTAATGATTGCGATGGTATAGCTTAGTGTACAGTTATTACTGTGAAATGTAGGGAGCAATAGGCTACCCGAAGGGAGTGATCCCGCTATTGGGGCCTATTTACCAAAGGAAAAAATTCTTCACTATTATATGATTAATGATAATAGATTAGAAAACAGATAGAAATGGCAGTATTTTTGGAATCAATTAAATAACAGCAGTGGGTTACCTTCCCTCTGCTCAACTTAAAAAGAATGGGGAGAAAACACGGAATAAATGGGTTGTTCATTTTACATTTTTTAATGTGTGTGCACGGATTTGGGATTTAAATCTATGATTTGATAGCTTCTATTTAATAGCATACGCTTGGTTTAATATTTTCATTTAAGCTCTCAACTTCTTGCAAGATTGGCTGGGCTAGGAGCTCTCCTGAACATGTTTCTTATAAAGGCGCTATATAAATCCATAGAATGTCTGAATGAACTACACATTAGTTTTTTGATGTTCATTGTGCTTGATGTCGGTTTAGGCAGAAGAACGACTCAAATCGCCATTCACATTTAAAAGCGAAATATTTGTTCTTCCGGCCATAAAACTATGTAGCCTACATTCCATTGAAATGCATGTTAATAACTAGGCTACTTTGTCGTGTGTAACATTTGATCTTTAATCATAGAAAAAATTATATAATAAGCGTCTTTCTCTTTTAATACGATTTATGTTTGCCATTTTACATTTCTTAGTAGCTGCGATGGTTCTGTAGCTACGGCCGAAAATTCGAATTTGGTGGATCGAGCACAGCTCGGATTTATGGGGCTTTTGGTATTTTCGTCAGGGGATTGTAGGCTACTTAACAACTCTGCCAAGTCTCTACTTCCTGATAATTTGTTGAGTCGATTGGTGTTTTTTCTACTACAATAATCTTCTAATACTCTTCTTCTTTATATTGACCTGACAACGATTTGGGTTTGGCGTTGCTTTGTTAATGTCTTGCGCATGAGACAGAGGTTAATAACTACAATTGAACAACCATTATAACACCTCTCGGAATGTCCATTAATAACATGAAGAATAATTGAAGATGATTGTTCATTTACGCAAATCAGAAAAAACATTTTCTGTTTTGTTTTTGGTGACATCATCTCTACGTCATGTGACTTTGCATTTCGATTCAGACATAGATGAATGTGAGGGAAACACATGCGACAAGTCATCGACAGATTGCCAAAATACACCGGGCAGCTACAACTGCAGCTGTAAAACAGGGTTCTTGTACGTCGACGGACACAGATGCTCAGGTAAATGTTTTAAAAGTTTATGTAGGCCTACGTAATATATCATTTTACATAGGCTTAATTAGCTTGAAACGAATTCGGTCATATCCTCGATTGAGTCTGACTTCCACGATGCTGAAGTGAGCGACTTCTACGCGTAGCCTATACCTCTTTTAGCATAGCATTGCGCTTCCATTTTGCTCATCAAATAGGTTTGATCTCCTATAGTTGCTCACACTAGAACGGTTATGGCTCAGTTCCAATATGTTTCTGTAATTGGTCACGCTCTTTTAAATATGCTGTCTCCATCTACTCGATTTAAAACTCTAGCAAGTAATCCCTCTCCTCATTTCTTTTTCTCAAGACATTATTCCTTCTCCTATCACCAAGCACACTGGGAGCGCCTCTGAGCAGTTAGGCCTACTCTAATAGAGGCGCTTATAAAATGTTTTAATACAATATAATGCAATACATGTATCCGCTAAAATTGCTACGAGCATGGGCGGAGACTTAGGGGGGACAGGGGGGCGGGTCCCATCAATTAATGTGGTGGGGGTCTGGGGGACGGCCCATGCATTTGTCCCGCCCCCCCCAATCGTTAAGCTTTAGGACATGTCACGCTTAAAAGTGATGACTAAAAAAGTCATCAACTTTTTTGGCCGGTGTGGCATGAAATGATGTCCGGCATGAAATTATGTCCGGAAAGCGTTGCCATTGGTTCATGTGACCGATGACGTCAGATAGCAACTGTCAAACAAAGGTTATTTATAGAGCCGTGAGATCTTGTCCGGGAAAGACATACAATACCAAAGATAATAATTCCAGCGCAGCCTGTCCACCTAATAATAGACATCGACATCTATATTTAGAACTGGCTATTAACAGTAGCCACATATCGTTTCCGTTAGAGATCCAAAATACTAAAGATAATGATTCCAACATCCCATAAAAATTGGGAGCTATAATTACGAGAAATATGGTAAAATAAATTATTAGCCTAATCGCAAAGGATTGGCCATAGTTAATTGGTGTTTGTATCAGGTTATAGAAAAAGCATGTTGCATAGAATAGAAACCACAAATGTGTGACGCAGAAAATTTTATGCTCACAAGGTATTAGGCTGCTATCCGATTTAGGTTACTCCATGTAATACTCGACTCAGGACAGCTAATGTAGTATTACAATAAACGAAAATACATCATCTGGAATTTCAATCATGTAGGCTACTCCCAGGCCTGTTTCCACCTATTGTTAAAAGGCCGTACGATCTGCGTTCGCGACATCATGGCTTTGAACTGCCAAGAAAAGATTACTTTAATTTCATCTCTCGAGTACATTTTAAGACTGTTCGTACTGTTATTTTAATCCATTTCTTTCCTTTTTTCTCTTCATGTAATAAGTTGAGCTCTGCCAACTTAATTTTCTCGAAATAAACGAGGTATCATACATGATAATTAAAACACTGAAATATGCAAGGCGAAAGAAAACAAGAACGCTAATCGCGTTTAATTAGATCTAACTAAGTCACTCCGATTCTTCCATAATAATCACTAAATTATCTAGCCACGTGCTTATCTGACACTTTTTCAGGATTGGATATTCTAGTGAAACGTGCATTAGGCCTATATTAGTTCAATATTGGCGATTAAAACTCGGGGCCAAATAACTGCTTTACACTGCTATACGCATCCTACACATACTAAAACATGTGTAGCAATAATTTTTATGCATTGTGAGTTCTAACCCAGGTTCACTGTAGGCTTACAATGGCTACCATTAAGTAGGCTGCTAGCAAGTCAGTCAGTCAGAAAGTCAGTCTAAGTAAGAATATTTTTTTATTAGAACACCAGCAAACGCATCGTTGTTTGTACAAGAATAAATTATAGGCTTAGAAACATTTAAGCAAAGCAATATAACATTCTCATAATAAAGCTTTTGGCATAAGACACCTCTATGAAGTGTTACATTAGTTGTCCTGAGTCGAGTATTACATGGAGTAACTTATTGGGTGAGGAGGTAGTTTAGAATGTGAAAAGGATTTAAGAGTATAGAGCGGAAAAGAGCAGAGAAACCCTAGAACAGAGTGCTTCAAACTTCTGAAAATCAGCATATGGACGAAGCGTAAACGGTTGAGTTTTATTCAAACACCGTTAAAATGTCAACGCTCCATGCTTTTTTAGAAGATCGGAGCCATGCAACCAATTTTAATGGAGAAATTTCCTTCACCATAAAAATAAATTGTAGCATTGTACAGGGTTCGGGGTTAGGACCAATCGACTTTATAATAACAATATCCAAGTTTAGGCCATGCCATTCAGGAAACAGGATACAAAAATACGCGGATGATAGGCTACTTACCTGTTGATTCCATCATCAAATAGTGCTACCATCCCAGCTGAACTGGATCATGTTACGAAATGGTCGGTTACATGTAACCTGAAGATAAACTCTAATAAGACGTATGAAATGATTGTCAGAGGACCTGGGTGGCGTGCAGGGGGTGGGTCCGACCCAATAGAAACTCCAGGCTTAACCAGGGTTAGCAGCTTGAAAGTTCTTGGTGTAATATTGTCTAATAATCTTAGTTTCAATATTCACATTGACAAGATATGTTGTAGGGCCAGGCAGTCCCTTTATGCCTTCCGTGCACTTGCTGCTCATGGTCTAGCTGGCCGCAAGCTATACGATGTGGTACGAGCTACTACGCTGTCACGTCTGCTTTATGCAGCTCCTGCATGGTGGGGATATGCTGGACAACGAGAAAAGGGTAGGCTTCAAGCCATGATAAACAGGGTCATTCGACAGCATTATCTTCCTGGTGATAATCCAACTTTTGAAGAACTGTGTCGTCATGCTGATACCCGTTTGTTTTCAGCGCTTCTGACACGCCCAGGCCATGTCCTCCATTAGTTGCTCCCCCCAGCGAAGCAAGCGGGTCATAATTTACGCCCCAGACACCATGACCGGGTGTTACCAAGAACAGATAATCAGATGAGGAAAACATTTGTAACTAGAATGCTTTTTACATACTAGTTACTTTGTTTTGTCGATAGTCTTTTTTGATGTTGTATATGAAGTTTTTATATGTGATACTTGTTCACCAGAGTGCTGTTTTGCAACTGGTTGCATTAAAGAATATACTTACTTACTTACTTACTTACTTTTGCTAATACCCACCAGGCCACCACACAGGGAAGGCATAAAGTAGGCTAATCTCCGCATGGCCGTAGCACAGGAAAAATGCCCGGTAGAGTAATGGTTAACACGCTGGCCAAGAGTGAGAGAGGTAGCAGGTTCGAGCCCCCGTTGGGCGGATATGCTTTGTAGGTTGCTATTAGCGCCATTGCAATTGCAAAGCTGTCTGTTCAGTTAGTAGTTAAGTTTAATTAAGATTACTGCATAACTTGTAAATGTAAAGCGCAGTGCATCTTGCAGGCGCTCAATTAAAGAAAAGATTATTATTATTATTATTAGGATAAATAATAAAATTTGTTATTTATACTGTGGCCTAGCTCTAACCACATCAAAAACCGTAGGCCTAATTTTTTGCGCATGTTTTGCTTAAATCATCAAAATAGAAACTATACTATATAATTATGTTCTATGAAAACCTTAAAACCACTTTAAATAATTATGTTTATAATGTGGTAATAAAGTACGCTACGAATAATGTTAAAAATAAAGCGCTACAAAATTTGCGAGTACCATAGCCACTTGGTCTGTTCTACGATGGGAATTTCTATCTAAAAATAGAAATAGAGTCATCGCAAAGGTAGTTACAAGCATTTTGCTGTACAACAATAATTCCACCGTTTAGACCATTGTTTTATCATGTGTTTAAGACAATAATATAATATTTTGGCAAGTTTTACTGATATTGTCTTATAAGCGGTCAATATCTCGCGAAATACTGCTTCGACAAGCGGCATACATGTAACGGCGGAGTCGGACACGATTTCATGCCGGACAATATCTCATACGTAGGCCGCATGAAATACTGTCTTGTCAACGGAAGTGGGCGAAGCCGGACAATATCTCATGCCGGACATAATCTCATGCCACACCGGCAAGAATGGAAAATTTTGTCGGCGATTCAGCCATTCGTCCGCCCAAAATCTTTCGCCGGTCGTTTTCGCCCCCCCCCCCAGGTCTCCGCCCAAGTCTCCGCCCATGGCTACGAAAAGGCAGTTAGAGCACATCCACATGTTTATATGGTTCTATGTACATGTAGTTGATTAGACGATACTGATGAAGACACTCAGTGCGAAACATATAGGCCTAACAGCCTACACTCATAAAGTAGAAAATCACGTTATGAATTTTAGCGACGCGCCTTCATATCTGGGATCGATAGGCCTACTTATTTGCCTTCTAAGCTGCAAGACTGCTTTAGGTAAAATCCTCTGACTTACAGACTGATCTACTTGATATTGACCTGACTACGGATTGAGTTTGGGGTTGCATTGGTTGATGCCGTATCCACTATAGACACAGGAAGCATAGAGGTTAGCCCACTAACTATAATAGGCTACAAATTAGAGTTCCATTGTGACACCTCTCAGAATGTCTTAACCATCCTAGTAATAATACCATCAAGATGATTGTCCATTTCCGCAAATCAGTGGCATTCTTGTTTTCCTTCTTGAGAACTGATCTCTATTTCGTGTAACTGTGCATTTCAATGCAGACGTAGATGAATGTCAGGCAAAGACAGATCGATGCAACAAGTCATCGACCGACTGCCGCAATATACCTGGCAGCTACTACTGCAGCTGCAAAGCAGGGTTCTCTTATATCAACGGTCGCAGGTGCACAGGTAAATGTGTTTTATGTTGATGTGTGCAACATAATCGATTCATCGTTTTAGATTTCTTGCAACGGATTCGGCCAAATTCTCGAATGAGTTTGACTTCCACGATGCTGATTATGAGCGACTTCTGCGCATAATAATAATATCTAGCCGATGAAATACACCATTCTTTTCATCATCGTCTACTTGGCGCTACATCAAATTGATTTGATGCATGTAGGCATACAGCAATATACGGTGCCTTAACAAAAATCTCGCAAAGGCGCTTGCTATTCTAGGTCCTCAACTATGACGGCTATGAATCATTCTCTATCTTTTACATAAATTGTTCCCTTTCTTTTAAATAGTTTGTGTCTATCTAGACGCTCTAGCTGGAAAGTCCTCTTCCTCGTTTTCTTTTCTCAAGATTTTTCTTCTTTCCTGGCCTTGCGAAGTGGAAGCGCTTCTAAACGGTTCACCTCAGTAGAGTCGCTCTATAGATGTTTTTAAAACAATGCAATAGAATACAGTGTATGTCGTTTTCGTAGTTGCTACGAGAATGCAGTTAAAGGTCATTTTTCATTTGTTTTTTGTTTTTAGCTGCTGCTTTGGTACAGTGGCGTAGACAAGATTTTTCGGGGGTTAAAACCCCATTGGCTTAGACAATTTTTAAAAATATTTTCCTATTTAACCACTTAAATAAGAAAAACAATACAATTGTTTGCAGTAGGTTAACAGTTGTTTTTTTTACTTTATTTACTGTGCTACTTTATTCCCTTTTCATTTACTGTAATAGCATACGGTACTGTACTAGGGTTGATGTCAGGAAGGCATCCGGCCAGGTCACAATACTCTCCCCCCTTCCCATCATAAATTCATGACTACGCCACTGCTCTGGTGTGTAATAATTATTGATTCATGGATACTGCTTAATTAAGGCACTTATTGCGAAACGTACATTCGCAGAGTAGAAAATCACGTTTTGAATATGGCGCCGTCCCTTCGCATCTGGACTCGAGAATTGTTTGTTTTCTAAACCATTCTCTGATTTTGGTTAAATCATATTTTGTCTTACAGACTGATTTTCTCTATGATTTTCTCTATGTTCTCCCAGTCCGTCAGCGCATCGAATACAGAATCTCGTCCTTAATATGGCGCTGTCAGCTAGGTCTTGCTCCATCTTACCTACTCGATCTTTGTCGGCCTGTGTTAAGTGCTCGGACTGGTCGGTCCCTACGCTCGGCTGTTAGGGAAGTACTCTTTGTCCCATTTGCTCGTACCTCCATCACGCAGGGTCGTGCTTTTTCTGTGGTTGGCCCAGTGGTATGGAATGCCCTCCCACTTGAGCTGCGCCTGTTCCCTAGATCACTCTCTGACACATTCTATAAGCACTTTAAAACTGTTCTGTTTGTCCGTACTGGAGTCGGGAGCGCCTCTGAGTAGTTTCCTTGAAGAGGCGCTATATAAATACTCGAATGAATGAATGAATGTTGACCGCACTTCGGTTTAAGTTTGGCGCTGCTTTGTTTGATGCTTTGCGCATTAGATTCAGGAACAATAGAATTTACTAGCTACAATTAGAGTTCTATTAAGACACATTTTAGGAAAGTCTTAACCATTCTATTAATAATACCATCAAGATGGATGTTCATTTACGCAAATGAGAATGGCATTCCTGTTTTCTTTTGGAGAACTGATCTCTATTTCATGTGACTTTGCATTTCAATGCAGACAAAGATGAATGTGAGGAAAACATAGATCAATGTGACAAGTCATCGACCTACTGCCGCAATACACCTGGCAGCTACAACTGCAGCTGTAAAGCAGGGTTCTTTTATGTCAACTATCGCAACTGCTCAGGTAAATGTGTTTTAGTCTACATGTATGTGTCCAAAATAATCATTTTTACATATCCTGGATTGAATTCGGTAAAATCCTCGATTGAGTATGACTTCTACGATGCTGAAATGAGCGACTTCTGCGCATATATCTAGCCGATGAAATACACCGGCCTTTTTAGTCTCCACGTATTAGGGGAGGGTGCCCCAAGACGGGACGGTGCACAAGATGAGACGATTCAGTTTTCTCGCAGTCGTTTTGCGCGTTTCTTTCTTAATAGCCTTCAATGAATCGACGATTACCTCGGCTATGTATGTACGAGTTTCAGTTCCTGTGTTGACGATATCCGATATACAGAAACACATTTTTTGTTTTGAGCTAGTTAGCTTAAGATTTTGCGAGTTTAAATAATCGCATAAAGTCATCACTGTACGGACACATTTTGAAACGTGTTTGGTGGCAAGACACAGTAAAATATATTACCAAACGCATGTATTTTGAGATGAGCGATAATACGTTGTGTTTACATCAAAAATTGATGCGTTCACACATCATGCATAGAGTGCACAAGATGGGACATGCTTTGTGTGCCCAAGACGGGACGCGTCCCGTCTTGGGCACACGTCATATCCCAATGGTGAACTACTCGTCCCATCTTGGGCACCCGCAACACACCAGCTGTACAGTATGCACAGTAAAACAATTTCTTAGTCAGGATATTATATAGGTCGGTGCATTCAAGCTTTAGACCACGCAATCAATTAGTGGTCATGGCTGCGCTAACTAGTGTTGTGTATTGTAAATCATTTTCTCGTGTGCTCGTTCGATGTGGGATCCCTCCCCCCAATTTGTCAATTCAGCCTTGTCCTGTTTGGTGAGAACAGTGCGATGACGATGCATGTGCTAAAACTGCTTGTTCACAGTGAAATCATCAATCTTCTGAAGTTGATAAATTAAATTAAGATGTTTAACATGGGAAAAAAATTTGATATTTTAATGTCCCATCTTGGGCACCCCGGTGCCCAAGATGGGACGATTTGTAGGTCAACAAAAGTTCATTGTTTCGTTTAAGTCATACATTGTTTTCTTGCAAATTGCTTGCCAGATGGTGGTTAAAGGATCAGTTTAAAGGAAGGAAGAAGTAGCGAATATGTAATGTCATCAGCAAAGGTGATTTGGAGGAAATACTGCGAATCGTCCCGTCTTGGGGCACCCTCCCCTATCCTCTTCGCTATTCAAATATATTTTATGTTCTAGTTCCTCGTACTTAAACGGCTATAATTCGGTGCCGAACTCGGTCCCGATTTTTATATGTCTTGGCACCTTTTTTGAATATGATAAGTAAGTAAGTAAGTAGGCTATATACTTTATTGAACCGCCTGCAAACTCACTGGGGGAACAATGGACAAGAACAGAATAATTAATGCAAGTATACAATCAAGGCAAATAGAAATATGCAATTCAATAAACACATTATACAACTACTGTATATAATAATAGACATGTTGTGAACTATACAGTAGAGAACTTAGGCTAGACAGGGAAAAAATATATGATGTCTTCGTCTATTCGATCTCAAAGCTGGTTGTTTGTCCTCATCATTTCCTTTTTTGAAAACACGCTTCTTCTCTTTTGGCGTTACGCAAAGGGAGCGCCTCTGAATGGCTCGTTCTAGTTAGGGCGCTTTATAGGGCCTAAGTGTTTTAATGCAACACAATAGGACCTACAATAAATTATGATAAAGCTCTACCATAATTACTACGACAAGGCAGTTAAAGCACATTTTACACATGTTTATTTGGTTTAGCTGCTGCTCTTGCATACTGTTGATTCGGCCTTACCGATGAAGGCGTTTAATGCGAAACGTACACTCTTAATCCAAAAAATCACGTTGTGATTTATCGCGCCGCTTCTTCGTATCTAGACTAGAGACTTGTTTGTTTTATAAACTACTAGCTCTGGTACCCGGCGTTGCCCGAGAATTTTAGGACTCGCGGCGTTCCCGGCCAATCCGGCAATCCCCTACTTCCTACCCTCCCTCTCTCACCCCTCTCTCTCACCCCTCCCTCCTCCTCTACCCTCCTCACCTCTTCTCCCTCGGTCCCTAGCTCCCTCCCTCCCTCTCTCCTCCCTCTCTCTCCCTCCCTGCCTATCTCCCTCCCTCACTCCCTCCCTACCTCCCTTACTCCCCACCACACCCAACATACCCCACCGCAATCCGACCTCCACCGGTACGCCACCAGTAAAATTTTGGTTTTCGGGAATATTTTCTCTCCCACCCCAACCCCACCACTACATCCCACCACATCCCACCACATTCCGACCTCGACCGGTACGCCATCCGTGAAAATTGTGTTTTCCGGAAAAATTTCTTCCTCCCCAACAATACCCTGCCCACTCGGCCCTGTGAGCCGAGGTTTGTGTTGGGTCGAGGCTTGGCGGCCCGTGTAAAAATCTATCTAGCTGTAACGTTTCAGGTCAATGTGTGAAAATTTGCATGGCAACGACTGAAAAAGTAGCAAAAATGAAGGTTTTTGCAACACCCTGGCCCCCATTGTGGCAGAGATTCGCGAACATAATATTACGATCAAAATAGTTGCCCATTTAAAAATGGCGTTAATGGACATACGAATCTGCCTGAGGGTAGAGAACGTGAAGAAGTTGTCCATTTACGCAAATCATCAGAATGGCGATCTGATTTCTTGTTTTCCTTCTTGAGAACTGATCTCTATTTCGTGTGACTGTGCATTTCAATGCAGACGTAGATGAATGTCAGGCAAAGACAGATCGATGCAACAAGTCATCGACCGACTGCCGCAATACACCTGGCAGCTACTACTGCAGCTGTAAAGCAGGGTTCTCTTATATCTACGGTCGCGGCTGCACAGGTAAATGTGCTTTATGTTAATGTGTGCAACCTAATCGTTTTACATTTCCTGCAACGGAGTCGGCCAAATTCTCGAATGAGTTTGACTTCCACGATGCTGATTATGAGCGACTTCTGCGCATAATAATATCTGACCGATGAAATACACCGGTCTCTTACAGCCTCTTCTACATTTGGCCGATGAAATAAGCCATCCTCTTCATCGTCGTCCACTTCGCTCTACATCAAATTGATTTGATGTATGTATGTATACGAAAATTTATACAGCGCCATAACAAGAATCTCACAATACACTTTATATTCTAGGTCCTCAAACTAGAACGGCTATGAATAAGTTTCTATCTTTTCCATCAATTGGTCCCTTTCTTTAAATATGTTTCCTCCATCTACTCGCTCTCAAATTCTAGCTGGAAAGCCCTCTTAGGCCTACTCATTTTCTTTTCTCAAAACCTATTTCTTCTTTCATAGCCGTGTGCACTGGGAACGCTTCTGAATGGTTCGCCCTACTATGATAGAGACTCGAGGTATATTGCATTGTAATGTATAAAACATTAATGGAGCCTCTTCGACCGGCTGTCACAATACACCTGGCAGCTACAACTTAGCCTACTGCAGCTGTAAAATAGGGTTCCTTTATGTCAACGGTCGCAGCTGTTCAGGTAGCCTAAATGTATTAAGTTGATGTCTTCAATATTTCGTTTTAGATTATCATAAAACAGATTCGGTAAAATCAGCTAGGTTCAATTTGTATACCTTATACCTTACTTTGCAATAATTATTGCATACTTTGCAATATTTCTTGACCACTCCACTTTGCTCTTTTTATCGATGACACAAAATGATTATTCTTGCGCAAAGACCATCGTCGTTTCAGTGCGGAATCAAGGCATGTTCAGCATGTTTAGCGACACTTTAGGGCCACCTCGGAGACAAATAAAGTTTTATTTTTTAAAAATTATTTCATTCGTTCAGTCTTATCGTGAATATGAAGAAATGGGATCAATAATATTCAAAAGTATTGACTTTAATGTACACAACAGTTGCGCATTAGTCGATCCGTTTCGTGTTACCATTATCAAGTAGGCCTACCGTACATTAGTCTCATAATCAGCCAATATACTATTTTGAGGCTTTTGTTAACGCTACCTCACCTTGAGCGGTATTCTGAATTTAAAGTTAGACTCTAGACCACGCCCTATTCATCTATCAGACCGCTGTCGCCATTATTTTGCGTAGCTGAAAGCAAAGGGCTACTTTATCTTCCTTACATTGCGCTATTATTGCCTTATTGTCTTTCTGATTTTAAAACCGGAAACAATGGATCCAATATTGCTCGCAAGCTACGTGGTGCAGGCCTGATTCTATTTTGACAAACTACGTGTAGGCTAACGATTGCTGTAGAATCAGGGCTTTTTTAACGTGCAGTTCTACACAAAATGTGCAGTTCTAAATGGATTCGTGCAGTTGTATAAGCACTTCCGTCACGTTCCGTGCAGTTAAAACTACTAAAAATAGGCCATTTCCCTCAGATTGGGAGTAATTCACCATGGAGAATGAGAAAGGAGAGAAGAGGATGTGCAGTTCTAAAAATTCCTTAAAAACAGCCCTGTGTAGAATTGCGTTTCTGGTAGGCCTAATGGCAGGCATTTCTTTCAGGATATCATGAACCTTCTTTTATGAGTGGCTTGTAAATGTCTATATTTAAGCGGATTTTCTGCGTGAAAATTGCGCCACTAAATAGGTTTTAACACTTTTCTGCAGAGCCCCGTTCCACAGTTTACTGAGCAATGAATAATTATGTCGCCATAATTATTTGTTTTTTCTGACAATCATAAATTTAAAACAATATTGATAGGATAAGCTCCCGAATGGTACCGAGCAAACAAAAGCTGGATGCTTATAGGACTATAGACTATCTGTTGCTTCTAGGCCTACGTCTGATAAGAACGAATTAGGGCCTGCCAAGTTGGAAAAAATTCACGTTGCATGTAGAGTATTTGTCAGCAGGAATGTAAGCCTACATGTTTGATTAGCAGCTTGCTTAGTACTATGGATAAAAATCAGAAGTAGAGAAACATTGTGAATGTCGCGCTCTGTCAGTGCTTAGCAGGTAGATATTGCTAGAAGCCAACAGATCATCAGATCATCTCCTGCTAAAGCAACCACCAAGCCAATGCCCTAGACAATTATTACATATAATAGCCTGTATGTATATGGCGTTACATGATTGGCAAATGCAAAAACATCAAGTAGGCTATCATATTATTATTAGATATGAAGTTTTAATTTGTAAGATTTTAGCTTAAGACAGAGGCGACACTTAAAAAAGCGAAATCGTTAGTGTCTACTTAGAAAATGAGTAAGCATATAATATTAGTCCAAATTTATAAGCCTTACGACAATAAATGTTAATGTATTTTAGTGATGATGATGATGGTTCTCTGCCCGTAGGCAGGTTCATTGGCTTCACGCCCCTGGGGATGAGATGAGTGAGGTGGTTTCCCGTTGCTTTCCATACAGATAATGATGGGTATAAGCAACTTGACCAAGGTCGCTCCGCAGCAGCTTTCACCCCTGCGTCCCACACGTGCTAGCCCCAGATATCTAATTCCGGGGCTTGAACCGCAGTCCTTTGCAACCAACAGACGTATGCCGCTCTCGCTTACCGGTGTAGCTAATTAGGCTATATTTTTATTTGTCTCTATTTCTGATAGGAGTTACTTGTTTTGAAAAACGCTATTAACTGAAAGCACGTGTAGATCTATCTCAAAATGTTGAGAGATATAAGTTTAACTTTGGATGGTCTAGTTAGTAATCTGCCAAAACGACATAGACTTCTGACAGCAACCAACGTGACTGCTGACATGCACATTGTGAATATTCGGAAATTGCTGACTCAGAGAAGTTACTGTTGGCTCTGCAAGTTCCATCATGTACATGTAGGCTATATTGTAGGCCTTACATGATAATTATGTGAACTACACCATGATTCAATAAAAAAAAGTAAGCAAGACTATTTTTCACATAGACCTATCTCTAATGCCTGATGATAAATCATGAAATATATATTTTCCTAATATTTAGAGAATTGAACGAACAATATGATTCAAACATAACATGTCATGAATTTGAACGGATAGAATAATACCAGCGGTTCTCAACCTTTTTAGTGCGGCGACCCTTGGTAACATTTGGAAAGTTGTTACGACCCCCAATGACAAGATTAATTGGGTTACCCCCTCCTCTACTGCATTTTGTTACCATTGTCCACAGTTATGCATTTTCACTTCATAATTCGATTCTGCTTTGGCAATCATTGTGTGAGGTTTCATGGGTCTTGCGATTCTGAGAGCTACCGGTACCTATTCGGCAGTTGAATTTCATAAGTCTATTCGTCTTGAAAAACTTCAATAGCTGTCAGGTGCTGCTTCTGGAACTCCCCACGTGTGCCTTCATGGCGTCGTCAGTTTTGTTCTTTAAAATACTAGTCATGCTTTTCTGCATAGTTAGGATGCTTAGCTTCTGGATGGCACCTATGTTTATTTATTGGGTTTCATCGAATCGACGGACAATTATGTCGGTACAAATAAGACATTGTAGCTTCTCTATTCATTCTGCAACTATCTATTAAAGCAAAAGGATAGCAAGGATACTCTAAAAAAGGTCAATAAATAGTTCTTTTCTTAACACTTATTTCACTCAGCTGATTCGTTTTGGGAGGCTGTCAATTTCATAAACTTTACTTGTGTTCTTAAAGAATGCACCAAGGATAGGGAAAAGCTTGAGGAGAAATGTGCCTCTACCCATTGCCGATTTTATTTTGAATTTCCACACTGCAATGGTGGCACTTCAGGTTTTCATTTCAACTATATTGCTCGTTATTTCAGCAAGATTTCCAGAGTATCCCCTCCAAATGTTTTTTAAAATTTCCACACTGCAACAGTCGCATTTTAAGCCGCCATCTCAAAAATAATTTTCTATAATATCAGTGCAGAAAGACATGGCTTAAGACCAGGGCCGCATTAAGGCTAGTGCGGGCCCGGGTGCTGTGGTAACCTCGCGGGCCCTCCTCTGAGTCTTCTGTCAGCCACTGGTCTACCATGGAGGCACATATACATGTAATTATACCGTGTTTCCTAACGAGTATACACTATGCAGCCAAGGGTACTTTTCCTTTGGTACGCGTGTAATTGTTTCTAAGGAAAAGTTTCCTACACTAGTAGGTAGGCCCTATATAGGTCTACAATACGTGACAGATGGAACGAACGACTAGATTCTTCAATTGTTATTTATATTTATAAGCCCTATGCTTATGATCCATCAAAGTTGATTTTCTTCATTGTTCCCCATGTCCACATTTCGAAGACCTCCAGTCTTCTTATGATTAAGCTAATTGCTTGCTCTCATGGTTCATGTATCAAATCCAAACAACACCACGTGCACTCCATGTCAATGTTTTATCATCCGTTTCTCTGGATTAATGTTTTCTCTTTTCTTTTCAGTTTATCGTAATTTTTAAATTTAAACTTTTAAGTCCCTCTTCCTATTTTTAGGTCTAATAAAATATAGCGTCATATTTCTTTCGCAGATTCCAATAATATCCTGGCAAACCGCTCTTTAGAGCGCCATGATCTTCTTGCACCAATTATAAGGTCTAGGAATTATCCGAGAAGAGTAGGCCTACACAGTGAAATAGATCGAGACAAAGGAAGTGGGTAGGACACAGGTTGAGGGCAGACTCACTGCGAAGAATGGCCACGAAGGAAAAATGAATGGAAGCGAACAAGAGGAGGGTCACGACAGGTTATGCCGAATTGGATAATAGGCTACCAAATGGATAGGCCTATGGAAAGTTTGAGGAAGAGGCATCGGACATTTCAGCCAGCCTCGGAGGCAGAAAACTGGAGAAGAAGATGATAAGCTATAATAGGTTTAAGAAATTAAGAGTTATCCAATAACATGTTCTTCTAACGTTATTTATCTTATTATTTTAAAGAAGCCAGTCAAAATGAGTGACCCGCATGGCCTAATTCAAGATAGCCCATCACTGTTGATACTTCCCAAACAGGGCCGGATTAAGGCATGTTCGAAATGTTCGGCCGAACAGGGGCCCCCACACTTTAGGGGTCCCCCACACATGCGGGAAAAATTTCCAATTTTTAAAAAGATTTTTAGCAAATTTCAACCAAACGACTAAAAAAGGTCATCAAAATTTGTGTCCGAAATTCCGAAAAAATTTCCCGAACAGGGCCCCACATTTCTTAATCCGGCCCTTTTTCCAAAGATAAATTTACAATAACAATAAGTTCCTGCGGTTTCAACCAATATTTATTCATAAGCTGGAGCTAATAAATCGGATGTGTGGGAGAACTTTGCCAATATTTCGTCGACGATAACTTCGTATTTATTATTGTTGCAGTATTCTTGCTAAGAAATTTCATCATTTCCGAAAATTCGGGCCCCTAAACCCGCGGGCCCGGGTGCTGCAGCACCCTTAGCACCTACCTTAATGCGGGCCTGCTTAAGACTTCAATAAATGTCACCTCCCCATAGTTTAGGTTTTTGCATACTAGTGGTAGCACTTTAAGCCGTCATCTTAACGAAATTACTATTGATTTCAGTGCTCAGAGACGTGACCTAAGACTTCAATAATATTCCCTCCCAATGTCAATTTTTTACCTTGCACACGATAATGATATTGTTTTCAACTGACATCTTAACAAATTGCTCATTTATAAATTTCTACGTTTTCATGAAATATTTCAGAAACATTGGGGATATAGGCAGCGCGACCCCACCACAAATTTCGGAAAAACGTCCCATGTCCTTCAAAGTCTCCGCCCGTGATTGGCCTCACTAGCAGAGAGCATAGATTCTTTGTGCAAACCGGCTAGCCTTCTGGGTATTGCTTTATTTTTGGGGGAAGAATGGTAAAGTAGAATTTATACTTAAAAACTAAAAATGGCAAGAATTAAAATAACTGCCCCGTTCTACCAAATAAATCATAACATATGTATAAGTACAATTTTATTTTGTATAATAAGCTGCTATAGTGAAGCCGTGGAATTACCAGTGCATGAACATTTGCAGGCCTACATCTTTTCAAAATTTCTGAAAGGTCTACAGGCGACCCCTGGCAAATCGTCAGGCGACCCTCGTGGGGATCGCGACCCACAGACTGAGAACCGCTGAAGAATACGAATAGTTCAACTTCATCCGCCGAAATTTAAGTTTTCAGTAAGTCAACATGTTATGGTGCTCGTTGCGGTTTCGAGGCTTGGTCATTCCCATTTGGTCTTCAGTGATCCTGGAGTAAAAATTTACCGATTCTATTATAGCAACGTTCTGCTGTCACAACATCGTCTACCTGTTATCAGTGGCAAGGTCGTCAGAAATTTTGATGGCTGAAATGGGAAATATTTTTCTTGAGCTTTTGGCCGATGACTAAAAAAAGGTCGTCAGAAATTTTGGCGACTTAAAACGGAATTTTTTCCCCCGCAAATTCAGCACCCTCAAAACTGAAATCCTGGCGCCACCACTGCCTGTTATCAGAAATCTACATGTACATTAGGGTGGTCGTTAGAAATGAAAGTTTGAATTGACAGCTCTCCAAGGCGCCATTTGGTTCCATTTTCCCAGAAAATCACACAAAAAGTTGTAAGAAAAAATATTAATATTTAGGACTAGCACAACGCCATAAAAGTTTTACCCTTATAATAGCAAGTCTTCTAATGCTCAAAAGCAGCTATAATATAGCAGATATAATATAGCTGTATTATGGTTGTAATCAACCAAGAATCTTCAAACCAGGAATCAATTCAACTACTTGTAATTGGTCCACACTTAAACATAATGATGCTACTGTAATCATAATCATATTCATCAATTTATATAGCGCCACTTCAAGAGAAATTCCTCAAAGGCAAGAACACCTGTATAACAAACCGCATCACAGATAACATCTATCATATCGTATGTCTTTACAAATACTACATGTCTTGTTTTCTTGTCTTGATCGATAATAATAGCTTATTGTTCTTAGACTGTTGCTGTAAGGGAACAGTAATAGCAGGGGCTTCTATCCATATACATGCCGGGCGCAGCTTGCGCCCAGTGAAAAAGAGGGGGGGAAATGGAATTTTTTTCCCAATTTTTAGCAATGTAAACCTACAGCGTTCGTTTGTTGTATATTGGATTAAACGAATGTACAATACAATTACACTTTTTGCGGGTTACAACGAGGGCTTCTATTCCTATACATGGCGGGCGCAGTTTGCACCCAGTGAAAAATCGGGGGAATAAGAAAAGAGCCAAAACTTGTCTGTAGAGGGGGGGGGGGAACCGGCCATGGAGGACAGTGTTCAATCTATAGACATCTCTAGGGAAGTTCTCCAGAAATTACTTCCCCACAGAAAATGTTGGCAGAATGGTAATAGTTTTTAGCCTAACTATAGCCTACTATCTAGGCCTACTTTTTGCATCACATGAACTGCTATAATATTTACGATTATGTGATTATGATGATATTATTTGCTATTTTAGTAAATGACACAATCATAATTAAAATAATGAATATAATTTAATATTATATAGGTCTACTTGTACAAATAGGCAACCATTTTTGTACAACTAACTGGCATCTCTTCAGTATTAACCTATATTTCAAATTTCAGACTCAAATTTCAAAATGTTGTGTTCCTTGAACTCTTAGTAAAACAGCATCATTATTACGAAGGCCTATATATTGTATTTTCATTCTATTGCATTGTACTCTATCCATAAATTTATGTAACGCCTCTCGCAGTGCACACTGATCAGAGTCGCTAAACACAATGCATGGCATTGGCTACCCAATTTTGGCAGTTTGGTAGTTCCTACCATGGTTTGTGTACCATTTGTAACAATTTCTGCTAACTGTGTCTTGGTCAGCAATTCACGACCGTCTAGGGCAAAAGAGACAGGCATTAATTAAACTGATTGAATTGCAACAAATAGGCTACAAGCCGCTATAATTTTTTATGGGCCTAAGTTTACTCTCGTCAGCAATTATTCATTATCGTATAGTCCATCACTGTGCAGCAGAAACAGCAGAACTGAGTTGCTGAACTTGATAAATAAAGAAATAATATTGTTGTAATTACAAGTATATTTATCGAAATCTCAAGCCACTCTTTTATCAGCACTGCAGAAGTGTCAGAGTAATTTTGTTAGAATGACATCGTAAACTGCTAGTACCATACAGGCCTAGGCCTACAATGTGGAAACTCCCAACAATATGATTGTTAAGTATAGGGCCATTTGTCAAGTCATAGACCACTCTTTTCAGCAATCCTCCACTGAAATAATAGGCTAGTAGTTGTAAAAACGACGGCCTAAAATGCTGAAATTGCAATGCGGAAATTGAAAAAAATTCTTACGGGGAGGAGACCATCCCTCTCCCAAACCGTCCCACATCTCAGAAACCTTCATTCACCAGAGGAATTGACGCGATAACATATTGCCGAGAGGGAAGACCGACCCAGGAATAGGGGGGGGGGAAGAAGATGGATTGCGCCCGGCTGCTTAGGGGGGATAGAAGCCCCTGAGTAATAGTATATAACAGAGATAAAGAAATAAAATGTGGTTTCATCTGTGTCCTACGTACCGTAACTAATCTATTCTGCAAAATCACCAATATTCTTAATGGGGTCTAATTTCTCAGGAATATTTCTGTTTCTACTGTCATTGTTCATGGGGCTACTGGGTACAAGGAACTGGTGTAATATTGAAAAGTAGCAACCCATTTTATATGCGAATTTTTATCTCAGATTAAATTTTAGGCTAATAATTTATTATGTTTTCAACCTGAGGCATTATTGCCCTGTCTCACAATTCAAATTTCAGTTGTGAAATCTATGGCATGTTGCCCAAAGAAGGTGTTCAACTGCCACCAAGAATGTAGCAATGGGTGTTGTCTTGAGGGTGCTATACTTATGCCCTTGGATTGGTTGGTCGTCTGAGATGTCCAGGTGGCCACTGTAATTTCAGCTGCATCCATTGCTGAGCATGATGTAGAGATTTTGAGTTGCACATAGCTTACGCGTTTGACACCATCGCATTTCATGCTAATTTATAATATGTGGTTAATTTACAATAGCTAATAAAGGCAGTGTAATTTGTGTCCACTCTGAACAACACTTTCTGTGTCAATTGTTTGACTCTGTGTTCATTCTTTCAACTCTAAAAGTATACTTTTAATGGGATAAATTCTATATTATGAAATAGACAGCAATGTGAGTAGGCTTCACCAGGCACTCAATTATTATGCTCTCTTTAGAGGCTGTTTAAAAGCTGCTCTTTGACTCCTGTGGTACGGTAATAAGTAATTTCAAAGATCTATAAAAATTATGATCCCAATAATTTCAACATCTATTTTAATTCATTTGTTTACAGCAGCCCTTGATAAATTCTATCTGTGATGCGCTGTGTCATTCTGCTCTGATTGCCACAATAAACTAAAATATCATCAGTATTTTTTTCTAGTTCAACTACTACTGAGGTCCTTGTCCGTGTTATATCAGAATTTGTGTTAAAGTTAAGCATGTAATGAAAAGCCTTTAGTGTAACAAAGGTTCCTGTAGATAGAAATCAGGCCTATCAAAAGAACATAGCAATGTGTTGGCTTACTAGTATAGGTTTATGGTCATCGATCTCAGGGACTCATGACGCGTCAAATACTATTGTGATGTTCAATTGTTCATAAAAATATATAATACACCATTATCATCATTGTAGAAGTTAGGCAAACTTGTCAGTTGTACTTGAGTAAAAGAATGTAGTCTTTCTGCCAAAAACTGGTCATAAGCCCAAAAATGTGACTAAATTATTCTTATACTCAAAACGACGATGATATTTCGTAAAATCCAAAACTTCAAACACGTTGTGCTAGTCCTAAATATTTTTCAATCGGGATAATTTTTGGGCTACATCAGTCTTTTACCAAGTGGCACCAAATGGCGGGTTGGAGAAAGAATAAAACTGAAGTTGAAATTTTGCCATTACAGATGCGACCACCCGGATGTACGGTGCTAGGACAAAATGTCCCCGGACAAAATGTCCCGGACAAAATGTCCCGGACAAAATGTCCCTGGACAAAATGTCCCCGGACAAAAAGTCCCCGGACAAAATGTCCCCGGACAAAAAGTCCCCGGACAAAATGTCCCGGACAAAATGTTCCGGACAAAATGTCCCGGACAAAAATGTCCCGGATAAAATGTCCCGGACAAAATGTTCCGGACAAAATGTCCCGGACAAAATGTCCCGGACAAAATGTCCCGGACAAAAAGTTTCTGAAAGAAAGTCGCAGTTTTACGTGCATGTCCTTATTTTCAAGTTGCTTTGCTTTTTTGGATCAATAAAGTAATTGAATTTGACTGAATTAATAATTGCAAGGCAAAACAATATTTATAACTGCTCATTCTGGAAATACCTTTCACTCCTGCTTAACTTATGTCACATATCGTGTGACTTATGTAACTGGACTAGTGGTGCAGTAGTGAATGTAGCCTATTCGCCTTCGACCCTTCCTGTGGACTTTTGAATTACTCTCTCAAAACCAACCTATTAGACTTACTATAATGTACTACTACAACAACAACAAAATAACAACAAGCGAGCACCTATTGAATAAATCTAATAAGTTTCACTTATAGAATGTTTATTTTGACACTGAAGATACTAATAGATCTATTAAAAAATAATAACCTTGAACCTGGCAACAGTGGTTTAACATTTCAATAAATATAATTACTATAATAATTTCTTTAGGCCTATGTATCAAGTTCAGTAACTCAGTTCCGCTGCTGCTGGACTATTATAACAAATAACTGCAGACAAGGGTATAATTATATAAGTTTACTTTGTGGGGTAAATTGTAGCACTGGAATCAGCTTATCCTTGTTGCACAAGACAATCAGCAGATATTGTAACAAATAATACACAGACCAAGTAAGAACTATCAAAAGTGGTATTCCATGTAGCAATGATGCTGCTTTACTAATTGCGCAAGGAATTTCTTTGAATGTTCACACTTTGAAATTTGAAAGATAGCACTTTGGAGAAACCATTTAGTTGTGCAGAAATAGTGTGCGTACAAAGATTAAAATTGTTCTCGCTGTAATATGATAACATCATAGAAATTATATATTACAATAATAAATAATTATTTTATAATCATAAAATAGCAAATAATATCGCGGTTTATTATAGCAGATCATGTAATACAACAATCTAAACAGCAGTAAATTCTCTAATTTTCTCAAATTCTTCTGCGGTAATGCCATTCCCATTGAAGATGCCTAGGCCACACCCTGTATATCGGTCGCCCAGTCACTGTTGCCAGTGCAGAGCTCTACTGCCAATAATGAAGACATCTGAATCCACCATCTCAAAGGAGATGCTTGGTGGTCTTGCCCTTGTGAACAAAATCGAATGCATTGTATCTGACCATTATGTTCATCGCTTTATAATAGCAGCCAGGGCCTTTCAGAAGCGCTGCCAGTGCATGCAATACCTAGAGAATAGGCAGGTGTTAAGACGAGAGAAAGATGACGAAAGACTAATAGAGAGGATGACAGAGCGAAGTGATGGAAGTGGGGTAGACGGTAGTCCATTCCATAGGGAGGGACCTATGCAGGCAAATGATAAGGATTGTGTGATGGTCTTGACGCTGGGAACAAAGACAACGAACCAATAAGAGACCTAAGAAGACGCAACGAAGTGGCAAATATTGGGTGAGTAGGCCTACTGAATAACAAAGATACTTCGAAGCAAGACCCAATTGAGACTTGACGTTCAGGGGTTGTCCCCAGAAATGGCATTTTTAGCCGGTCGAACTATAGCCTGTCTGTGCAGAATCGAGTTTTTTGGGCCCAGTCCATGGTCGGGATAGTCACGATAGTGCCGCTATGGCCCTCCGAACCCTACGGTCCACCGGGCCTCAAGTTGAAGGGGTCTCCAAATTAATTTTAGCTGCTCAGTATACCTATTGTGTTTGTTCATTTCTGAAACTCAAGTATCTACAGCTGAAGGTCTCAAATCGGAGTCGGATTGAGTGCAAAAAGTTAGGGAGGCCTATAGCTTCAGCAAACCTAATACAAATATTATTGATTTTGTGCATAAGTAACGCTACTTAAACTGACTCAGGTATTAGTACATACAGTTTGTAAGCCTACTTACTCAAGCACAGCGTTCATAACATTGTAATTTCTAATAGGGTTCATTATAAGACATGCGGGGGCCTTCAAAACAATACCTCTGTATGCCCAGATGTCATTAAGATGCTACTTTGCAGGGGGTCTCCACATTTATAGGTGTAGGCCTACTCTGAAACGCAACTGTAGAAATATAATAATTTTCCTATGTTAACCCCGTCATCACTGATGTAAATGTAGGTTAGGTCTAATTTGTTGCTCAGATGTGCCACATCACATGTAGAAGGATGTAGCCTAACATATGGACTCCATATATTAGGCCTTGTGTATATTAGTGTATTCATTCGTTCATTTCAGACATTTTTATAGCGCCTCTTCAAGCGTTTCTATTCAGAAGCGCTCCCGACCCAACCACGGCTAAAGAGAACAGTCTTGCAGCATTGTAGTGTGGTGTAGTTAATGTTTAAGGGCCCAAGCCTTTCGAGTGTCCAGTGGCCTAAGGTTGTCATGCCACTGCATAGTTAGGCTACGTCCTCGCGCTAACGATCGAGAAATAATTTCTCGACGGATCGATTGTCTCACCAAAAAACTTATAATAAGGATAATTTTTAAACTATCAAAATAATGAGCGATCCGGACACACACCTTCAAGGCTGCCTATATGTAGGACAAACACAGATGCTATGAAAAATAGCTGAACCCCTTGACAAATTTGTACATTTCTGACGCAAGAATCGGAATTCTTCTAAAAGAGTGAGCCAAATGCAGCTTGCAGTTGGTTGATTTGCTAATAATGTTCTATTAATCTATTATATTCAAAATCAATCGTTTTCGTGCATTTAGAGTAGGTGGTTCTCTGACATAAGGACTCTTTTTCTCAATGTACATGTAGGTGTGCCTATTGCTAGGCGCCCATGGATGCGCTGGGTTTAGGCAGTGTAGAGACATCACTTTTGCCCGGCGGCTTTCTGTCCGGGACATTTTGTCCGGGACATTTTATCCGGGACATTTTGTCCGGGGACATTCTGTCCGGGACATTTTGTCCGGGACATTCTGTCCGGGACATTTTGTCCGGGACATTTTGTCCGGGACATTTTGTCCGGGACATTTTGTCCGGGACATTTTTGTCCGGGACATTTTGTCCGGGACATTTTGTCCGGGACATTTTGTCCGGGGACTTTTTGTCCGGGGACTTTTTGTCCGGGGACTTTTTGTCCGGGGACATTTTGTCCGGGGACATTTTATCCGGGGACATTTTGTCCGGGGACTTTTTGTCCGGGGACATTTTGTCCAGGGACATTTTGTCCGGGACATTTTGTCCGGGACATTTTGTCCGGGACATTTTGTCCGGGGACATTTTGTCCGTCCACGGGATGTACATGTATAGTCTCAGAAGGTTATTTTATTTTTCAACAGAACAGTGCAAGCCCACAGAACCAGGTAAACTACTGGAATGCTCACAAGAGAGACATCATAGGCCTACTTCATTTCTCCCATATTATTGCCTCCGAACAGTCCAGCTTTAACACTCGAGTGCCCAGGGTATTTTTTGGTACACGAAGGCCCAACGGGGGGTCCGCGCGGACCCCAGCGTTTTTTGTGAATATCTTGAGAAGGGATTGGAATATCGTTACAGAATTTTGTTCTATGTGATGCCAAATGACTTTGCAATCGATAGATGTATCCTATATCACAATAGCACCACCTGGTGTAAAATAGGAGGGTACAAATCTCGTGATACACATTTTATGCTTGCTTGCTTGCGTGATTTACCGAAGGATGCCTATTGTTTTCTTGTTAATATCTTGAGAAGGGATTGGAATATCGTTACAGAATTTAATTTTATGTGATCCGAAATGAATTTGCAATCGATAGATGTATCCTATATCACAATAGCACCACCTGGTGTAAAATAGGAGGGTACAAATCTCGTGATACACATTTGTGATGCGACATATGAAAAGGGACCACAACGCGGGATTTAGTTACTGAGATACAGGCGTTTGAACATGGTCACCCATCAAACTATCGAAATCGGGTTTTCACTGGCATTCGCTAGAGGGCACCTCAATCTATCAATCAAGTAACATAGTTTATGAAAATTGAATATTTGAAGTATTTCTCTTAAATTTCAAACGATCGCAGGTAAAAGGGAACCACAGCGCGGCAACACCATTCTCGAGGTATTTATATGGCAATAAAATATTTTTAAAGCTGGCTTGAACAGCTATCATTACTGCCTATTATTTGACTCAAGTGCTGGACTCCGTTATGAAGTATATGCTACACTGAGCTGAAATAAATGCTCAGCTGTATAACTTCCAAGAAATGGATATGCTGTGAGCATTCTTAACTTTAAATGAGTTTTACCGAAAATCGCATATTTCGGGTAATTCACGTTCTAAAATCTACAGATCAATCAATTTGACTCCCAGCATGTAACATTATAATATAATTATTTTCAGAATTTTTTGCTGAATATGGTGGTATGAATAAGTCCAATACCGGCTAAGTGGTCCCTTTTCATATGTCGCATCACATTTTATGCTTGCTTGCTTGCGTGATTTACCGAAGGATGCCTATTGTTTTCTTGTTAATATCTTGAGAAGGGATTGGAATATCGTTACAGAATTTAATTTTATGTGATCCGAAATGAATTTGCAATCGATTGATGTATCTTATATCACAATAGCACCATATGGTGTAAAATAATAGTGTAAAAATCTCGTGATACACATTATATGCTTCCATGCGTCATTTACCGAAGGAAGCTATAATACGTCCGGTGCGTCCGCATGCCAGTCAGCTGCTCTCACTTCCGGCTATCGACGGACCAGTTGCATTATGGTAGACTAAATCGTGATCTCAATCATTGTAAATTTGTACAGCGCCGCTTCAAGAGAAACTTCTCAGAGGGATTCCTGGCCTGATAACACCATGCCACAATTGAAAGGGGCAATTTTCAAACAATTGCGTAGGAAGGGGAAGTACGAACGGCTGTGTCACTGTGTGGTGTTAGGCCTAGCCTACTTGTGGGTCGAGTAAGAAGGGTAGGCCACTGCCGTCTACAGCATCACCGGCTAAGAAGAAAAGCGGAGCCATTTACTAGCGTAACCTTGACAGAACGGTTGCCACCGTTTGTATGAACTGTCCTAAGCCATCCGTTTTGATGCACGCCTGTTGTATGCAATTATTGCTGTGATAGGCCTACACAGACTTGCAGATTTTCAAATTCTGTGCTGCAAACATAGACTAAACATAATGATACAATGTCAGTAAATCTAAGTTCAACAAATTATATGAATCTTTATTTCATATAAAGTGCGTTGACCATTCATTTATTGGCCAGTAACCATACGCATGTATGACTAATAGCCGCATATCTTGCGGTACCTTTAGTATATGCTGTGGTTGTGGGGTACAGGGTTGGACAATACTCACGCAAAAAATACCATTCGATGTCCAAATGGTTGTTTTAGGATGTCCTAAAAGCATTTTTGCAGATCTATAGCCGTTAAAAAGTTATCCGGAAAAAACGGGTCTGGGGTCCGGTCGGACCCCCCCCTGGGCATTCGAGGGTTAAATCCTGTCGCCAATAACACCTTGTTTATTTACATAATCAACCAATGGAGTTTCTTCACCAAAATCTTAAAGGCTGTTTACTGTTTCATGTTTGGGGTACATGGTTACAAAATTCAAATAAAAAATTGATCGTAAACTAAAATTTCGGCAGACGAAGTTGGAAGATTCGTATCTTTCTATCTGTTCAAATTTATGACATGATGTGCTGGAATAATATTCTTGGTTCAATTCTAAGAATATCGGAAAATTTTCCGTATGATTTATTATCTGGCATTTAATTTAGAGATGTATGAAAACAGTTTTGCTTACTTTTTATTGAACCACGGTGTAGGCCTATATGAGAATAATAAATGTCGATTGCAAAATCACCCACCTACTCTAAAATATAATACAATAATATATCACTGTATATATAATATATATAACATCACATCCTTTAGCATAGCTGAAATTACTTGTGGTCCAATTTCTCCTGTTATAACCGGACGATGATGAATATGGCATGAAAGAGTGATCTTTAAGGTGTTATGCCCTAATAATATTGGTTAGGTCTGCTGTGTATATTATGGTCTTGATGAACGCTATGTTAGTGCTCCTAGTAAATAAATAAATAAAACATAAATAAATAAATAAATATGAAATAAATAATGCATTTGGATACCACAGTTGCTCTTGTAGATCTGGATTTAAAGCTCAAAATGCAAGATCGCGCATAGGTAATAGGCTATCTTTGAAGGAAAACAGTCCTATCTGTGAAAAGATTCAGAATTTTGCTCTATATGACAAAGTGACATCATATTTGATGCACAGAATGTACTTTAGCAGTTGCCTGACTATGAGAAGTCGTAACTCTGAGTCTGAAAAATATCAGATTTCAGAAATTGTTGAAATGTAACTACACCTTAATGCCTACTTGTCAACTGAAAATTAGCATATTAAGTTCTGTTAATTCTGTCAAAACGGTTGTCAATTTGCGCAAACAAAGATGGCATTCCTGTTTCATTTAGGAGAACGTTACTGATAAGGGAACAGACGTTTCTATGGAACTCTTGTTCATGAATATTACTATGCGAAATAGTTAACTAAATTTTTGTATTCAGATAACAATAACTCACTATCGGAAGAATAACTGGAGAATTAACCAGATCTTGAGCGCTTGATTGACGATGCAGACGTTAGACTCTTCAAGTGTGTCATCTGGAATTTCAATCATGTTATAATAATAATAATAATAATAATAATAATAATAATAATAATAATAATAATAATAATAATAATAATTGGGCCGGCGTCTAACACAAGCAACCGGGGATCCCCGAGAATCAAGTTTCTTGTTCCAACGTTTTTCCATGTCTATACAACGCTTTAATGCTGTGGCTTTCGCAGGGTCATTTATTAAGCCCTTAATTGACATGGATGAGGGTGGTTGGACTCGCCCAAATGCACACAGCCTTTGCACTGTTTGACTGTTTGTAACATTTGTTGAAACAATAAAAGGAATATAATTAAATAATAATAATAATAATAATAATAATAATAATAATAATTAATAATAATAATAATAATAATAATAATAATAATAATAATAATGACGACAATTTCTATGGCGCCGTAACACAGCACATGCCGTTACAAGGACGCCTCTACAAATAGAAACACAATCTGTCAGATGTACGCCTTAGAAAAAATGATATGTCTTGAGTCGAGCTTTGAAAGTTTCAACTGAATTGGCCGAACGAACAGAGGTAGGCTACTCCGAAGCCTATTTCCACCTATTGTTAACAGGCCTTATGCTCTGCGTTCACGACCGCATGACTTTGAACTGCCTATAGAAAAGATGACTTTAACTTCATCTCTCGTGTTTTTAAGACCAGAAATCTATCCTTCGCATGCTTCCAATCTGAATTCTGCGGACACTCGTTATTTTAGCCCATTTACTTAAAAAAAATACTTTTTCAGGTAATAAGTTGCTGTATGTCAACTTAAATTTTTCTTGAATAAACGAAGTAGACCTATATATAACCCTTATTAAACGTGACTCTGCATTCCGTTTCAGACATAGATGAATGTCACCAAAACATATGCGACAAGTCATCGACAGATTGCCGCAATACACCTGGCAGCTACAACTGCAGCTGCAAACCAGGGTTCTTTGATTTTAACGGCCGCATCTGCGCAGGTAAATTGGATTGTACCCTATTGTATTGTAGGCGCATCTATAAATTCACATAGCGCCTCTCGCAGTTCACAACCAGCGGAGGCTGGTAATGTTAGTAAATGTATTATTATAGGCCTACATAATGAATATATATATATACACATATTCTATGTATTATTAGTAATATAGGCCTATGTAATCATTTTCTGGCGCTAATTTGCGACAATTATTAGGTCTGCTATAGGCCTACGCTGTACCAACCGTATAGAAACCTGTACCATCTGTACACAAATTCCTGCCCACTATATAGGCCTATAACCTAAGTTGAATAAATGCAATTCAGATTATCGGCTTGCGTAGTTTGATTTTGATTGCATTGAATCATGAACTTCTATTTCTTCGGGGTTTTTTTTCTTTTTTCTGTTGCCCTAACAAAATGATGTGTTCAATCTAATAACAATCAATCTATAATTAATTCCGCTTAATTATGGAAAACATTTAAAGCAACACTGCATAGTGCATAATTATTATAGCAAACCTGATGAATTGTGAAACTATTGAAAATGCTGTCATTGAATTATCCTGTTTAAGAAACATCGTTAAAAAGTAGGCCTACCTTGCTAGTAAGACTTGTCCATTCTGGACTCCACTCTGAATGTCTACTAATGCTTTATTTGAACGACAGTAATAATAACTGGCATTATTGATGGATTAATGGATTATCAATGAAGTGACTGCTTGATCTCTTGGCCTTGCGTCCGATGTTCGTAAAATGCCTTCTATAATCTGACAACAAAGTCTTCTCGATACAAATAGCCTGTATGGTTCTGCAATGTAAATACATTATGCATGTTTGTTTCTATCAATACAACACGCGGCGAAGCGGCGTAGTTCCTATATTATGAATGTAACGCCCTGTTAGTTCTCAGCACGAAGATTTATGCCCCTAAAACAGCCGCCAATGCAATGCAATTAGGCAACAATATACATTGCAGGCCTATTAAGCTTACATTGTAATCTACAACGAATGCAAAAATTATCAAATGCCTTGCATCATATTATTAGATTTATTATTATTTCATCATCATCATCGTCGTCGTCGTTGTTGTCATCATCAGCATCAGCATCATCATGTTGCACCATAGGCCGTGTGCTCGTAGATGTCCAATGGCAGCTTCATCTTCTTTCGCCATCCGTAGGCCTACTTGTCCTGCCCGAGGTGGTACAAGTTCTATAGTGAGCATGCTACCTACACAGTGGCCTATCCATGGATGGTCGTAATTTGAAAAGGATTAGATTTCTTAAACTGATGAAATAATACTAGACACTATTGTTTAATTATTGTCAACTGAGAATCAGCACTAATTAATTTAAACAAATCGGTTGTCCATTTGCGCAAGGAAAGCTGGCATTCCTGTTTCTTTTTGTAGAACATTCCTGATAAAGTGACAGACAGTCCTTCAGAACCATTGTTCATGAATATTACAAACCGAAATCGTTAAATAAAAGTTTTGATATTGATAGCAATAACTCACAATCGAGAGAATAAGAATAACTTGAGAACTGACTCTTATTAAACGTGATTGCTTTTCGTTTTAGATATAGATGAATGTCAGCAAAACATATGCGACAAAACAACGACAGATTGCCGCAGTACACCTGGCAGTTACAACTGCAGCTGCAAAGCAGGGTTCTTCAATTTTAACGGCTATAACTGCTCAGGTAAATTTACTATCAGGAAATGTAGGCTATAATAATTTTCTCGCCAGAACGACTGCTATCATTGGTGCACGCTGTACGAACCGTAAGAAACCTTTGTATCACCTGTATGCCTACTTAAATATGAGGCCACTATGCATCAGTTTCAGAAAATATGCTGGATGTTGGCTTACCATGTTGTTTGAATTGCAATGACTCAAAGTTGTAGCAGGCCTAGGCTACGTCTGTCGTTCACTTTTCTTTAGTATTTTATGTTGCTTTTAAAGGATTATTTGTTGAATTAAATTGGCTTACATTCGCTGCACTAATCGCGCTTTGTAATTGAAAACTGTTTGCTTGAATTGAAGGCCTTAATTAAAACCAATGTTCAGACATTTGCCCTCTATAATATAGAGGTCTGTCAGATAATATCTGACAGACCTGCTTTTTGAAAACAACTATGTTTCGCCGATTGAAATTCCTTTAATCCGTAAGCTTATAGCACAAGCTGCAGCAGAGAAAATGAATTGTATGTAGCCTATATCACGCTCTCTGTTAGCTCTTAACACGTTGATATTGCAGTAATCTTATAGATTGTCTGTTAGCAACGCAGACACCAATAGGCCTACAATCCTACAAGGCGATTATACATGAAATTATTATTTTTTTATCATAAGCGTCAGATGACAGTGCACAGAGTAATTTCAGAGTCAGTTTCTTGTTTCATATTATTATTCACAAATCGTTAATTAGTCATATTTTACTTTAAGATAGATGCAAAAACTAAACAATTAGAGAGGCATTTAAGCTATAACATTTCAATTTCTACCTTCAAGACTTTAAAACAAACAACGTGTAGGCTACACCCCAGAAGTGTGCTGAGCTACGTTCAAGTAATTATGAATGATACTGCATCCAATCAGAAGAGGTAGACCGAAGAGTTTAAAGCATCGGACAGTAATCTCCCGAGAAGGATTAAAATAATGAACTAATGTAAGGAAAGCTAGTTGTGATAAGTTTTCTGAGTACCTAGTTGATATGCGTGTGATATCGTCCATATGAAACATCACTCGGTCCTTGAGCTGGATATGAAATCGAACAATGATGTCGAGCGATCAGTTGGACTGAATTTCATGTATCATACTTTTAACGTCTCTGGGGTGGGCGACCTCCCGCGCCCCCAGGAATGAGAATTTGGCCCACCGAAAAAATCGAGACTTGTCGTTGACATGTAAATACGTGCCGTTTCCTCACCCTGGAAAAATGTGTAAATAAGCACCATTACCCCGAGAAAAATTACATGCTCAATATACCGCCCCCCCCCAAAAAAAAAAATCGATAGCTCTCGCGATTGCATAAAAGTAAAAAAAGGTCGTCAGAAATGTTCGGACAAAGGGTATCGTCGGTGTCTCTGGGTTTGCGGTTGTCTTCTGCTCAAAGCGGCCATTTCTCCGCCCCCACTCCTCACTGGATTCCCCTCTCCAAAGCAGGGGACTAGATTAAACACAGCCCGTTCATATAATGACTTGTAATCATACTGCGGGGTATCAGTTTTAATTAATTACGAAACCGCCGTAAAGAGTTACAAACGTTCCTCAGGCAACGGATGCTACTTCAGAATCACTGTTCACGAATAATCTGATAATATTATTACGACAAACCAAAATCGTTAAACAGAAAATCATGATGAAAATAGTCTGCAATTAAGCTTATAACTAAAATTTATAAACTTTGCAATTAATGTTCTTGCATTTGTCTCCATTGGGCTACTGCCAATAACACTAGAACAGTTTGTTTGGGAAATAATTAGTAATTGAAATAGCCTGTATCTCAAAATGTGAAAAGATTATATTATTCGTCCAGATCTGCTTGGGTCCCTGCCCCTCTTGGGGTGCCCCAGGGTTCCGTCTTGGGTCCGCTGCTGTATCTTCTCTATACTGCTGACATCTGCTCCTTACTATCATCTCAAGGGCTTCTGCACCAGCTATTTGCCGATGATGTGCAAGCCTACATCCATACCCATTCGGCTGACGCGGTGGCTGCTGTCAGCCAGATGTGTAGAAAAATGGATGTCCTCTCTCTCTGGATGGCCTTCAATAGGCTACTCTTAAATCCATCCAAAACACAGTTTATTTGGTTGGGTGGCCGTAGGCAACTCCAGGGTATTGACCTCTCACAACTTGCTCTGCTCTTTCCTCATATCTCCTTTTCCCTCACAGTTCGTGATCTGGGTCTCACCCTCGATTCTGAACTCACTCTGTCCCAGCATGTGAACTTGGTTGCTCGGAGTGCCTATTACCAGCTTCGTCAGCTTCGGGTGGTCTCCCGCTCTCTCTCTCTCTCTCTCTCTCTCTCTCTCTCTCTCTCTCTCTCTCTCTCTCTCTCTCTCTCTCTCACGACGCGGTTGTCGTCCTTGTCCACGCCTTTGTTACAAGTCGAATTGACAATTGTTGCTCCTTACTTGCTGGTCTTCCCATTGGGGTCCTGGGGCAACTTGATCGTGTATTGCGCTCCGCTGCTCGCCTTGTTGGGCGGCTTCCTAAATTTGCTCCTGTCTCTGCCTATATGCGTGATGTGCTGCACTGGCTGCCCGTGTCCCAGCGGATCTCATACCGCATTGCTGCTGTGGTCTCTCGCTGTGTCCTTGGCTGTGCTCCGTCATACTTGCGTGATCTTTGCTGTCCAGTCTCTGACGTTGCAGCGCTTCGTGTTCTTCGCTCTTCGGCTAGGGGTGAACTTCTGGTCCCGCGGGCCCGCTTGGCTATTAAGCAGCGCCGTGCTTTCTCGGTTGTGGGGCCTACAGTCTGGAACGACCTCCCGGTTACGCTTCGCTCTCTTCTTGTGGCCCATCCGGCTGGGTTCTACAGGTCTCTCAAGTCTTTTTTCTCTGCTCGTGGTTGGGCTGGGAGCGCCTCTGAGTAGTTTCTTGAAGGGGCGCTATATAAATGCTATGAATGACCGAATGAATGAATGAACGAATGAATCCGAATATCATTTTAAAATAGGCCCTAATAGGCCTAGAGGCTAATTTTCGTTTATTCAACAGTCCGGTTGACAGACTGAAACCGGTTAGAATATACAGTTATGCAGTACGAACAAATTACGTAACTGAAGCAATCAGGCCCGCCGACAGAAATTCCGGGCCCCTGGGCTGAGCAGTCACGGACCCCTAAACTATCTTCTTGCTTTTGACCAAAATTTTAATAAAAACAATTAGATATAACAAAAGGATGGGTAAGAATGACCGATAGCCTACTGCATACATTGATGATTTAAATCAGTTTTTGATGTTAAGAATTTATTTTCAAATATTATTGTTATCAAAAACCAGCCTTTCTGTGTTTAGATGCAATAGTATCGTTTATAATAACCTGGCAGTTCTCCATTAAATTATTTGTCTGCGAACCTTAAAAATGAACTTATAAAATGCTCTTTCTTCATCACCTAGAAAATTGATCGGGTGTCTTATTGTGTCGTTTCTTATAATATTATAGGCCTAGTAGCCTATAAACGGTCTCAATCGTTTGTGTAGGCTAGGTACGGGCCCTAGCTGGCGGCACTTAGAGTGACAGGATAAAAAAACTAAGCCATTTTTACAGCTCTACTTAATTTCAACATTTTCTTAAGTCTTGTTTACAATGTCATCTTTTGGAATAACGATGCTAACGTCACAAATTTCAATTTCATGCATTAAGGTTATGATCACTAGAATCAACCGATGTGTATAGGACTGATTACAGGCTCTGATTTATCTTCTTTCGAGATTTCGATTTGAAATAGCATTTAGCGTGCGACTACCAACGCTTGCCTTTTCAAACTTATTCGCTTGTTCTTTTCGTTTTTGTGCTCCAAATTTATGTTTATATTCCATCGTTACTAAATAAATTTATCATTATTTTATTGATTTTTTATACTTATGATTGAAATCGGACAATGCATAATTTAATAGAAGAGCGCTCTGAGCGTTCTGAGACAGAAGTGGAAGTGTTAGGCCTAGTGGGCAAAACTCTAATAATTAAAAGGTAATTGACAGTTTCTTGAAACTTAAGCAGTAAGCTTATACTGTTGCTGTTTTGTGACAGTAATAATGTTATTAGGCTATATTTATTATATAAAACTCAATAAATCATACAGTTTGCAAAGTCTAAGTCACTAAGTCGAATTATAAGTGATTATAGGCATGGACTGCAATCAGCATATGAAACATTAAAATTCAGTGTAGCCGGGCCCCCTCCGGGCCCCTAAAAGTCGCCGGGCCCCTGGGCATTTGCCCCTTTGTCCCCCCTCTCGGCGGGCCTGGAAGCAATTCACAAGAATTATAAATCACAGAAGACATGAATGACAAATTTGTTACCATGACAGGTGCACGCTCTGTGTATTTTAATTACCGCTAAGGAATGAAGGAAGAGCTAAACCCAAGAATCTAGCTACGTGATTCGAACCGCGTACTGTGAGCACTTCAATTCAGAGCGCTATCCATTATACCAACCCCTAATTAAAATTAATTAATTAATTACGGCCACGTCAATAAGGAAATTGCTGACGCAGAAAAGTTAAGAGTGTCTCGATCTGTTACTTCATAGCATAATATTATACATTATCTTGTCCATCGAACATGAAGACTTGTATGAGACAGCAGAATTATCGGTTGCTTTTAAGTTAATCAGTCAGTTAGTTCATAAAATTTTTAAAGGAAAAATATATTTTTTTAAACACATACTCAGGCCTAATTGAAATTTGGATGTAATTTCTTCTTTTGTAACCAGACGTTGACGAATGCAGCATGAATGTGTGTGATAATGACACGACGACATGCATTAATACGATTGGAAGCTACAACTGTTCGTGCAGAAGCGGATTTCATGCACACAATACCACAACATGCACAGGTAGGCCTAAATACACAGCTTGTAATGAAAAAAGACATGCTGTATTGATTTCGGAAGTTGAATCTAGTTGAGCAACATGAAATCCTATTCAATGCTCAACACTTATTGTATCAATACAGATGTATGACTATGGAATAGATCTGATATTGAAACTGATCAGATAATTATTTTCAAACCATCAAATTTACTGTTATTAAATTGACAACAGAGTATAATTGGGTTCTTGTGTTTTTATTAATTTAGTTATATTGGATGTAGATCTACATTTGCGCATGCAATGATAGCATTTCTTCCTTGCTTTGGAAGACCGATCCTAGGAGTTAGTGCTTTACACTTTACAGACTAGCGAGTACTAACAGTTATAGGAAACAAACGCAGCTGATTGGTAAAGTGAATCACGAATTTTTTATGCAGACATAGATGAATGTCAGCAAAACATCTGCGACAATTCGACGACAAATTGCTACAATGCAGCTGGCAGCTACGCTTGCATATGCCATCAAGGGTTTGGGAGTTTTAATGGCCGAAACTGCACAGGTAAATTAATGTGTTTTATAAGCCTATTAGTGATTTGTAGAGTAAGTATAGTTTCTTATATTCTTTAAAAAACTGACTATAATCTCAATGAACCCGTAATTCCGTGATCTTAAACTTAGCTAGTGACTAGTTATGTTTAAAATGGCTTCTTACAGTTAAACAGCCGCCAGCTAAGCATGCTAGGAAAGATGGACTAAGTTTCTTTATCCGAAGTTGGTGGATTGAAAATAAGTACTCTTTTTTATTTATACATGCACATTGCACAATTGCACATCTGTAGGCCAACACATTCTGTACACGCGTGTAGGCCTATGTATGAATTTAGAAATTCTATTTATGCTAGCATACATAATATCAAGCATAGATGTAAAAAACGATGAAAAGAAAATAAAAAACGGTAAAAAACGTCGTTTTTTTCGAAATAATAAAAAACGACAAAAAAACGATAAAAAACGGAAACGGAAAATAATTTGCCTTTGTTACATCTGAAATTTCATTCTCAGCTTACAAACCTTAATTGCTTAGGCAATTTTGTTAAGAAACTGCAAATAACACAACTTTATTATTAGGCCAAAATAATTGGTATAAGTAACATTAATTAATAGTATATGATTAACTCAAGCCATGCTCCGCCCCACATTAATAACGTTCTCTGTTATTATCACAGTTATTTTTCTTATAACTTTCATTTAACAAGAAATTCGGACAAATTAAAGGTATTGAAATCTTTTCAAATTTAAATTGTACACATAAGTCCACATTATAAGTTTATACTGATCGACATAACGCAAATAAAATTTTACCAGAAGCAAAAACCACAGATGTTTACTAAATTATATATTGTACATTATTTTGTGCTTAAAATTGCTACTTATAAATATAAATAATTATGCCCAAGAATTTTAGATCAAAATAACTCTTAGAAATTTCATTTCGTGTAGGGATCTACTACATGTAGGCTATTTCTCAAAATTATGACTTAAACAATTACATAAAGACTCTATAGTTAGCTGCATCCTTGAGAGTACGGTGAAAACGTATGGAATATCGGACAAAAATTAAATTAAGGAAAATAATATTAGACAGTAAATAATTAAATAAAGTTACATAAAAATCGAAAAAAACGATAAAAAACGATGGGAAAAATAAAAAACGAAAAAAACGACGTTTTTGGGGAGAGAATAAAAAACGAAAAAAACGTTTTTTACAACTATGATATCAAGTGTAGGGCCTAATATTAAATTTGCACCTGCGCATGCAGAAATGCATAAATAGGCCTAACCTTGTTATTAGGCTATATCGAAAGTAGTTTGTCCTTTATTTTAAACAAGTTCTACTATTCTACATGTTCTAGAGTTCTACTCAGTTTCAAAATAATAAATTTTTAATCCAATTCCAATGCCTTATTAGGTGTTCTGAATCCCAAATCGCAGCATAATTAAATATTCGTGTTGTTGTTGTTTAGTGGTTGAAGCAAACACCGGAGCAGTTGTTGGGACAATTGTTGGTTCTCTACTTGCAGTGGCTGTAGTTGTGACGATAGCATTTGCCTTTTTGTTCTTTTGCAGGTAAATAGATTCTACATCAGAAATAAATGTACTTATAGCCTTATTGACCTATTGATTACCTCGACAGTGTGTTGATTGTCGAATTTATCCAACATAAATAAAGAGATAAAGATACCATGAGTATTAAGATAGCGACATTGCCAGAAGGAATTGCTACATGCTTAACGACACTGCCATTTCGAAGATGATTAGTGTCGCCACGCCATTTAGGTCCCCGTGGACGGACCGTGCTAGCCCGAGATTTTGAATCTCTGAAACAGCCACCTTCGGGATTCGAACCGCGGTCCAAATTGCCAGAAGGCATTAGTGTAGGCTATATGTAGATTGGGTCAGGTTAGGTTGCGACAGTTACTATACCTCATTGCTTTGTAATTATTGCGGTTCACTGACATTTGAACGGACAACACTGCATGTGGAACGGCGACTGTAAAACGGTGTATTAGATGACCGATAAGACTGTTGAACGGCTGGACTGATGGACCAGGGTCCAGTGCAAAGTTTGTAAAATTTAAAAGCAATCCATATACGAATCTCGTTCACTTTTCGGATCACACTTTGGCAAGGGTGGAAGCAACAGCCAGTAACGGATGCGTTAGAAAATGCCTTAAAAAGGTGTTGATGGCTTCCTTCTCGAAATCGACGAAGATCTTTCGTGGGTTTGATAGTGCAGTGAGACGACGGACCTTCGTATGTTTCATGTATTTGTAATGAGGAGGCAGCAAAGCCCGACAGGATTTAGCCCCAGATCCAAAATAAAATATATCGTATAGACTAACGTCTCTCTGTCTCTATATCTGTCTTTGTCCCTGTCCCTGTCCCTGTTCCTGTCTGTCTCTCTGTCATTATCTCTCTGTCATTATCTCTCTGTCATTATCTCTCCGTCATTTTCTCTGTATCTTTGTCTCTGTCTCTCTCTGTCTTTCTCTCTGTCTGTATGTCTCTCTCTCTCCCTCTCTGTTATTCATCGCTCAACTTGGCAAGTCATACATGAAACTATCAACATCAACATAGACCAACAATATACATGTAGCATACGACAATAAAAAACAAAGTACAGGTCGTGGTCACCACTTTTAGTGAAATGTTCCACAAGTGGAACATTAGGCACTAATGGGTTAAAATAGACAGAAAATTTCAATTCAATTCAATTTACTTCCTGAACCATCATAATACAATTATGACAGTGAACATCATGATTAGCACTATTTGTTGCTGACTTGATGTTGCATATGCGTATGTTGACAGACGCAGAAACGGAACTCAAAGTGGATGTTGCAAATCACGGGCGGCACTAAATCCATTGCATGGTCAGATGATAATAATATTATTATTATGTTTGACGGAAATTATCTTAATGACGAAATGTATTTCATTCTCCAATAATCATGTAAAGTTCCTGTTTGCTTTATTCAGTATATGCCGGCCTTTCTTTTATTATTCTGAAATGAGATTGGCGTTAACGATTTTAATAAACTTTAAAAATTGATTAGGCCTAAGCACGTTAAGGATATAGTGTCCTAGTAGTATTTATAACTCTAAAGAATAATGTCCCAAACTACCCATCACAAGGTAGCCTTGGTAGCTTATTTTATGCCTGAGTCCACAACTTCCACAAGTGCCATATTCTTATAGCTTAATTGGAGTTTATGTTTCCTTTTTTAGGCATTGGCATAGATTAGATGACTTCGGGTATTTTATTGTAGAAAACATTTCAATTGACGCCTTACAACAAGAATCCTGCTACGGTAATTCTTCACCAGTAGCAGTCAAAGAATTGCCAAAAGTTATTCAGCATAAACTATCAACACAAGGCGTCCTGGATAAAGAATTTAAGGCAAGTGCAACAGGATGGCATTTTTACACAGCATTGGAGCTCGGTATTGTTACCGTGGATATATAGATCTATTGTCAATGAATAATATGGCGAGGTGGCACTTTAAACAGACAAATTGCAGGCCTAAATGGCACTGTCAGTATCCTACGTAAGTGCAGCTGCAGAGTGAGTACAGACTATTTTGCTGTCAAACAAAGGGCAACACACGTTGTGCTCGAGTTGAAGTGGTTAATATTGTGGCGGTCGTCGGGTCGGACAGGCTTACCAGGAATGACCTTACCCTAAACCGTGTTAAATTCTCGGGGTCTGGCTTCCCTAGTCTAGCAGAAGACTGACGTTCTGGTTTTCATAACACTTTTCTTAACGATGAAACTGACGACTGCATTCAATCACGAACAACAAAATCAACTGTTTAAATGTCCGTAACTGTCTTTCACCGACGAAAAGTTCGTAGCTGCCTCTTACTGACGATAGCGACGAGTTTAAAACTAAGAGTTCGAAATTAACCTTCATCGACCTATAGCAGCGAGTTAAGCTAAAAGTCCGTAGGTCTATTAACTTTTATCGACGAGAGCAACGAATTAACTGAAAGTTCGTAATTGTCTTTCGACTCAACTTACTCAACGACGAACTGTCCTGAATTCAATCGCAACTTCAATCGCAACTTAAACGACGAACTAACTTCCGATTGTCTGATCGACGAGATGACTTTTCTCGGACTCGGTCTTCATTCGACTGACGACGACTTCCTTCGATTCGATTCCCTTTCACGACTGTCAGACTGCATGCGAACGAACGAACGAATGAATGAATGACGGCCTTTTCTTCTTTCTTCTTTTATAGGCCTCCAGCCTGGTTCGGAGGAGCAGGCAGGTAGCCCTGACGAACAGGTTCAATTCAGCAGCGAGCGTCCTGAAGAGGCCGGTTCTGGCGAGCAGCTCGAAGAGGCTGCTAGCTGCTCGGAGGGGCCGTAGGCAACCCGAACAGGCAGACAGGCGGCTCGGAGGGGCAGGTTCGAGCGGGCAGCTCGAGAAGCAGCGAGCGGCTCGGAGGGGCAGGTTCGACTCGAGCAGGCAAACAGGCGGCTCGGAGGGGCAGGTTCGAGCGGGCAGCTCGAGAAGCAGCGAGCGGCTCGGAGGGGCAGGTTCGACTCGAGCAGGCAAACAGGCGGCTCGGAGGGGCAGGTTCGAGCGGGCAGCTCGAAGAGGCAACGAGCGGCTCGGAGAGGCAGGCTCGCTCCGAGCAGGCAGAAAACACACACACAGCAAAAAAATTAATTCCTCCCGCCAAACTTCCACAATATTAATGTGTAATGTCTTGAGTTCAGATAAACAATAATAGGCCTAATTATTATTAGGCAGTATGCTTCTTTTCATTAATGGCGATTGTCAATAACCACTAAACTGTATTAAAATGCACAGTGATGTTGATTTGAGAAAACACAGAAACTCTAGGTATTTTGTTTTTCCCTCAGCTTGTACCGATGGAAACTAAAGACCCGTCAACTGTTGGGAAAAACCGAGATCTTAAGAAGAAGAACCGATTTCGAAACATCGTTCCATGTAGGCTCTTATAAAGACATTCCTTTAAATATGATTTGCCAGTAGATTGGAACAGAAACCCGTACACAAAAGCACAAGAACTGCCATGGTTTAGTCTCCGGTCATTAATTTTGCTTCAATCGTACCTTCTCTTTGGAATAGCCGACGCTCTCTCCTTCTGTTCGATCTTCCATTCTTTCTGGCAGTTGGTCCATTTTCTTCGCTCTTCTCAGAATCTGCTTTTCTCAAAGAACCTTGCATACTTGCATAGGCTACAGGGAACGCTTATGAACGGGTCACCCTAATTGACGCTCCTTACAAATGCTCACTTACAATAAAGTACAATAATATTACAGTTGCCGTGAGCAACACTTTTTCTGGCGTTAAACATTAAAATCTACTCATTCGCAATTTAGCGATTTTTGATTCGCTTTGTTGTATTATGTTGAGTGGACTGTCCGTTAACTTTTACTCCACCCAGTGCCGGCGCTAGGGTACCTGAGGCCCCCCCCCCCAAAGAAAATCTCGAGGCCCCCCCATACCTTGAGCTGTCATCTCAGCAAAATTTCTCATAATATAAGTGCTGAAAAAAAGACTTCAATAAATATTCCATCCCAATTGTTATTTTTTTTTGAATTTCCATGCTGTAATGGTAGAAATTTTAAGCTGTCCTCTTTACAAAAATAGCTCTTTTTCATTGCTGTTAGTCGTGGTTTAGGACTTCAGAGTGTCACTCTCCATTGTTTAAATTTATCCGATTTGCCAACTGTAATGGCAGCATTTATAGGCTGTCATCTGAACAAAATTGATCATTATTGATGGGCAGTGGATGATACTTATGAAATATTTCTGAAATATTGGGGATACAAGAATTCCGTCCGAACCACAAATTGTGGGGCCATGCCCATGGATGTCCACACCCCCAAGTCTCCTCTTTGGTTGAAGGATAATGCTCTATTGGTTTGAGTAATATAATTTTGTATGCTTTGCGTTAAAACATAATTCGGTGCGTGGTTTCAGAATTGAACAGTTATGAAAGGTATAATTTACCAGCTACATTTGAGGCCCCTTGCAAACTTGAGATCAGACACATACCAAGGACATATGGGACCATACACAGGCTTTAATGTTTGAGTCTCACGCAGGTTTTATTTTGAGGCCTCATCCAATTAGCAATTAGAATAAGTTACAATTTATAAGCGTTGTGTTTGAGAAAGTGGACGAAATTGCCTGAGTTAGTTTAAATGGCTTTATACTTACGCCCAAAATCAGTATGGTATTTGCATTAGGTCTGCTATGGCAGTGCCATATGGTTAGTTGAGACATGCACCAGAACGGATCTGCACTGTCACAAAATTAATAGGCATAATGACCAGCTAAATTTTGGGGCCCCTTTCAAACTCTAATGGCTTTATACTTACGCCCAAAACCAGTACGATATTTGCATTAGGTCTGCAAGGACAGTGCCATATGGTTAGTTGAGGCATGCACCAGACCGGATCTGTACAGTCACAAATAGGCATAATGACCAGCTAAATTTGGGGGCCCCTTTCAAACTCGGGGCCCACCCAATTGGGGGGTACGGGGGGTGCTAGCGCCGGCACTGACTCCACCTAGTGTAACTAAGCTTAATTTTTCGCTCGTTGAGGCATTATTATTTTTTAGTCAATCCAACTTCTAGTTTGGCAAGAATCATTCTCATCCACCAAGCTTCTACTTAGGCAAGAATTCGTTTCATCAATATGGCCTACCGCTTCTAATTCGGAAGCAATTAGGCCTACTTGTTATCAATATAGGTCCAACTTTTATTTAATTAAAAACATTATTGTTTATCAATCCAGCTTCAAGTTCACCGAGATTGTTTTAATAAATTCCACTTTCATTTCAGGAAAATTATTGTCATCAGTCCGACTTCTAGCCTGTTTAGCCAGAATTGTTTTCATCTATCCGACTTTTAGACCAACGCTGAAACCCATGCAATGGCAAATAATTAATAACGCTAAAGCGTAGGCCTACATCGAATGCAGCATCATGACGGGTTTTGTGAGGGGGGGGGCGAGGACGAGGAAGGCGAGGATATATTGGATCGACAACGTCCTGAACTGGGCTGGACTTATAGGTTCTGACTTAATGAGCGCGACAAGGGACAGAAGACTCTGGGCATTAAAGGTCTATTCATGTAGCCAATCGTCGCGATGCGACGATGGCGACATGACTTGACATGAAGCGTACGTTTACCTTACCTAACTTAATACGATTAAACCAACTGTGTGTTGATTTTGATATCATTATGATAGGGAAATGCCATTAGCCTATACATGTAATTATGAATACTAATTATGTTCTGCAATAATTATGGCATAACATAATGATGTCTAATTGTCTATCCCATTGCCTTTCACACACAAATCTCGCCGAGTAATACAGCAGCGCTAGGAAATGAAAGGAGTCCGTAATTTTATATTATGGTTTTAACATAACAATAATAATTATTATTATATTATTATGTCTACATATTGCAGAATCAGAATTTCTGATTCCAATGTGTGTTTTCTGTATGGAGATATATAGCACGCAATATTAATTAATATTAATGTATGGAAAACTATGGCTTACGAGCGTTTAAATGATTGTTAACATTTCAGATGATAAAAATCGAGTAATTTTATTACAAGTCGGTGGTATCGCTTTATCGGACTACATCAATGCCAGCTTTATCAAAGTAAGTCAAAACAGTACACTCAGATATGGGCTTTGTTAATCTAAATTTGATAGAACTATACATTATGTGCCGCTAGGTCACTTTCTGAAATATAGGCCTAGTGCTTGGCACCGTAATATGGCAACGACGTTGAAACAGATCTGATGAGCATAATAGTTCACAACGTGTTTTGAAAGCACGTATAAGAATACATTCTCTCATACCGGTAAAAAAAAAAGAAAATTCATCATTTACATAACATTATACTTAGTGCTTTTGTGAACAACCTGGTTTGAGATACCTGCCTTTTTTAGTCATGTCCATGTGTTATTTCAGGGCTACAGAGACAGAGATAAACTAATTGCTACGCAAGGTATGAATTTATTCGTGGTCTGCCTGTCATATTTTCTTGCATGCTCTATAAGTAATTTACAAAATGGCACTGCATTGATAATTATATTCTAAGATTACAATCTTTACTCAAATTGAAGTCTTAAGAGAATCGAACAGTGTAGAACTGTAGATTTAATATGCTAAATGCATGGAAATTTAACAGTTTCTTCATGAAACTAAGACAAATTGGTCTGAAAATTTGACCTTATTTAACCATTTCTTTTTCATGAGTTGATTTTTCAAATTAATTTTTTTTTCTCTTAAATTTATTCTGATGGTTTCCTGTGCGCTAATTTATTCTATACAACCAGGACCTGTGTCAGAAACCATCAATGATTTCTGGAGAATGATTTGCGAAAAGGATGTCTGCGTCATTGCAATGATAACGGATTTGAAGGAAAACAACAAGGTTTGCAATTTCTTTATTGCTACTAAACATTAATAAATTGCCTTCACCTTTTGTAAGCATTATGTAGGCTATCTTTCTAACTATCTAGGCCTAAAAATTTCTTATATCGCACATTCAAGATAACCATTCAGAGGCTCTCCCTACCCGAGTCTGCATGGGCGCATCATATCATCACGATAATATTATTATTGTATGGGTCTTTACTAATAGGAACATAGCAGATGAAAATTTAATTTAAAAAGCCTGAAGAGGCTAACAATTGCGCTATTTAAATGGAACGTATATGCAAGCCCATCTATAATCCGTAAAGGAGACTGTGCGTATGCATGTACGTATATTTGTCCAAAATGCACGCCCACAGTTTTACAGCTATTGACCTCAAACCTCGCAACTAGACAAAGAACCAACATGAACATCCAGTGAAGTGTTTTGCGAAGCCCCTTCACCATGGAGAGGGGATGAACAACTGCCACCACCCCGCCCGCCACTGTGGGGCGAGGAGGAGGCTGGGTGGGGGGGGCGAAAAGCAAAGATATCACCGTCAACTCCGGTTAGGGCCACAGTTTCGCACCGATTCACCTCAAAGCCTTCGGCTGGACAGAGTGCCACTATTATCACTCCACCCCTACCCAGCCCCAACCGGCCTGCAGTTTAATTGCTTACTGGTGAGTAGGCCTATAATTAATTATCCATGTACCGATTGTACCGGGTATGTAGTCTTCGAAAAGTTGCGTAATGTTTGCTTTTTAAATCTGTGACTTTGAAGAATAAATGCGCGAAGTATTGGCCAGACATTGGCAAGTCTCTTTCCTGCAATGGAATTACTATCAGTACAACGTCAGAATATTTATGGAACGGCTATACATCGAGACACTTTCAAGTGGCTAAGGTAATCTATGCGTATTATATTTTCTTTTTGAGTCTTAGAAACTGATGAAGCAGAGTCAATCTATAATAAGCTATAATTCGTTGCTGAACTGATATACTACATTTATCGGAACCAAAACTTAATTGTAGACTGAAGAGGCTCTGCGAATAGACGTGGCAATGGGGCAAGAATGGGGCAATTTTTTGCAGTCTCCACTCTCCATGTCAACGAAAGTTTTATTATATAAGAATGAAAATATGCTTAATAGACACATTGTCAATATCAACTAAGTCTTACTGCTTTACTATGCTTGTATTTCGTGTGAATATCATGTGATAATCTTTGCCATGGGTAATTACTTTGTTCCAATAAAGTGCAGAACTGCCACTAATATTTATTTATAGCCATTATTATCCGTGTTGAGCAAAGAGATTATGACGGTAGTCGCTATGTAATTACTGATAGGTCTAATCACACAATGCGAGTTTAAAATATTATAGATAACAACTAAGGCCGAGCTAGAGTCCCCTGTCTCATCTGATCCTCCACCCTCCAATTCCCGGCACAGATGACATCCGCCTTAGTAGCTGTTCCGCCCCCCTGATCCTATGGTAACTCGACCCGAACCATCACGGATTAGCCTACTCTCACGGACAACCCTTCTAACTCAACGCAGTGCTCGTGAATAAGCTGGTGCCTCGCGCTTGGCTTTCGAGTGACGTTTTAGAAATTTCGAGTTTACGATTACGATTACGAGTTATCTGAATATTGATTAATAATTATAATTAATCAATATTCAGATGACTCTAGCTCTGCTTTATTTGCCGTTAGGTAGTTGGCACAAAATAAAGTCTCACACGATATAAGTCTCCTCAAGCAGAGTCTCCTCTGGCTGAAACTTTGTATTGGAATAAATTTATCTGATATAAAAGTACATAGGCCTAGGTCTATGCACGTCATTAATATTTCTTTATAGCCTAAGCTATAAACTGAATTAATTCCCGATATCGATTAACTTCAGGATTCTAAATGTTGGGAAGTAACACAATGGCATTTCCTTTCATACCCGGATCATGGAGTTCCTGAGGACGTTGCAAAATTCATGACTTTTCTGAAAAAAGTTTGCAGCTCCAAGTTGCCAGGAAAGTACACAGTAATTCACTGCAGGTCAGTCCCATGTCTAAGGAAAGAGAATGAAATATCTAATAAATTCCAATAAAAAAATCTGCGTAATCGTTGTCTATTAAGTATAACTTGTCAACTTCAGGTGATTGATGCACAATTGCACATGCATGTAGGCCTATTTGAGTTTGTATATGTTTATCAAAAACAATAAATAAACGGAGAATTCTGAAGTGAGTTAAGTCATCCGTCACTGCCTTTATCCGTCGTTATCCTAAAGATGTAAACCCGATATAATTATTTACGAAATGCCACATTGAGCGTTGTTGCATGTACATGTATGTTGGTAATTGCATTTCTTATGGAACTGGATGAATTCCAGCATTTATTTCGCTATTGGCATAAAATATAGAAATTCAGTATTTTTAGTGCTGGGGCTGGAAGAACCGGAACTTTCATAGCCATAGACTATCTCATACAGCAAGGAAATGATAGCGGTGGAGTTGACATATTGGGATGTCTTCAAAGTCTAAGAAGTCAGAGACCACAGATGATACAGAATCTGGTAAATTAGCAGTATATATTCTAGCCTGCATGTTTCGCCTATGATTTTAAATAGTTGACCGAAGGAGTTATTTTTAAGTACCATTATAACTATTACTTTGACAATAATTGATCAGGTAAGTACACACATAATCAATGGTTTCTTTAAGAAACCGCCTTCGGGTTTCTTAATAGGGCCATTGTTAAAAATGGACGAAGAAAGTTAATTATGGATCTACAAGCAAGAATTCTTGGGTAATTTTTTGGGGGTAACCTAGCTGTTTGATTATGTTACATTATTACCAATTCTACGAAGTGAACTATAAATAACTCACATTATAGCCTAGATAGCGCAATATTGCAGATTGGAATAATTCAGGTTCGCCTACAAAGACGCATCGGTGGATTAAGTATAAGGTTTAGAGAAATTAGGGAAAAGGCAGGTCACAGTTGAGCAATGAGCACGCATTTAAGTAGACGCATAGGCCTATAGGAAGACCATTACGCTTCATACACAGGCAACCGGCAAATTTCTGAAAGCATGTGTGCATGTAAATTGTAATGTAAGCTTATATGCTAAATACAACGTAGTTGTTAACGTTTGTACGGATACAATAGAAATCCGCGGCCCGCCTTAATTTTAAAGCACATGATTTTTTATGCTTCTAATTGCACGCAGGAACAATACGAATTCGTTCATACAGCTCTGCTGTTTGAGTATACAGTCGGAGCTACCAACATAGCTTGCAGCAGCTTTGGTAAAAAATTTGCTGAACTTCAGAAAAGGGACCTTAGCACTGGACGTAGCAAGTTAGAAGCTCAGTTACAGGTTTGATTTGCAAATTATCCTCATTTCTGCATTGATATTGGGTAATCAACGTAGGCCTACACTCACAAAACAGTATTATCTTGTCGCTGATATCAGCATTGAAATCATTCTTTCGTTATCATTTGCTGCCATGGAGACTCTTCAACAAAGGTCATTTCGCATCCTGTATTTACACACTCTTCGAGTTTGTTATTTAGCCATGAAGCAGTGCAACACATTGATAGTTCTACGTTTGCCCACAGACCTACAATAGAATCATTACTGTAGTTAAATCTAAATTAAAGAAAGAAAGTTAATATTGCGCTTCATAAAAAAATTTAATATTGCATTTCTATATTGTTACTGCTAGACGTCTCGTGTGGTTTACTTATCGAAGGGTTGAATAGATATGAAAGGATTAGGCTATTCAAGTGAAATGGATCAATAATTAATTGTAATGAATTACACAAATCATCAGCACAAGTCTGATTTCGATTTAAATCAAAAATGCTGGTCTCAAAATGTCATCATCTTAGCAGGTAAAATGTGGATCTGATATTAAGGAAAACAGATCAACTTAAGCGCCTGGATGGACTACTTAAATTATCAGGACTGCAGTGTGGACGCTAAGAATTGCCCATTTCAATACACCGTTTTGTCACATAAATGAATGAAGAGCCCGATCTTGATCAACTCTTGTTGCTATCTTTGTCTTGGATTGAGCAGCATATGGGATTAATAATTATAGACACTTAATTCGGGACAAGGGCCACTTCAAGAATAAATTAAATTAGGTCTAGCTGCTCTAGCATAAAAGAAGAGATTAGAACTGATTGCCAGATTTCGGACAATCATTTTTGAAATGTTATGATAGGACCACGAGGTCACATTTAAGCGAAAATGTTTAGCCTATAGCCCAGTCAAATGTTGCTTTCTTTTGCCTCTTTCCTCAAGTCGATAAGGACTGCATTCGAGAAGATAAATTATTAAACAAAATTACCATAATCCTATTCCGAGCTCCTTTCAAGTTCAGAAAGTAAATTGGGAGAAAATGTCAATGTCTCAGTCAAATGTTTTATTTGCTTGATTCTTTCAAACTTTATTTCGGGCCGATGAAATCTTCCTATAACAAGAGGAAGAAAGACAAGAAAGGCCTATTGAACTAGAGAATGGAATGTTGCTTTTAGAACCTTGAAGACAGGAAAGATCACAAGTCAGCAGAAGGTAGGAATTTTACATTAAGTTTTCGGACATTAATTTTTTGTGTGTCATGCATGTCTTAATTTGATCTAGATCTCCTCTCTGTAAAACTTCTTAAACGGGCTAAATCACCTAATTTGTGACTTAGGAAGGCTGGCTATTTTAGGCTATATACAATCTAAGGTGCAAAGTTTCCATGTTTGCAATATATTCGACCTAAGCTACAAACACGGAAACCTTAAGTTAGATTGCTGCTTGCATAAATTATAATCTAAAGTTGAAGCAGAAAATTAAATTCGACTCGAAATCGCCCGTTGTCTTGCTTTCATAGAACATTAAATTTTACAAACACGGAAACCTTAAGTTAGATTGCTGCTTGCATAAATTATAATCTAAAGTTGAAGCAGAGTATACTAAAATTAATGCACTACAGTAGGCCTCAGACAGCATTTTTAAACGCCACTAACGATGACAATAGACAATTAAATTCGACTCGAAATCGCCCGTTGTCTTGCTTTCATAGAACATTAAATTTTATTGCAGCAGTTTTTCATGTATGTCGTCTGAAGCCCAGACAGTATTTATTTTTTGAGAATTATTGTCTTATATACCTCGTTTTGCTGAATCATTGTAATCATTAATAATGACACAGCGTGATAGCTTCAATTGAATCGAATTGACGGTAAATAAACAATGATGTTAAATTGAGTACCTATAGATAATTTTGAGTATTGTGCTTTTCGTGCAAATCCTAATTAACATTTTAATTGTGAAAACAAATTGATTTGCATTTCTAACATTAGATTACTGAAAAATTTACGTTTCAGGCAAAATTCATGTTTTATCGAAGTCTATTGATAAGCGCAAACTCGCTGAAATGAATGTGACGATGATCCAGGTTTGTACTGTAGCTTGTGAGTTATATTTGCGGTTTATGGGAGGTGCTTCATCGCCTCTTCAGATGTTAAACTCATGAAATGTCTTCCTGGGAAACACAATATACATTATACAGTTTAATTTTATCGAAGATTAATCGCTTTTACAGAAGGCAGTGTAGTCTATACTAATAATCATTTATTGTCATGTGAATGAGCATCATTGAGCATGACATTGCGCCCAACTTGTAACTGAAGACATAATATGCCTAAATATTATTTAGGGCCTACGAATACTTTGTGCATGGGGCGCGGTGGTGTAGGGGCATGTTCGGTGCCATGAAACCGATAGGCTGCGGGTTCGAATCCACCTCAAGCCGCCAAGTAGGGACACTGAGTAAGTCCTTCACTCGCAATGGGGGCCCGGTTGGTGCATTGGATTACACATTGACATGGAGATCAGTGGAGCTGAGTTCGATTCCCGAAACACCTTTGGACAGACGTGCTTTGTAGGCTGCTATTAGCGCCGTTGTAGGTCATAATTTTTTATTGCAGGATGTCTGTTCTATTGGTAGTTAAGATTGATGTTAATTAAGATAGCTGCGTATAACTGTGTACTGTAACCGGTTGCGGTCTGTCAACCGGATTGTTGAATAAACGAAAATTATACATAAAATTAATTGCTCATGCGCTTTGGCGTGAAACTCTGATTCAGTGTCAGCGCTGCAGTCGGGAGCGCCTCTGATTAATCTTGAAAGGGCGCTATGACATGACATTGTGTGCATACGTACCTAAACAATGCATTATGATACATACCTACAATCATACATACATACATACATGCATACATACATACAAATGTCATACATACATACATACACATACAAACATGCATACACACATACATACATACATGCATACATACATACATACATACATACATACATACATACATACATACATACATACATACATACATACATACATACATACATACATACATACATACATACATACATACATACATACATACATACACACACATACATTCATGCATACAAAGGGGTCTCCATACTTTCGCAACCATTCTATTATGCCCACTTGAACGACGATATAATTAGGCTAATTTAAATGTTTTCATGCAGATACTCATTGCCCCGTCATCTGCTGAATTTTAGAGTTTCATTTTAGAAATTTAGAATTTACTATTGCAATATTTTAAACGTAGGCTACTTATGGACACACATTACGGTAGTTTTAGTTGCTGTTGTCTTGCAGGGTTGGAAAGAAAAGGATGCGTTCATTACTTTGGAATTTCCGCGTTCCTCGACTATAATTGACTTTTTCTATTCGTTAATTAAAGAGCTCAATTGCACCACTGTTGTGTTTTTGGACGGAGAATTGGTGAGATATTTTTTCGTATTTTTTCCGTTCTGTCCAACGCTATTTAAATTACCTCTTTCTGATGAGACTTTACCACTCTATTGCCATCCTTCACCTAACTAGAGTAATACACCAGGCTGTAAGAAGCTCTTTATTTAGCACAATGTTTTTAGTATGCGAACGTATACAGTAACATCCGCTCCATGTTGGTATTCCTCATGTACAAAACATGCACAAATCATTATGTCAGCGTAAATGATTTATTTATTGACTACATGCTTTAGCTATATTTAAGGCAAGATGAGCATCTACTGAAAGTGCTGTTTCTGCTGCACGTCTTGTTTTAACCGACAATAATCCATGGGTTGATATCCCTGCTTTTAGAAATCTCAGAATCTTCATATTTTGGCCTAAAGCCTAGCTATTGCATCCACTTCAGAGTTCTTAATGGGTCCACACGTTCCTATGTTTTGGAGATGCTTGTTTAAGGAAACTCTGGAGTCTGGACTAAACTATTCTCCACCATCTTCCCCATTCTAAAATAAGACCAAGAGAAACATGCGAATAAACACAATTGAGGAAGTTTTATTTCATATCAAGTGGACAGTCAGAAGGCATTTAATTGCGTGCAGTAGACCTAATCTTAGCCGACGCTCTGTTTAACAAATAACAAGACTTGTGAAAGACAAATATGTCATGCATCTGCAGTCATTAGTTAGTTTTCACTGTAGCCAAATTGATTTAATGAAATCTGATATTGTAGCATGACGACACACTCTAGATATTACCTGAATTCTGATGTTTTCAGGGGACAGTTGAGCCTCTTTTCCCTACAAGGGGAAAGCCAGTTTTGTTGCGTACGTCCAATATACTTTGCACCAGTTCGTCAAAGGAAGCTTACGGCACGTGCTACAAAATATCGGAGCTGAAAGTGTCTAACGATACCTACGCAAACGTTGCTGTCTATGCAAACAGTGTTCGTATTTCAGTGAATTTACAAGTGCTAAAGTAGCATTCTCAGTCTTTTGACTTCAAAGCCTAGTGCTGGACTTTTCCGCAGCAGAATGCCATAATGACAATTTATTTAAATGCATATCATCAACACAACCTCATGGGTCTAAATTCGGAAAAAGTGGCTATATTATCAATGAGAATAACAATTAATGGTTTAGGATGTTCTGTAGCATGTTATGGCCTAACTGTAATTGTAATTGAAGCGGAACATTTATTTAACGCCAGCAGATAGCCATCTAAGTGCATCGTATTCGTCACATAACCTGTGCTATCAATAATTATTGTGAAATGGTTCAATTTTTAATTGCATTGACTTCGGAATAAACTGCGTCGCATTTTGTTCCTTGGATCTAGGGTGAAATGTTAGCGAAGATGGAGATAACAGTTCTGCACGTCACACGTTTGGCCAATACAGAATTTCTCGAATTCAGTGTTTTGAATTCAATCTATGATTCTATAAAGAAACTGAATGTTGCCGGAAATCAAAGACCCGCTGTCGTAATCTCAAGGTAGGCCTAATGTGCAATTCCTTCATCACATTTTGCTTAATTTGCTTGATGCGACAGCTTATTAGGCCTACACGGTTTCTAATAAAAAAAATTGCTTAGTTTGCATTCTACATCGCGTAACTCTTGCGTAATAGGTTATTCTTGACATTCGTGACACCGGTGAGTATTTCCATTTCTTTTTAGGCTTTATTACATTGATTGCATGCTATGAAACATTGTCCTTAATTTAATTCAAATTTCTGCATAGATTATTAATTATTGTTGCAGATACAACGCAGCTCTAGTGAATAAGGTGGTGCCCTGCATCTATTTTAAGAGTAGAACTTTATAAACTTGGAGATTGCCAGTGCCATTTTTAACCTATAATTAGGATTTACGCCGTCACATTGCTTTCGATATGAATTAAATTGGTGCTCTGCACATTAAGTTTACTGTCTGTTCTTAGGGTCGGTGACGCAGCGAGTGCATTCTGCGTAGCTGCTCTGAACGCCTTTGAAATGGTCAGAGATGTCAAAGAAGTCGACATCTTTCAGATTGTACAGGACATCCAAAAGTCACGACCTCAGTTTTGTTTCTCACAGGTGAGTATTTCCATTCTATTTACTGCATACCATTTGTTTCAAATTTTGCATAAATTTACATAAATTTTCTTTGCGTTGAACTGGAAAGAAGTCTATTTAGATGAGTTTTTTTAAATGAGTAGCAATTTAGTGCAAAGTTAAAGGCTTCCTCAATATTCATGGCATCGTCTGGTCTCTTAGCCACCGGGACTCGGATATTCGCTTGATATCTCCGTAAACCCCTCTGCTACGAAGAGGCGCTCGTGGACAAGTTGTTGCCCTTCGGCATAGCTAAAGAATTTTGCTTTATTAATATAGTAAGTTTGACTGCAATGGAATAAGCTCCATGCAGACTTTACATTTGTTCCAACAATGCGTATCATTTCAACGCCTTAATATAACACACATGACCCACTTTTTATAGTTAAATGAAGCAAGTGTGAATGTTTTTCTTTTCAGGCATCGCACAATGAATTGTATCATGTCGTTGGCAAATACATCGAATCTAATTTAGCCACCCGAAGTATACGCAAGGGTTCTATTCAAGCCGTTCCTAGATGAACTGCAGTGAACGTACAGCCCGCGTCCTAACAGGACGTAATCAAATTCGTAATCAACAATGATGTAGCCTATTGAAATTATTTTTAAACATCTTTAATGTTTATGTACAATAATATTATATTATGGCAAGTATATGAACGTTTTATATTCAGTAGATCTATTTAACATTTAAACGGAGCAATATTGCATCGACGTTCCAAGCAATTACTGACACATTGTCACGTATGCTACGATCTGGGGACGATTATACATTTGTATGTCATCACACGTTTATGTTACAAGGTGCTGTTAGCCTAGAGCTTATTGGTGAGATGAAAATATTATTTAAGAGGAGTTGATATATCTTATTAGTCTAAACTTGCAAGACTATCGAAAGCGCAGGCACACGAATAGACGAAGAGGAAGTCGAACGAAGTAAGAACTCAACTGGACAAAATTGGCGAGATGTGCTTTAATCGTTCAAGGAATAAATTCCTTTCCCAAATGCAGAGATAATCTTGTTGAGTGTTGACTGATCTTCAACTTGAGAGTTGTAGAGTTATATGATGTCGCGACCTATATAAATTTACAGTTCTCTTGAATTGTAGGCTATTGATATCTTACACTAAAGTGGCATGCGTGTTTCCTTCAGAATACCAAAATAAAAATCTCTAATATAAGTACGTCATATTATATGTATGTACTAGCTGGGGTACCCGGCGTTGCCCGGGAAATTTAGGATTCGATCCGCTCCGGCCACAACCCCACCACACAACACCCCACCACACTCCGACCTCTACCAGTACGCCACCGGAGAAATTTGGGTTTGTCGAAAATTTCCACCCCATCCCACCCCACCCCTCCACCCCAATCACCCCCTCCACCATCATCAACCACTCCACCCCCCTTCACCCCAGCCCCACTCCCAACCCCACCCCCTCCCCCACCCACACTCCCATCCTATCCCCAAACCCCACCCTTCGACCACCGACTTCCACCCCTCACCCCATCCCACCCCTCCACCTCCCCACCCCACATCTCCACCCACCCCAGCATCCCACCCCCTTCCCCACCCCGCCTCCACTGGTACGCGACCCGTGAAATCCGTACTGGCAACAGACTACCTTAAACACCTTTAAAACGGTTAAAATTACTGCTTTTATACGTGGCAAGCCAATGAAAATTTATAGCAAAAATTGGTGTTTTCGAACCCCCCGCACCCTGGCCCCCATGGTGGTAGAGATTTGCCAACCACTGATCCGGGTGGTTCTGATGGCCCTCTATCTAGGAAAAAAATCAAATCAATAGCCGCGGTTTTTTTTAAATTGGGGTTTCGCTCCCCACCCTGGCCCCCATGGTGGCAGAGAATCGCCAACCCCTCGACTTTGCGTCTCGTGCCGAGACCTACACAGTAGTGAAGGTTTGGAGTGAAAAGCTCAAAAACTGTGAGCGTGCATTCTGGACAAAGTCACCCACATACATACATACATAGCTACATCCTTTCTTATAGATATAGATGTATGTATGTGCATTGTGCACTTAATTGTTTATGCACTTGCACGGGTTGCAGGATTACAATCGCAAATAATGTTTCCTCAAGAGATGCCTCATACAAATAGGTCTAAATATTATATAGGACTAATATTATATAATATTATGCCCCCATCCTCATGTTACGTAACACGCTGAATTTTAACCAATGGAGAGACAAGTAGACATTGTGTCGGCTACTGTTTCTGATGTAGTCAGAATTAAAATGTCACTGTTTAATGTCTCGACATTAGACATGGGATGAGAACCATCCGGGATAGGCTTACTGCTGTTCCTGTTTTATGCTGGTAGCCTGACTTCAAAAGGCTCCAAACGTCTTAGCGATACAAATGACTTGTCATCCATAATAGGCATACTGTCACGTGATGCAGCAAACTCTTGTTGCTTGAATCATCGGCGATTGGAAAAATAAAGGGAATCCCCGAGTTCAATTCGGTTTATATATAGACGATTAATAATTGCTGGTAATTAGGGGCCTTTTAGTTGCCCAAGTGATCTCGTTGACAGTGATCGTATTGAAGGCAGATTAACTCTGGTAGAAGTAGGCTATAACCATCGTTTAGGCCTATGATCAGCCATTATTTCTCACTAGGATTATTTCTTACAATGCCATTTATTTATTTTTTTTATGAGAACTTGTATAGCGCCCCTTCAAGACTATCAACTCAGAGCGCTTCCGACTCAACATTGACTAATTAATACAGTCTGAAGGCTAGAGAAGAACATGCTGGAGTGGTCCCATGGGCACTATAATGCATGACCATGTACCGGTAACCTATTGGAATAATTTCGGCTATGCAAAATGCAATTAACCTATACATTGTGTTACAACAGCGGTTCTCAACCTGTGGGTCGCGACCCCCCACGGGGGTCGCCTGACGAATTGCCAGGGGTCGCCTGAGTCCTCAGAAATTTGCAAAAGATGTAGCCTAATGGCAATTTCAACGTTATCCATCACACTGTAGCAATTTAAAATAAATTTTCGCTTGCGCTTTTCCTCTGATTCAATCGTTAACTTGCAGCAGCTAATTTCAATTTTGCCATTTAAGTTTTCAAATTTAAATTCCACTTTAACCATTCTTCTAACAAATTAAACAATGTCTGGTTTGCTCAAAGAAACTATTTTGTCAGCTAGTGATGCCGATGTAACACATGGGCAAAGACTTGGATCGGTCCCCTAAATATGACAAGGGACCAAGCTGCTTATAATCCCCCGATATTTCCAAAATATTTAGGCTAATAATATTCATCATAAATGTCTAAAGTGTTACCTGCTGTTTATCCATAATAAACTTTTTTAAATGCCAGCTTTAAGTGCTATAATTACAATGTGCAAATAAAAAATTAAACAATGAGTAGAGGACATTTATTGAAATCTGAGGTCTTTCAGGATGGAAATTATGAGAAATTTTCTTGAAACAACACCTGAAAATGCGACCATTGCAGTGCGGAAATTTAAACAATTTTTATAAATGGGAGGGAGACACTTTTTGAAGTCTTAAGCCACGAGCTGTCAGCACTGAAATGATCATTTCGCTAAAATGACAGCCTTAAATGCTACCAGTGCAGTGTGGAAATTTAAAAAAATTGCCAATAATGAAGATGGGATGTGCCTCTCAAACCCCTCCCCATTTCGGTGAAATCTTAAAGAACATAAGTAAAGTTTATGAAACGGGTAGCCTCCCAAAAGAATCAGCCATGTGAAATGAGTGTTAAGAAAAGAAAATGATCGACTAATTTTCAGAGTAGCCTGCTACTTAAGCTGAATAGTTGTTGCATGAATAGAGAAATAATTGTCTGCAATGATATTCAGATATAACTCTGCAGGAAACAATGACGAGCATTTTTAAGAACAAAGCTGATGACGCTAAGAAGATAGGCCTACACTTGAGATGGGGATTTGGGAGATCCAACAGCAGGACGTGGCAGCTGTCGAAGCTTCGCAAGCTGAATAGACTTTTGAACTTTCAACATCAAGCTAATGAATAGGTGGCTCTCAGAATATCAAGAACTAGGAAACTTCACATCGTTTCCAAGCAGTGTTTGTTTTCTATACGTTTCAAGTGAAATGCATAACATTGGACAATGGTAAAAAAAATGCAGAGTGGGGGAGGTCAGTCAATTTTGTTGCTGGGGGTCGTCACAACTTTAGAAATGTTACCAAGGGGTCGCCGCACTAAAAAGGTTGAGAACCGCTGTGTTACAAGAATCAATCTATTGGAATGATTTACGACTGGACTTTGCTAAACATAAACACTAAGCACATGCAGGTAGACAAGACTACCACAAATAAATTATAATCTGTAGGCCCTACTATAATAGATGATAGATAATATATTATTACGACGTCGTGAAGTGAACTTTTTTGTTACGCTACGTCGCTATAGACTCGTTTCGTCTAGTTATGTGGAGCAGCTAAAATCCTATTTTATGTTATCGTGGTCCTAATAAACTTTGCTCATTTCACTTCAGTAGGTGGCGCTGCGATTGTAGACCTACTTCGCGCTATGAGCATGACCGGATATAGATAGTGACTATTAATTTTATGTTTTCAATCGGATGTCTAGCTAAAAATCCAAATTGTTTCTCATTTGCAGAGTTGCGAAACATAGAATGACACTTATAAACTCGCTGTGGGCTGGGCTGGATACATGGTGCTGGTGCTAGTGCTTACTGTCTAAAAGTGTGATGCCTCAGGTTTTGGTAAATGAGATCTAGACTTCTGAATGACCTACACATAACATTATATCGCTTTGCTTTACATTAAGCCATAAATCAGTTACAGCGAGCGCTCTTTACCGGATCTGCCTAAAGTAGACAGACTTCTATTACAGACTTGTCTAGCATGTCTGTTATTTCGACAAGTGATTATTTGTTTGATCACTACGTCCTGTGTAGGCCTATGCTCAAATTGGCTTGCGATAATAGGCCTACCACTGAGTGAGCATGTGTGCCTAAAATGGTTATCTGCTTATATTGTATGTTGCAGTACCGATAGTTCCAAGCTCTTGCATCAGATTGCTATCTATTGATTTGATAGTGGCCTATATATTGAATTTTTGATGTAAAAGCATTATCTGCGATATTAAGCCATGTGATCAATGCGTAATATAGTTGACCCGAAGACAAAATAGGTCTAATGTGTTATTGCAATTCTGTAGGCCTACAGTTCCAAAGTTGGACTTGCTTTATCGTGTAGACCTCTTTGTAAAACAAATAAGCTAGAGATAGCAAGGCTAAACTTACCTTTAAATGTTGAGTTACAATAATAATCAGACGCATTTTGTGACATATTTTCTAAAGCATGTTCGTCAATTGGTTGATAGTTAATGGAATAGGCCCTAACTTATCAACAAGACACGATATCCAAAACAATAGGATAATTGCAAGTTCCAAGTTAATTTAGATAGACTATATATAAGTCACATTTGTTATCTTAACCCACGTCTATAGGCTCGGCTGTGTCCTCATACTTGAAATCTCTCATTGTCTTTTAGGTATAGGAAAAAAATACCGACCAACGCCCCTCACTATGCGGTGTATGCACATAAATTATGCTCTCGTAACTGTTTACATTCATGCATTGCCTAGACGTTATTATTATCGCATCCATGGTGGCGTACGTGAGCTCTGTCAATGGCACCACGTGAGACAACCTCAAATAGAGTTTTTGCGCTAGCCCTAATGATTTTGAAACTGTATTAGCTTAATTGGATAACGACCTACATTGTACTTCGGGGGACTCTCTTCGAATTATTGTTTATTGATCTAAGCTTAATTGAATGAGTAAATCCTATGAGTGGCAGGATTCTCTACAAACTCCACTTTCCGCCAAAGTCAAAAGTATATTACATACATTACTGCTGTTCAGAAATAGACTGTGTAGCCTATATATAGAGAAAACCTTGTCATCGTCTTTTCCGTTTGTACAAGAAATATGGATTTCTGCGAGAGTTCATTGCATAAACATGAGCATTTGAGAATTACTCTCTGACATGCTTTAGATATAGGCCTACTTCGCTTTTCTGTTATTGCGTTGTATTGTAGGCTATAGCTATCCCATCATTTTATAAGCGCTTCTTGCAGCAAGAACTTTTCAAACTCCGCAATTGATGGCGGTCCTGACTCGGAAGACAAAGAGGTCAAGTCGATCAGAGGACCTAAGAGGACGCAGCGAAGTGAAAATATATGGGGCGAAGTAGGCCTATAAAATCACAAAGATACTTCGGAGCAAGACCCAATATTATTTAGACTTGAATATCAAAATAAGAACTTTGAATTGTAAAGGGGCACTGTTAGATCTAACATATCAATCTTCTTTTCAACAAAATTAATGTGTGCTACAGCACAGTAGCAAGGCAAAAGAAGTCAATGGTTCAGCTGATTTCCTCCGGAGTAAAATATTCTTCATGGAGAGATTTAAATTTGCACTTTATGATTTTTCATTCTTAAATTTAAGTCTTACACAGACTCTCTATGTCTCTCTCTGTCTCTGTCTCTCTCTCTCTCTCTCTCTCTCCTCTCTCTCTCTCTCTCTCTCTCTCTCTCTCTCTCTCTCTCTCATTGAATGATTTCTTACCTTAATCGCTTTTTTATTTTTCCCAATAGCAACTCTAGAATTGCTTATGAAAAGGTTTCTGTTTGAAAATAGACTTATCTTTTGTCACAATTTCCCATAAAGCATTATGGGCATAAGAGATTTCTCCTTTTTCAGTACGAATCGGTGTTACAGCTTAATCTCCATTGGGGGCTTGTTACGGATGATAGGCCTAAATTTGCTTTGGCACATCCTAGTTCAGAATAACATCCGCCTGTTGGTTGAACCATTTATACTTGTATAGGTCTAATTATGTGAATGATTTGTGTGTCGTGAACTAACAGAGGTCTTAAGTGGATCAATTAGTTGGAATTGCAGGCCTTACCAGTAGGTCTAGCCTAACCGTCGCGTGGGCGCTCCATCTTAGGAAGTTACAGGCAGAATTATTAGCCTCTGGTAAAGCCAGAACCCCTATAGTCCTATAATTTACATGCATTTGGGTCAGCAGACAGCATATGAGATTCCTACCAAACGTACAAGGAAGTGTTCAATTACGCGGATTCAAATACAGTGTAACGATTCACAGACGCTTACTTGCATAGTTAGTTGTTACTCACATGATGCGTCTATGCAACATAGAGGGAATCAACTTACCATGAGAACATAGTTATATTTTATTTTAACAGCAAATTCCTTTTGGTTGGAGTCAACCTCTCGGTTTAGGAAGCATGCGGATGACATATTTTGCGTCAAGATCTTCACCTGATCGTTTCCTGTGGCGTAGGCCTTTTCCGTTGTTGATTTTTATGTTATGTTTTTCGACCACGGAAGGTGAGATTCATGAGCAATCATTGAATATTTTAGTAGTAACAGTTTTAGTTAAAATCGATTCTAAAACGGGGCGCGGACATTTTCCCCCCTGGACAAAACCCCCCGGACAAACCCCCCGGACTATAACCCCCCGGACAATTCCCCCGATTTAGCCTAGGACATTAACCCCCCGGACAATTCCCCCCTTTGCTTCCATTTAGGCAAAAATGCGTTTAATCCAACTTCTACTTAAATAACAATTATTTTCATCAATCTAGCTCCAATTTAAGCAAGAATATTTTCATCAATCCAGCTTCCATTTAAGCAAGAATATTTTCATCAATCCAGCTTCTATTCAAGCAAGAATATTTTCATCAATCCAGCTCCAATTTAAGCAAGAATATTTTCATCAATCCAGCTTCCATTTAAGTAAAAATTATTTTGTATCAATCCGGCTTCTATCTAGCAAGATATCTTTTCATCAATCCATCTTATGACACTTAGAACCGCCGTTTTATAGTAATACCACTTTCACGCAATATGTTCGACAGGGGAGGGAATAATCCTACCCTGGGGGGGGATTGTCCGGGTATTTTTTTGTCCGAGGGAGGTTTTGTCCGGGGGGTTTTGCCCAGGGGGAAATGTCCTACACTCTCTAAAACAGCTAATTGAGCAACATAAGCTTAGTTATGGCTAAGTAAATTAAGAACATTGAGAGCAATTTCTTAGTATTGCATGTATTTTATGCGTGACAGATTGGTAGGCCTAAATTGTCATCCTGCACCGGAGTAGGCCTATTCGCTGGTTCAAATCACAAGTTTAATAGCTAGTGAGGAAACTATTGTCCCGATCAGATGATGTAATGTAGGCTTAAGACTTAGGCCTACTTGTCATTGCGTTAACTAACTATTTTACAATAAAAGTAAAATGAAGGCAGCGTAGAAAATAGGAGTCATGTCTAATCCAGGAAAGAATTTGTAGAACTTAAATTAGGTATAATAATGAAATAATAAAAAAATAGTAATAATGACAATGTTAATAATAATTAATATTAATAATAATAATAATTAAGATTTCTCTTCCAGCGCCTTTCTATTCAGCGCTACATCGCCATCGCATTTCGTATAACTTTCAATATTGTTGTTGGTGAGGACGAAGCCTTATTTTTAAGACATTCAACAACATCTCCAAGCATAGCCTACTGTTTTGAAATCCCGCTCGAGGTATCTGAGGTACCTCGGGTAAAAAATAACGATAATAATAATAATAATAATAATAATAATAATAATAGGCCTAATAATAATAGTAGTAGCAGTAATAATAATAATAATAATAATTATTATTATGCGCCTCTCAGACGAGGAGATACGGTTTGCAGTTGGCGTGAGATTAGGAACGTCGCTTTGCGAGCCTCATGTGTGCCACCACTGCCGAGGGACTGTCGACGCGAGAGGATTGCATGGACTGGTCTGCAAAGGAGGAAGCGGCAAGCACCAAAGACATAACATGATAAACGATGTCGTGTGGAGAGCTCTTGGACGGGCGAAAATCCCGTCCCACAAAGAACCCCTCGGTCTGCTAAGAGAAGACGGAAAGCGACCAGACGGTGTGACAATCATCCCTTGGTCACGAGGTCGATGCCTGGCATGGGATGTGACAGTGCCCGACACCTTCGCCCTGTCTCACCTTCCACACACATCCATCGAAGCTGGCAAAGCCGCCGAACGCGCAGCTGCATCGAAAACTATCAAGTATTCCACCATCACCAGTACCCACGCGTTTGTTGCGGTCGCCTTGGAGACCGGCGGCGCTTGGTGCAAAGAAGGACTGGATTTCATTTCTGAGCTGGGGAGGAGAATTGCTGCTGCTACGCATGACCCTATGGAAACGTCTTACTTATTCCAGCGGATTTCGGTGGCTCTTCAACGGGGGAACGCCATCTGCCTCTCCGGAACATTGCCACCGCTCCCCGATCGACACGAGAAGGAGATTTACAATCCGGCAAAACGAGCCGTGGAACGACAGATGGAAGCGACCTGCAGCAGATGAGACTGTGTGGCACATTAATATGTCGATAGTAGCCTAGACATTAGGGTTGTTCGAATATAATAATAATAATAATAATAATAATAATAATAATAATAATAATAATAATAATACCTCGGGTAAAAAAGAAATAATAATAATAATAATAATAATAAGGATTGGTGGAATATGATGCAATCCTGCGAAACGGCCTGAGCAGGGTTCTCAATCTGCCCCTTTCAGACGATGCATGGCTACAAGCCTCACTTCCCATTAAGATGGGCGGATTGGGTATCCGTTCGGTGACCTCGCTGGCACTTCCCGCCTTTCTGGCATCAGCCGCGAGCACCGACTTGCTCCAGTCCACCATGTTGGGTGGGGCAGCAGAGACCGACACGCGACGCATGGATCAGCTAGCCATATGGCTTGCGGCAAGCGCAGAGCAACGTCCAGAAGGCAATCTTGCTCACAGACAATCGGCATGGGAGAGACCCCTGATCGACGCGACCTTCTCAGTCCTATAATCCAGGCTCCAAGACCCTAAAAATCAGGCACGCCTCAGGGCGGTGTCTGCCCCGCACGCTGGGGACTGGTTGCTGGCCCTCCCTGTCACAAGCTGCGGACTTAGGCTGGATAATGAATCTGTCAGAGTGGCGACGGGTCTACGGCTGGGGGTCCCGCTTTGTGAACCGCACGGGTGCCCCTGTGGAGCCCCGGTGTTGGCGGATGGCCACCACGGACTTTCCTGCGGGCTGGGTCCGGGTCGTTTGCCTAGACATGCCTCGATGAATGACCTGATCTTCCGGGGCTTGATCCGCGCCGGTTATCCATCCACCAAGGAATCGGTAGGCCTCGTGAGGACAGATGGTAGGAGACCAGATGGTCTCACCCTAATCCCCTGGCGCGTCGGGCGATGTCTCATCTGGGACGCGACCATTACGGACACCTTGGCCGTTTCCTACCTTCCGGAGACCTGTCAAACGGCAGGTGCCGCGGCTGAGAGGGCGTCGACCCGCAAACTTGACAAATACCACGAACTATCCACGTCATACATCTTTGTCCCTTTGGCTTTCGAGACACTGGGTCCGATTAATAACGAAGGTTTATCATTCCTCTCGGACCTGGGACAGAAGTTAAGCATTGTAACGGGGGACCCACGGGAGACAACATTTTTGTTTCAACGAATCTCGCTCATGATGCAACGCTATAATGCTGTGGCCTTTAAAGGCACTTTCGCCGACCAAGAAACAGAAGATGAGTAGGGCCGTTCCAGACTGTTGATTTTATATTAGGCGCTAGTGAAGTCCCTGAGGGATCCTGTATACCTCGGGGCAAAAAAAAAATAATAATAATAATAATAATAGTAATAATAATAATAATAATAATAATAATAATAATAATAATAATAGGGCCTAATCATAATGATAAAAATAAATTAACTGTACACCGTGATTCAAAAAAAAGTAAGCCAAAATGGTTTTCAAATATCTCCAATGCCTTACAACATATCACGCTAAAATTTTCCAAATATTTAGAGAATTGGACCAAGAATATGATTCCAAGATTTCATGAGATAAAGTTGAACGGATAAAAAGATATGTATCTTTCAACTTCATATGCCGAAATTTCAGTCTACAAGCAATTTTCTGTGGGATTCAATAAAATGTGAGTCAAACTGTTTTTCTTTTATCTCTAATGTCTGATGACTAATCATGCTAAAATTTTCCAGATATGTAGAGAATTGAATAACAGCATGATTCCCACAGTTTGGCTTGATTATTTAATTAAATAAGATGCTCGAAATGTCCTCCTCCTGCTTGCACGCAAGCCTGGAGGCGCTGGCGCCATTGGGCAACAGCATCGTCGATTATCCGCTGGTCCAGGTCATCTCACAATTCCATCAAGCGCTACTTCAGATCTATTATACCATGGATTGTTGTCTACTTGGTCTTGCATCAAGCTCCACACTTTATGGTCGACAGGATTCAAATCTGGGCTGTTCGGAGGCCATAATGTGGGAGAAATGAAGTCTGGCGTCTCTCTTGTCAGCATTTCAATGGTTTCCTTGGCTCTGTGGGCTGGGGCACTGTCCTGTTGAAAAAACCCAGCCTTCTGGGGGCTAGATTTCTGATTACAGATAGAGGATGTTGTGACAGCAGAACGTCGCGATAATAGGATCCATTCATTTTTACTCCAGGGTCACTGAAGACCAAAATTGGGAACTATCAAGCGTCGAAACCGCAAAGAACACCATAACAGACTTGCCGAAAACTGAAGTTTCGGGAGATGAAGTTGAAATATTCATATCTTTCTATCCGTTCAAATTTATGACTTGATATTTTGGAATCCCATTCTTGATTCAATTCTCTAAATATTGGGAAAATTTTACTATGATTAATTATCAGGTCATAAAGATACTGAAAAAGTTTTACTCACATTTTATTGAATCTAACAGAAAATTGCTTGTAAACTAAAATTTCGGCATATGAAGTTCAAAGATACATATCTTTTTATCCGTTCAACTTTATCTCATGAAATCTTGGAATCATATTCTTGGTCCAATTCTCTAAATATTTGGAAAATTTTAGCGTGATATGTTATCAGGCATTGGAGATAAATGAAAAATAATTTGGCTTACTTTTTTTTGAATCACGGTGTATTTAGACCTCAACTTATACTGATTGATTATTTTTGACTGTTTAGGTCTTCTGCAAGCCAAGTACGTCGGTTGTTTTTACGATAGCAATCAAACGACAGATGTTCTATCTGCATCTTTAGCACCTGTCAATACACTTACAATAGACAAGTGCATTGATCAGTGCCACTCACTTAACACAACTTATGCAGCACTTCAGGTAACGTTCTCAAGTTATTATTTCAAAGCCATTAACAATTTATACAAGTAAGCGTGCTTGCATGCATGTCGATTCTAAATAATAATACTGAAATGCAAGGAGAACATTAGGCATAACCTGCAGAAATACCTTAAACAACGCATATTCTTAATAAACGTACTTAAAATGTTACGAGCATGGGAGTGGGTGGAGCTTGGAGGAAGTATAATGACGTAATGGAGAACTTATATGGAGAGAACATATCCTGCAGACACAAGAACTAATAAGGCAACCTTAGATAACATGTGAGGTTCAGCGAGAGAGAAGGGTAAAGAAGTGCGATTGAAAGAGTTTCAGATGTTAAAGAGGGAAAGAAGGAGTGGGTCTGGAATTAGGTAGCGTAGTTGCTAAGACTTGAGAATTTAAAAATCTTGTATGCGAATGCAAGTAGCCTAATATCTGCAACATTGCAAACGAAAAGCAAGCAATAAAACAGCTTTGAGCCGAAGTTATCAAGAAATGTTGCAGAAACAGCAAGAGTTTCTACAACTAGCCTATGTTAGTAGCAAGCAGAAAAGAAAAGAAAACGAAAACGTAGCAGTTCATTGGAAACGAAGAGGGGAATGCGGAGTTTTGTGGATGAAGTAGAAGCTGCTGAAGAACTCGATTAATTTCAGCTCAGTGTTTACTTTGGAATAATTTTGAAAAATTAGGCTACTGAGCCCAACCAATCATTTGTGGGCAGCGGTGTCAAAATGATTAACGCAGACAGTGCTAATGAAGGAAAATGTAATGGAACAAGTGAAAAAGGTTAAAAACTTACAATAATCCAGTTATCGATTAACTGCATCCTGGCACAAATCTTAAATAAATATAGGCCGATTACATAATATATGCAGACTGGCGATATGTCACGGCAATGGAAGGAATGGTATCATATTGCTTGAAAGGAAAACGAAAAGTAAACCATGTAACTAGTCTATTATATATAGACCGGTCAGTTCAATCAGTGATATGTGTAAGTCATGGTGAGAACTGGAAAGTATAATAATTTTATTGTGGAACAATTCAGCATAATATTAGGCAGTCGACACGAATTCACTTTAGGTCGCTCATATTTGACAATTGTTTGAATTCCTTGAGGATCTATGAGAGGACAGATTAAAGTAACCTGTAGCTGTAGCCCAACTAATCTAGACTTTGTCAAGTCATTTGACAAAATACATGTACTTCCTAAAAGATTTATCAAAATGTTGCAAGCATGCGAGATTAGAGGGCATGTATCGACACCACTATGTTATCACTTATAAGAGACAACTTGAAAAAGGTATCCGTTGAATTGAGCCGACCTTCATCTCAGCGACCTCAATTCGCCGCCGCGAAACACAGCGATTACACAATTCGCCGCCATTCATTTCAGCGACTACACAATTCGCCGCGATCAAACACAGCGCCTACACAATTCGCCGCCATTCATTTCAGCGACTTTTATTATATCAATGTCAAATTTAATTTTAGTCATAAAACGTTAAAAATACTTTCAGTCAGCAATGGCAAAGTTTATTTTAAAACTTTCAAACAGTTTAAATGTATTACTTATAGTGCTGCCAGAGGAAATAATTCAAATAGTTAGGCTAGTTTCTTCAACTGTTATTCTGTTAAGTAGGCAATAGCTAATTGAAAACAAGGAGATTCTTACGTTTTGCTTTGAAATTCTAGTCAAATAATAATGAATTGGGCGGCGGCAGCAATCAATCAAGTTCGGCTCCGTGAATAAGATGCCCAACCAATTTTGCTTCGATTTTGCTTTGAAGTTCTAATTTTGAAAGTTCAGTTAAATCAGTTCGTGCTGTTCACGCGCGGTATTTAGAAACGCCCTCTTGAAGCAGCGCTGAAATGAATGGCGGCGAATTGTGTAGCCGCTGTGTTTGATCGCGGCGAATTGTGAGGCGCTGTGTTTAGCGGCGGCGAATTGAGGTCGCTGAGATGAAGGTCGGCGAAATGTGCGCGCTCAATTCAACGTAAACCCTTGAAAAAGACGTCTCGAGAAGTCGCGAGAGGATGCGGAGCAGCAGCTGGCGATGGAAAGAGACGAGTAACACTGTTGGAGTGGAAGAGATACGTTTCCCCATGCGCAAACCTGCGCGGGAAGGACTAAGTCCTAAGCATGGTAGCCAGCTTTTAATCCATGTATGTAGACCTACGGTGACCGGACAAAATAGTAGCGGACAAAATAGTACGGACAAAATGGTATGGATGAAATGAAAGCTGGATTAGTGAATTTTATATATGAAATAGAAGCTGGATTAATGAAAAGACGCATGTGAACTGGAGGCTGGAAGCTGGATGAAGGCTCTGCATGGATATTTTTATATATGAAATGGAAGCTGGATTGACGAAAATAACGCTTTAGATATAGAAGCTGTATCAGGGTATTTTCAAAGCTGAAATAGAAGCTGGATTAAAGAAAGATGCGTTACAAATGGAGGTTGATTAAAGAAATCTTATGGCTGAAATTGAAGCTGGATACATCATGAAACACATGAACGAAAGACATCAATTCAGCTTCCATTTCTCAAGCATTTGTTTCCTCAATCCAGCCTCCTTTTCTCAATCTTTTTCTTCACTAGAGCTCTGCTTCAGCCACAAAACAGCCATCCACACTCTATTTCGGCAATAAAATACCATCATCCAGCTTCCATGTAAACATACCGTTTTGCCCGTACCATTTTGTCTGTACCATTTTGTCCGTACCAATTTGTGCAAAATACGAAAGTGGCATCAAAACTGGCACAAGCCAAAAGTAGGCATAGGCAGCATTTAATGTTCTTTTAAAACGAGCTAGGAAACTGTGCATGCTCTGGGTTAATTTGCCGCATTTAATGTCGTGAAGTTCAATGCAGATGCCCCTACTATTTAGAGCGTTCTAGGCTACATGTTAATAAAGACGAATAGGCTATCGGCAGGTTTAGGCTACTTACAATTTAAATAGAGTTGACTTCTACTCAATGCAGGCCTATGTGCAAACAATTTGTATCAGATACGTGTCGAAAAAAAAAGATTTTTCTTTTAAACGACTGCTGCTAGCCTAAATCTATGGTTATCTTATTCTTGCATTTTCTCTTTATGTGCATTATTCAGAATGGAAGTCTCTGTCGTTGTCGGGATGTTTATGGTGTGCAACTCGGTCTTCCAGATTCAATTTGCAACTTGGATTGTTCGGGAAGTAGAAATCAAATGTGCGGTGGATTCATAGGACAGCATGCCGCTTATTCTCTTTATGCAGGTGGATCCTTATTCAGTACATAAATAATTATATAGACCTAATGGAATTTTTATAAGTAATGACAGATTGTTTCTAATGTTTAGCTTGAAATATAATAGCCTATATTGGTTTGCGATGACAACCATATGGTAGGGTCTAGGCCTATATGATGATTATTTAATAGGCCTCTGCCTTTCCTTTACGCATTTAGCCTTTAACCGCACAAATTGGGTCATAAATCGTCACTGATTATCGATTACGGACTATATTAGACCCAAAATTATTATTTTTAATTATCGTCCATTATCTACACTTTTTGCAGCCTGTGCTGTGCTAATGTTTTTAAAAAGTAGCCTATCGTGAAAAAAATTATGATTCCATGTATAGGCTACTCACTAGCCCAACTGAGAATAGTCTGTTTGCTGACCAATATGCCTTCAGGCTTCAGGCCTACAGATTCAACATATGCAGCGCTCTTGGCTTTGACACACCATTTATTAGAAACTTTTGAGCATGAGCCTCATTACGTTTTTCTTGTGGGGCGCGGTGGTGTAGTCACTGTAGTGGGTATGTTCGTTGCCTTGCACACGGAGGGTTGCAGGTTCGAATCCACCTCAAGCCGTCTCGTTGGGACCTTTTGAACATGTCCTTCACTCGCAATTGCTCACGCACTTCGGCGTGAAACTCCGATTCAGTGTCCGCGCTGTAGTCGGGAGCGCTACTTAGAGGGGCGCTAAAACAAGTTCACATTCATACCTATGTTAAATTTCATTTGATTTTTTAAGCTTTCGACACGGTTAGGCAAAATAACTTTGTTCTGCAGCCATCGCCGTAGCCAGATTTTTATGGGCCAGTTTGCAGAAGTCCCGCATATGCCACTGTTTGGCATTGTAATGTCGGTATTGTAAGGTTGGTAGCCTATATTTAGGTTCTTACAGGCAAGATCATCACAACTAAACGGCTTAGTTTTGTGAAAAAATTATAAAGCTTGGTTTCCTACCATCCAACTTCCCTAATTTCGAAGCGTTATGCGTATAAGTCGACCGCACTCTATTTTTCACTGTTTTGGCTAAATCTGGGCATGGCCTCCATTATTTACTCCCTCCAGTAGGCGACGTGAATCACAATACTCTTTGCGTCCACGTTCACCTTGAAACTTCACGTTCTGTCGTCCTAACAAGAAAGGGTTACATTACCGTACTAAAATGTTTTTCATTTAGAATCTTTTGTTTTACATTACTTTTCATGTATATTACTATACTTTATTATTACTTCTATGTAATATTTTGCATTAGCCTATTTGTCGATGTCCCACATTGCGTTTTCAAATGGAGTAATAGGAGCTATACTTAGTTGCTTACTAATAATATCATGCTTTACGTAAATGATCATAATAATTTGGTAATTATGATAATTGACAAACTTGTATACATGTAGTTTGTCCGATTGGAACTTACGGTGCAGCGTGTGATAAAGGATGTCACTGCGAGCACGATATACCATGTGACCGCACGACTGGCCAGTGTCCAGATGGATGCTATGGGAAGTGGAACGGGTCGGCCTGCAATACAAGTATCGGTAAGTGGAATGTAGGCCTAGCCTACTGTTCAAAATAGGTCTACTGCCTGCAGGAAATTTGTGTATGCGTTGAAGTCGACGGAGAGACTGTCGTAACCGAGCAGTAGGCTAGCTGTATTCAATACTTGTGAGACAAGTCTCAACAATTGAAAATGCTTTGGGTCTCATGAGTTAGGCCTAAAGCTATGCAGCAGAAACGACGTGAGCCTATCCAGTAGCCTATTTGAGACTCAGCTGGCTTGTGAATTTAACAAGTTTGCCAGGGAAACTACTTTGATCCTTTTCTAAGTATCAAAGACGTTTGTTTCCTTGTTCTATTTCAATTTGTAGATAGTTAAGACAATTTTTGTTTCCATCTCTTAACCATTATTTTGCGTAAATTCTTTTCTTATATTGCTAGGTCTGAAACAGATTTCAGAACCTGAATGAAAATTAAGACATAGACTACCGTTCACTGTTGTAATAAATGTTTCATGAAATTTCTCTTACAGTGACACTTTCTCATGAGTACATTGATTGCTACAAAGACAAATACTACAACTGGCAATCAAGAGCAATGGAATTTCAGTCCAGCGACAACGAAATAGACAACTCACCTCAATCATGCTCTAAGGCGTGTGCTGAAAAGAACTTCTCGTACGCTGGACTACAGGTAACAGAGTCCTAATAGATGCAAAAGAGTTATCCACGCCGGACAGTTTGCAATATTTTGTCCTGATATTGCTACGAAGTTCGGTCTATTTCGAATTCACTCAGCGAGGTTTCAAATAATGAACGATTGCGATCAGCGTGACACGCTGTTGGCCCTTTTAGATCTATCATCTGAACGTCTGCATCAAAATTCTCTTTATAATTAGGCCTACATGGTGTCGTTATCATACTTTTCCAAATAAATTACTAAAATACGTTAGTAAGTAAAGTATATGCATCTGCAATCTATAGATTGAACATGGGCAGAGTTTATCGGAGACTAGCCTAAGTGGGCTACACCCCTCAAGAAGGCCCAGATTCAGTTTTTTTACTGTGAAAATCAGGGCCGGATTAACAAATGTGGGGGCCCTGTTCTGTAAAAATGTGGGGGCCCCAACTTTACAGAATCACGACAAAATGACAGACAAAACGTGTTGTATTCAAATAATCAACATTCGTTTATTATTAATAATTCGTCACTTCTGTTTTTACAATATCAACCGGTCTTTTAACATTAGGCCTGCTCTAGTGTTAAAGTACCGATACATAGGCCTAATAATTTACGGTTAAAGAATATTAAAGTGATTCATGGTCAGACATTTTCCTAACCAGGTCATAGCACTCATACAAGTAAACGGTGCAGAAGCAATTTTATGCCCAAATAAATTCTTGGCTGAAAAATTTCTGGCAGTCTTGCGGCAGAACAACGGCCAGGACAAAGGGTATTATTTTATATCAGGACATATTTTGCCCTGATTTGCCCTGCTGTTGTGCCGCCACTGTTAACAAACTAAAATATATTTTCGCGGTTGCTAAAGTAGCAGACCTGGCTCAAGCTCCATCCTACCTATGTGAACTTTTCACCCCTTGGCTTGTGTCTCTCTGGACCGCCGTTCACTGCGCTAAGCTACACGTGGAGAGTTCCTTGTTCTTTTTTCGTGTCGGCCTAGTGTGACCACGGTACGGGTAGTGAGTCTAGATATCTGGAATGGCCTCCCTGCGGCTCTCCTCTTGCTTCCCCTGACTCTGCTGGCTCTTTCATTCGTCTTCTTAAGGCTTTTCTTTTTAACAACGCCTGTGTTGAGAGCGCCTCTGAGTAAAAAATCTCATTGAGCGCTATATAAATTTATGTGATTGACTGAATTCGTAAAAACAGAGTGCGTATAGGCATGGGCGTAACTTTCCCCGTAAAAGTGGTGGTGACTATTCCTTAGCACACAACTTCTCAGCTCAATTCTTTCCTCGGCTTCCTGTTACAGTACCCCAGCGGCTCTCAGACTTCATTTTTATTGTCCCCGCCCGCGTATTAGAGTCGTATTAAGGAGCAAAATTTAAAATATATGTATATAGTTTTAATCATGTTAACAAAAGGACAAAATTGGTCTATAACCCCTGTAAGAAAGAGCTAACCCATGGCGTTGTGGTATTGTGGGCTTGTTTTTACTAGCGCAGATTCAAAATATCTGGTTTAATATTTGTCAAATTCAAACGCAAATGTTAAGGCCATATTTGTCTTTGATAGGAAGAAGAGTTTTAAAACAGCTCACACGGATAATTATGATGTGCTGAAAGGAATCAAATTTTTTAAACTCGACCAGAAATTAATCGTTAGGCCAATATTATTCAGCTCTCCCCTATTTTGAACTCTAGGCTAAAGGCCTATTACGCTGAGAATTTCTGGTTCACATTTAAACACAATTTGTTTCAAAAATTATAATAATATACCTAAACAAAAATATGTTGCATGCACTAGGCCTATATATATCTTTTTGTGCGCGCTGGAGTCGGGAGCGCCTCTGAGTAGTTTTTTCTTGAAGGAGCGCTATATAAATGTCCGAATGAATGAATGAATAGTATGTCAGTCTAATCATAATAATGTTGTGAAAAAAATAAAATAATGATGATGCTGTTTTATGTCGCAACGTTAAAAATCTTTGCTAATCAAAGAAAGATGGGCACAAAGTCCATAAATACAAATAAAATTTTTACTTCTGTAATTTTTCGCGTAGGCCATACGCCTAACCACCCCTTGTGCACAGTTTGAGAACCCCTACACTGTAGCTGACGGTGCTGACCACTTTCCAAGATACAAATTTAGTATGAACTCTGGTGACTTTGTTCTCCATACTCACTCTTTACTCTTTCGTCTCTCTCGCTGAAAGGTGAACTCCACGATCTTTCTACTCACGGATAACTAAATCAATTTTTAAAAGAGCTCTTTCACAGCTTCTTATCCAGATTCTGCCTATTCTATTCTTGTTGACACTTCGCTAAAGTCTAAACCACCATTTGGGGGGGGGGGAGGTACGGAGGTCCCTTTAATGCTATTTTGATAGGCCTAATAGCATTGATCCCAGATGGCTTTGTGAGGCTGCTGGCATGCCATGCACTGCATCGGAGCCATAACGATTTGTGGGTGAGAATTGCTTCACGCTTCCTCCCCAAATTTTAAGTTGTAGAGAATTCCTTCCCTTCCCACTTTATGTTTTAGCCATGACTCTTGAGTCTGGACAATGAACACGCTTTGGAGTGTGGACAGTGGAGGCCTCTAGGTTATCAGCTTTGGTGCCATTACGATGTTAATCATGAATAACCTTTATTATGTTAGACAGCCAAATGCTTTCATGTTTCTAAAAAAATGCCTTGTCGGACCAAAAAGTGGTGGTGACTGTCACCATCACTTTTAAAAGTGGTGGTGACTGGACACCACCGTCACAATAGAACGTTACGCCTATGCGTATAGGCTGCTGAGTGTATACAGTTCGCGTGGCCCTATTCAAAATTACAATGACGCCATGTCACCATCTGATAATGCGTCGCAATATAGCACTTGAGTTCAGAAAAGGTGAGGTACTTGTAGGTTTTAAGTGTTTCGATAAGCAATAAAACGTATTGCTCTTACTAGCATTTCTGACTGATTTTAAGATCAACCTGTCCGGCAAGGAAAACTGCAATAAGGGCCCACACATGTGCATTGTGCAAAGTTGTATAATGCTAAAATCAGTAGTTTCTGAATAATTGAACAAGTTGTTCGAATATTTTAAACTCATTTTTGCCATTATAATTAACAATTATGAAAAATTCTTATTGCTTGTGTGGGGCCCCCTAAAGTGTGGGGGCCCCTGTTCGACCGAACATGTCGAACATGCCTTAATCCGGCCCTGGGAACTTGCCCGCTGGAAACTGAAACCCATTTTTCGTTCATTTATTCACTCATTCATTCTATAGACTTAAATAGCGCAGCTGAGGGAACTATCTTTTAACATCTAGGCCTGCTCGTTGATTTTTTTAAAATTTAAGGAAACCATTCGTATTAAAAATTACAGGCCTACACAAAATGAAACTGAGAAATTTGCATAAGAAACCTCTTTGAAAAATACCCGTATTCTTAATTTCCAGCTTTTGCATTTTTCAATCTCTTGATACTGAAAAATTGAACCGTGATCATCGTAAAAATTTTCCCCCTCTTGCAAGAATTTTTGCGTGCGCCCATGGGACACACATAGGCCTACACACAACACCCGCCTGCCACAGATAAACTTTCAGCCTTATAAATATATATAATGTAAGATTCGTGATTCCAAATATTATAAAGTTCGATATGATACTTTACGGTACTTCATCATTTAGATCGCCCTTTTGATTGTCGCCCTTTTGTTTGGTCGCCCTTTTGATCGGCGCCCTTTTGAACACTCGCCTTTTTGATGGTCGCCCTATCGAAGTCGCCCTTTTTACAGTGAATCTTCCTCTCGCACTACCGGCTAAACTAATGTCTCGTTTTTCATTATCATTATCTCGTTCTTTAAAAACATAACGAATGTATAAATGCAATACAATACAATACAAAGTCCCAGAATCGGTTAAGATAAAATAGACTACGTCATCTGGTAGAATCTTACAATTTCAATTGTTGGATATCGTCTACAGAGGATTTAAAATTATTCTAAGTTTCTATGAGCATCAGCCTTGCAAGGTATAGGCCTAGAGCCCTACACCTAGTGACAGCACTATAGAGAGCTCTGTTTCCCTTCATTTATCGCTATATTGATGAATCTCTTAAAGTATCTTTGAATACTTTGCTGCTAGATGCTGTATGTTCAAAGCATTATCGGGGGTATTACTGGCGTGTGAGACCAGAACTATGGTCTAGAAGTTCGCACATTGCTTCGTGCCGCCTTTTACTTTAAAAGAGGAGCTAAGATAGAATTTACTCCGGTCATTCTTGGCTCACTTAATGCCTGCCATATTGGTAAGCTTACATCATGCTCCGCGCTGTATTCTTAGCAAATTTATGTAACCCGGCTGTAACTTTATTTGGACAGGTGCTCATGCCACTGACTCTATCACCATTTGCTGCTTTGGATTTTAGTGAGCATTTTCATGTGTAAACTTATCACTGATAAATTTCGCTTCTCTATCCTTCTACAGGGTGGACTTGATAATACTGTAATTTTATACAGAGTGGGCTTAATAAAATTGTAATTTGTTGCTTTTTTGCTGCGTTATGTTTTTGAATCACGGACAAGCAGTGGACTTAGAGTAATATAACTTTTGTTCTGTTTGAAATATTTTGGTGAAATTTGGCTTCTGTGCATAAATTTTGTATTAGGCCTACTTTAAGCCTGTAGGACTTATTTCAACCATTCTTACCTTTGGCCATGATATTAGCAAAAACCTTAGGTTTTTCCACATACCCTGTACAATATGCAATTGTACATCCTCCTACATGTCCACCCGTTGTCTTCCACAGAGTTTCCTTTTTAAAACCTCGTATGTTTCTGGATCTTTTAGTTTAGCTTGTCTTTTACCTTGATTCCTGCAAAGTTTCTACTTCTGTAAGCCTAATATCGCAATGCAACGCAGTGCCCTGAACTGATAGGTTAAATTTAAGGCAATTGAAGAAAATCGTGTGTTTAGCTGACTTGATCTAATCTTTCAACAACTTACACTAGGTTTCACACTGCACACCACAGACAAGTTCACGGCACACGTGGCAATATCTAGTGCACACTTCTGTTTGAACACAATATTTTGTGTAAATTGTTTCAGTACTACTATCAATGTTTCTGCGGAGACAGTTATGACAAATATGGATTGTCGACCTCTTGCAATACGCCATGTCCTGGAGTGCGAATAAATTGCGGTGGTGCATATGCCAATAGCGTATATTCTGGTTAGTCGTTCATTGTCATATTTACATTAGATTTAGGAGCAGTATTTTACATATTTTGCTTCAAAAGAAAGCAATAGCAACTTTAATAATAATTTAATATGATTTTAATAATAATTTAATATGAACTCTGGTCTTATCATAAGTAACTGTGGTTAATGAGCATGACATTGTGCTTAGGTAAACTTCAGACCTACACGGATGCACTTAGAGTAAAAATCATAAGCTAACAAAGACCTCCTATCATAGTTTTATTTTGCTATCAAAGTCTCGTGCAATACCTGTGGACTTGACCACTCTGAGTGACTCATGATGGCTTCTGTTTATCTGAACGCTGTTCGTCTTTAGCTAACTTTGCCCGTAGGCCTGATGATTATTTAAGCAATGAGCGCTGTTGTGAGGTACTTAAAAACTCCAACTAGTGTTTAGTATTATGTGGAAAAAGTGCATCCGCACTCCGCAAGTTAGTGTACTATTATCAATGCATAATTGTCAGTTTGATATTTTTGGGATCAATAAACAAGTTGAAGTTGAAGTTACTGTACCTCTACATTGTCTACAGTTAACCAGTATCGCTGCCCCAGTATCTTACTTTACATTTCTCTGTACTAAGTTACTTCACGTTTAGATAAATACCGGTAAACTACAGTAGAGTGCTTGTGGGGAAGTTCGACACATTAAGCATTTTTGCGAAATTTCTAGGCTAAAACGAGATGATAAAATTCTTTAAAAAATAATTTTTAGTAGTACTATATCTCCTTAAGCAAAAGCAATAACAATTTATTCCTTGCAGTTTATTTCTTGAAGTTACAAACACCTTTTCTGAGTGCACCAAATTGTCGAATTTACCCTCACTGTGGGGGGAATTCCGACAGTTACTGTCTGTCACTGGTATCAGTATTTACAACGTGTGCAGATGAGACAAATGTCATTGACAGCATATGTACATGTCTCATGAAACCAACGTCCACACATCTGGCACCTTATCCATTCTTCTTCCTGGTTCTTGGGTGCATCAAAATATGAACAACCACATTGAGCAAAGAGTAATTACATGGATCACTGACACCGTTAGCATTGGTATCATAATCTATGCATACGTACATATACACATACATAGGTCTACATACATACATACGTACATACATACATACATACATACATACATACATACATACATACATACATACATACAAACATACATACATACATACATACATACATACATACATACATACATACATACATACATACATCCATACATACATACATACATACATACATACATACATACATACATACATACATGCATGCATGCATACATACAAACATACATACATACTACATAGTTACATAGTATACATACATGCATGCATAATACATACATATATACATGCATACATACAATGCATACATACATGTAGTGCATGCATACATACATGCATGGTGAATTAATAGCAAGTCCATAATTATTGGATACATAATGTTTTGTATAAATTAGGTCTGTCTTCTCGAACATCTCTTGTAGGCAAAAAAATTAATCAGACTTTCGTTTTATAGACATTTTGCACCTACAGTAATGATACACGCATAAAACGAATCACATAATCCCACGTATATGCATGATTCGTACACTGTCGAACTTACCCCAATCAGAGGTGTCGAACTTACCCGAACTTGGGGGGAAGTTCGACAGGTCACTTACTCGGCGACCCACTGTGTAATGAGCACTATGCAACCTACCAGCCTACTTTTAACTGCCATTAGACGTAGTTCAAGCATTGACATCTGTCAACCTCCAATTGATCTTCAAAGTTTTCTTCCTTTTCAATAGTGTTCAGTAGCGCAGCCTAGGCCTAACCTAGTCACTGTATTTCGGTATCTAAAGCTAGTGTATAAGTTTCTAAAGTTCTTAACTTGTTCAATTACAACAAAGCTCTGTTTCTGGTATTTTCTTCTTTCTTCATAACAACGCAAATAACACAACAAAGGATCAACGACGACAAACGCTTGAATTCAACGACAGCAACGCAACTATTATTATCTAACTCCACTGTTCTCTAAAACGTCTTCTACTCTCTACTACCAACTCCTTCTTCTACAACTTAACTCACTGTCTAGACGTACACTCTTCCCCTTGCCGCTCTGTCCTTCTATCTGTCCGTCTGTCTGTCTGCCTATCCCTCTCTCTCTCGCGCTCTCCGGCGACGGTCGGCCGAGCCGCGCCAACTTTCCCGCCAGTCTGTCACCTGCAGGCCTAACTGTCTAGACGCTGACCTTGAGCTGGTCTATTCGTACGCCTAAACATCAACTGACCACATAGACTATACAAAATTAGCTCACATTACCTCCCTCCTTTCTTTTAAAGAGAGCTAATTATCTATACAAATTAGCGAACGTACCTTAACTAAACAATGCAAATAGTCTATAACATAATACATCATAAAATATCTTACACTACAATCTAGACAGACAATCAGCTACTACATTCAATTTACCTTTCTTATAGTTCAACAGAATGTCAAAATTTTGCAATGATAAAGACCATCTGACTAATTTAGCAGATTTCGACATTGATTCAGTCAAATAAACTAAAGGATTATGGTCTGTAAACACATTGATTTTAGAACCAATAAGAATTTCTTTCAACTTGTTTAAAGCCCATATGATTGCATAGGCTTCCTTCTCAATCGTCGCCCACCTCCTCTGAGTATCTGTCAGCTTCTGACTGATAAATGAAACGGGACGTTCAATCCCTTCCTCGTCCACCTGGGACAGTACAGCTCCCACAGCAAAATCACTGCTATCACAGTACAAATTAAATGGTTTCCCAACCTCAAACATATATAGAATCACATTTGATAAAACAATCTGTTTAAGGGAATCAAAAGATTTCTGATGTGCATCAGTCCAAACAATGTTCTCAGGTACTTTCTTGCTGGTCAAGTCTGTCAATGGTTTAGCAATTTCAGCAAAATTACAGATAAACTGTCTGTAAAATCCAAAAAATCCTAAGACTTGCTTCACTTCCTTCCTGGTTTCAGGTTTCTTCAAATTAATTAAACTGTCAATCCTGTCTGGATTCATCATCTTCTTCCCTGATCCTATGAGGTGACCGATGAACTTCACCTCACTCTTACCAAACACACATTTCTTCAAGTTCAATGTTACATTATGCAGTCTTATTTGTTTCAAGAATAATTCCAAATGTCTTAAATGAATGTCCCAATCATTCGAATGCACTGCAATGTCATCAACATAAGGTTCAGTAAAATCATGAATCGGTTGCAAGATCATATTTATCGCTTTTACAAAAGTCCGTCCAGAGTTAATCATTCCAAACGGAACACGCGTAAATTCATACAGTCCATTATGTGTAACAAACGCAGTCTTCCATTGGTCACTCTTTTTCACAGGACAAGTCCAATAGGCACTGCGACAGTCCATAACAGAAATGAACTTGGATTTTCCAACTTTGCTCAAGACATCGTTGACGATTGGCATAGGATATCTGCAGTTTTCAGTAAAAGAGTTAATGTACCTGTAGTCACAAGCCAATCTCAAGGATCCATTCTTCTTTTTGACAATGACAAGTGGACTTGCCATTCTGCTTGACGATGGTTGAATGATGTTTTCTTTCAGCATCTCTTGTATTTGTTTTTCCACTTCTGCTCGGTATATTAATGGTATTCGATATGCCACGAATTCTTTTTCTCGAAAATCTGGTCTCAGCACCACTTCGTGTTCTACTAATGTACATAGTCCAGGTTGGTCTGAAAATCTGTCTGCATATCGATTCAGTACATCAAGTAATTGTTTCTGCTGTTCGCTGGTCAGATGTCCAATTTGTTCGTAATCCAATTGAAGTGACTTCTGTTTTGTCTCTGAATAGTCTTCCTTCAGCGGTATTTCTACCACTGATCCAAATTCGTCATCCTCTTCCACGATCAGACCACAAGACAATGTTCTCGTAATAAACTTCCTCATCTTGTTAGCATGAATAATCCGTCGACCGTTTTCGTTCATGTCCACCAGATACGAATATTTGGATCTTCTTTGCAGGACCGTGCATGGACCATGCCATCGGGAGATCAATTTATTGGTTGACGTTGGATACAGCACGATGACGTTCTCTCCTGGCTCGAATTCTTTATCTTTTGCTCTTTTGTTGTATTGACTGGCGTACTGTTTTTGCTTTTCTTCAGCACAGCTCTCGGCGAATGTCAAGGCCTTTTCCATGTCTGCTCTTAAATTCTTCAGGTACTTTGCCGGTTGTACTCCAATGTTCGGTGGTAGATTTATTTCTTTGGTCCAGCTTTCTTTAAGGATGGTGAGTGGCCCTCTCGGCAACTTTCCATAGACCAGCAAATACGGTGCCACTCCTGTAGTTGCATTAGGCACTTCTCTCAATGCCCAGACTGTAAATGGAATAATTTTATGCCACTGTCTCGGATTTTCCACAACGACATGATGAATCATTTTCTTGAACGTTTGATTCCATCTCTCCACCAATCCTGCCGCTTCTGGATGTCCTGGCGAATCGAATCGAGGACAACACCCCATCAGTTTCAGAAATTCTCTTGTTAGACTGGCTGTGAAATTCGTCCCTCTATCGCTCGTGATTACTGACGGAACTCCCACATCCATGAACAGCTTCATCAAAGCTTCGCATACAGCCTTAGCGGTCAATGACTTCATCAAGAATATTGTCGGCCATCTTGTACATGAGTCCACGATGCACAAACAATACTTATGCCCTGCTGCTGAAGTCGGTTCGATTGGTCCTACGACGTCCATGGTCATTCTTCTGAACGGTACATCCTCTCTTGGTATTGGTGTAATCGGCACTCGATCCATCACCAAACTTCGTGCTTTCAACTGACACTTCTCACAGGACTTGCAGAACTTCACCACATCTCTACGCATTCTTGGCCACACAAAGGACAACTTGATACGTTCCCTTGTCTTCTCTTCTCCCAAGTGTCCGCCAAATACTGACTCATGTGCCAATTCCATCACCTGAATTCTTCTTTCCTTCGGCAACACCAACTGATACACCAACTGGTCCAACATTTGATGCTTCTTATACATCAACCCATTCACCACACTAAACTCTGATCCTTTGTCTTCAGCTATCTTCCACCACGACCTCAGTGACTCGTCATTTCTCTGCTGCTCTTCAAATTTCTTTGCGTCTGCCAATTGTCTTTCATCACTCGTATTCTCGGCAAACAAATCCCTCATACTCGTGTCTATTTCACCATCACTCTCAGAATCATCATCATTATCACGTTCACATGCAACCATCTCTTCTTCAATTTCATTGTTTCCGGATGTTATTCCTTCTTCTTCTTCTTGAACGCTTTGTTCATCATCGTTTTCTGTGTCCTCATCTAGCAAACTTTCATTTGACTTTTCCTCTTCTCCTTCTTCCACTTCTCTTCTCCGACTCTGTGCTCTTGTAGTCACATTCGCTTGCAATTCTCCTTGTAATACATTCACTGGTGGAACCTCTTTCAGTTCTGCGATTATCTCTGGATGCAGCAAGAACTTTTCTTTGTTATCTTTGCACAAGACTGCCGGAATGCTGGCACACACCAAGGTTAAATATGGCGCGATATTTACTCCCTTGTCTTTCAAATCTCCTCCTTCGTTATGACAACTCATCCGCACTTCGATTTTCACCAACTTAGCTGGAATGGGTTCTCCAGCCACACATTGCAAATGTACTCTGCCAATTTCTTCCACTGTCGCTCCTTTCAACAATTCCTCATTGATTACTGGAATCTCAGTACCAGAGTCAATCAGCGCTCTGACTTGCACGGGATGACAACTGTCATCATTTCCACGTATCTCTACATTGACATGCTGTAGTAAAGACTTCTTCGTACGTTGACATTCATCTTTGCTTTCTGTTTCTCGACCAGTATCTTTAATTGGAGCAGAATTTACTATTTCTCTCTGTATAGCAAATTGAGGCGTGCACTTCATCACTGACTTCACTTCCGTTTCGCGGTTGTCTTGTTCTTCAGACTGATTCGGTGCATTCATTACTTGTATCTGATTTACTCTAAGATTTTCTGCACTTCGAGTAAATCTATTTCTCAGATTTGTCATTCTGGGTGGTGCTTTGCAATCCTTTATCAGATGTCGGTCTGACTGACAATTATGGCAACGTTTCTTAACAATCCCTCTCTGTTCAGTGCTCTCCCGCCTGTAATTGTACGCTGTATTGTTTTCTCTTTGGCGTCCCATCACTGGAATTCGACTGTACATTTGTCTGTCACCCGTTGCTTCTCTTCTATCTTGACCAAACTGTCTTCCAGGAGCACCATCATTCCTTGCTTCGTTATTTCTGGCTTGGTTTCCTGTTTCTTTGTTATTACTATTCCACCTGGGTTGCTTCGAACTATTTCCCCATGCTTCATATTTCGGTTTGTCTTGAAACATTAGACCAATTCGATTGTTCACGTGCACGTCTGCGAGTTCTGCAACATTACTAGCTTCAAAGCATTCAGTACCCTCTTTTGCTAGTACGAACTGTAGTGGACCCGGTGGTAGACATTCTTTCAATTTATCCGCCACCAACAGATCAAATAACTTCTCGTAGCTTTTGCCCACTCGCCTACTTCTGACATAATAGTTCAACAGATTCTTCAATCTTGCTGTAAACATCGTGTATGTTTCTTCTGCCGTTTTCCTCGCTTCTCCAAATCGTGATCGATATTCTCTCGCTGTCAATTTGAATTCTTTCAGTAAATGTTCTTTCACTATGTCGTAATCATCCAGATCATCGAAAGACAATCGGTTCAACACCGTTCTTGCTCTAGGCGTCATTAGTGGCAACAGCAATTTGACCCAAAACTGCTTTTCCACCGTAAAACTGTTGAATGCATTCTCAACTGTCTCAAAATATAATGGCACCTCCATCATATCATATGGCATCTTAGGTAATACGTGTTTCATTGCATCACCTATCCTTTTAATCTTGGACACCATTGTCTCACTTTCTCTGATCCTGTTTCGTTCTGACTCTTCACGGCTTCTTCTTTCGTCTTCATTTCGTTCCCTCAGTCTATTTTGATCTTCTACCCTACGCAGTTCTTCTTGTTCTATCTTTTGCTGCAACAATTCTAACTGTTTTCTGCGTTCCTCCTTTTCTATAGCCATTTCTCGGAGCTGAGCTTCCTTAAGAGCGAGTTTCTTTTGTTCTAATTCTAATTGTTCTTCCCTTTCTCTTTCCGCTTTTTCCAAATTTTCTTTCTCCATTTTTAATTCTTCCTGTCGAATCTCTTCGGCTCTTTGTAATTCTGCCAAACGCATGGCTTCTTTGTCTTCCTCACGAATCTTTTGCTCTTCCATCTGTTGTTTTCGTATTTCTTCATCACTTTTCCTTGCTCTCTCGTATTCTATCATCAATTCCATTCTTCTTCGTTCAGCTTCGTCACGATCTCTTTTCAGTTGTTCTAGCTGAAGCTGGAACTGCTGCTTCTGCATCTGTATCTCTTCTTGTCTCATCCTTTCTGCTTGTTCTGCTCTTGCTTTTTCCTCTAGTCGAAGTTTTTCTGTTCGTTCAATCTCTTCTTGTCTCCGTTTCTCCTCTTTCTCTTTCTCTTCTTGTTTTTGTTCTTTCTCTTCTCGTCTCCGTTGCTCCTCTTTCTCTTTCTCTTCTTGTTTCCGTTCTTTCTCCTCTTGTCTACGTTGTTCTTCTTTCTCTTTCTCCTCTTTTCTCCGTTCTTTTTCTTCCTGTCTCCGTTGCTCCTCTTTTTCTTTTTCTTCTTGTCTGCGTTGCTCCTCTTTTTCTTTTTCTTCTTGTCTGCGTTGCTCCTCTTTTTCTTTTTCTTCTTGTCTGCGTTGCTCCTCCCTCATCATCATAAATTGTATCAACGCCTCCATAGACATCGGTGCCGGTGGTTTTTCAATTGGTTTCTCCTCAACACCACCCACAGCACCTTTCTCTTCAGCTTCCTTTTTAAGCCAAACCTCTGCTAATGCTCCCATCAAATTTTCTCTAGACATCTCTTCGACTTCTTCTACGTCTAGACCCTCTTCAATTAATAACTTTATTAATCGATCAGAAGACATCTTCTTTATACTGGCTTGCTTTTGTTCTGTAAGTTTCTCCATCTTTCTTCTTTACTTCAGTGATTACCGTGAAGAAATCAAGGGAGTGGCTATGAATATCTGTGATTGGCTGACTTTAATTCTTTTGGCTCCTTGGGTAAACAAGCAAGTTTTGTATACCTCTCTCTGGCGTTGCGTTGTCGTAATGTCGTTCGTATGCCCGTTGTATCTTCTCACCAGACTCCGAAATGCGTCTCCAATTGAAAATATTCCTCCAATTGAAAATATTCCTCCAATTGAAAATATTCCTCCGACTGAAAATATTCCTCCAAATGAAAATATTCCTCCAATTGAAAATATTCCTCCAATTGAAAATATTCCTCCAATTGAAAATATTCCTCCGACTGAAAATATTCCTCCAAATGAAAATATTCCTCCGATTGAAAATATTCCTCCAAATGAAAATATTCCTCCAATTGAAAATATTCCTCCAAATGAGTTCGCTATCCCAACATCCTTTGCTTGAATTCAGTATCCCACCGCTGCCACCAAAATGTCAACCTCCAATTGATCTTCAAAGTTTTCTTCCTTTTCAATAGTGTTCAGTAGCGCAGCCTAGGCCTAACCTAGTCACTGTATTTCGGTATCTAAAGCTAGTGTATAAGTTTCTAAAGTTCTTAACTTGTTCAATTACAACAAAGCTCTGTTTCTGGTATTTTCTTCTTTCTTCATAACAACGCAAATAACACAACAAAGGATCAACGACGACAAACGCTTGAATTCAACGACAGCAACGCAACTATTATTATCTAACTCCACTGTTCTCTAAAACGTCTTCTACTCTCTACTACCAACTCCTTCTTCTACAACTTAACTCACTGTCTAGACGTACACTCTTCCCCTTGCCGCTCTGTCCTTCTATCTGTCCGTCTGTCTGTCTGCCTATCCCTCTCTCTCTCGCGCTCTCCGGCGACGGTCGGCCGAGCCGCGCCAACTTTCCCGCCAGTCTGTCACCTGCAGGCCTAACTGTCTAGACGCTGACCTTGAGCTGGTCTATTCGTACGCCTAAACATCAACTGACCACATAGACTATACAAAATTAGCTCACATAAAATCTCCCTCGAGATGAGCGATATGCAAATAAACTTTTAACATGATTTTACATTGCGCAGTCGGATGCATTGATCATTTATCAGGTGCACTGATTTAGCTCAGGGTTTCGTGGATTGCATGTGGTCAAATTTTAATCCGAGTTGGCCAAAACAACAACTAAAGCAAGCTTTATTAAAAAATATATTCGCACATGGCGTGTCATTAAAGCTCGTGAGTAAGTAGGCAAAACAGTTACGTCTGTCGAACTTCCCTCCAGTGTCGGACTTCCCCCCAAGCACTCTATTCTTTCTTGCGTTAATATTGACTTGCCTTGTAAGATATATATACATATATATATTAAATATAAATTATATCTTATATATTTTAGTAAGGGTTTTTGTTGTCACGTAGGCTATGCACGGCCGATGTACTGAAGCAATCGGCTCCAATCCTTCGCAGGGGTCGGAGTTGACCAGACGCCCCGCTTTGGGGGGTCGGCGAATCTCTGCCACCATGGGGACCAGGGTGGGGAGGAAAAAACCGTTGGCCGTTTCCCTTTTAAGCTTATGAGAGCACTTTTCTTTCGGTCCCATACGCATGAATTCCGTAAAAGCAGCGCTTGACACAGTTTTAGAGGTGTTCAAGGCCAGCGCGTTTGAAAGTTCGGATCTCACGGGTCGCGTACCGGTCGAGGTCGGAGTGTGGTGGAGTGTGGGTGTGGTGGTGTCTGGGAGGGAGGGCGGGTAAGAGGGAGGAAGATAGGGTGGGAGGGAGTGAGGGAGGGAGGGAGGTAGGGAGCGAGGGTGGGATGGATGGAGAGGATGGTGAAAGGTAGGGTGGGAGGGAGCGTGGGAGAGTGGGAGGGATGAAAGGAGGGTGGGGGGATTGGCGGGGAACGGCCCGAATCATAAAATTCCCGGGTATTATGTATCTTCGTTTTTGTCAAGCGGTATGATAAACCGCAACCCGTTACATTGCAAGTAATATGTGCATGCAATGATTTGTAAGGTCAGAAAACAATTTTTTTTAAATAATTACATGTATAAGTAGTCCAGTTGAGTTGTAACATTGGCTGGCTGCTTGCTAATTATTGCAACTTTATTTATTTTAGTCCGGCTTTTAAAGATGATCTGGGTATGAAATTCTTGTCATCCTTTGGTGGTAGGCGAAGTTGTGAGGTATGGGCTGAAGATCGTGTACTCCCGCCATTTTGGTTCATTAAGTTAATACAATGAAACCGTAATGTAACACCTTCGAGGAGCCTATTGAATATGTAGGCTACACAATATCCTTCATTATAATATAGACCAGTGGTTCCCAACTCGTGGCCCGCGGGCTAAAAGTGGCCCGCCAGGCCACAAAAATGACCCTCACCTCTCAAAGAATTAAATAAAATATATGACAAAATTGACAATTTGGGCAGGAGAGAACACAATTGTTTTATATAGTAGGCCCTAAATTTTTTTATTTTGACGTCTATAAAATTACATAAATATTTTATTTTGAATTAATTATAACAATTTTTTATGCTTTTTGTTGATTAAAATTAAGCCTTGTGGCATGTAACACTCACTAATTGACAGTGGGTGGATGATAGAATATGCTGCGGTCAAAATATAAAGGTAGACCTGCGAGAGTAGGCTACCTTGGAAGACGGGCAATCAATCTCGTCGCTGAGTTAAGCGCAGACTTAAGCGATGATAGACGAACCTCAGGAAGACAATTGAGAATGAAATTGCAGTAGTCATTAGTCAATACGTGACTATAAAAGCATGAGTTATTTGATGAAAATGGAGGAGTAGGCAGAACTACAAACGACCCTACTAACAAATTATGTACAACTTTGAGGCATTGGATATAGATTGGTTCTTTAGGTCGATAAATCTATGATTTCAAATGCGACTGTTTCAGTTTGCCCAAGTGGCAACTACGGAAAGTCGTGTATTGGAAGATGCCACTGTCTCAACAACACTAGATGTATCTACCGGAATGGTACATGTCCGTCATATAGGTGTAAAGAAGGATGGACTGGAACCAGTTGCAACATCCGCGGTTTGTTGACGCTTTGCGTACATGTAGATATATGTAGTAGCTATCAATAATTACACTGAACGAGGTAATTTACAGGATGCCAAGAATAACGGTATGATATGTAGCATAACTTAATTTAGCGTTGTCTTTTTCTAGTATGAACGTTTCTGCATGCAAAAATGATTCATAAGTAGGCCTCGCCGAGATTCGAGAGACAATATTTTATTGACAAAAATTAAATGAGCAATTTACCGCGTGTTGTGCTTGAAACATTGTTGGTATCAGTTAAGCGTTTCTGTTATGTTTATAGCCTAACGTCTTGCGTTGTATGTGAACTCACGAATATAACTCTGTTACAGATTGCACGAAGAATAACGGTGACTGTCACTTGAATGAGACGTGCTCTAGTATTAACTTAAAATATTCAAACCCAACCGTGTGTCGATGTCAAATGGGATTTCAGAGAAGCAAAATATGGGATAATTGCGAAGGTCAGTCAGAAGAACTCAGTTTATTAACACATTACATGGTGATTTCGCATATTGTGATCATATTCAATATCAAAATTCAAGAATGCAATGAAATATAATTTGAAATATTTATAGCACCGCTTCTGCTGTGACCCTTCAGCATACACTGCGAGCATCGCAAGAGAAGCAAAATTGAGAAGAGACGGAAATATAGAAACCGGTCTGGAAAGAACAAAAAACACGTAGACAGAAGAAGAGGTCATTCCAGAGGAAGAGCCAATGGTAGCAAATTATCGACGTTGGGTCAAAGGGGTGATCGACTGGGCTCTCTGAGAGATTTAGGAACAAGCCGAGTTTGGTCTTGAGGTCTAAAACAAAGACTTTGAACTGAATACGGGCTGTAACAGGAAGCCGGTGGAGTTCAATGGCCGCGTTGGCTACAGGGAGGTGTGGCAGAATCTAGTGCGATTATCAAATAATCTACCAGCAGCTCTAAGAATAGACTTTATAGGAACCAGGCGGATATGCACAGACCTATAGGAAGAGAGTTTCAGTAGTCAATTTTAGCGTAGACAACTCTACCATTATTGAAATCTGGGATATTTGCTTCTTTATTTTTAGACATTGACGAATGCAGTCTTTCAGTGTGTGATCCTGACTCGACGACATGCACTAATACGGTTGGAAGCTACAACTGCTCCTGCAGAAACGGGTTTCAAGCACACAATGCCACAGCATGCATAGGTAAATCACAACTTTGAATGACGTGAAGTCGGTGTGCGCAACAGCTCAGAAGTTGACCGTAAATTGTTATGTGAGTAATGTGACAATGCACAACAGTGATTGGACCATGCAAGTCAGCAGACAACTCCAGGTAGCAGTGAAACTAATAAAACAATTGACTTTCCATGATGATCAATTGCTGGACTATGGAACTCTTAATAGTTAAATATAAGATCTTGAATTGGTACTACAGTTTCTTGTGTACGAAATTACCCTGTGCGACAAAATTTGCAGCAATATTGGCGGTTTGTTTTCAGAATGTCTGATTTCGTTTTATTAATTCATTTTGATGGCTGTCCATTTAAATGGGTTAATTATAGGCCTACGACATTTAAAAAATTATTTTTGGAGAACTCGTAGTAACTTAAATTTGAGTTTTTTATTTCGAGGCAGACATTGATGAATGCCAGACAAACATCTGCGATAACTCAACGACAGACTGCAACAATACGCATGGAGGCTACATATGTAGCTGCAAAGAGGGACTCTGGAAGTCCAATGACCACAGCTGCATAGGTGTGTTAAATGTGCTGTTACGTGATGTTTACATTAAGTATTTCCATATGTTGTGAAACAAATCCTCCCACAGTCTCGTTGGATTTCGAGTTCTAAGATGTTGAAGTTAATGACTGCTGTATTGTCTTGACCATTAATTTTTATGGCAAAAAAGTTGTCAAGGAATATTATATGGTTAGGAACTTCTTTCTTTACTGCTGCTTTTGTATGTAGACGATATAGCGCTGTTGGTTAAGGCGCTAATTTCGCTACAAGCAATCGTTAGATAGAAATTTCAAGATCAGATTCTGTTATCATAAAGAAATCTACAGGGTCATTTATTAAAATGATCATTGACCAAAAACACGCACTAGTTTCACAGCATATAAGAGGTTGAAAGAGTTTCTAAATAGCACAAAATCACACTCATGCATTCATACTTGATTACTTATTGGCGCCTGGTTTTTACTTATGCAGCTTATATTTACACATTCCGTGTTCAGTTTGACAAAATATTCTATAATTATTTCAGGATATGTAACCTAATATATACATATAGGCTATATATATCATTAGCATTTTAAAATAACTGAATTCACTCTGTTGTTTCAAAGGAAAAGAACCTGGTACAGGAGCAAATACCGGAACAATTGTTGGTTGTATCTTTCTAATAATTGCAGTCGTGGCAATCGCACTGGTGCTTCTGTTCTTTTACAGGTAAATAGACTCATCACATAATTATGATACTTTCTGCTAGCAACGCTAAAAATGTAGGCCTATTGATGAAATTATAGAAGTGCACACTGAACTTGAACGGGGTATGTCTCTAAACAACTAATTTACTGCTCTATCCTTGGTTGCGCTCCATCATACCTACGCCATCAATGTCGCCAAGTCTCTGAAGCGCGTCTGGCTCTTTGCTCTGCTATAAAAAAAAGGCAACTCCTAGTTCCGCGGGCTCGCTAACTCCGCTACTGGTTGCATTCTGCCAGTGCCAGTCCCACGCCTGGATAAAGGAGGAGGGCGTCGCTAATGGTCTTTGTTAATACACAGTGACGTTAAACTGCAACAACCACCATCCACCACCACCGCGGGCTCGCTTAGCTGCCAGACAACGCTTTCTCGGTTGTAGGGCCGTCCATCTGGAATGACCTGCCTTCAAAGCTGCATTTATTACATTTGACCAATCAAACTTTGTTTCATGGATCTCTCAAGTCTTTTTTTATTTGGGCTGGGCGCGGCTCTGATTGGATTTCTCGAAAAGATGCTGTGTAAATCCATATAATGAATGAATGAATGAATGTTGTTACCTTATACATTAAGATATGTTCATCTTAAGAATACATAATAGGTTAGCATATACGGACTATATTGGTTTACAACAGTCACGTTGCTACATGTTTGTAGCCTAATTGTCACATCTAAAATTGCACAATTAGTAGTGACCTACATCTGGAGTATTTTACAATGTTAGTTGTCAGAGAAAGTAGGTAACCTAGACTAAAATTATCAGTTGCTTCAATTTTTATTTTTGTCAGCACATAAATGTTGACCTTTTGAATATACATGTAGCCTAATAATAATAGCCTGTGTGCAATTCAGTTCAACGCTACAATGTTTTCCCGAAAGCAGACAGTCGCATAATCATAACATTATTTGATAATATTGATGTATATTTTCAGACGCAGAAACATCTTATGCAAATCAATTTCAAATGAAAACATATTAGAATCAACAGTTAACTACTTCACGCAGCACTCTGAACACGGTCAGATTATTGTTATGTTCGCTCATAATGAAACTTTTAGGAAAATGTCAGACCAAAGTGCATGATGTCCCAGATAAATAAAAATGTTGATAGGTTACTAAGATTTTCTCGTGTTCTGTGCTGCTCTCTTTTTGCCGCATTTTCCGCTCCTTTATTTAATAATCAATTCAAACATAATGTGTGAATATTGCCTGGATTTTTTACTTTTATATGTGAGCTACAGTAAATAAGATAAATGCATTTGAATTCTAACTGACGAATGCATAGGTACTTATACCTAGAAAAGTGTCGATGTATAAGCTCAGGCTGCCCAAAGCACCTAGCGTCCAAAACTGCTCATTTGGTGATAGCGTTTGATGCAAACCTGTGGGGCGTGGTGGTGTAGTGGTGGCGTCGTTGCCTTGAAGCCGGAAGATTCGAGGTTCGAATCCACCTCAAGTCACTACGTAGGAACCTTGGACAAGTCCTTCACTCGCAATTGCTCAGTGCTTCGGCGTGAAACTCCGCTGCAGTGCCCGCTCTGCAGTCGGGAGCGCCTCTGAGTAGAGAGCTTGATGGGGCGCTATAACAAGTGTACACACAAACAAACCTTCCTGTGGCTTTCAAGATGCACAGAGGTTAAATAATTTTAAATCTACTCTTGCAGAAAATATTACTTCTGGTGCCGAACAGCAGGAATCCTACTACGCCAATGTTTCATCAATAACTGTTACAGGCAACGAATTAACTAAACTCATTCAACAAAAGCTATCAACTCCAGGCATTCTTGATAAAGAATTTAAGGCAAGTGGAGAATTATTGGCGAAGTGGTGAATTATTACATTAAACAATTGATCTATTGAAACTCGGCTATTGGTGGCATTGTTATAAGACTGGAATCATTTCATAAAAAGACTATCTTGCTTTTCATTTATTCAATTCTACTGTTCATGAGGCTAGAGACAGGCAGCTTGCTTCGTTACATTAATCGTGTTTAAAAAAAATCGTTTCAGGCTATAAACGTCGTAGTGCTTTTGTTTGAAACAAATGTCGACACTTTAAGTATTTCAATTTTGTTATCCACAGCGTGTACCGATGGAAACTAAAGAACCGGCAACTGTTGGGAAGAATCGAGATCTGAAGAAGAAGAATCGATTTCAAAACATCGTACCTTGTAGGTCTACCCATAATTATTCATTTATAAATCCATCCTACTCTCGTGTCGCGCGTCAATAGATTAAAATTTATAACTGACTGGCGACTGCTTTGTAACAAAAAGACCTCACTACTGGTTCTCTACCCTTTTTGACGCTCTAAACAATGGACTAAAACGGTTTACTTTTTGCCCATTAAGAGCGATTGTTCGACTGGATTTGTGGCGATTATGTCAATAACTGACCATAAAAATTATAGACCTAGGATACTTTAAAGTTGCGCACAGGATCAGAGCCGTTTTAAGGCCTAGGCACGCGAGGCAAATGCCTAGGGCCCCGCGCAACAAGGGGGCCCCGCGGCGGCCAATAACAAAGATGCCTCGCGAACACGTAGGCCTAATAGCAATTCTAAAATATTACTTGACAATTGTTGTTATTATTATTTGTCATTATCATTATTATTACCGTATTTTATCTCTATTTTTTTAATTTTTTTACTATTGTCAGTTCTAACGATTCTGCAAACAAAGAACAGTAAAACCTGAAATTAATCAAAAAATTTACTCTTGGCGCACAACTTCCTGCTTATGTTTCAGTTTATTCGTCTCCTTTTATCAACGCTATTAAAGAATTTTGTAGGCTATGTCTTGATAAGGTAGTGTTAAATTTCTCTCAGTTCTATTATAGGTCATTTTCTAATTGTTTAAATATTTAAGATATGAAAAAGCTTATTAGGCCTAAATGTATCACGGTTAGTAGATGACGCCCTGACGGTAGACTTTCTCTGTAGTAAACTTGGCAAACTAATTTCACATGAAAAAATCTAAAACTGCTCTCATCACTTTATTACCTCCTTTATTTCCTCGATAACCTCCTCTAAAGCTAAGTTGTTTTTTTATGGTTTCTACCCTTCTACTATGCAAATTGTGATTTTCAGTCATCACCGATTCCGTAGCATCTGATTTAGGCTACATTCTTAATTGGAGACCGAACACAAAAATAGAATGGAGTGAAGTGCTTGCAAAAGTTCTATCCTCAAGATCTCAACTAATTCAAATTAATTTAAGAACTCGAACACCTGAAAAAGGCCTACTAGGCCTATATTATGGCAAGTGTCAATTGCAAAGCAATCAACATTTCCAGACATTGTGATTGAAATACGAATTTTTCTGTCATTGAAGTAGGCCTACACTCTTAAAACTTCACGGCCAAACGGAAAAAAGAACGAAATTTGGAATCTGATGACCTACTATATAATTTTCAAAATTACACACAATTTAACTATGTGAATTTTTTGTAGGGCCACAAATCACTATTCTGCAAATACAAAGCATTAATGCAACACTCTCTACATCTGGAGTGAGAAATTGGAAGCGGAATTCGGGTTACGTTTAAAGTTAGAGTTTGTGCCTAGGGCCCCCAAACGTCTTAAAACGGCCCTGCACAGGATAAATATTGCACGTTTAATTTGCTCTAAAACAACAATCTGTAGGTCTTCATAATTATGATGATCACGTAGACTCAAATTAAAGCTAGAAGCCTATTAGATCTATAAATCTTACAGAGCCCGAATATTTCTCTGGTCCTAGTGCACATTATTATTATTTATTCAATTGATGCATAGAAGCTATAGCTTAGCTGATCCAGGTGATTTCTAATATTTTAGATGACAAAAACCGTGTAGTCCTTTCGAAAGTCGGTGGTGTCGCTTTATCTGATTACATCAACGCCAGTGTAATCAAAGTAGGTTTAACGAATCCGCGCAGAAATTTTTCTGTAACAGTCTCAAGTTGTTATAACCATGCACACGTGTGCTGATACAACACTTAAATTTTGAGTCACCGTCTAAGATCAATTAAACCTATGTATTCTGTACGGAAAATAATGTGGGTGATGATCTGTTTCGTTTCTCTCATGCATATCGAGTACTGAACACCTTCAGTGTCTTCCAATAACTGCTAAAATTAATTAAAAATGCTCCCTCATATGCATAAGCTTACATTTTTTGGGCAAGATGCACGCCGTATTAATATTCTGTGATCTTATCAAGCGGACTATTTCAGTTACCTCTGGACGTCCTACTCGCTCTTTAGACCGTAGTAACTTTCTAGAACCTCAATATCTGACTGCCCAGCACAGCATCGCGCCTGTGACTCTGTTGGTCTCTGGCTATAAAGTATAGAATGACCTTCCTGTATGACGTTGTAAGATCTTTTATCTGTTACACTAGGCCTACCGTTTCTACCTGTTCTCTTAATTAAGACTTTTCTTCTAGAGGTGTTCCTCGGAATGGGAGAACCTCTGATTAGGTTGTACTATGAGAGGCGCTTCATGAGTCCGTAAATAGAATAGAATAGTATGCGACATAGTTTGTAAATGTTTGCAAAGCCACGTGTAGGTGTAGACTATAAGCTTCAGTCGCTGTCCCGGATGCAGCGAGAAAATAGCGGAACGCCATAGTTCATCCTTACTCGATTAGCAAAAACCAATTTTATGTGTCTCATAAAGTTTCCTCATGCATTGCTGACAAAACGGTAATAATTTTTTATTACCCCCTACTATGTTTCTAAATGATTATATTTGTAGAGTTAAGCTTTTGTCTTTTCAACTGTTTTTGGTTTATTTCAGGGTTATAGAAATACGGATAAAGTTATTGCGACCCAAGGTATGAATTTTGTTTATTTTTTTCATCTGAAATTATTATTCTTTCATACTCGAATTCAACTAACTTTGACTATTAAGATATACTGATCCATAATACATTTAACAGTTCAAGATAATTTTTTTGACTCAATTACAAAATTTAAAATTGCCCACTTTGTCCATAATTATTGCAACTCAAATTTGCCAGAAATTGATTAATTTAGTTGCACATTTATTTTGATTAAACTATTTATTGTTTATCAATCGATTCTTGTCTACCATCTTCTAGGACCTTTGCCGGATACCATTAGTGATTTCTGGAGAATGGTTTGCGAAAAGGACGTCAACGTCATCGTCATGATAACAGATCTGATAGAAAACAACAAGGTTTTACTTCGATTATATTATTGAACCTGAAAATGTTTAACTGCTTCGGCTTTTAAAATTGTCGCAATACAATCAGTCGTATGTATTACAATGGTATTTTAGTATTTAAGAGCGTTGGGCCTACTCGTTTGTGTTTGTGTGTATGGCTAAATCCTACAAGATGACAAGCTTCATAGTAGCTTACTGTAATAATGAGTCATAAATAAAGAACAAAGAGATTTAACTAATGTGTTAAGAATGTTTGGTTCTAGATCTTTTGTTGGCATGGATGATTGATATTCTGCTATAAAAATCCTTGGTATAAATTTTATCGTCCTTGCAAGGCAGCTCGACTTCTCGAATCCGCCAACGAATGGCTTAATGACGCTGGATTGGTGGCTGGAACAAGCTGCGCATCACATGGTGTGCGCTTACAGTTTAGTTTTAGAACATTAGGTGCTAATGAATAATGCTATTAGCGAACGCATACATAGCTCTAGCATAATATAGGCTAGGCCTATAATAAATTTGGCTACTGTCCATCAGAAATTCAATTTTGTATAAATTATTTATCAAGTGCTGGCAAACATGGCTTTACCTATTACTTATTAATTTTGCATAAATAGGCTACACCGCACATTGAGACTAGACCTATAATTATACAATACATCAGTGTATGAGCGAACGTGTGTGACTTTCGTGTTCTTTGAACAAGTTGCATAGCGCTTATTAACCTATACGGATTTATGACTTTTGAAGAATAAGTGTGCGAAGTATTGGCCAGACAACGAGGAATCTCTTACCGCCAAAGAAATTACTGTCAAGACAACGTCAGAGCATCTGTGGAATGGTTATGCATCGAGACACTTTCGAGTAACCAAGGTAACCAGTGGATATTTGCATTAAGGTTCAAATACTCATGAAAGATAATCAATGTATTAATCTAAGCTTATCTGCCTTTCCTATGATGAGCATGTCGGTTAAACTTAATTATAAAGCTTTCTAAATATAGTAAAACGTTAGGAGGAATAGATCTAATTTATAGTTTAAAACGTGGCAAAATGATCATTGTATATGAATTTAAATTAGTTTAATAGTTATTAGTTATTTAATAGTCGGAATGTTAGTCTGGTTACGTCTTTAATTCGCGTGAAATTCTAGGTAGGCCTACTCTTTGGTATTCAGTAGCCTACCATTAGATATGATCATATGAATTGGATTCGATTAAAAGTTAGCTCGTTTTCTTCAAAGTCATCACATCCGTAGTACTAGAAAAAGACAGACCGCTGGGCAATAATTGTCAATAATCTCTCAAATATTGTGAAGCAAGAAATGCAAGTTGATGCAGAAGTTAATAAAAAATTATGAGGTTGAGATGTAATTATTATAATGATATCATAAATCGCATTTCTGTCAAAGACATTGACTATGGCGTTCTGTTTGGGTGTGTATAATACATCGTTTCTTTTGACTTCAGGATTCAAAATCATGTGAAGTAGCACACTGGCATTTTCTTTCATACCCGGATCATGGTGTGCCAGAGAACGTTGCCAAATTCATGATTTTTCTCAAAAAAGTGCGCAGTTCTATGTTGCCGGGGAAGTGTACAGTAGTGCATTGCAGGTGAGTTATATTGACTTATCTGTCGAAGGGGTATGAAAATATACACCTGCATTACTTAATGTTTTCAGTTAGAGCGTAATTAGTTGCGACAGAATAAGCGTAGGGCTAATCGGTAGAGCACCGAGAGCAAATTTTAATTCAAGCAAGGCGTGCTCATTATGCATCTCCCTGAGTTTATTTATCCTTTTTGAAAAGCATTGAGGGAATAGTGTTTTTCACTGTGTTTAATTATCAGTTGATGTATCGAGCCATCTTTATAGACTGCGTTTTCATTAGACGCGAGTTGATCTGTGTATTGTTGTAGGCTAAATATAAAAAAAACGACGCTGAGACTTATAAAACCTAAACCATATTTGCTTTCATAATGCATCTCTTACTGGGAATATAATATTTTATAGTCAGTAGGTAAAGCCAATCAAATCGATATTCTATAATTTTTAGTGCTGGGGCGGGAAGAACCGGGACTTTCATAGCCATAGACTACCTGATGCAGCAAGGAAATGCTGGAGGCGACGTTGACATACTGGGATGTCTTCGGCATCTGAGAAGTCAGAGACCACAGATGATACAGAATCTGGTAAATAACGTTGTATGACAACTTGCTTGTTCTCTATTATTTTGCACAGTTTGCTGGATACTGACGGAGCTTTTCAAATATTATTATGATATCATAGGCCTACTATAAAAGTCATTAAGAAAGTAGGCCTATTGCACAGAATCGAACCTTTGAGGAAAGTCATTTTCGCGTTATTTATATGTCGCTTCCGAAACTGTTAATTGGTTGAAATTGACGTTGGAAATGAAACGCTGACATAAAATTTGAACTTTAAATTCTGCATTCAATGCGAAGGCTAAAAGTGACATTCCAACGTTTTACAGTAGACCCTAAGAGCCTAAACCAAAATGATAACATTATTATAATAGTCGAAGGTCCCATTTCTAACTGAAATCGAATCAAGGTCGAATAGGTAATTCCAGTATAGCACAGGCCTGATGATTAGGAGAACTATAAAAGATAATACAGATAAAAATCGTTAATCTTCCTTTGCTGAAACACATTGGGAGCGTGTTCTAGGCTTCATGAATAGAGAGTAAGAAAATACACAAAAATTACAGAACTATAAAATGCAGCTAAACATGAAAGTTTACTACGAATACAGTTTTAGTTTAATTTGAAAGTTATTAAATTATCTAGTTTCTTTTCGGCACAGAGCCAGTACGAATTCGTTCATACCGCTCTACTGTTTGAGTATACAGTCGGAGATACGACCATACCTTGCAACAGATTTGCGGAAAAGTTTGCTGAACTGCAGAAAAGAGATCCTAACACTGGAATCAGCAAGTTAGAAGCCCAGTTACAGGTTCGCTTTGTAATTTATCTTCATTAAGTATGCTGCTTGCTGCATCAACAGATCAAATTTGAGAAACGATCGTCAGTTGACATTAATCTCTTCCAAGGAAGCATTCTTGCGATGTATCCATTTCTTCGACGCAATTCGTTGGTTATATATCTTCGCGATCAATTGCCTATGATTAGGTCTATAATTGGTGAATTTAGAGATTAACTCTGTGTTAATTAACGCACTTAAAATAACATTGAAATGCCAAATTCAAGTAGGCTTAAGCTACTATTGCGCTGTGAGTCTCAGTTATATATTGTGACACACACTATTTTTCTGCACCTTTATATGCTACCTACAGACGTTTTGCGTGTTTGAGGAGTATCGCAGATGATAATAATTATAAATATAATGAGAAGCCAGTAGTGACACAGTTGACAATTATGGATAATTAACGTAGGCCTACCGACCTAACGGTGATTTTTCCAATTCCATTAAGCCTTGATCCCAGATATCCATATGCCATCCATGCATCGTAAAGAGATCCAGGCACAGTATAGACCTATGAAGGCGGCTTCATATCGCGAAAATATAGAAATTACGCTATAATGCAGATTTTGCATACTGAATAAAGCAATAATGAGATGTAATGTCTTTTAGAGTCTCGAAGGCAAGAAAGACCAAAGGCCAAAAGAAGGTATGATCACCATTCTAAAATTACTTAAAGAAGGTGTAGCATGCCATTAGTTGGATAGGAGAATTCAAGTGGTAGGGTAGTTTAAAAACGGGATGATTGGTCATATGACAATTGGTTACTATGCCACAAATTAATGACTTGAGCTTATTTTTAAAACAAATAAACAGTTGAAAAAAATAGGCAACCTTCTTTATATATTTGATTGCAGTTATCAGATTGGAATAGTCAGCATTTGTAGACAAATATAATAACTAGTGTCAATAAAAAAATTAATCGAGTTTAGCACATTTTACTTAAATTACATTTCATATCAAATGATCAAGGGAATGTTAGTTGGTATTTTTAATCTCTTCAATGAGTATAATATATTCTATATCTATACTTGACGAATATAGCCTCGAAAATTATGCCCGATAGACCATGTGACCGACCGATAGTCATGTGACCAAACGTCCTATGACCAAACGTCCTATGGCCATTCGTCCGCATACCATGCATTCACTCCTACTTTTAATAACGCCTAGAAATAATGTGAGAATTACGCTTCTAACCTTCAGTCTGCGTTTATGAAGTCCTGATCCAGTGATAGGCCTGCTGTAACTTTATAATGCAAATATAAAACATAAAGTTAGATAAGGCATATAGATCATGTTGTTGATTTGTGTATGAATCATTGCGAAACTTTGTTTCTTTAGAAAGGGTTACACTGCTTTGTATCCGTGCTGCAAAATTGATATTTTAGGCAAATCCCGCGTTTCATCAAAGTCTACTGGTAAACCAAAAATCGTTGAAGCAACTGCGACGCTTCTTCAGGTCTGTAGTTTTAGAACCATAATTAGGCCTATTTGGCAGCATATCTGAGGTGCACCCAGGGCCGGATTAAGGCATGTTCAACATGTTCGGCCCACACTTTGGGGGCCCCACACATGTGGGTAAAAATTATCGATTTTTTTAGATTTTTAGCAAATTTCAATCAAACGACTAAAAAAGGCAGTCAGACTTTTTGGCCGAAGGTCCGCAAAAAAAACTTTCCGAACAGGACCCCGCATTTCTTAATTCGCCCCTGGCTCTCGTGCTCTCGAGCTCATGACATTTACTCTGACGGTTGACATTATGCGTGTAAAGCATCCTAGAAGTAGCTTGCTACTGACGATGCTATACAAATTGTCTGAATTACATTACATTACATTACATTACTGGGTGCACCATGGTAATTTCAAAGAATGCACTTAATAAACGCATGTCTAGTCGATCTATGATAAGTTTATTTTTATCTGTCATAAATCATTTTTGCAGAAAGCACCTGTCAGTGTCTAGCCTAGACAATTTTATATTTCTGGAACCAAATGCAAATTATAATAGGTTACGATTATTGTTGTAGGCTAATGCATTTTTTTAGAAACTTACCTGACGTTATTAAAAAATGTTCGATAATGCTTGGGTGCATCTTGAATTGTTGGACTATCTGGTTATAATAAATTATAGTAAGGTTCTATTCACTTATATTTTTATAGAGTTGGAAACGCAAAGATGCATTCGTCGTTATGGCAGTACCACGTCCTACGGATATTGGCGATTTCTATTCACTTACTAAAGAGTTTAATTGCGGTGTTGTTGTTTTCTTGGACGAACCATCGGTAAGGTCATTATATAGCCTATGTTGAGTGATTTTTTATATATTTACATTTTTTTAACTTTTCAACTCACTTGATTAGGCTTATTCAGAGGAGACTCAACCAGTGCAACTCTTATGGTCTCCCGCTCCCAGAATAAATAGGATACTGCTTTTTATAAATGCTATACGTGTGCCTCATACTGCAAGAATGTGCCTTGGACTCTCATAGTTATGAATACGCCACCACATTATTTTGTTCTTCATTTTCTGCATTGGCTTGGCGTGCTTGTAAGTGAGCGTATCAGTTTCAAATTGGCAATCCTGACGTTCAGAAGCTCGTGTGAAGCAAGTCAGACCCTGCTTATCACTCATTGACACTCAAGGTTAGGACTATAATGCATTTTGACTCTTACGAAGGTCGATACCATATTTAAATCGTGGATAGGTATATTTTTCCTGGTGCATTACTTATTATAGTGGCCTGTGTCCGCAGTTGCCGATCCCTCTTCTCTAAAATTAGTCTGTTCCTCCGTCTCGTCGTATTCGTAGTTGTCTTACCAAAACTATATTTCGCTCTAGACTGAAAACTCACCTATTTAACATGTCTACGATGTCCAAGGTTAATGTTGTCAGGCTGTTGAACGCACTTTATGGGCTTCTAAATGAGAGCATCTTCAAATAACAGCTGTAGTCTTTAGCTATTGCCTGTCCAATACTTCAACTTATACTGGGCTACAAAAGAGGTCATTTACAGAAGACTTGACGCCTTAGACTCATAGTCTACAGCACCTCAAATAGAGCTTGTGATCTCCTGTCAGGGTCATAACAGTCGCAATCATTGCAGTTTCTGCCACATATCAAGTGCACAGAATTCACTTCTTATGATGATTCGCAAGAGTTTTCAAAAGAAAAACTCACCTGAGCTTTTGTAATCTACGATTAATTGAAAGTATCGTACGGATAACGTGAAATCCAGGCACGGCCTTAAGCCGAACGCCACATGTTTCAGTACCGGTAGCCTATAATGAAGAAGATTCTTTCGTTAGATTCCTCTTCTACTTGTTCTCCTTCATACCGTTGACAAACAGAGACGGAGAAGAAGAAGAAAAGAAATACACAGAAGAAAGTTAAGTGATGAGTCAGTGCCCTTTCAGATTATGCAGGCCTATGTCTTTCCGATTGTATTGAACCGACTCCATTATAAATAACCTAGCCGACGACCTACACTGCGCCTACAAATGGAGTGATAAAAATAACGGTCTCCACGTGTACATCCGGTATTAGCAGTAAATTACAGTATTAGTTTTGCATGTCTGATTGCTCAGAAAAAACTGAGATCGAAACATGGCAGACTCGATGATTTTGCTGGCTGTTTTCAGGGAACAGTAGAATCTGTTTTTCCCACGAAAGACAAACCAGTTGTGTTGAGTTCGTCAACGGTACATTGCGATAGTTCGTCAAAGGAAGCTTATGGCACGTGCTACAAAATATCGGAGATAAACATTTTGGACGACACTTACGCAAACGTCGCTAGCGTCTATGCAAACAGCGTATGTATTCCATTGGTTGCGGAATGGTAAAGTAAAAATAGTTAGGCCAATTTTATAACTTTAAAAACTCAGCTTTCAGACGTGTCGAAACATAATGCTCAATTGATCTTTGTAACCCATTTAAGTAGGTCTACGCATTACTAATGATCTGCTAAACCAACTAGGCCTAGTAAAAAAGCGTAATATATCGACTAGATGACTTAGGTCTAATTGCATGTGATTGATGTAACTGCTGGGTTGGTAGAGCATTCATTTTAGCCGCTTAAGCGTCGTTCATAGTCCTACCATAAACTATTTTCATAGGCCTAACATTCGAACCTCAAACACTAGCCTACACGGTCTAATTTTCACCATAGTATATGTCTATTGTATTCTTGTAAGTAGGCTACATCTTTTTAGTCCCATAGACTGTAAAGAACGGCAAAATGGCTCAGTTCTTAATTTTTATTATTAATCTAAAAAATAACTTGCATCTCATTTTCTTTCTTTCGAAAAGGGAGAAGTTGCAGCGACAACACAGATGACAGTTCTTCACGTAACAAATTTGGCGGATACGGATTTTCTCGAATGCAGTGTTCTGAATTCAATCTACAATTGTATACAGAGACTGAATGTTGCCAGAACTCAGACACCAGTTGCCGTCATTTCAAGGTGATGTGCAATTTTTTTACCCCATCAGCGGCTCATTTATTTTATGTGATAGCTTATCAAGTTATATCAAGATACCAAGTCATTTCAGACAAATAAAGCTTTGATAATATTAAATAAACACAACTTTCATCAGTTATAATGTGCATGATTACAAGAATCTTAGACCTATATTATACTGAACACAGGTCGAGTCTAGACTAAAGGCTTGCTAGAATAAATAAAACGATCATTTGCTAATATTCAATTGTAAGGTTGACAATGCCTGACATGCAAAATAAAATTTGCCAGTATACTGTTAACACCTAGATCGATCGGCTCTGCACTAAAAATCGGTTTTAATTCTGTATAATTCCAGTATAAATTGATGTTCTGCACATTATCTGTTTTCCATTCTTAGAGCTGGCGACTCAGCAAGTGCTTTCTGTCTGGCTGCTTTAATCGCCTTTGAAATGATAAAGGACGTAAATGAAGTCGACATCTACCAGATTGTACAGGATATTCAAAAGTCGAAGCCTCAGTTTACTTTCTCATTTGTAAGTATTTCAGTTTGTATTTAATATTTTTTCTTCAATTCATTTCTAGCAAAAGTTTTATACAATTTTTTATATCTCTAATCAGTGTCGCTTAATAAGCAAAGAGTCAGCATAACTGTAGGCCTAATGGACAATGTGACATGCACATTTCAGAGTTTTTCCGAGACTATTATCATAATTGAGCGCCTATGTTTTGTTATTGCGGTTTAAAAATAGCAAGTGCAAATGTTTCTATCTATTTTCAGGCATCATACAAGGAATTATATTCTGTCGTGAGCGAATTCATTGAATCCGGTCTAGCAGCTGGAAGTAGCTCTCAGGAACCTATTTACGACGACATGGCTACATGAGCAGCAGTCTAAGGCGTACCAATATACAAACGATGACTCATCTTTTCTTTAGACGTATGCAATGCAGCGTAATGTGTTCGATATGTTGCTAAACAAACGTGTTTACTTGCAATATGACCATGAACAGCAACGGATCATGTGCGTGATATATGCACTATCAAAGTCTATTGAGATAATAATGAGATGAAATGAGATGATACAACATTTGCGTAGCCTAAACATCTGAACTACATTAGAATAGATAAGAATAGCTGGACTGGCCTAGGCTAAACTCTATTAGGCAGATTAGGCTATATCTATGGAAAATAGTGGTTTGTGATTACTCCTAATGATAAAATAGAGGCGAAAGTAGGCCTATGTAACTGAGAATGACGCCAAGAAATGCTATTCGATGGGTAAGAATGAGATATTGGATCCGAAAGTAATATGTACATTGACAAAATGTTAGCAAGTGTATGATTAACTAAACATTCTTTGTGAGTACACTTTGGCAATATTTTCCTCAAATCTTCAGGTCGATTAAGTAAAATGTATTTTGATACATTAGTTTATTAAGACAATCATAGTCTTGCATAGTCTGGACTTTTTAAATCATTATTAAGATGTAGGGCTATAACCCACTAAAGGTAGCGTTTATATATTTTGCACTGAAGTTCGTTCTTGCTAGCTAAGTTGACCATTAGGCCTACGTTTCGCACTCGTCACATTGTTTCCTAAAAATAAATTTTAGCCAGACAATTAGCATGACTACAAGCAAGCCTGTTTCTTTCAGTGTTGGACTACTGTTGGCCATTCCTTAGTTTTTCTCCTATCTATCAAACTTTGTAATAACATGCAAATCGTTTACATCTTTTATTAGATCTAAGATTATAGATCAACTACTATATTACGGTAATTGCCAATTCAAGCCTAGTCTCTTATTGCGATTGGTTCGCGTCAATTTTCAAACGATATAACGAATCCATGCGTTTTTGTCTAGCCTATCTAAAATAATAATATTTTAGTGAATTGCCTTAAGCTAGTCTTTGTATATCCTCCTATCACACACGAGCTCAATAATTGTGATCGCATAGAAAAGTGAGCGTACACGATTGAGTATCAAGGCAGGAAGTGAGTGTTGCCATATTTAGCCCACTTTTTGATATTCAGTTATATGTATGCCTACTTTCCATGACAATAGCTCGTTGATATGTATCCCAAGAAATTTGGACGATGTCACTCTAGTAAGTGTCTAGTTATACTCTGTTTGTCGATGTTGATGGCAAATTGTTAGTCATAATTATTTAGGCTACCGTGACATGCGCAGAAGCCGACAAGACATTAACATTGTTGTTAAAATTATAAAGGAGGCAGTTAAAATGGTCCCCAAACAGAATCATGGGTTAAAATTGGGTAACTGGCGTCAATTCGATATTATTCAAAAGCATTAAGGGGTTGCAGTTGGTCTCTGTCAGGGTTGTATTGGCAAAGGTAGAGGCGAGTAGACCTACAGTACACGATACAGTTGCCTACAATGCCTTGGTGTTCAGCGCGTCGATCCACCCTTAGATCGGCGAACCATGCTGAGCTTCTGGTTTCCCGCTCGCGGACTGCTAGCCTATCCGACAGCGTCGTTCATTCTCTGTTGATGGTCCTGCAACATGGAGTGGCTTCCCTGTTACACTGCGCTTAATTCCCAAGGGACCTTAAAAACTGCCTTATTTAGCCGTGGTTGGACCGGGGCGCTTCTGAGTAGCCTGCCATGAAGAGGCGCTAGGCCTATATAAAATTTCTTAAATAAAATAAATAATGCCTAGACCTGTCTTCAGGTCTTTTCCCATTATACTAAAGTTACTAAACACAAATATCTGACGTGAGTAGGCTACATTTTATAGCCTATACCCTCGACTACAGCCCTCTGCATGTTCCCCTCCACAATTGGAGCCTAAAATTATAGCCCGCGTTCAACGCCATGGCTGCGCTCGTGAGTTGAGAACCATATTTTGCGGTTGCAGTCTGTTTAGGCTACCCATTAAATTTTTTAGGCAAATCTACAATATGCACTGCAATATTAGTCTTATTATTTATTTACCCTTCGCTAATTGAGGTCTAGGTCGTAATTATATATAGCTGCTAATTTATTACCAGCTTGGTTTTCCTTATACACTTGTCCGTAGGCTTGACATAAAATTAAAACGCAGTTTATTCCTAATGATCACTACTGGGGTATTTTTGCAAAACTTAGGCTGCCTATAATATGTATATATATATATATATATACATATAAATACGGCTTGCAAAACCTACTTGCATGCTTCGGTGCGCATACAATTGCAACTTCCTTGTTTTGGACAATAACATGGCTGCAAGGTAGATCGGACGGTATTGCGTTTCTATTTAATCTGTAAAACAGTTGGTGCTCATTAGTGATTTTGCAGGGCTATAAGAACCCTAATGGCGTACTCTTTGAAGATGTATGCAACGATTGTACCGGTATTCGAATTATGTTGTTTGGCCCTATTGAGCTCTTACTCTCAAGGTAAGCTAAAGTCTTTTTTAAGCGTGTTTGAATTGTGCCGTTTAGCTCTCTCTATTTTGGTTCTTACCATGTCCCCGAAGTAAACCTTCATTTTCAGTGTCTCAAACTATTTTAAAACTGCGCCATTGGTCTTTGATCGCCGGTGTATCATTTTATTCTCAGTGTCTTAGTCGTGTAAATCCTAGCACGCTGTTGCTTTGGTTTTACGGTTGTGTATGAGCGGTCATATTTGGAATGTATGAACGAATGCCCTTCTGGTGGCTAGATTTTATCGCCTATTTCATTTTGTTATTGACTTTCCTATGTCTTCAGTCAGCAAGCCAATTATTGTCCAGCGTCTCGATCAGTTGAGAAACAGTAGGCTATAAAGAATGAGCGATGTGTGTAATTTAGATATTGCAGTAGGCCATGACTACAGAAATGTCTTGAAGAACAGCCTCATGATTAGATGACTAGTACGGTACGCTAGGCAGATCGGAATAGGCTAATTGCTAAGCAGCGAATTGAAATGCGTTAGCCTATTTCTGCAGCTTGGATGGTGTAGATTATTATTAGGGCTTAGGCAGATACATGCATCGCGTTAATTTATGAATGCATCTGAGCAAGCTCTTGAGATAATTATTAGATCTAAGTAGACCTATAAAAAAATGAGTAAGACAAGAACCAGCGTGTGTACGGAATGAAAATCGTAAGATGCATTGCCACGTATAGTTTGCCACGTTTGTGATTGTTATGAAGGAAACATTCAGGACAATTACATTGGTTGCTATTACGACGCAAGCAACCAATCGTCCATGTCGAGAAGTTCTCTTCCGAACAACGCTCCATTGACGATACAACTATGCATCGAACAATGCAGACTTCTTGGTACAACATATGCAGGACTCCAGGTGACTAGTTTGCGATATGACAATGTCATTAACGTCGAAATAATAATCTAATTTGTTTAATTTTACTGGCAATAATTATGTCATAAATTCTAGTTAAAAGAACATTATCAATATTGTCTGAAAATAATTCCTACAGTTGCAATTCCTAAAAACTATTCAAGTAGGACTAAAGCCTGATGTTTCGCTTACGTAAGCTTAATTTGAATTTTGAGGCTACACATTTTAAAATTCAAATAACGAACTGAATATTCATGACTTTATGATCGGCAAATCATTTATCAGGTAGGCGTGTAATTTAAGCATGCGGTAAACAAAAGCGGACCGTTGTGCATATTGCATCTTTAGAGTTCAGAGGCATGTCTTTGTGGGAACATCTTCGACGTTAGTTCACCGGATACTTCATGTGGATCACTTTGTCCGGGTGATCAGTCTCAGTATTGTGGTGGATGGAATGGACGCGTGGCCTTCTACTCGCTCTACGCCGGTAGGCCTATATATATATAATAGGGAATTAAACCTATTTTAACCATAATTTTTAAGCTATGAACACTTGAAAGTCGAATGGGAATAAAGTGAAAACAAGCTTCTAATCATCAAATGGATCAATTTGTATTTGTTCAATGTTTAGAATTAAGTTGCAATAATTGACATTCGTGTCGTTTCCTTTTACTTATTTACTTATTATTTTATTTCGGCAATTTGATCTAGCGTCCCTTTAAGGCTTCTTACTCAGGAGTGTTCCCATACTAACCAATGGCTTAAAACAGTGAAAAATGAGGCAGCGAGATCAGCAGACATTTGACGAAGAGTAGTATGGAGCCCGTTCCGGTTCGCAGGACCAGCCACGGAGAAGAGTGCTGCCTGGTTGCAGCTCGCGAGCGGGGAACAATAAGTTTCACTCGTGCAGCTGAGCGGGGAGAGCAGCGGCGCTGGAAGTGCATGATGGAGCAGCAGAACCATTGCATTCATAGAGAGGTTGAACCTTCAGTGTGGCACCGGACCAAAACAGAAATTTGGAAATGCACTGTGGACAAGGGAGCTAGTGAAGTGCACCCCATGTTCTCATACACTCGGTCAAACTTAGGGATACGGCCTATGAAGCAGGCAGCGGTGCGCAGGACCCTTTTTGCGGACACTATCCGACAGGCCAGAAGTTAATCGTATGCTGTAAATACTATTGTGACGCTACAGTTGTCCAGACGTAAAACTATAAGCGCACGAACGAAAGTAAAGGTTGAGCAAGAATTCAAAGAGCGGGAAATGACATTGAACAGAGCTGCGACATAATTAAACAACGTTAATGCGTCGCGTACATGTGAGCTACTGGTCTAGGGTAACTCCCATCCCGGACTTAAGTAGAATAAGTGAAGTGTGAGTATTTCAAGGATATGGAGATTCTTTTTAGAAAGCTGTTGGGGAGGGGCGAGCCAGATAAGCGGAGTCTTAGCAAGGTTAAGGCGCATATTGTTTGGAGACATCCTGGACTGCAGGACCTCTGTAGTTTGGCTTAATAGTTCCAACCGCTTCCTCAGCCTGAACCCCCAGACAGTAGACATTGACTTGCAGTCGTCACCATTAGATTGGCTATGGGCAGCCCTACCTGCCAGCAGGAACCCCAGGAGCGATTCTGCAGAAAGAAAGCAAACCAATCAAAAAATTATTGTCCAATTATTTTAAATTTTGTGTTTATGAGCCAGTTTGATGTGCAAGATTTTAGCTAATGGCAACTTGCTGCTTAAGTTACGGTCTAGAGTTCTGGTAAATAGACTACTAGAGATATAGGGTTATAACCGTCAAGATTTTGTATTGAAAATTTTAATTTTCATCGTGTCTTTTATATTGCTTACACTTGCAAATCAATTGCAAATGACCATTCCAATTTTTTAACCGCATATGACATTGTGTTCAGCTTTTGAGACTATGTTACTACATGAACTGCAGTTCTGGCAAATAGACTACTAGAGGTATGTACGTATATGTGTATGAAAGTATGAAAATATTGTGTCATTATTGTGTCTTACTTTGAATAGTATGTGAGTTCGGCTCTTACGGCTACCACTGTGATCAAGTGTGTCACTTCAGAAGACAAGCTCCTTGTGATCGAATGACCGGACAATGTCCAAACGGATGCGAAGAAAAGTGGTTCGGTGCAGCATGCGACAGTAGTAAACTTTATCAATATTCAATATTGACAATATTATCAATATTATTGGCTAATTCTATTTATTTGTATCACAGAAACTAAAGCTCCGGGTGGTGGTGATGAGGAGGATTAAACGGACCATGATTGCAACAGTGAAAATAAATACTGCTGCTCATTCATTCATTCATTCATTCAGAGCATTTATATAGCGCCCCTTCAAGAAACTACTCAGAGGCGCTCCCAGCTCAACCACGAACAAAGAAAAAAGATTTGAGAGACTTGTAGAACCTGAACCTAGCCGGATGGACCACAAGTAGAGAGCGAAGCGTAACCGGGAGGTCGTTCCAGACAGTAGGCCCCACGACTGAGAAAGCACGGCGCTGCTTAATAACCAAGCGAGCCCGCGGGACCAGACGTTCACCCTTAGCCGAAGAGCGAAGTACACGACGCGCTGCAACGTCAGAGACTGGACAACAAAGATCACACAAGTATGACGGAGCACAGCCAAGGACACAGCGAGAGACCACAGCGGCAATGCGGTATGAGATCCGCTGGGACACAGGAAGCCAGTGCAGCACATCGCGCATATAAGCAGAGACAGGAGCAAATTTAGGAAGTCGCCCAACAAGGCGAGCAGCCGAGCGCAATACGCGATCAAGTCGCCCCAAGCCTCCAAGGGGAAGACCAGCAAGTAAAGAGCAACAGTTGTCGATTCGACTTGTAACGAAGGTGTGGACAAGAACGACAACCGCATCATGAGAGAGAGAGCGGGAGACCACCCGGAGCTGACGAAGCTGGCAATAGGCACTCCGCGCCACCAAGTTCACATGCTGGGACAGAGTGAGCTCAGAATCGAGGGTGAGTCTCAGATCATGAACTGTGAGGGAAAAGGAGATATGAGGAAAGAGCAGAGCAAGTTGGGAAAGGTCAATACACTGGAGTTGCCTACGGCCACCCAACCAAATAAACTGTGTTTTGGACGGATTTAATAGTAGCCTATTGGAGGCCATCCAGAGAGAGAGAGGACACCCATTTTCCTACACATCTGGCTGACAGCGGCCACCGCATCAGCCGAATAGGTATGGATGTAGACTTGCACATCATCGGCAAATAGCTGGTGCAGAAGCCCTTGAGATGATAGCAAGGAGCAGATATCAGCAGTAGTGATGTAGCTTTTCCGGAAAAGTATTTTGCCGGAAAGTTTCCGGAAACTTTCCGAAGAACAAGAAAAATACATTTAACTCAGAAAATATCAGAATTTCACTCTCATAAATTTTTCTTATTGTTTAAACTTCTTTTATTTACAGTAATAATAACGACAATTTATATGGCGCCGTAACGCGGCCATACCGCTACAAGGGCGCCTCACATTGATTGATTGATTCATTATAATGAGACATAATTTTGAATCTTCGTTTCTTGTAACAGTACTTCTGTCATTGCAAGCAATGTTAACTTAAAAATAATTAATATGAGCAATAAACACTGTTCATTAGCATTTCAGACTAGGGTAGCCTATAGAAAATTAGTTGTAGCTTGCATGTCTGCAGTCGGCTGTATAGCAGGAAACATGTAAAAACTGAAATAAACATGAAGCAATGCTGCATCAATTGCTGTTTCTGTCTTATATTTTCATAACTCACAAATATGAAGGTGACTGAATGATAAAAAATATTTTCTCTAAATTTACAGCGAAGTTTAATTGCATTTAATTCCTAAATGTATTTTTGGGTCGTGTGAACAATCTGAACAATTTTCACTAGCGCCATTTATTCAATAAACTATCAGTTATGACCACATAAGACTGCTTATAGTGATTGGTGTATTTAGTAACATTATATTGAAAGAAAATTCGCACTCCTTAGAATTGAGTATTATTTAATAATATTTTATTGGTGGAAAAATACGGAAAGTTTCCGGAAAAATATGAGACTTTCCGGACAATTTTTCCACCTCACAACACTAACAGCTGATAGTGATTGATGTATTTACATTATATTGAAAGAAAATTTCGGACTCATTAGAATTGAGCATGTATTTAGTAATATTTTATTGGTGGAAAAATATGTCGGAAAGTTTCCGGAAAGATACGTCGGAAAGTTTCCGAAACTTTCCGGAAAGATATGAAACTTTCCGCGGAAAGTTTCCGCCTCACAACACTAATCAGCAGTATAGAGAAGATACAGCAGCGGACCCAAGACGGAACCCTGGGGCACCCCAAGAGGGGCAGGGACCCAAGCAGACCTGGACGATCCAATAACTACACAGTTTGAGCGGTCAGATAGGAAGGACTTAAGCCAATCAAGAGGCTGGTCCACTAAGCCGAAAGAAGTAGAGAGGCGCTGCAGGAGAATTGAGTGGTCCACAGAGTCAAAGGCAGAACTTACATCAAAGAGAGCAAGGAGAGTGACTTGGCCACGGTCAACTGCGCCATATAAGTCAGACAAAAGTCGAAGCAGGAGAGTCTCCGTGGAATGATTCCGACGGAAACCCGATTGCTGCTGATGTTGATGAGGATCTAGGACTTTACCTCCCGGCCCATTACCCCTGCCATTGCTCCCCGCCATTACTTCCCGACCATTGCCCCCCGTAGGACATTACCCCCTGCCATTACCCCCCGTCTGCTTACATTTAGGTTCAGTGTATGAATGCAAGTAGCCTATATAGTATATAGGTATGTATGTATGTATGTATGCATGTATGTATGTATGTATGTATGTATGTATGTATGTATGTATGTATGTATGTATGTATCTATGTATGTATGTATGTATGTATGTATGTATGTATGTATGTATGTATGTATGTATGTATGTATGTATGTATGTATGTATGTATGCAAGTTTGTAAGTATGTATGAAAGTATGTATGTCAGCATGTATGTATGTAAGCATGTATGTAGAATTGTAGATATGTGTTTATGCATGTATTTAAGTATGGCCATGTAAGTATATATGTTTGAATACGTACGTATGTATTTTATGCGTACATACATACTTACATACTCATACATACCTACATACATACCTACATACATACTTTCATACACATATACGTACATACATGTATATATACACACACATTCATACATACATACATACATACATACAACATACATACATACCTATACAATACATACATACATACTTACTTGCATGTATAGTACCTACATACATAGTTACATACATAAACTGGCCCTAAATGTAAACAGACGGGTTAATGGCAGGGGTAATGTCCTACGGGGGGTAATGGTCGGGGATAATGGCAGGGGGACAATGGCAGGGGTAATGGGCCAGTGATAAAGTCCGGATACCATTTATGATGATGACAATGACGATGACGATTGTTATTATTATTATTATTATTATTATTATTATTATTAATTATTATTATTATTTTTATTACTATACAAATAATATTGTATTTATTTATTATTATCGTAATCATTATTATGACTCTATTATTAGGCCTACATACATTACTTTGAATGTTGTTGTTGTTGTTGTTGTTATGGATCATCGTTTATTAAAAGCAGCATTTTTATATTATTATTTTTGTTGTTATTGTTATTATTTATATATTTAGTGTCATTATTATCGTTTTTATTATCGTTGTATATGGTGCAGTCGATCATAAAGCAGAGGACGAAAACGGTGATGATAATTATGGAAGTAGGCCTACACAATTAAAAAGAGAAGTAGGTAGTTTTTGATTAACCTATTACTTAGATAACTAAGATAAGTCTTTACTTTTGTGCTCAGCCGCCAAGACTTTTGCGTCTCCATTTGTGCTGGTCTCCCGTGGGTTTAGAACGAGAGGTTGTAGCTGGTCCACCGGGCTGAGGCGCGACTTATTGGCGAGTCCAACCGCATATCCTAGTATACGTATGATTGTATTGCACTTGGTTCCTGTCCGGTGCATCTCATTCAGGATTGCATCTTTCACGGTGTTCTTAATGGTCCATTTTGCCCGCTCTGCGACAATGCGAAGTTGTTCCTTTTCTGTGGTTGGTCAAACAATCTGGAACGGGCTTTAATTGATTGTACGACACATCCCAAACTGTTCTCAGTCTCACCAACCATTGAAGACTGCTTTTTCGGCTTTGTCTAGGCCGGGAGCGCCCCTGAGTAGGCCTAGCGGTCTTGAACGGGTGCAATATAAATTCTGATCAATCGATTGATTGATTGATTGATTGATTGATTGATTGATTATAATGAGACATAATTTTGAATCTTCGTTTCTTGTAGCATGCCTAACGCCAAAGTATATCGGCTGTTTTCGGGACGCTCTTGATCGAGACATTCCGTCACCAGGGTTTTCTGATCCTCAAATGACAGTGGAATTTTGCATTGACAGATGTGCTTCAATGAACAACTCAATAGCAGGTTTGCAGGTAAAATGTGATTAAACCCATTTGATAAAATAATTTCTGAACGTTTCTCTATAAGAAAGAACAGAGTAGCTTGATATTATTGCAAACACTGATAATTATTATTCGATATGAATCCCAGAGCGAAATGCTGGCTTTGTCATTAGACCTTAGCTTGAGTGTCATTGCATCTCCTTATCCGTCCCTGTCTCTTTGTCTCTGTTACCCTCTCGCTGGCTCTGGCAATTATTTGGCAGGCCTACAACAGTATGTAAGAATTACGAATAAAACCCTACAGGTAGGCTATAAGGCTTATCGCTATCTATCAAAGTAAATAATGCTTTCAAGAGTTTAGTTCCTTTTATTATGAAAGCTTGACAATCTGTGGCTAGTGCTTGCCAGTAAATGTAGAATATATGTATGAACTCAGACACACGACACACACGCGATCATGTCTAGTAACATTAGACATGAGGTATATATATATATGTATAAATGAATTCGTTACCTCAGGCTGGCGCCTATTGTTTCTGTGGAGAAACCTACGCGAGATATGGACAGATAAGCGAAAGCAACTGCACTGAGGCTTGCCACGGTAACGCGTCCCAATTGTGTGGCGGGGAATGGGCCAACAGCGTCTATTCTGGTAAGTTTGTTGACTAGGCCTACACTTTTGCAGGTCTGTATAGCAACTCCTTGGATGGCTGATTGCCACCGATATTTAAAGCTGGATGCTGCTCTTCGTGATTTTACTTAAATCAGATTAATGCGTGAACGACGGCTTCTTTTCCTAATGGAGGCGTTTTAGAGTTACAAACAGTTGGGGAATTGACTCAGAGAGCATTTGAATTTGGGATCATGAACGTTCAACTGTTGGCCTTAACAATTCGTTCGTATTCAAAATTAGGAATCATCTCCACTGCCCGATATCCAGTCCCGCAATAAATTGAACATTAATTTTACAGATTGATAGAATTTAGTATTAATTAGAAGCAAATATTATGTTTTAATGAATATGCAGCTATGTAAAAATGCTAATTAACATTTTCAGTGTGCCCAGCTGGCTACTATGGTTCAAACTGTCACAGCCAATGCAACTGCAAAAACAACAGTCGATGTGTCTATATGACTGGTGAATGCAGTTCTACCTGCAAAGCTGGTTGGGCTGGGACCAGTTGCAATATTCGCGGTCAGTTTGACAGTTATTAGTTTGAAATTTATACCACTTTTATCTTTTTTGAAATGTGCATCATTTAACCTTATTTGAAATGTGTATCGTTTAACCTTATTTGAAATGTGTATCGTTTAGCCTAACCTTATTTTTAAATAGCCTATGTATCATTTAAACTTATTTGAAATGTATATCATTTAGCCTTATTTGAAATATGTATAATTTATCCTTATTTGGATCTGAATTGCCAAAGTCGTTGACAGTCTTTAGGACAGTGAAGTCTTAAATGGTTAAAACTTTGTTTTAGATTGCTCGACCGCAAACGGAGACTGTTCTCAGAATGAGATCTGCAAGGGCATTGATTTGAAGTTTGCATCAGTCACTCGGTGCCGCTGTTTACCAGGATTTCAACAAAATCCTTCGTGGGGAATATGCACAGGTGGGTGAACATTATTTTGTAGCGACAGTAACAGTGTGCTATGTATAACTAGTTGAATCAATGCTGCCAAATATTCTGTAAAGGTATTATTTGACAAAGAACAAGTTTAACCTGAAGACAATTTTTGCTCTAAGCATGATGAGCACGAGCATGAGTGCATGAGCACTGAAATGAAAAAATGCCCAACTTGGTCGAATATCACAAAAATAATTATGATTAGCTTGATTTTCCAAACGCTGTGCTTGAACATGAACGAACTAACATGCTTGCGCATTCCCATAAGTAATCTAGATTCATAGAAACGTTCCTCTTGATAACAATTACCTGTGATCATTGAGAAAAATCTCCATTCTATGGCTGACCTATTAGGTCAGCATTGTAGGTCTACTTGTACAAATCTTTTTTGCATCGTTTTAATTACGGTGGAGGCTGGAAATTTCTTCTCAGCGCCTATCCTACTTGTTACTTGATCAATGTGTTCCAAATTAATTTACAATAGCCTATAGCGATAAATAAACAGATTGGAAAGGGAGCGAAGAAATTTAACAAAGCAATTACACTAAAATAATGAAAAAATGGAAATGAGAGGAGACTTTGTTGAATTCTATTTCTTGCCACAGCCTTCAGTTTTACTGAACTGAGTTTCACATTTTTGTTTTCCTATGTAGGTCCATATGTAAAGTAAGCTTATGTTATGTGGAATTTATTTTGACTCTATTTCAGTCGTTGTCCAATTATATTCGGATTGCGTAGGTGACCTATAATTGTCTATAATATGTGGATCTGCATGTATATGTAAGCGTAAACCCACTGGTTTACAAGTTTTACTAAATTGTTGCAGACATCAACGAATGCAGCCTGGCTGTTTGCGATGATCCGTCTACAAACTGCATAAACACATTAGGCAGTTATGAATGTCATTGCAAACCGGGATACGAACCTTGCGAAAAGACAATTTGTTAGTACGGGTGCTACTCTAATTCTGTCTTGTAGACATGGTACTTTCTCCTGAGTCCTCTATCGGACAGTTCAGGACAGTCATTCATTCATTCATTCATAGCATTTATATAGCGCCCCTTCAAGAAACTACTCAGGGGCGCTCCCAGCCCAACCACGAGCAAAGAAAAAATACTTGAGAGACTTGTAGAACCCAGCCGGATGGGCCACAAGTAAAGAGCGAAGCGCAACCGGGAGGTCATTCCAGACAGTAGGCCCCACAACCGAGAAAGCACGGCGCTGCTTAATAACTAAGCGAGCCCACGGGACCAGAAGTTCACCCCTAGCCGAAGAGCGTAGTACACGACGCGCTGCAACGTCAGAGACTGGACAGCAGAGATCACGCAAGTATGACGGAGCACAGCCAAGGACACAGCGTGAGACCACAGCAGCAATGCGGTATGAGATCCGCTGGGACACTGGCAGCCAGTGCAGCACAGTCGTTTCAATCTGAACGTTAACTTTAAAAATGTACGTGGTGGGCGGCGGGCCCTAAACGTATTTCCTGCGTTGCTTTGAAACTGAATATACGAACCATTAACTAGCAACAGAATTGCTGCCAGAATTCATTTATTTTAACGGATGCTGGAACAGAGGATGCTCAGAGTCAGAAAGAAGAATTTTGCAAACGCATCCACTGCCACTACCAGAAAATGTTTCACATAAAATACATAATATTACAAGCTACAGCCCCACAGTTGCACGATACAATGCATTTGTATATACAACTTCTATAACTACAGTTTATTAAGTTATTACACATAGGCTATATATATCTAATGATCGTAATAATAATTTTAACCACTAATATAACAATATCTGCGTTCTAGGCAATCATGAAGGCAATAGGACTACACAGACATCGACCATCATCAATCAGCAGGGTAGGTCCTAATGTATTGAAAGGAATCAGTGGATAAAACTCGTCTAAACGAAAATTATAATGTCAGGGCACTAATGCCTGATACGATGATTTAACTCACGAGCATAAAATTATTATAACTACTTAATATGCAAAATTGTAGATCTTCTGATTAGGTTGTTATTATGTCTCTGCTCGTTTATCCATTATTATGCCGCTAGCACGACTTGAACAACCCTAAAACTATTGCTGACTTCTGAGTTGTTTCAATGAACATCTTAGAATCGCATCCACATTGTGCACAAATATTGGTCTATTCAAAGACCACGTAGCCTATTGCAAGGAACCTCCAGCGCGTGTTGCTAGAAGCTTGGCGGTTGTTTATCATGTGAATATTTAGAATTTGACCATCTCTTCAAATAAATTTCTCCATTGCTGCAATCCATCATGGTATCAACTGTAAGAGATGCGTTGAAACTACCTAGACAGACCCTCCACCTTCTTTCATTGGCAGCTGTGGACTAGGATCTTCACCCTATATATCATGACAACTCATGGTACATGGCGCAACGTCCTCTAATTTGCTGGTGCCATACGCTTAGCTTAAGAATAGCGCGTTATAAATAGGTAGCTTACGACTATGATTTCAGCTTTCGACCTAGTTATGTTAGTTGAATTTGCCTCCTGATTAGACCTACCGGTACTTGAGAAGTAACTGTTGTTTTTGACTGTAGCCTATCTGATGCAAGTTACAGTCATAAGAAGTTGCTCAGTGCTCAGACTCTATCGTGCTGCTATCATGCGCATGTCTAATCAGTTACACGTTAAGCTTTAACAAGATTTGAGACGAAATATTTGGAAGGAACATGATGATATTTCAGTCGTTCCTGTTGGAGTCGCTATCGGTGCCGCCGTTGGGTCAGCTCTTGGGGCTGCCCTTCTCGTCATCGTTATTGTCATTGGAATCTTTGTGTTGAGGTAAGATATCCCTTGATTTTGGTCATCTCTGAAAGTCAATGTGTATCCAGATTATAGTTATATGCAATGACTTTGCCTTTGATTCTAATGACAAGTGGAATCTCAAGTTGGGCAAAGACTTTGAATAAGAATGGGGTAGCTCCAGTCTTCAAGAGGTGATTCAATGCCATGTCTATAGGCTAAGAGTGAAAGACGCAATTTGTTAACTTCTCAGGAACTTAAAATCTTGTCTAAAAATGGTATCTTTATTAAGTCTTTCATTCATATATAGCATAACTGTATCATGTCATGTCATGTCATGTCATGTCATGTCGCCATCGTCGCATCGCGACGGTTGGCTACATGAATGGATCTTTAATGCCCAGAGTCTTCTGTCCCTTGTCGCGCTCATTAAGTCAGAGCCTACAAGTCCTGCCCAGTTCAAAACGTTGTCGATCCAAGGTATCCTCGGCCTTCCTCGTCCTCGGTTCCCTCCACAAAACCCGTCATGATGCTGCTTTCGATGCTATCGTTTTGCTGTCTCATGCTATGACCAAAATATCGAAGTTTTCGAATTTTGGTGTGGGCCAATAGTCCTCTTCTGGCTCCCGCTGACATATACACTTGTTCGTTGGTCATCATTTTTGTCCATGGAATTCTCATCAGCTTTCTGATACACTTGTTCTCAAATGCTTGAATTCGCTTGCTAACTGTATCATAGATCACATAAATTCTACTTTGGAATTAACGAAGCCATGCTGGTGTGTACATTTAGGCAAGGTTCTTTATGCATTTGGATGGAGTTGTCATGACATAATTCCTATCCTAATCGTCTGCAATTACTGCTTGAAGAAGCTGGTTGAGCTGAAACCAACGACAGCAGCCTATTTTTTATATAGATTTTCTATTCGCTATTATGAATGAATAGGTCAATCAATCACTGTGTGCATGAACAATAAGGATCTAAAAATTTGATTGAAAGGTCATCGTGCAAATACCTGAATAATGGAGACACGAGGGATATCGCATCCAACTTGGGATTAAGACGAATATAATTTTCTAATTGAATACTGTGAGTTCAAACAATACTCGACTAGGCTACTAGAGTGAACACTACCGTAATCTTATAAAAGTTTGCGCTGTGTTATGTAGATTACTTTTAATTGTACTGATACATGTAGTTTGCATATGGCAACTTGTTTTTTTGTTAAAGACGAAGACGGGAGCGGCAAAGAAGCTCTGAAGGCAAGAATTGCTTTTAGGCCTAAATTTCGTTGTTACCCTTGACTCTATTATATTATGTTGTTTACAGCCCAACCTATAGGGGAAGATGGGGTAATTTCGGCCACGGGGTAAATTCGGCCAGGGTGATTTCAAGGAAACCAGTGGGCATATGAAGATTTTAATGCTGCTATCTAGCGTATAATATCATATTAAGTATGTTTATCGAGATAATTTTGCTTTCATGTGAGTATAATTTGCTAAAAGCCAAAAAATGAGTTCGAGCCTGATCCACTTATCCATACTGTGACAGTAAAAGCTAAGAATTGAAGGTAATCTTGTTCAAATGTTAATTATTTGCTTTTTATTCTACAAACTACGATATTTTTTGCCAATTTGGTTATCCAAATTCATGATAAAAAATGCGGTCCATGCTCGTTAAAATTGTTATGGAGGGTGGGTGGGTCAGGGTAAATTCGGCCATGTGGACGAATTTACCCCAAAGATGTTAGGAATGGTACATAGTGCCTATTTTAAGGTAGTAACCATATATTTTGTACCAATATACCCAGTTTTAATTTAAAATATAACTATGACGCATCATTTCATACTCTGTATTGTGTTTTAAACTTGAAAAAATAAATTATAAAAAATATTTGTTTATTAAATTCTGCAAAAAATAAAAAAATCACAAACAGAAAACAAGGTATTCCCTAAATATCTCTGATATGTAATTTCCCACTTAATGCTGATTTCGGTGTGAACCGCCACATATACCTCATCTGGTTTGTTGTGAGGATCAAATTAATCAAGTCGGCCGAATTCATCCCGTATACTGGAGTAAAAGCGGCCAAAAATTCACTTTGAAAAAGATTTTTTTTCACCAAATGTATTCCTCTCTCCCAAAAAGTAACCTAGCAGTATATTGTCCCTATCTTGCTTTATTCAGTTGTGATTTTATTTAATTTTAGCAGTCAAACCGTTTAGATTTATTACAAAAACAAGAAAAATGGCCGAAATTACCCCGGCTTCCCCTATAAGGCGCTATGGAGTTTAGTTAACTCGTTTAGTTAATATTACGCCTACCATTATTATTGTTTTATTTTATTATCACAGTATACTTTTGTGTATTAGGCCAGTCCTTGATTTTGCTATGTCTATTTTGTATGCCATGCCTTCATTCGTTTGCATTTCTTATTGGAAATATACGTTGTGGTTTATACAGTGGCGACGCCATAGCAGGACAAGTCGCTAATGGGCTCCATACTTGAGTCTTTTGTCAATGTTTCCTCTGACAGGTTCTGTCCCAATATTTAAACGGTCATCAATGTTGGGTCGGTAGCACTTCTGCGCGGTAACCTGAAGGGCGTAAAAAGCCGTTGTCTCAGTCGTGACCCGCCACAAGTCTGCCACAATTTGTCAAGAATTTATTTGTGACATAAGTCGCCCAAGCACTGGTTACTTGTATGACCGACCTAGCTATCATGCTATATTTTTGTTGCGCCGCCTCTGCTTGCAAACCAATTTCTGTGTCTTTTTCTGTCTGCAATGTTTTTCTCGTAATTATTTTCTCAGTGTTATCCCAGCAGATAATAACTGATTTGATACGACTTTAGATTCCGCAGAAAGACGCAATCGTGCGCAGCCCGATGAAAAACTGGTTTCCACTTTTGACTATGAAACTCTGAAGAAGAGACAACCACAGGATGAGTCTACATACACGGAACTAACCGGCTCTCAGATCGCCTCACAATCACAGAATATTGGAGAAGCATCTGAAACTGGAAGATATGATAACTCTTCCCCATATGAGTTGGTCAAAGAGAGTAACAAAGCTGACGAGGAGGTTCATTAGTGTGAAAATTGCTACTGTCTAATAATCAGATGTTCTCTAGATGTACTGCATCGGTTTCTTTTCAACTGATTTATTCCTGCAAGTAAATTAGGCCCAACCCATTATCTGCCACTAATGAGATTTTGTCTCATCATATTAAAGTATCGTGAGTATCTACAGAAGCTACAACTAAGTATGAACTATGTGACAAATTAGTACTAATCTATCTTTTTATTTATAGACGGTAGACAATCTGTTTATCTTGAAAAACTTTGTTCATTTATCTTCGCGGCCAAACTAATCATACTTGTAAGCAAAATAAGTCTTAGATTTTATGCGAATTCACAACCATCAGCTTAGAACTAGAAATAAAACGTAACTTTCAGTGTAGGCAGCGATCTCTTGAGCGGGACAAATGTAATAATGACCACTCTAGTCCAGTGTTATTTCAGTTATGGTTTTTCAGTTACAGTTTCAGTTACAGTTATCTATTTTTTTATTTTTCAGTTACAGTTTCAGTTACAGTTAACTTCAATGAGATTTTTCAGTTTCAGTTACAGTTATTTCTTATTTTTCAGTTACAGTTTCAGTTACAGTTATTACGTGTATATTCAAACGTCACAACTACTAAGACACTGATCACAGTCACACATATTGCGCAAAGTTCCCAGAAAGTTGAATAGGAGATCAATCTGATTTTACATATTGTCGGTTGACTTTAAGGAACACACGACGTTCCAGGTTTACACTTAATCTGTTTCGCTTTCTTGCACACAAGTCCCCACAAACTGAGAAGACGCGCTCAACGTATGCTTGTGAAGCAGGCGCGGATACGAAGTCTTCTGCAATCAGGGCCAGAGATGGATAGGAGCTCTGTCGATCCACCAGTGCGAACGCAACAGCGACTTTTGTCTATTGCCGCTTCACAAACAAAATGTTCCCACACACCGCTTTCTAATAATATTATTTTCTTCCGCTACTTGGCTTAAACATGGTTCTAGTCGAAGATTGTTTAACAGTTTACCGCCGAAGCATGAGCAGGAAAGGAATATGAAAGGGACAGGAACCGGAAGTGAAATGAACATTGAGAACTTAACGTGTAGTAGAGTAGAATTTCCGTTCAATAAGTAAGTAAAAAAAGGAATGATTTTACGCTTTTAGGCTAAAAAAGCACTCGTTTTATTTTCAAGTTAACTCCTTTTGATTATTCAGTTATACAGTTATTGTTTTTCAGTTTCTATTACAGTTTCAGTTATTCAACATTTTTCAGTTTCAGTTTCAGTTACAGTTAACTGGCAAAGATTTTTCAGTTATTCTGCTATTTCAGTTACAGTTTCAGTTAATAGAAATAACACTGCTCTAGTCTGCGAGTGAGGTTTTGTGCTAATAATTATTATGTTCGAGTGCTCAGTTCATTATGGCTTGGCACCCGCCGGCAGCTGGCGTAGCTTGTTATGGCAACTCTTACTGCCGCATTTCCTGATTTGATCTTCAGGCATTCCTCTCTCATCATAGGATGTTATTTTACCGTTCTGGTGTTGCGAGTGCCTCTGCGTAGTTCCCTTGAAGAGGGGCCATACAAATTCTCGCAATGAATGAATGAATAGTTTGAATACGCATGTAAGTTTGTATACATGTTGTACACTAAAAATGCAATCCAGTACAACAGTTACTGTTCTTGACAGTACCCTCCTTCCAATGTTCAGAAGTGTGCATGACCATGAAACAGAACATCAATGGCGCTGAACCTTACAGTCATTCCTCTCTTCATACCTAGCAAGTGCCTTGGATGAGTGGCTAGAACAGGCTGCCTATAGTCTCAGTGTTACAGGACTAGCCCCATAATCAACCACGCGCACATGTTACAGACACGGATCTCTTATGGGAGTCGTAGTAGGTCTTGATGTAGGCCTATGCAATTTGTCATTCAAGCAGGGTAACAACGAGGGTTTCGCCCAGCCAAGTCTCAACACGCATGATTATATTAACATAAGTCATCATCATCGTCATAATCATCACCACCATCATCGTCATCATCATTAAACATTGTCATCATTTGTATAATTGTCATGAGCTATTTAACTAAAACTTCATCACCCACTAGTTTTCAGATATAAAATCCCCCATGATTAACAATAGTTCGTGCATCTTCATGTCTGAATGCAGGGAAGGGGTATAGCGAAATCTTTTGACGTCAGAAGAAATAAATTGTTCGGCGACGACGACGATGATAATTATGATGATGATGATGATGGTGATGATGATGATGATGATGATGATGATGAGGAGGAGGAGGAGGAGGAGGAGGAGGATGACAATGATGAGTGCGTCAAATGTTTATTACTGTTCTCTATGCAAAAGAAACGGCTGTAGTCCGGAACTCAGGCGGATCTCGCAAGAGCGCATGTTGTCGTATCGACAATTATGTGGTTTGAGCTAATTACGGCGGAGATCCTGGATCGTAGCTAAGAAATTGCTCTTTGCCCTATTTATAATTATTAGGCTACAGTTAGGCAACCGTAACCTAATTCCATTTGGATGAGCTGAGGCACATCTGCGACTCACCTCAGTCTAAGCGGCGAAGGTCCATCGTCAGCTCCACATGTTCCCTTGGTGCACAAGGTTGGTCCGATTAAGTTTAACGGAATTGCGTAGGAAGCACTTGAGCGCCTGTGAAAAACTGGTTCTCGCAACTTAGCTTTTATGTGCGCCATAGAAGCTCAGAGTTTACGATTACGATGATGATAGTTGGGAGGGCGGTAGAGTAATGGATAACACGTTGGCCAAGAGTGTGAGGGTAGTGAGGTCGAGCCCCCGTTGGGCGGATATTCTTTGTAGGCTGGCTAAGGCTGCTATTAGCAGCTATTAGCGCCATGTATTGCAGGCTGTCTGTTCAGTTGGTATAGTCTATTAGTTAAGATTCATGTAATCTCTCAACATCAACCAGTTATTCCTAGACAGGCAGTCGGCCTACCGTGCTTTCCACTCCACCGAGACGGCTCTCGCAGATATTCTGTCTGACATTCTTCTTGCGATTGACTCTGGCAACTTCTCTCTTCTTTCACTCCTGGATCTGTCTGCCGCATTCGACACTGTCGATCACACTATCCTGCTCCAGCGACTGCATCTTTCTTTTGGTTTGTCTTCCACTGCTTTACAGTGGATGACCTCCTACCTCACTGACAGACAGCAATGTGTCCGCCATGCCGGCTCCTCTTCAAAATCCACCTTCATTACCTGTGGCGTTCCTCAAGGCTCAGTCCTGGGACCCATTCTCTTCCTCCTCTATACCGCCGATATCTTAACTCTAATATACAACCATGGTCTGCAGGGTCATCTCTACGCTGATGACTCGCAGATCTATGGCTTCTGTCGTCCTTGTCCAACTGAAGTCCAGAATCTGCGATCCATCTCAACGAGCTGCATCAGTGACATCGCTGACTGGATGAAATGCAACCGACTGCAACTTAATTCATCCAAGTCGGAATTTCTCTGGTGCTCGTCTACGCGCAGAGTGGGAAAACTAGACCGCAGCCCATTCGTCATTGGTGGGGATGCTGTCGTGCCAAAGAGTGAGGTCCGCGATCTCGGTCTTCTACTCGACAGTAACCTGTCAATGACACCACATATCACTGCAGTTGTGCGAACCAGCTTCGGAATACTGAGACAGCTGAGATCTGTGTCTCGGTCACTCACACAGGAAGTGACACGCCACCTGATACAAAGTTTAATTTTGGGCCGAATCGATTACTGCAATGCCGCCTTTGCTGGCTTGCCACAGTGCAGTATCATTCGGCTTCAGGCGGTCATCAATGCTGCTGCTCGTCTGGTCCTGCGATTGAAAAAATTCGACCACATTTCTAGCGCGATTCGAGACCAGCTTCAGTGGCTTGGCATAGGTGACCGCATCAATTTCAAACTTTGTATCCTAATGTACAAATGCCTCAACAATTGCGCACCAGCCTACCTCGCGGCCAGCATCAAACCGCTAGCAGACGATCCAAGGAGGTCCCGGCTGCGATCGTCCAAGACCGCCGACGTGTTCATTCCTGCGACGAAAACAAAAATGGGCGATCGCGCCTTTCGCGTCGCAGGGCCACGCGCCTGGAACAGTCTTCCATCAACCATCCAGGATATCAAAACTGTATCAACTTTTAAAAAACAATTGAAGCTACACTTGCTCTCGAGCTCATGACATTTACTCTGACAGTTGACATTATGCGTGTAAAGCATCCTAGAAGTAGCTTGCTACTGACGATGCTATACAAATTGTCTGAATTACATTACATTACAATCTGAGTTCCTGTAAATTGTTTCAACTGCATAATATTGTACACTGTAACCGGTTGCGGTCTGTCAACCGGATTGTTGATCAAAGGAAAATTATTATAGCTGATATGAGACCTAACTGGATATAGCGTATAATTTATAGCAGGCTCTGTGACGATAGAAATTGCACGTTGTTGATAGGTGCGGCAAGGCGGGTTAGGTGAGGTTTGCAGGCTGGGCAATACTATTGATAATTATTTTAATGTTAATTACACATAAATGGGCGATGGTTCATTAGCACAATCGACGACAAACAGGCGTGTATCGACAATTAGTCTACATAATCTACGAATGCATCGTTTCTTCCTGATTGCGTAGTAAATTTGCAATGCACAGGCTAAATTTTTTTTATAATTATTAGTATATGTTGACTCAAATGAGTCACATGTAGGCTTACATGCGACACTTACACTCGTCATGCGTTACTCGATGAATGAAGCAGCTGCTTTAGAATAATTAGATAACAAAATGACATGATTGCAAGAAGGATCAGTTCATATTTTCCATTATAGTGTGCTTCATTTTTGGAATATGCCTTTAACCTGTTTGCATTAAGACTGCGGATTATTTACTGGGCATAAGATAGGTCAGCCATTCTGAATTTAGTAATTTGTGTGGAGCCTAAGATAAAATGAAGTACTATAGGAATGCAACTACAAAAGTTCTATTTGAAGTGTGTTGTTTGGTCTTATTCAGCTCTTATTCAAAAGGTAAGCATATCTCTGTGGTTGATTTTTTTTAAATTCGACTAAAACCGATTTTTTTCTGAGACTATTAAAATTCACATTGCTTTCATCAAGAAGTGGAATTTCAGGCCATCCTTTTTTAAGAATCTGATTTAAAGCACAATTATTGTATAACCGGTCGTAATGTATCTATTGAATTTATATGCAAAATATGATGACATTTAGGCAGCCTTCAAAGCCAATACATCGGATGTTACCACGACATCCCGAGTCAATCAAATTGGACGAATGGAAACATGGATAGCAACGATTTATCCGTAGAACTCTGTCTGAAAACGTGCAGTCAACGACGTAGGCCTACAACCTACGCCATACTTCAGGTATTGTCAAAATCTGTCTAAAAGTAGTACGAGCTTAGTAATAATGCATTCTACCACGAGATTTTGGGAACCGTGTAGTTGCCTACTTCATTTATACTCGCAGAAGTTGCAGCCTGTGTTAAAATATGTATGCATAATTGCATATTTTAACACAGGCTGCAACTTCTGCAACGCTATTTTTACGCACTGCGCGGGTGTGGAGCATTTTTCTCGTGCCAGGCAGTATTGAAGATGCTTCAATGTTATCATGCATATTGCATAGGTCTACTGACTTCGGTTCCTTCGCAGAGAAAGCCTGTGTATCGCCGAACGCTAACTCTACCCACAGAGAGTTTCAATTGGTGCATGTAATTAATCGATCGTGTTTTATCTAGACATCACGTAAATTTAGGGACACTCCAAACCTTCTAAGGTAACACCTTACTAAATAAAAATATTATGTATTACCACATATCATTATAAGATGCGATAAATGCTAATGCTATTGAGATGTCAATTGAGCAAACTAAATAAGATCATCTGTAGGCGCTTTATGAGGAATCGTATAAACGAACGTCGCGAATTCAATTAGGAATTCAATTAGGAATTCAATTCTTGTAAACATTACTGTGAACGAAGCTAATAATTATTATGAATAAATTGTCAATGTCTGGCTACATTTGTTAAATAAATAAGTAAGTAAGTAAGTTGTGAAGGTTGACAATAGCATGACGCGCCAATCACTAAGCTTACATAGTACACACCTTACACTTTGGCTAGAGCTTGAATTTCGATGCGTTTGTAAGTCTCAAATACTTAATTAGGATAATTTGCTATGCGTTTAGAATGGAAAGAACTGTCTATGCGGAGACGTCTTGAATGCCAGTTCACCTAATTATGCCTGTGACACGAGGTGCTCGGGCAATAAACGCCAAGTCTGTGGCGGTCCCAATGGATCAGAGTCTCCTTATGTTGTATACACTGGTATGTACATTTATTCCTACATGTAGGCCCATATAATAATTATAATATGTACTCTAGCAAGATAATTAACTCTGGGTCTTTAAACCAAATAATTTGATTTGTTTAAACCCCATTGACGAGCTGTCTAAATGTTGCAAACAGCTTGTGCAACACCCTGCAAGCTCTTCAATAGGCAATTCTGTCTATTCACTCCTTCAAAGTTTTAGTCGCCAGTCCCCAGATTCCCATGCAGTGTAGCATGGTAACCAACAGACTGTGGCGCCCGGCGCCATGGCAAATTCATGCAGCTAATAAATTACTCTAGATAGCTAAATGTTCATTGTTCATGTAGCCTAAATGTAATTAGTGGTAGGATGCGTACGTTGTGCATTTGAACCGGCTCTATTATTTTAAGCATAAAGTGTTTCCTATTTTTGTCATGGCTGTCTCTTTTTCCGTTTCCTGTATTTTTTTTATGGCTGCTTGAATAATGTCTCTGCAAAATAAAATTGTTGATGATTGTTGAACAGTGTGTCCAATTGGTTTCTACGGCGCTGATTGTGATAAGGAATGTCATTGCAAGCAACGGATTCCTTGCGACCGGTTAAGTGGAATTTGCCCCAATGGATGCGAAAACAGCTGGACGCTAGCCAACTGCAGCAAGGGTAGGCAACGCCTGATAGTAATTACTTTGTGTGTGCAGCTGATAATAATAGCTGCAATTAAGCTCACTTAGTCGAATATTATGCAGGTCCTATGAGTAATAATTGGCATTATTATCGGAGTTATTCAGAAAAGTGTTTATTTTACCGAGAATTGTTCATATCTATTTGATATCAGTTCTAATACAGAAATCCCCCATTAGGTAGGATGGAATGGGTGGGATTCGAACGTCTAATTAAATGGTTAATCCGGTCGGATGATTTTTCAAGTAGGCCTACTGTAATTTATTCTATTCCTACAGTGTCTTTACTCAGCATTTTGGATCGATTTGAGTTTCGGAAGCAGTTTCTGAAACGTGTTAGTCTATCTGAGAGAAGAGCGTTCAGTTAGGTGTGTAGTAGCGAGGTAAGGGTGTACAGGCTCGAGGTAAAGGTGGCAATCGTATAGATTATATTTATTATGGTCACCAAATTGTTTGTGGGTGATCTATTAAAAAACTTTATTCATATGAAAAACTAAATGGACAATCGTCACGCAGTTTTAATGTATCTATAGTGTATCAAAAGGCAGTTCTGATATGTACAGTAGTTCTATATGAGAATTCATCACAGATGCTGGTAAGCTTTCGGATTATTGGTCGCCTCTGCTGTAGTCTCTTTGTATGACGGACAGACAATAGCCTACTTGGTTTGTGTAGAAACGGATTGAATTGAAAGCAACATGGATTCGTAGCAGAGCTGCGTTAATTTTCTTCACTGAACTTGGTTTTCTAGCAACGTGTGAGTCTTTGTCAGAGAGAAGCATTGGATGCTACGGTGATGCGAACAATAGGACATTCGAAATCGAGCATTGGTATTTTCGAACAAGTACCGTAGAGCTATGCTCGTCTACTTGTGCCGCAAAGAATTACACATACGCAGCCATAGAGGTTTTTATATACTTATTTGGAACATCTCTCGTCGGGCATATGTTAGCAGGATTTTATGAGACCTGCACCACTTTAACATAGCTTATTGCACGGGTTACTTTCCTGCCCTCTGCATAATCTACTGTTCCCTTGACCATTCAGAAGTCATCCATCAATATTGTCGGGCCTCGTAAATATCTTACCATAGCAAAAGGATGTGACTTGCATTTGTGACTGACTGCTTTAAAAGCATACTAGCGATCCGTTATGACATATATAGTCGAGCAGTCTGGCTTACATCCAAAGCATTGGTGTACGAAATTAAATGGATGCGTACTGCCATCATATTAACTACATGTAGGCCTACAATTTAGACTGGTCCACAAAATTTATCTAACAGATTTCAGTTCTCCACAAGGCTTGTTTTGTTCCTTATCATGATTATAATAATCACAACAAATTTTAATGAAAAGAAATGAAATTTAGAGGTCAACCCATTTGACACTTTTTATGTTATTTGGACAGATGTAGATAAATTGTTCCGCAATGGTTAATGTACGACCTGAGCGACATTGAGCGATGTCTGGGGAGATTCCATTTCTCAATTACCGTACTTCAACACTGGTATTGACCTGAGAGTCACCTTCTTGAATGCCGTTCACCATTTTTTGTGATTGCCAAGAGTTTTTTCTGACAATTTCCAGTGACTTTGCGGTCCATATTTTTTTTTGATCCGTCGATGCTGGGCAACACATTGCCTTCTAATGAGGTAATAGCAGACCTGCCAGTGTGAACTCTTGTTCTTCCATTGCACCTAGCAGCTTCTTGTCCTTCTTTTATTCCGAACTTCTAGAAAATGATTTCTGAAATTAATGTCATAACCTACCAATCGCCAGTGTGACACCTTCATCTACAGACCAAGGATCACGGTCTGGAAGGCCAACATGATACAAAGTACCAACAACTAAACTAAGGAGGACTGGATGATGTTCTTGGATCTTTTTTTAATAATGAGGCATTTAGTAGCAGCTGTTTATGCAGACATTGTAGAGTGTAGATGTATTGCATACGTACTAGGACTGAGTTGTCTGATACTCTTCAATGTAATCAAATTCTTCTATAGACTCCAACGCAGAAAGTTCACCTGCTGCTTCATAGCTGTCTTTTGTCTTGTGTTCTTCATTTTAATTTTCACCATTCTCTCTTTTTCCTGCGGTTGCCTCTTTCTGCTTTTTTTGCTGCTGTCTATAAATTTACTCCACTCAATCTGCTGGAAAATACGTCTGCTCTTTGCAGGACCTATTCGAAGGATTTTCCGATCTTAGTCTTGCTGGATCTCTGTCATCACATCTCTTGATGCAATATCGAACAATTTTTGAAGATCACTCTTGAACATGTCGTCTTCATCCTGTCACTCTCTCTTTATAGTGGTCTGTGAGTCTTCAGAGTTGGGTAGTTCTGATAAAGCTTTTATAGTTTCCTGACACACCAGTCAGCCAACTGTGTTGGTATTCTGGCAAGCACCCAAATACAAACAACTCCATAACTGGCCATTTTGTAACTTTCCGGAAGGGGCATCGCTTTAGTGATATGATGAAACTGAAGCAGTTGCAGTGCATCCAGGCTGCTTGGTAATCTTGCAGTAGACAATCGAGAGAATGGTTTTCCCATAGCCATTGCTCTGGGTCGAATCTCAAATCAGATGAAGCCATATTAGTATAATAACGACGGTTAACATGACGTAAAGACATTATCGTCACTCAAGTAAAATGTTCAGAATGGGTTGACCTCTAAATGTTGCACAATCAGGCTGAAATTTTACAGGGAGACTATCTAACCCAAGTGGACAAAAATAAGCCTTGTGGAGAAAGAATTGTAAAAACTTAATTTTTTGGCTATGGTTTGTGGACCACTCTAGCCTACATGTTCAGAATAACAACAGCAATTGAAACAATTTCTCTGTGTGATAAAAATGTGCTATGGATCTAATTAATTCTGTATTGCCATTCACACGAAGTTATTATTGCGAATCTACAAAGATTGCAATTTGTACGGTGTTAATTGCAAGTTCAGCGTTGTAATTGCTAGTACGGTTTGGTGGTAGCCTATTGTGTGTTTGTTTGTGTGTCGGATAATGCAATAGCTGCAGTAGTCCAAGTAAGAGTTTGTGTAATGATTATTTTTAGGTTGGTGTTCAGTGTTTCTGTGGAGAATACTACGCTAAACATGGTCGACTGAATGACTCCAGCTGTGATTTCGGATGCGATGGTGATAGAAGTCAAACTTGCGGTGGCCATTGGGCACTAAGCGTTTATTTTGGCGAGTATATAGCTACTATTTATTGCGCTATGTGAAAGAGTATTCTACTTTTATGCTATACACCCTTTTCTCTTTGTAACAGTGAACCTAAATAGAGACAGATCGACGGTGGTGATTAGTGGTTCTGAACAAACCAGGGAATGTATGCAAGTGCTCACTTAGACAAGGATAGCCTACCTAAAAAAACTACAGTGCCATTGTGATCTATAGACTATAAATAACATGTATAATAAAGGTCCTTTCTATATGCGCGCTGACTGACCGCTTATACGCGTACAGTGAAGTTCAACTTCAGTGTTTAGGACAAAGTTTTGAATGGATGTTCTTTATTTTCAGCCTGTCCCATTGGTTATTTCGGAAGTGGTTGCTTATCTCGGTGCAACTGTAAGACGGAACAAAGATGCATCTGTGCAAATTGTACTTGTTCTTCAGGGTGTAAACCTGGATGGATGGGAAACCGGTGCGAATTCAGAAGTACGTATTGACCATTATCAGAATATTACACCTTCAGGGGAATGAATTCTTAATGTGTACTCGTAAAAGTCGTAATTTTTTGTTTTAGGTGTTCAATAAAGATTAAGCTTATGAATTGAATTGAAATAATTGAAATTGAATTGTCTAGCACAAATTTCAAAATTTCATATTGCTTAATAGCTTAATGATCAGTGCCTTTGCTCTTGGCACTTCATTGGTGAGCGTAAGCTTCAGTAGTCCTTGCTCATCGTTGTCAATGAAACGCGAACCAGGAACTATGCATCATGATTGATAACAGTGATGACTGTTGATGGTTGTCTGAGCATTATTTGCTCTCATAGGCCTAATTATGTGTTAGAATCTAGATGAACACTATCGATGCCCGTGAAAACAAGGTTTTAAAGAAAAGACCAAAGCGCGATATCAGCTATTACCTGGATTAATATAGGCCCTATACATAATTATCTCTGTGTTACAGTCTGTTCGGAGAACAACGGAGATTGTTCAGAAAACGAGGCATGTGTCACAGTGGACCCAAAGTATTCATCTATTACTCGATGTCATTGCAAACATGGATATCAAAGGAACCGTTTGTGGGATTCGTGCTCAGGTTTGATAAATCAAACACATCACGCACTTTGTAGTTGAGGAGCAGATATTTTAACGGCTGTCAACAATGCATTGTTTGTGTAAAAATTCTGTGACGACTCTATATTTACAGGAAATGCCGTTGTTGTGCTTTTTTCTAATGGCTGCGCTACAGTAAAATAACTGAGTCATGCGTTTTCTTCCTTTTCGTTTCTTAGCTCTAGGCACAACATTCAAGAATAATGGATGCCGCACATCCTCACCAAAATCGGTTTATTAAAGTTCAGAAGACATTGCACTGTTCTAATGAACCCGTAGTGTTATGGGAATTTACTCGCCTCCTATTTACACAGCATGCAATATAGGCCCTAAATATTTAGGCATCTTCTATTTAAGTGTACCAAGTCAATGTGTAGCAATAGGCTAATGATATCCATCTGATAGTCAACTTCTATTCGTCGCTTCTCCATCAATGCTTATGCTTATGAATTGGAGGGAAAACAAATTGGACCTAAACATTTTATTACGTAGCCTACACTGTAATTTGACCACGGATAATACAGGTGTAGCGTTGTTTATGATTACACAACAACCATCAGTAAGAGGCAATAACACCAATTACAATTTTCTAGCAGCTGCCAAGCTCGCAATGAACGCACAGGATCAGCGTTGCCACTCTAAAATTTAAAAACCCAAATTGGAGGGTAAAAAACACCAAGAAAACCCAAGTTGAGCAAATCTTCCGAAAATGCCCAGAATTTCCCGAAAAATTCCTGAATTTCCCACAAATCTTCTGAAAATTTCCCGAATTTTCCGTCCAAAAAATCTGACGACTTTTTTTAGTCATCCTGCACAAATCTTCCGGAAAAAGTCCACAATTTCCCGAAAAATGTCAAAAATTCCCGAAAATGTAAAAAAAATCCCTTTTTCCATCGAAAAAACCCAAGGAAAAAACCCAAGTTCGTCCCCAAAAAACCCCATTTCCCAAGTTCGGATAAAAAAAGACTTGTAAAATAACCCAAGGAGTGGCAACGCTGCACTTGATAGGTCTACGTATAATAGTTTTCAGAAATAGACTAAGGAAAATGCTCTTAGCGAGTTCTTTGTACTTCGTCAGCAGATTAATTAATTTTAGTAGAACCAAAACGACTGACTCCTATAAATTTGTAAGGCCATCAACGTTGCGTTGAGCAGACAAACACAAAAAATGCATGGCATTATAATTATCAGCAGAGAACATCAGCCTTTCACTCGGCCATTTTCAGTCAATCACATAAAGCTATACGCTATAGCGCCCCTTTATGAAGGTTTGATCTATCACCGATGTCAATTGAGGTTTTAATTAGAACATCAAATAAATATATTCACATAGTGAAGATTTCATAATTGTAGACATAGATGAATGCCAGCTTGGAACACACAATTGCGATAGCATGACATCGACCTGTATCAACACACTTGGCAGCTACATCTGCGATTGTCGCACTGGACACTATCGCGTGAATCCGACACTATGTGTGGGTAAGAATGCATAAAGTGGCTGATATTTTATCTAACAACATCAGTCAATCAATAAAAGCACTATACATTGTATTTTATTTGAAATCCAGTCATGGACGCAATTTCTTACAGACAGAAATGTCTAATGCCAAATTACAAACCAGCTTCTTGTCAGCTGAATGCAAAGGGATGACAAAAGCTTGCAATAATGTAAGCTTACACTAATTATGATAATGTACTACCGAATAGTCTATTCAATTGTTCCATTATTGTTTACGCAATGTTCTGTTAAAATTAGCTGCAAGAATGTAAATTTTTACAGTTCTATACGTTCCGCCTTTTCTGGAAACGACATAAAAAAGCTTTCCCAAAACATAGAGCTCTAAAATCAACAGAATGGAACATAGGCCTACTCAAGTGTATACATCTGTAAAAAATTTCTTACAAGCTATCTATCGCTTTCGCAGCAGTATAAGCTAAATAAAAAGACAAAATACAGGACAATGGAATTTGAGCATGGGTATTTACATTCTTGCATGACAACTTTATAGCTCATATCGGTATAGAAAAACATAGGCCAACTAATTTACTTCCGCCTGGAACAGAACAAGCTTTAAGTAATTGACAATGCGTGCAAAATAAGACAGTAATTGTGATTTTGAAATCCAGTTATTAAGGAATAGGCTACTGCAATGATAAATGAAAATGCGATTCATTTCAGTCTATTCTGCCGTCGTAATTGCCGTCGCAATTGGTTCGGCTGTTGGATCGGCTATCATCTTTGCCATCGTTCTATCCATCGTTGTTGTTTGCAGGCAAGACAAAAATACTTTACAACTTGAAGTTTCACGAGAATGTGTAGAGCAGTTAAGCGATGAATGTTTGCAGCTTGTTATGTTGCTATTCAAACGAAAATGTTTCTATTCTTTAAAAGATTATTGTTGACTGTTAAGCTAAGATAGCACACATTTTCAAAATGAATTTAATGATTATAGGGTGCGCAACATTGCAATACAGACGCTGACTTTGTGTGCTCCTATTTTATAAACCAGTTCCTACACAGGTGCAATTTTGGATTGCAATCGGTTACTATTAGGCCTACCTGCAAAAGTGATGACTTCAATCACCTCCAGCTTTATGACTCCGTGTTGAAATTATTTTGTTCAATGAATGATAATATGATGACAGAGTTTTTAGTGGGAAATTCCATACCTAATAAATTATAAGATTATGTATTGAATAAATTGAGACATGCATTTACATTTACAGACATCTTTTGTTACTATTTGATTACAGGGGACGTCAGAAGAAGCGTGTACATCGTAAAGGTAAGTTTCCATTATTATCATTATTATTATTGTTATTATTATTTTTTTTAAAATTTGTATTGTTATTATTATTTTTATTACCATTTTTATTATTATTATTATTATTATTATTATTATTATTATTATTATTATTATTATTATTATTATCAATATTATTATTATTATGATTATTATTATTATTATTATTATTATTATTATTATTATTGTTATTATTGTCATCATCATCATCATCGTCATCATCATCATCCTTTCTTATAGAAATTTGATCCCCTAGGTAGATCTACATAGGCCTAATTATGACAACCAGGGATTTAAACACTAATTCAGAGAATAACAAAATTCTAAAACGTTAATAATCTCGGACCCTTGCTTTTTCTTTTATACATTAATGACTTGCCTAATATATATATATATCATACTCTTTCATTCATGTTGTTTGCTGATGATACAAATTTCTTCCACTCTCATAAATCCTACCAGAGTCTCATATAGAGAGAAAATAATGAGCTTGTCTTCATAGCCGAGTGGTTCTCTGCAAATAGGCCCTCCTTAAACATAGATAAAACTAACTTTATGCTCTTTCGAACTAAAAACAAAGATGTGCCCCTTGAATGAATTGCAACTGTCTATCAATGATACCTCCATAACGCAGGTTAGCTCCACTAAATTTCTTGGTGTGTACATTGATCAGCACCTCACATGGAATGATCATATTAAATATATATCTGCAAAAATTGCAAAAAATGTTGGTATTCTTCGTCGAGCCTCCCATATTATACTCTCTCCCACTATTAGAGTCAAATTGTACTATTCATTAATATATTGTTATCTCTCGTACTGTAATTTAATTTGGGCATCAACATATAAATCCAGGCTCAATAAATTAGTACTTCTCTAAAAACGCGCGATACGTATCATAGCTGGAGTCAAGCCTATTATTCACTCAAGTCCTTTATTTCAATCATTTAATTTATTCAAGTTTCACCAAATAATGACTTTCCAGATAGGGGTCTTTATGTATCGGTTCACTCATGATCTTCTACCCCTTAACTTTACAGGGTACTTCCAAGAAGGATCTGAAATACACTACTACTCTACTAGGAACTCCTCTCGCTATCGTGCCATATTCGCTCGATTAAATTCAAGAAGATTCTATATTAAATACACTGGACCAGGTGTATGGAACTCGATTCCTAATCATGTTCAGCAAGCATCCAGTTTACAAAGGGCTAAAGCACTGCTACGCAACTACTTGATTAATGGCTGTGAAGATATTTAACCTTGTAGGCTGTGGTTTTTATTAATTTATTTTGTTATTTTGTGATTTTTAGTTAAGTTTACTACATCAATTGTCATATCATGCTGTTTTTTCAGCATAAGTACTGTTCAATTCATGTTGTCAACCGTCTAGCCATCAGTTAAAATTGCACATGTAAATAGGTATCCCTGTTAGCGGGATATTCATCCCTTAGGGCCTTCCTTGTTGCCATCCGATTATGTGAAGCATGTTTATACAATGACTATTGTTTATAGTTGAGTTGATGGTTACAATAAATGAATTGAATGAATAATTATCATCACCGTCATCATTGCTGTTACTATATCCGACATTTTGAACTTTAAAGCTACTGAACAAGTGACTTTCCAAGGTGTTTCTGAATTCACCAAGCCATTTATTTAGGTTGATGTATTTAAATCATGTCCACCATAAAAGTATGAGCACAAAGGTCAACAGTGTTCGACACCATTTTTACTTCCTCTTCACCTTTTATAGATCATCCTTAACCACATACCTATAGTTAGGTCTTAGACCTGCACGTGCTTTCAATAGGCCGCCTAATTGTTTGTAATGCTCTGTTATATCTGTTGACCTATTCTCTTTTATTGCACATCATTTCATAATTTTATTATAACAGACGATGTTATTACAGTAACAGATAAGGCTATTATAACAGATACTGTTATAATCATAACAGATAAATTTGCTATCATAACATATAATGTTACTATTATAACAGATGGGCCCAATGTTATTGTTATAACAGATAATGTTATCATTATTGCAGATGTGCATCGAATACAGCGTCGAGAAGAGACTGGCGCGAAGTTGGAGTATGATATGCCGAATAGAAATTCCAGATTCGATGACCAAACTTATACGGAATTGAATCATTTCGGGAACCAATATTAAGTCAGAGGAATTAGACACATGATTGCCGAAGCCCATTGTACCACAGACTGTGAAAACTATAAATAGCAAATGATGCGTAGCCTACTTAGTTTAACATAATATCAACTTATATTTTCTTAGCTAGGCCTACATCGTATGAATTCAACACTGCAAGGAGCATGGCGTTAGGTTTGTAACTCGTTAGCCTATGTGTTTTATCTGTTTTGCAAAAACAAGTTGAACACACATAAGAAACTTAGGCTATATCAATAGCCTAATAGTCTAAGACGATGACATCTCAGAGAAATTGTACTATTGAAGTATCATGGCTAAGTTCTTCCGATGGTGCATATTTTCATCAAATCCAGGAAGAAGATGCTCAGAGAGTTACTCTAAACGATCAAATAATGCATTAACTCACACATAATATTCGGCAAAGTTCTCAAATACCAAAACTGCTACGTGTAGGACCTACTATGTGTTGGCCTCAAAAGCAGAAGCATAGAGTTTTTTTTATCAAAGTTGATGCCATTGGCAAGCATCCATTGAATAACAGGTCATCTGGATCGCCTAACGGACACTCAAAAACATTCCATATGAGTACCAGCAGCAAAAACGATTTTTTTTATATATCTCGGAGTTAAAGTGCAAAGTGATGATCAGCATTGAGCGCTACTAACAAGAGGTTTTTTTTCTAGCGTCGTATCCGTAACTCCAAATCTGTTTGCTATGACTTATGCTCTGTAAGTGAAAACAGAGACGTCCATTGATGGAAATGATAATTTTCGCCGTCACGACTCACCTACGTTTCGGGTCTGGTTTCTGTCGACACGTCGGTATCTCATTCGTTTCAATTTGATTTGGTTGATGCATTGAATACGCAATCGTGATTTGGTTGATATATTGGTGTATGTGCTTTATGGATTAACTATTATGCCACTAGATCTACGGGATTCTACGCTTATTGGTAACTTAACCGTTTGCTAGTTTTACGGCTATGCAAATGCGCAGTTGATACCCGATATACCCTTGTAAAATTTCAAGGCGCAAGCGGCATATTCAATGCAAACGAACTGAAGTGCTTGTTCTCCTAACCCTGTCAAACTGATAGTTTCTTCCTGGTTGCTAGACAGCAATGTATTTTCAAGGTAGATTGTCGGATACGTCTAATAGAGTCGGATATAAAACCTATCTGCCTAGCGTTTGTGGACCCTTTATTCACTATAGGACAGTAATATTCGAAATTTAGTCACTTCACAGTTCCTTAAAAACGCTAGGGAAAAATGGCGTTCTCTCTGCATATAGGCCTATATGCAGTAGTTGCATTCGAATTGTGGTGTTTGGCTTCATTTAACACATACTCACCAGGTAAGCCCATCTTTTAATTTTTCACCTTTATTCAGAACCACACGATTGTCTTAAATCCCAAAAGTATTATGTTATGTTTAGCGACTTGTTCGCATTAATCCTCGCATCCCGTTTAAGTGAGTTGAAAATCCGTGAAAGATTATTGCCCCGGGAACAGGGACATTTTTTATTAGAATATTCTACGTTTGGTCTTGCAGTAGGTTATGTGCAATAAATGTTTGAGTGAAGGTCCATGTGATGGCTGGATTTCAGAGTCTTTTCTATTATAATAACACTCTCATGCTGAAAGGTAGCGTGAAAACGAGCAATACGGTAGGCTACTTGAAATTATAGAAACATTATTGGAATGAGAATTAAGTAAGGACCTTTTCAGAATCACTAGTTTTGCTGAAACACTAGCATGTGCATTGCGCACTGTGGGGAAATAGCAAAGATTCGCTTTATGTTGTTCACTGCCACTCCAGTCAGAGAATTAGGATCTTTCACTACATAGGCTATTCTACAAGACGTCGTACTCTCTTTATTTGGTAATCTCTGATGAAAGCCATCTTTTAATTAGCTTTTATGCTGTTTTCTTCCGTGAAAGCAATCTTGCGACTGTTATAGAGAGCTGCCCAGCGAATGAGTAGAGTGAGCTATAATTAAACACTAAGCCTGCGCTGAAGTAGGCTAGGCTATGTGGGCTGTTTAGATTAGAAATGAGTGGGTCTTAGGAGAAACCTGTATGTAAACTAAGCACGTGACTTCTAATGTCTTATTGCGTATGCAATTAATTGTTGCGAAGGAGGCATTCAAGATACCTACATTGGTTGCTTTTACGATGCCAGCAACCAATCTTCCCTGACGAGACGTTCTCTTCAGAGCAGTGCTAAACTGACCATTGAGATATGCATTGAACAATGTCGGCCTCTTAATACAACATATGCTGGGCTCCAGGTAGATCCTATATATTTTTCTATCTAATAATCCTTCATCAGTGCATGAATCTAATTATGACTCGCATATAAATTAGGTCTATATAACTCCACTTAGGCTACATGTCCGTTTGACAGTCCACGACGCCTACCGGGTACCGTTAGTTAACTATCATCGATGATCAAATTAAAAGTTTTGCAAGAGCTAGACCTAATTCGTCGTATCGGGATAAGGAGTTTATAATGGCATTAGACAGTTTGCACATATTAATAAATATTTTTAAGTAACGCACGTGATGTGAGCTAGATCTCTTTGTCTTTCGCGAAAATTTCGCCTCAAAGACAGATGCAACGGAGAAGGAATTCTTTGATTATAGCCTAAGTGTTTGAAAATCAAAATTCTTGTTAGAAGTAGCCTATTTTAAATAATGACCGGACAAGTGCTAGAGCATGCCGCATTCGTTCAATGATTGTAGGGTTCTGAAGCATGTCTTTGTGGGAACAACTTTGGTGTCAGTTTACCTGATGCTTCTTGCAACGCACTCTGTCCTGGTGATCAGTCACAATATTGCGGTGGATCGAACGGACAGCGAGTATTTTACTCTCTTTACGCTGGTACTGAGTTTCTAAATTATTCTAGAACAAGTTCAGGGCTGAAAAAGATAAAATGGAATTGAAATCTTGATGCTATTACAGATTTTAATACCTCGTAAAAACTGATGCCTAATTCATAACATCCTAAAAGGTATGTTCGTCTGACGAAATTCTAATTGTAGGCTATTTTTAATAATTATTATAGTCCTAAGCATATTAACGTGTTATTTTCTTTTCCTCAGGCTGAGTCAATAGCCTGGCATTAGCAGCGCTATGACTGATAACTGTTGCAAGTGACGTGAAACATGATATAACATACTAACAGCAATGTTCTATTATAGTTTTGTGTAAGCCTATAGGCCTAATGTGGTCAAAAAATTATATAGTCGCTTCGTTGTGTGCAGTGTAGGCTATTGCTAAACCCTTAGATATAATATTATTATAGGTTAGTCCTGAAACCTTCGTATCGATCTTATTTTCCTAAAATCGAGCGCAACCTCGCAATATAAGTTGGTAGGTCTACATTTGAGAAAACATTTTCATTAGACATCGAAGTCATGTCAGCTTTTTTAGCTTATAGCCTACATCTAGTTAAACATTAAAGTCACGTAGTGGTGGATCACTTGTCTTTTTCAAATAATTATTTCATCCGCGATATCGTTCGCGATATTATTTCTTTTAAGAGAGGCGCCATATTGTCGGCGCTCTTTTGTCGGCGCTCTTTTGGCGGCGCTCTTTTGTGGGTCGCTCTTTTGACGGGTCATTTACTCTTAGACTTGTGTGATTTCGGTTAGTAGACTTAAGTGTGATAAGTTGTCTATCACTTGGAGCAGTATGTGAGTTCGGCCATTACGGTTACCTGTGCGATCAAGTGTGCCACTGCAGAAGACAGGCTCCTTGTGATCGAATGACCGGAAAGTGTCCAAACGGGTGCGAAGAAAAATGGTTCGGTACAGCATGCAACGAAAGTAAATTATTTTCCACACACATTAGTTCTAATTACCTTACAACACTGACCGGCTATTCGCAGCCTCAATAATTTATTTCATATAGTAAAGTAGGTCTACATAGAACATCATTTCTATATTGCAGCACAATATTTCTTTTCTTATTCTTCGTTCATGGCAGAAACTACGAAAAACTATTGTAGACTCAGAAATCCATTGTTCTTAGACTAGACTACCATAACAATTATTACGATATCGTTGCAAATTGCAATCTCCATTCCCGCACCGTTATTACGTAAGATAGAGCCGTGTATATTATACTTGTAATTTAACACAGTCTGTAATAATAAACTATCACTATTAAAACCCTTTAATGCCGAGATGGTAGTAAATGGTATGGGAAATCCTATACCCTCCGGCATTAAAGGGTTTTAATAGTGGATGCCATACCTTATTGAGAGAAAATCTAGTATATTAATTTTTTTTAAACGCAGTGCAGAATGAGGTGGCATCCGTGGCTAAGAGCAATGCATCCTACCGTAGAACTTCACCATACAGATACACGTTTATCTGCAGTTCAGTGGACTAACTTTGTAACACTTCTTCATTGCAGTATACTTATCAGAAAAGTATATAGGATGTTTTTGGGATAGTGCAGACCGAGCCTTTCCTTCAGCACCTGTCAAAGATGATCGAATGTCGGTGGAATTCTGTTCCGATATATGCATTTCGCTAAATAACACGTATGCAGGTTTACAGGTAAAAATATTGCAGTTTATTATAAGCTTATGCATTAGCTTCCTATAATTTACCTAATGTCAGGAGTACTGTAATAGTCATTCTATGCATGCTAGTTGGTCCAAAGCTGCCTAAGTGTATGCATGTATGTATGTATGTATGCATGTATGCATGTATGTATGTATGTATGTATGTATGTATGTATGTATGTATGTATGTATGTATGTATGTATGTATGTATGTATGTATGTATGTATGTATGTATGTATGTATGTATGTATGTATGTATGTATGTATGTATGTATGTATGTATGTATTTATGTATTTATGTATGTATGTATGTATGTATGTATGTATGTATGTGTGTATGCATATAAATTATGTTTGAATGCATGCATGTATGTATGTAATATATGTGCATAAGTATGCATGTATGTAAGCATTATGTATATATGTATGTATGTATGCACATGCGCATGTAGGCTATGTATGTAATATATATATATATGTATATATGTATAATATTATATATTACCCATATTATTTTATACATGTATACTATTATACATACATATTTATGTAGCGCTTTTATATCCTCATTTCACAGGCTTCAGCATTAATTTATTATCCAACTAGCCTATGTCAAAATTATTTGTGAACATGTAGCTGATTATGTGTTTATATTTCAGATTTTGAGCATTGAGTACGGTGCTTTCCATTTTTGTTTGCTCCCAACAAAGTACAAGTGCATAGTTTCATCTCTTAAAATATTTTTATGCTTCAGTACAGCAAAGAGTGTTACTGTGGAGAAACCTACGCGAGATACGGACTGAGAAACGAAAGTGACTGCAATATGATATGTTCCGGTAACGCGTCTCAATTCTGTGGCGGTCCTTGGGCCAATAGTGTATATTCTGGTAATTTAACAAAAACAATCATTTACTTTGTTTAACTGCATTTTATGTCTTCGTTGACAACCCATCCACAAAAAACTGAACTCTGATGTTTCCGTCGTTTTTACGGAAGTTATTTCTCTTCAACGCAACATTTTGTCCTGACATTCATCGGAGGCCTCTTCTAATCTAATGATCTCATAATTTTCGATTCATCGATTGATAGTGGTACTATTTACAACGAGATCGAAATGAAAATGATCCTGATTGACTGGATAAATCAAGCTGATCATCCTGATCATTAAGCCTACACTTCATACTTTCATTTTGAGAGAATTAGTTGACTTTGCGTTAGATAAAATTATGTCAGAAATGGTAGCCTTGCATTGCACTGAAAATTGGGATTAGTTGCAGTCTTAGCAAACCTGATTTTATGAGAAAATTTTAAATTGAAGTATTCAATTGGCCATTTTTCGTGTTTCAAGACAAAATCGCATCACATAATTTGGGGATTGTCGATGACTTTGTACAAATAGTTGTCATAAACACAGCTTCTTCCATGGAATTGTATTGTAATATGTTAGTGTGTCCGGCTGGATATTATGGTCCAAAATGTGGCAACCAGTGTCATTGCAACAACAGTCGCTGTGCCTATCTGACGGGTGAATGCAATTCTACTTGCAAAACTGGATGGTCTGGAACCAGCTGCAACATTCGAGGCTAGTTTAACCTAAAGTGTTCTCACAATCTTATTTGAACAGAAGACTGAGTTGAGCAAAAATAAAATTGACACATTTTCTTTGATATCTTTGATAAGCTTACATATTTCATATGATGACCTTTAGTTCTGAACTTCATTTTAGATTGCACGAATTTGGGTGGAGATTGTTTTCAAAATGAAACCTGCGCCACTATTGATTTGAAGTTTGCATCAGTCACTCGGTGCCGTTGTTTGCCAGGATTTGGAATAACGTCTTCGCGGGATATGTGCTTAGGTTTGTGCAATGTTACACATATAAAAACTTCATATAAATCTCTTTAATTTATTAGCGTATACCTAAACTAAACATTGGAGCATATCAATATCCAAAATGTTTGAATAGACTATGTTTCATGTACAAGCAGATTTTATTTTCATAGTATGCACTATGACTATTAGACTAAGTTTCAGTAGCACTTACATTAGGTCTATAAGATGATAGCAGAATATCTTGGCGGCAACTATACTATTTCTAAGTAGGCCTACATTAATTGCAAAAATAAAAGTCCACGTGCGATTTGTTTCATGCTTAGGATGATTCGGTGGATAATTAGTTAGAACTATTCACTGCATTATCATTCTCTAATTTGATCAAAGCGTGAGAATCCACCAATGTACAAAATAATGCATCTTCGATAGCAAAACACAGATGTGTATAATTAAGTGCCCCGAATAATCGTATTCTGTAGGCCTATGCTAGCGTGAAATAGGGCAGTAGAAATCTTGTTGCAGGATTGCCATCATTGTAGGCCTATTTCTTTCATCTTAGAATGTACTTTTCATTAAGTGATTTCTTACGTTAGGCTACTTCTTCATTACAGTGATATTTTACGTTACTTCTTCACAATGAAATATTTTACCATTACTTCGTAAAGGTGGTTTTCTATGTGCCTGTGTTATAGCTTGACGTATTATGTGCGCTTGCTGTAGATATCGACGAATGTGAGCTTGGGCTTTGCAATGGTTTGACCTCGGATTGTGCTAATACAATAAGTAGTTACAGATGCACTTGCAAGCCAGGATATCGACAATACAACGAAACCACCTGCTTCGGTAATATCAAAATTCACCCAGATATTATAGATCGCATTAACTGGTTGAGATCACATACCAGATAAACGCGGAATCCAACTTTCTTGACAAAATTTGTCAAGAAAGTTAGATTCCGCGTTTAATTGCTATATGATCTCATTAATATTAATTTAATTAATATAGGCTATATTTTCAATTTTTTTACTGAGATATGAGGCTTTAGGATATAAATAATAAATATTCTCATAAAGAGTTCTCCAGAAATTGTAAATTCTCTAAGCATAAAATATTATTTACAGTCGCATAGTGATGTCTTAGGTGAATTCTGGCGAAGAATTTGTCTACATCTTAGCAATTCACAATCCAAACTTTGCAACTGAGTATAAGCTTAACCTATGGTCTTCAGAAAACGAATCTTCTAATAAATTTTGGCATTATTTTGAACTGTGATTCTGATATATTTTTGACAGAAAATTTTATTAAACTAAACCACACGATATCACAAAGACTGACTATCTAGCTATGTAGGCTACCATTAGGCTATCTAACCATGGGAATCATAATTCGCTCAGACAATGTCTACCTGTAGTACCCTGTGCCGATGTTCTACCCCTTCCGTTTCTAATTTACCGATTTTAAGCTGAACAGAATTGCAAATGTTTCAACATCTCAAATTAACACTACACGTACAGCAATATTTATGCAAAACACTAGGATATTTAGACCTGTGATAACTACATTGCCTTGACCCGGTTCTAAATCACAGTTTCAGATCTTTTGACTCAGCATAGCAAATTCGTTGTGCCATTTTATTCACTGAACTATTGCAAAATCGATGCAGATTCAGAGAAAGACGAGTTTAGGCCTATCTTATCAAAAGTAGCCAGCAGCTGTTGATAATCGATAATTTGTTTAGAAGTAGGCTAGTAACTGAAATTGCGTCATTTGTAGATGTTGACGAATGCATGACAATCACAAATAGTTGCAACAACTCAACTGAAGATTGTATTAACACCGATGGAAGTTATTTCTGCAGCTGCAAATCAGGATTTCAAGGAAATCCAGGAACCACTTGTTCCGGTATTCGCATCTTTCTATTTTCTTCGAAGTTTACTTCAGCTGTCAATGCTATAAGATAAGGTCTAGTTAAATCGAGTTGGTCTGTTAACAAAATTAGTATAACGATATTTGTATCCATCTAGGCAAAGGTCTTTTGATGCCACATCATTCTTTGCCAAATATGCACATTTGAGATCCTTAGTAAAAGTGACCCTGCTAAGTAGCCTAATTCGAGCTCCTTTGTATGGAGAAATAAGGAATAGACCTAATCCATATTCTGCATTTTTATATCTTGTTTACCCGTACACCTAAATTTCTTGCCTCAATGGGTCTTTAATATTCTTGGCCGACCCTTAAACGTAAAGACAATATTTAACACACAGTGGAAGAGTCTTATGCAAGATAGTTCTCATCATGTTCATAATTGGTCTTTGTAGATGTTTTTATTATTTTGATTTCTCAACAAGAATTGAACTCAAATCGTGGTTCGAGGTACTCGAATTAGGAAATAATCGCAACAATAACGACTTGTTAGGACAGTTAGGCCAATAATTGCACACGCAGACTGGTAGCTTTACAAGTTTGACTGACCTATTGCAGATATCAACGAATGTAACATGGCTGTCTGTGATGATCTATCGACAAACTGCACAAATAAACTAGGCAGCTTTGAATGCCAGTGCAGGCTGGGATTCGAACCTTACAGCAAAACAACTTGTTTGTATACGTAAAGTTTTGTACTAATTTTGTCGCGAGCTTAGGTAGGCCTATATTACTTGGGGATATTATGTTTCGAACAGTTTTATCGCAGCAGTTTTTCACTGAAAACTAAATAACTCAGCTATTCCACTATGGACCTTTATCATTCTGCCTTTCACTGAAAATACGAAATATTCAGCAAGGCATCAACTCGAACCATTGTATAAGATTAACTCAAACAACTTAGTCATTTCAGATTCTTGATGACCATCATAAGCAGGGCTGTAGCCTTCTCAAGGATAATTATAGCCTACGCGGGTATACTCAATACTCACCTCCGGGGGAAAAATGACAGCGTGTACTCACCTCAACAAAACGAGGGTACAAGCGGGTATACAGCATATACTCAGTTACTCACCTCAGTAAAACCAAGTGGGTATGCGTACATAATTAGGCCTAATACGCAGGGAAGAATCTCGATTTACGAAGGCCAAAATTCATGAAATAAGAGCGCTTTACGCCGTTTTGAAGATTTTGCGGGCGAAAATTTCCGAAAAGCTTCCGATGATTAAAAAAAGGTCGTCAGAAATTTCGCTGACTGAAGTAAAATGTCGTCGAAAATTGTTGGCGCCCAAAAAGCCATTTTTTCGGAGGCAACGCGTAATCACCTCAAAAGTTGTGAGGTGAGTATACGCTTTAGGCCTATACCGGCGTATACCCTCGTTTTCGGCGGTGAGTATACGATGCCATTTTCTCCCGGAGGTGAGTATACGCTGTATACCCGCGTATACCCTAGAGTAGGCTACAGCCCTAATAATTAATGAGTGGATGAATAATAGCCAACAATTGATGCAGCGAACCAAAACGACGACTTAATCAAAATTTCTTTTTTGGCATATCCTGGTCGATTTCTACCTCAATATTTTATGATTATTATTTATAAATAGCTGCGCTATTGAATCTATTGAATCTTGAATCTAATAACGATATACTATTATATTCCAGGTATTCCCTCTGATCCATGCAATGGGTTTCGGGAGTTTAGTTCGCACTTCTGCAATCAACAAGGTAACGAATTGAAAAGACGAACGCTGGAAGCATAAGGCACATTATGATGAGTTTGATGACTTAAAATACATGACTGAAATAAACTTCAATTATTTTTTTGCAGAAACTTTCTGGCAGTAGGCTACTGTTTCTGCTTCCCTTATGAAACTATTATTAGCTGATGCAGATCAAACCATGTAGCATAAGTTTAACGCATTTCAGCCTAACAACTGCTAGCCTCTAAACTCTTACACGCTCATCACAGAAGGATGCGAGAAAATATAAAAGATCACGGTTGACAGTTTTGTTGAATATTTAAATTTAACGAAGTTTGTGAATGCATGCATGGAATTTTTTCATATCACTTCCATGGGTACTAACAATAGGAGCTTCACATTTAGCTTGAACAGGGTCTTGTTTAGATGAACTAAGGTCTATAATATTATTAAGAAATTATATGTGGTTAGATTTGGGCCATTTGGCGCATATTCCAAAGTGTTGGTGATCTGCCAATTCTTTATCGCGGTGTTATCAGATGAGATGCAAGAAGATTATAATAGTTGATAAAGAAAATGGATATAAATATTATTTCAGTTGTTCCTGTTGTGGTTGCTATCGGTGCTGCCGTTGGGTCAGCTCTTGGGTCTGCATTACTCGTCATCATTATCGTAATTGGAATCTTTATGTGGAGGTAAGAACGTTCTTAATGTTATCAGTTCAGTAAGATTAGACACATTGAAATCACTCTTAGTATTAGGCCTATAACTTGCTTTCGTGACAATGACTTTATTTTCGCGATCTCCGTGGCTCAACGGTAAGCTGGGCCTATGCGTTTGGGCAGATAGGCTTAAGTTACCGATTCAACTCCATCTCTCTAGAGTCTCTAAGAATCGATTGATGCACAGTCTGCTCTGCCTAAATATCCAATTCGTCATGCTTAATAGTATAAGTATTACACGAATACAGTGCAAATCTAAGACGCACATCAACTCAAATGAATAAACTACACCGTGTAGGCCTAATATTGCGCTAAATAATGTGCTTTAACCTTAGAGTAGCACTTCAGAAATATAGAATTCACCACTACGAAATATGTGATGATAAATGAATCATGTGATGCACGATTCATTTAAGCAGGCTCTTTATGCAGATAGATGGCGTTGATGTGCCATAGTGCGCTATTAATATGGCCTACAGATATATTAGGCTATAGAATGGAATAAAAACAATCGTCTTAGTGAAATATCTCTGTAACTAACTGTAACGTCGTATACCGTCATGGAGGTTTGTTCTTTCTAATCCTCAGGTGAGTATCTAATAGACTAAATGCATTGAATGTGCTACACGACGTGGAGAACCAATGTCATGTTTATGATTGCTATGTCTCGCTTTGTTTAGACGAAGAGAACAGCGAAAGAGAAACACGGAAGGCAAGAACAGTTAGCCTACTGCTTCCAAAATACTCTTCCAAATTAAGTTGTGTTTTGCTAAATATAAATCAGAATTTTGCCTACATTTGATTTGTCGCATGTTGTCTTAAGTTTTCTCCATTCTGTCTCTTTCAAATAATTATTCTAAGTCTTATCGTTTCTCTGTCCCCAGCTGCTGCTAGATCGCAATGACAGTCCCATAGGCCTACTCTCTCGATAATTTATCGCGGTATAGCCTACTTGTAACAATCAGGTAAGCACTGATTTCATATGGCTTTAGATTCCAGTGAAAACCGACGTGCAGCACCGCCAGATGTACATTTGGATAATGTGGTTTCGAATATGACCTACGAAACCTTGCAGACGAGGCAGACACAGGATGACTCTTTGTACACGGACCTGACCAGCACAGAGTTACAAAAAAACAGAAAAATTGAAACTGAAAATGCTAAAAAAATCTTCGAATGATTTGATCGGAGAGAGATACATGTTTACGAAAATCTTCAGCAAGTGCAAAGCAAATAAGAGGGCAAACTAACACGAAGACGGGTACTTTTCTCTTCTGACCGAGGTTATACCGTACCGCAGCGTCATAAACAAGCTATAGACTCTAATTATGCAATGTAAAGTTTGTTATATAGCCTGTCATCTCATCCAACTAACCAATTCAGTTGAACACACTGGCCACTTTCATATAAACTCGACCAGAAGTGTGCCAAGTACAGCGAGCTGGCTAAATTTGATTTCTAGATTTTTCAGTTAAAACTCGACAGTTTGTTTGGTAAACTTGGACAATAATTTGCTTATTTGACCTTATTTTGATAGAGTCAGACAATCGATAAACTGAACGATCTTCATCAAGATCGGTGTCAAATTTAATTGTAAGATGATATTGAACATTGAGAATAACTTAAATAGAATCAATAACATGTCTGCAGGCTAACCTACATTTAGGCCTATTGCAAAGATTGGACTTAGGAGCCAAGGCTACTAAATGTTCGATCGTCACAGTCCGCCTATGCATTCGTTCCAGCAATACAAAATTGCATTTTCTACCAGAAAAGACTTGAAGGTGAAAGACTGGTATCTTTCAGTAAGGAGTAAGTCGAGCTTGTGAAGCTGTTCTCGAATATCAAACCCAAAGTGCTGCGTCTTGCTCTAAATCAGTGAGAGCCGGCTGAACAATATCCAGATACGTAAATCTCGAGATAGTGCATAACAATATAATCTGTAATAAGGGTCGCGTCAAACTTCTATGGCATACCTGTTGATGGTGTACGCGTGTGGTTGTGTGTAATCTGTAATATCCGTTGTCGTCACTTCAAGATTAGTGGTCGTTTTTTATATGTCTATTACCCCTATGTCATAGAACATAGCAATTAGGCCTATTATCACAATATTATTGCCTCTGACAAGTGTGCACTATGAGAGGTGCTTTACAAGTCTATAGATACAACGCAATACGATTTTGCTAACTGGACTCTCTGTTTTGCTTTACGGATTTTCTCTAGGCGGAAAATTAAAATCTGAAATAACACTGTAATAATAATATTATATATAATTATGAAGACAGCAAAGAAACTCCTCAAAGGAATCATATTAAAAATTGGAAACTGCAATATCGATGGGAGTATTGAACTCTGTCCCTGTAAAGCACATAATTTTTGTGAATTTTGTTTTCTAATCGCGATCCAAAATGCTCAAGGTATCATATAAGCCAACAGAATGATTCTACACCCAGGCATTATGATAGGCCTACCGTCTGGATGCCCATCATGACAAGTATGATTGTACTATTTTGGGAAAATTAGGCTATACGAGTGCAACGTAGGAGTACGGTTTGATTTATGGACAAATGTAGGGCTTATTTGTAAGCTAGAAAAAAATTGACAGTCATGAATGCAACCGTTAATCGTGACACCAGTCTTACAGTATGACATCTTCTCAGTGTAAGTGTTAATTTGGTTCTAATTATTATTTTGATGCACTGGGAAGTGAATTCAGTTGGACACTGCGATTCCTCCTATTTCTAACAGTTGTATGATTGGAGTCTTCCAATGAAAGCAGGATAATTGAGTTGTTGTATTGTAAAGGTAGACCCAGAAAAATCAGAAAAGTTAGCCTACTGTTCTGCAATATAACCTAACACTGGAAGCACAGTTTCGCCTTAACTCAGGTCAGTTATTCTAGATAGGTCTACCTGATCAGCACCGTGAATGTTCTAAATTTATTATTTAAGAGAAAGGTTATAGTTGCATATAGGCCTAATTTTTTTATACAGAACAAGCCTATAGTGGCCTATGTTACCTGCATGACGGGCTCCATCTGGTAGCCTACTCTGATGTCGAAAACCATTTAGGGCTATAATATATAAATCACTTTGTTGCATGTTGAGTGCTATAATTATATGACCATGGACTATGCGAGTTTGTCACATTTGACGATCTGTTAAAACTTAGCCTACAAACAATAGGCCTATAGCAGAAGACTATTGGAAGATCATTGGAAGATTCCAACGACGCAACTGTTAGAAAAAAGGAATCACAATCTCAAATGTAACTTTGTACGCTTGACTACCCAACCGAGCTTCTAAAAAAGATTCATGCTTTCGGATATAGCCTACAGAGGTGCAAGACTCGCCTGTTTCTTCGATACCGAGAAACCCGAAGTATGCACAAAGGACAGAATAACAATTGTCATCGCCGATGGGGGAAATTCCAGGCCCCTATAAAGTTAACTTGACGAACGAACAGAATCATGCTCTCGAATAATTATACAGTGGTGCAATTGGTAGACGATTCAAAGTTTTTAGAGCATAGCAGCACCGATCGCATAAAATCATTCTTAACCTAGATTCTAAGAGCAAGCCAACGTTAGCAGAACGCAATAATATGCTATAGTATATGGACGGAAGGAAGGAATTGTATTGGATTTGCAAAACATACGCCTACTATGAAACATGTAGGCTATGACAGAAAGAAGAGAATCTTCGCTAACGATGAGTAAATTGTAAGCTGAAAATAATGAGCAATGTAATTGTCCAGATAGCCTACATCGAGTTTTGATTGATTGATTGATTGAGTTTAACGGCACTTCAGCACATAATTGGCTATTTCGTGCCTCGAGTAGGCTGCGTCTAGAGTCTAGAGTCTAGAGTCTATATAGACCTACTTGAATTTACCTGCAACATCGAGCACTAAAAGAAAGTTGATAACACAATGCTGGAGTTGGTTGCAGATCACAAAACAGATGCCTTAATTGTGTCGACTTTTGATCGTTCAGATATGCATTTCGGCTTATTAAAGACCCATGTGTTACACGTGTTAAAACTCGCCTCATTGGCGGTATACCAAAGTTCGGGCGTAGGCCTATATCAATTTTTATACGAAAGGAACTGCACTGGCTGCCTATGCAAAAACGTATTGAGTCTAAGATTCTAATTCTCATGCTCAATAATTATTGCATAGCAGGTCAAGTCCGATCTATATTAGGGAGCTGTGTGCGTGTGCCAAGCCTATAATCCACCCAGTGCCTAAAATTCCTTCGCCCTGCCATCGATTTTGTTGCAATAACTCCAGATCCGTCGCAGCTATAAAAAAACACAAAGGAGCAAAAATTACCCTCATTAAAAGACAAAGACGTTTAGTGTATAGCCTAACATTTGTTTCTTCGATCAAAAATAAAATTGTTAGGGCTATAGGGTTAGGTTGATCTCAAAATCATCATTCGCAGCACAGTTTCCCCATAATTATGTTCTTCCTGACATAAAACTTTGTAGCCTATGTCGCATTGAAATACATAATGATGACTACTTTATCATAATATTATGTAACGTTTTTATCTTTAATCATAAAAACACATGTTATAGGCTACACCAAACTTGTTTGTCTTTATATGAGGATCATATTTGCCATTTTATATCTCTTAGTAGGCCTAGCTGTGACGGTTCTTAAGTTAATACCGAAAAACCTGAATATAGGTCGCCATTCTCCAAGATGGCGGCTCAAGCACAGCTCAGGTTTATGGGGATTTTTGGCATTTTAGTCAGTGGGTTGTACTTAACAACTCTGCCAGGTTTCTACTTAGTGCTAATCTGTTGAGTCGGTTTGATATTTTTTCAACTAAAAGTTCTCTACTATAATTATAATTTTGGCGTCAATAAGTTTTCTCTTTATTCACGTGCTGTACACCATGCTTGTGCTCTTAAAGCCTATGCATGAACCAAAAATTGCGCCCATGCAAAGAAATTCTCTATTTGGTGCGTTTGTTTACTTCAATGCGAAGACACATAGGGCCTAATATAGGCCTATCAAGTCCACCCTCATATAGCGCTGACGTAAGTTTGAGATTGAGAAATAGATAGGCTAGAGCATGTGTAGACCTGATTGTGCATAGGTAAAATCAAATAAAAAATGAAATTAATGAATTGATTCTGAAAGAAAAACAACCATGAACCAAGGAAGACAGCACAGAAAAATTGAACACTGATAATATTAGTATCAGTAGGATACTTTCAGCATAAGCCTATCGATTAGATCCTGCGAAAGAATCAACCAAGAAGGGGCATGTGCGCTAGCCCTGGGTAACCCCAATGCGAATATTGAAAATCAAGACGGTGAGATTAGAAAATTTGAACCGCTGAAAGCAGGAAATAAATAGGCTAATCAAATATACGAATGCGGTTATAGAATAAAACGCAGGTCATGATCCTTCCGCAATAAACCAGACTGAACAAATTCGTTTGAACAGAAATAACAAAGCATTTTAATAAAAGACTAAGCGGTTGAGTTCAAAAATTCATATAGGCTACTGGAAACGCAATAAAGAAGGTTGACCTATTGGTAAGGTGGCAAATGAAGGTCATAATTATGGGTCTAGCCTATAGGTAGAGCAGTAGGTTAAATAACACGATTAGAATATGGCATAGCACGATTAGAATAAGGTAGGCTATAGACTAGGTCTATAATGTCGACATATTGAGAAGTGAGCGAATCTACAGTGCCATGGGTGCACTGACAAATGGACGAATGAACGGCCAGACCAACTTACGGGGAAAACACCAATAACAATAATTATAGTCTAATAGGCCTATTTCTTTCGAATTCGCTATAGCCTACCTAATGACAGTCGTGCTTGTAGGTTCGAAAACATTTCTATTATCTGGGTCAATTGCATACTAGACAATGTCTTCGCTTTTCATGCGTGACCGACCGGCCTATTATAGTTTCCTTGGAATCGCATTACAAACGTTAAAATGAGACTTTAAATGTACATTCTCCCAGTTATGACCACTTCAGTTACCAGTCCTGTTGTTTGCTATCTCAAATACGGTCTCACACGATACCGGTAGGTTACTTAATAATTGTTCTTCCCAGTGTGTGATTTGTCAAAAAAGAAGTGTGGGGGTCGGCTTAATGTCCTTGTTTTGGGAGGGGGGGCCAAAATACGCCGCGGCGACTGCGGAGCATATCCGACTAGGGGGTCTGGGGGAGCGTCGTAAGCTCCCCCAGCGGGGTCCGGGGCGGAGCCCCGGCCGCTATTGATTTGGTGCAATCCAAAGCAAAATCTTCTATTGAAAGTGAATTGAATGAATTGAATAATATCACCTTTTTAAAGATCAGTTAACATGTTATTTATGTTAAAGGGTTTGAAGTTTTTCTGTTCGTTAACCCAGTAGTTTTCAAGTTTAATTAACTTGTCATTAGCAACTTTCATTGTAAACAAACACAGTACTGCATAAACTTGCTCTAAATTAGAAGTAAAATAATACAAAAACCACTCCCAATTGGACTTAAAATATGAGAAAAATAACAAAGTCCAATTGAAATTTTTGTTTTACTTTTTTTTTGTTTAACATGGAAAACACATAAACATGGAGCAAAGACATATGGGTATTCATTTATAGTGCCATAGTGGCACTATAATATTCACTTATGTTGCACTATAGTTAGTACAACGCAAAGTGAGAATAATACTCAGCAGTCAGCAGACTCAGCACTCAAAATAATAAAACAATAGTAAGGTCCTAGGATGAACGAAGTGCTCGGAACTTCACAAGTCACAAGCTGTAACGCATCAACTAAATACTGTTCTTATAACAACTCACAAGAAATAACTTCAAATAAGAACTTTCTTAATAAGAAGATATTTGTGTTCCTATTGAGGACTAAAAACTGAAATAATTTCAAATGACAACAGAAACAAGAATCATCAATAACGTTAAGGCTTCCACAGTTTCTGAAATTTGATCATTTGGGAAATTGTGTCACTGTCACGGGAGTCGACGGGACCGGACAACGTCACAACAGTACAACTTGAAACTTTGTGTCAACTGTGACCTGTCAAGTGTTGAACGAATGAGGAAATGAAACAAATAAGTCCTACTAACTGCTTGCAGTCCCCCTCTTGTGGCACTGGCCGCCCGCACTGCCAAAAGAGGGGGTCGAAATTGGACCCCCACACCTTTTTTTTGGAGGTGGAAGTGTGGGGGTCGGGCCATAGCAAAGAGGGGGTCCGACCCCCCCAACCCCCCCGGCAAATCACACCCTGGTTCTTCCTCTTCGCTAAACTACATTGGATGTGTTTAGTTAATTCCGAGATTTTTTCAAAGAAGGCATTAACCATAGAAATTTGCTCGACTGTTAGCCTGCTTGTTTCTGCAATTCGTTATTTCCTTAGTTTGCGGCAACATGTTCTAAGAATCTAAATTGATTGACTGTGTGAATTGTGTGATTCTGTTGCGTGTTAAAACAGGAATATGGCGATGCATATGGGTGCGTATGCCACAATCATTTCTGCTGCAATTTGTTTGAGTTTGAAAACACTTTACACCGAAGGTATGGCTGTGCTGCATTCTGCATTTCTGCTACGTTATTTCAACAAACTGTTATCATGTTCATAGGATATTTTTCTGGTGTTGATCATTGCTTTAGAGTTGAGCTGTTGTACGGAGTATCGGCATAGATATACAAGTATAGGCCTACCTCTATATAAATCATGGGTTATATAGCTGGTTCACTCGATTCAATTTTATTTCTGACAGGTCTTAGAGACTTAGACAATGTAGAAATCAATTGCATAGACCTGCAAAAATATGCGTTATGTTGTAACCTGTGGAACCTTAGCGGCAGAGCGTCTCCCTTCTCCACACCCGTCTGACATAGAGAGGAGTTGTATCGCCTTTCGTTTTCCCACACACCGGCGACCCACATGACCAACAAGACCTCACACTAGGGCAGCCCACAAACGTGTATAGGCACGTCCGTCCGTCTAACGTTTGGATAAAACTTTAATAAAACGTAGATTTGGCAGTTGATTGTACGGCGTTGTGTGCGCATAAAACCATTAGATCTATTCAACGTTCTCAACTAAAATAAACTTTGAAAGACCGTTTGCGTTCTGCCAGGGCAGGAACATAGGCCTATACAATGTTAGAGAAGTTTTTTGAAGGAATAGGCCTACGCTAACAGTTGATGCCCGTTGAAAATGGTCGTGACGAGAGTGTATTGGAATTTTGTTAGAAACAGTAGGAACAGAAATTGCACTGTGTCCACTATCCAGTGGTTTCAATGCTTTCCCTGTACGGAAATTGATGTATTGGCAATAATTACCGACGGCCCGTGTGTGGGTTGTGTGCTTTCTTCGAAATATGATAATGTTTAGGCAGGATTCAAGACCAATACATTGGCTGTTATCAAGACATCACGAGTCAATCAAGTTGGACGGCGGCTATCACAGACACCAACATCATGACCATAGAACTCTGCATAGTCACGTGCAATCTGCAAAGCACAACCTTTGCTATACTTCAGGTATTTGAATAAGTCTTTCTAAACGCCTTGTGACCTTAACCCTTTACTAACCAAAGTGTAGTGAATGCTATAGGGAATCCTATACCCTTGGGCGGTAAAGGGTTGATCAGGCAGTCTACTGAAATAGATTCACGGATCTCTTGCGGATCAACTGCATGCATGGTTTACAGTCTTGTAGGATTCTAGTCTTGTATTCATTTGTGCATTCCAATTAACGTCTTTAAGATCACTACGAGAGCTTTGAATACTCTTTAGTAAATGATTAGTACTGAATAAACACATCGCATCAGCATTCAGCACATGCATAGACCTATAATATTATCTTAGCAGAAATTGGACGCTGGCTCCACGGCGACTAATCACTGAAGCACAACAGTTTTCACATTAACCTACAGTTACTGTAGTCTAATTAGTGATAGAGGTTTAAAGTTTGTGTCAAGCAAATTGGTTGAAAAGAGACTTGCTTGTTGCTAGCAAAGGCTTCTCGTCGCCAATAATTATATCCAAGACAACAGAAAGCAATCTTTCAAAAGTTATCTACAATCAAAATGGTAGCCTACTACTTGTACGATACCCTATCAAATAAATTATTATTACTCAGTTAAATAGCTTAAACGCCCATAACGAATTCAGTTATTGCAGTGTTCCTATTCACACAATCTAAATAGAACCGTATAAAACAGTGTTGACCGCATTTAGCCTACTATGAAGGGTGATGACACCTTTCAGTCGCGTTTGTCAGATTTTGAATTTCAATGAGTTCGACTCAGCATCCTAATTTGACGTAGGCCTATTTTGGGTTTTATATTCTGATGGAAGATATTTTACTCTTTGTTCAGAAGGGTAGGAATTGCCTATGTGGGAACGTCTTGGATGTCAGTTCACCTAACTATGTCTGTGATACGAGTTGCTCGGGCAATGATCGACAAGTTTGTGGCGGACCGAGTGGAACAGCGTCTCCATATTATGTCGTATACACTGGTATGTAGGCAAACTTGTGCTTATCTTAGTTAAATTAACTAATGAGCTTTCAGTGCAGAGCTTGACAGTGATTCTCTTTGAATTTTGTACTTTTAAATGCTGCTGCTGTAATCTTAAATTATAACGAGAGTAAGCTTTATTTACCTGATTTGATTTAGCGTTTCGCGACGCAGTTGTTAAATAGGCCTGTGCACGAAGTAGGCTGATAGCCAATTCGATGGCTGTTAAGACAAACACCTCATAAGTTGATTGAATACCATGAAGCCTGTGTAGAGTAGCCTACAGAAAACGCAGCGTATCAATATGTGACTTCGCGGGAAGTTTTAAATTCTGATGGAAGATATTTTCTTCTTTGTTCAGAAGGGTGCGAACTTTTAAAGCACAAAGCTTTCCAGAGCAATATAATTGGGTGAAAGCGTTGTTCGTAAAATTAACGTGGATAGATAGTTGATAGTTGGATAGGTAGACGCAACTATGTTGAAATAATTATTTAATAGATTGCTCAAGCTCTGTAGCCTCTTTTCCAGCTGATTGAACAATGATCCTCGTGGATTTTAACAGGTTCGATTTGTTGTAATTGGCCTACTGCTTTTACATGTAATTTGACAATTTGCGGGTTAAATCATAACCCTTCCATTCCTATAATTGAATAGGCTACTTCCATATAACGCTACTCGTCAAAGACAAATAGGCTATTCAGACTGAAACACTTGGTAAATTTAGGAACTCTTATATTTTATATCCAAACTGTAGCCTAAGTTTAAATGCGAGATAATAGATACCATTAGTTTATGCTGGCGTGGATGCCAGGAATAGAATGATGCCATGAAGCATGTTAACAACAGATCGTTGATTAGCCTACGGCATTGATTGAAAAGGATACCTGTCTCTGTATTTATGTATTGGAATTATAATTAAGCCTATTATCGTTGTTATATCGCAAATATTCAACCAGTTATGTATAAGGATCGTGTCTGAGTACAAATTTCAGAGCCACTGATGAGTGTAAGTTTATGTTACTTAATTAATTATGTGAAACAGGTAAATTGATCACAGTTGAAACGCTCTCTCATGTCGTGTCATTCCATATGTCAATATTAAAATATTAAAACACGTTGGACGCACACATTGTGTATTCTCTGCATTTTTAAAGCATCCTTCGTTGTTTAACAGTGTGTCCAATTGGATTCTACGGCTCGAAATGTGATAAGGAATGCCATTGCAAGCAACATATTCCTTGCGACTTTGTCAGTGGGACTTGTCCTAATGGATGTGATAGTAACTGGACTCTATCAAGCTGTGGCAGAGGTAAGCAGCGCCTGCTATAAAGCCTTTTTATAACACTGATCACCAGATCAAAGACTGTCTTTGTTGTTCGGCTTTACTGATACTACTCTCCTCTGGATCATACAGCTCGTTCGGTTAAAACATTCGAAATCTCATCCCGTTCATGTCCTCATGTACCTGTGATGTTCCTCGATATTACGTTGTTAGGCCGATACTGTTCATCCTATAAACTACTCCACCCAGGTCACTTATAAAAGCATCTCCGGTTGACCATCAGGTCCATCACCTATATAATTATATTGAAGACATTGAATTATTCATCTCGTTCTGTCCAAGAAACTTTTCGGAATCCATCGTCTTCTCCATGTGGTCTAATCTCCTCCTGCATGACATCAAATCCCTTTGCTTAAAAATCTCCAAAACTGAATTCATTCTAATAAGCCTGCGTGAGCAACTCAACTCCCATAGCCTTCTATTTACATCAACCTTGACTCCACAATTACTTATACATTTGCTGCAAATTCTTCTATCCGCAACCTCGGTGTGATTTTAAATCAAACCTTAGCTTCTCCGACCACATCACCTATCTCTCCCGCTCTTGCTTCATGTATATCCGTGACCTCACAGAATCAGCTTTATGCTCGACTTCAAAACTGCATCTACAATCACTGCATCTATAGTTCATGCAAAACTTGACTACTGTAATGATCTCTTTATGAAAATAAGCACCGCCCAAATAAGCCGTCGCTTCGCTATTCAGAATGTCTTCGCTCGTGCTGTCACCAAAACTCCCAAACGTCACCACATCACTCCTGTCATCAAATCACTCCACCAAGCATACATTGCACAATGCATCGCAGTAGCCTATAGTCATCCTGGTCAACTAGCCACCTCGTGACAATAGGCTAATAAAGCCGAGTTGGTGTCAGTGTGCAGTGCGTATGTGTGGTAATACACCGTTTCGTTGGTTTTAATTAATAATACCTTCCTAAAGACTTAAACGACTTTTCAATTTCTTATTTTTTAGAAACGACTACGTCTGTGTTGGACAGATACATTGGATGCTACGGTGATAATCAAACTGCTAGGACACTGCCGTTTCGTAGAGACTTTCCCGCGACATCTACTATACAGATATGCTCAGCATTTTGTGCTTCAAATAATTACACGTATGCTGGGGCAGAGGTAATTATTATAAACTGCACGTATGCCTATATAAATATTTCGCAAACAACTGCGATTCTGCACAAGCAGCACAACCATAATTAGATGTCTATAGAATATAGATGGAAGTGTTGCCAAAAGGTTATTTTCTACTCGGTGACACATACGGTGACATACCAACAGTGTCCATGGGCAATGTCTTCCAGTCTACTAACATAATAATATTATGATCCCAGTAAAATTTCAGTGATCGATTCTAATCGATTGTTTTAGATTCTCGCGCGAAGGCCATGACACAATTAAGAATATCCATATTGAATTTGTGAATGAACGGATTACGAAATGTCACGGCACAGTTTGACTAATCCATACTTATGAAAAGAGCGCGCGTGGTGTGTTACAACCATCCGATAATCATAGGTTCAACATCTTATTTTTCACAGCGGACTAAAAGGGTAAAGTGAGGTGCCGAAGTTACCCCAACTTTATCCTGAACATACATCTTCAGTTTATTTGCCATGATTTAGAACCATCGCGAGTGTTACTGTGGCGACGTCTACAAAACATATGGTCAACTGTCGGAGTCTAGTTGCAGCTGGCATTGCGATGGCGATGCCAGCCAAATATGTGGTGCGTGGTTTAACCTAAGTGTATATTCTGGTAAGTGAAAGACCATAAATTATAGACTTGTTAACTTCATTAAACTTTGGTGAAGGTCTAGCTGTAACGGACACTTGGATAGCACGTTGGCAAAATAATATGCAACCGTATAGCAAGATTTTTACTAGTTTTGTAAAATATTGGGCCAATTGGCAATAATAATTCAACTAATGGTTTTGCTGGATTTTGCGAGTTAGAAACATTGTATTGTTTCACTTTTAAATATACTACCATATTATGTTGAAGAAACCTCGACACCGATAATAAGTATGATTTCTATTTTCACATTGAATAAGCAATAATGCAAATAAATGTTTTTGTTCTTTATAGTGGCCATAGGCAGTGGCGTAGCAAGGTTTTGAGGGGCCCTTGTGCAGGGCTTTCGTGGTGGGCCCCTTCAATATTTGAACTCCAAGATTTCAATAATAAGGCTGTGCAAAAACGCCTGGCTTTTGCGATCGACTATTTGCATAGGCCTAGCTCACACTCGAAATTAAATGTTAAAATTAAATTTATTTAAACTTTTATTATTTTCTCTTGTTTGGCTCTATAAAACATTTTCTATTTCTTCAGGCTGACAGAGTACTGAACAAAATGTACGCCTATCGGTGACAATGGCGGATACAAAGATTTTCGAAGGGGGACCAAAATTTTGGGTCTTGTTGGTTGGGCAGGGGAAAAATTTCGTTGCCGCCGAAAAAACTGATGACTTTTTTTAGTCATTCGTCCAATTTTCCAAGAAAAGATACCATTTCAACCGCCAAAATAGTTGACGAAAACCTTTTTTAGTCGTCATCCATAGTCGAGAGTAATTGTAAATCAAACGGGGGGCCACGTCTCCGCAGGAATCATAAATGTGGCTTTTTTGCATTTTGTCGGTCTTCTTTACACGTTCTTCTCGTGCTTGTCGCTAAGCAGCGCCACTTAAATAAGATTTAGACATAACTTGGGGGTCAGAAAGAGAGTGCCGTACGAGAATGAAAAAATATAGGCTACTATTTCCAAGTAAAAAGGCTATGAAGTTATCTTTTATAAATTTCACATTTCACTACAAAGATAATAAATTTGAAACGCATCTGCGTAGACCATAACACAATTATGTTTATACGTCGGCACAACTAGGCCTACCTCCGGCTAAAGTCTGCAAAGAGTAAAGATATTTATTATTAGCTAATATTAACAAATCGCAAATCGGTTGTTTGGACATTCCGGCTCAAACCCCAAAAATTATTGAGTTTGTACGCCGTACATGTAGGTTTGAAACTTTGAATACATTTCAGTATCCTTAAAGTAAAAAAAATTGACTCTGACCCCGGGGGGCCCTTGACAGCCGGGGGCCCTTGTGCACTGCACAAGCTGCACAACCTATTGCTACGCCACTGGTCATAGGCCTATAGGTCTATATTATGCCGAGATAATACTATTAGTCTACAAGCACTGATTGTTTTATAATGTTGGCGTTCGGACCGTATAACGTCATGGTTTCCAACAGCATTGTCGCCAATCGGAATTTTTTAGATCATTTAATGATACTGCATTGTTGGTTTTGTTATCTCGTAAACGTGGATGAGCTGAAGTTCTGAGCTCAACTAGCTCAACTGAGCTCCAGTAATTTTTTTTAAAGAAATTTGAAGTTTGCGGTCACCATAACGAAAGTTAAAATTTTACAACGCTTTTTGATCGTTCTGTATTTTCAGCTTGTCATATTGGCTATTTTGGGATTGGTTGCATGTCTCATTGCAACTGTAAGAACGAGCAAAGATGCGCATGTGCAAACTGCACTTGTTCTTCAGGATGTAAATCTGGTTGGATGGGAAGTCGGTGCGAATTCAGAAGTAGGCTACGTTTCAATCAGAACTTCATTTTGCGCCTTCCAGTCCCGAAAATGATTTTTGAAATGTTGCGACAGTATTTGCGATAAATAATATTGATTTAGCATGAAACGAAGGCACTTTTATTTTTTGGTTGTTGTTTATTTTCTTCAAATCAATTTACCTGTCGAGTCATGGTTAGGGCAATGCAGTATTTGCGTATCAGATCGCTCTAGCAGTTAATCGGTTAGTCTACGAGAACAAGGCATTTTTTGTTCATGTTGAAACTCAAATCTAAATGCAGAGTTTGCTAATTAATTCCGAACATGTCCAGAGTTTTCAGGTGCTAGGTGCGAGATATAGGCCTACTCGTCGTTTTCATCAAGTTATTTTTTTTTATTAAATTCATTTTGTTAGCTAGTCGCCTTGACAAACGTGACCGCATTTTGACCAAAACCCTCTGATGTTCGATCGAGTCCTAACCTCGTGAACCGTTCGCGCCGCCTTAGAGCTTAGGCCTATACAAAAGTAGCCAATTATACATGTAGGTATTTTCTTTTGGCGGTCGGACGATGGACACAGGTGATTGGAGAGACCTCAACCATCAGTCACTAGACTTGAAACTTTAATTAATTATTTATTGACTGAAGCAATAGTCGTTGAAATGGTGTTGATCATAGTTTATGTAGAGGTTCTGCTGCCAAGCCGGCGACAACTGTTACAGTAGACCTACTGACGAAGGCCGTTCTTTCACAGACCTGGTTAGTCGGAGATAATGTGGACGCTGCGTTGTTTACCAATGGCAAGGAAAATGGCGGTCGGTGCACGAGCGTAACCATGTGTTGCGGTCACCTTGATTCATTCAACTGTGGTCACTTCTTGCTGTCAATGCAACGCCGACCAGAAACTATTGAACTTCGTGTAAACCATTGAGATGGAATTCGGTTTGTTAAACTTTGCAAATGGCTATAGGGTATAGGCTACTTTCTCTAAATGTCACAGCAACATGTAGGACCTATATTTGCTTGCTGGTGTAATACAGTAGACTTTGATAACATTGTGGCAGGTTGGAAAAACGCTTTTGAGACCTGAACTAAAATCGCTCTTTCATTTGAGATAGATGCATATAATATCATACATGCATCCTTCTTCGTAGATTGTTTGGACAACAACGGAGACTGTTCACTAAACGAGACATGTGTCACAGAAAATCTGAACTTCGCATCTATAACCCGGTGTGCCTGCAAACAAGGATATCAAAAGATCCGATTGTGGGATACATGCACAGGTTGATAATTTAAAAAATTGCCTAAACATCATGGCTCCCAGCATAATAATAATAATAATAATAATAATAATAATTATAATAATAATAATAATAATAATAATAATAATTATTGTTATTAAAATATTTGTTGTAACGCGCGAGATCACACCGAAATGTGAATCTGACGCGCGGAAAAGATATGAGAAGATACTTTGACGGTTGTTAAAATGCAGTGTATGGTAAAGGAGGTGTATGACGACTGCATTACGGAATACAGAATGCAAATAAATAAATAAATAGCAATCAGCTATTTGCTGCCACATTTTTTATGGAGAATTTAAACTACCGCATGGGCGGAGCGCTTCCATCGTCTGTTTCCCAGGCTCTGCGCACAGCAACGATGATTAACGAAAACAGATGCACCCAACTCATTCTGACGGGAACCAGTGTGTCAAGGTCTATGAGCCATCCAAGACTTCTAAGGAAGTCCAAGTCCTGTAGAAATTTACTCGACTCCTTGTACTACATTATGAGAAATTAACGCAATTTTCATTCTTATTACTGAACGTTTAGAGGCTAATTTTGCATGACGCTGTTGCTATTATTATGTCAATCGCCTTTTGCTACTCCTTTAGTATTTCGTCTAAAAATGATTTAACATAGAACTTTACTAAGAAACACGTTGAGCACTCTATAGCATTATAATAAATAATATAATATGTGTGACTGCTTTTTCAGCTGTAGGTATAGACAAGTGCAGCCTTGCTGAGTGCGACCCCTTTACAACAACCTGTATTAACACCTATGGAGATTTCACTTGCTATTGTCAACCTGGATATGAACGCTTAAGTGAAACATCTTGCAAAGGTAGGCTTCGAAACAATCATCAAATCCTTTCGTAATTCACCAATAAATGTAGTTTGCGCAAACACAACTCAATTCTTGTTCCTATAAGACCATTGGCTGTGATTTAGCGCTTATCAAACTTCGCATGTTTTTTGGCTTGTTTCAAATGTCTCACTGCACCACTCCCGGATGTTGTGTGTCTTCCATCAGTCCATCGGTTATTATTAGTTTGAGTCGTCTGTGCCTTCATTTAGGCCTACACTTCATGATACATACAGCTCTCAGGACCGGAAGCTCCTTTGGGTAGGCTATGTGGCAAAAGCATTTTCTCTGTCACCATCTTTATTGTCGCGTCAATTAAGTCTATTTTTGAACTCCGTTTTAGGCTAATATTTTCTGTTACTGGTTTCAACTAATAGAGCAGACCTATAGTTGACTAGCGACGATTTTTTATCAATGGGCATAATTCTAATTAAGGGAACACGATTGTTTATCTGAGCGAAAGATTGCACGGCATGACCCTATAATAATTATGTGGTGCAACATGCGCCACATATATTGGGTAATGCAAATAAAAATGGATCTGCGAATTTAAAGTGCTTCGCGCGGTCCGTCATTGTTAGACGGCTGTCCAAAAACCACGAAATGTTCATTCTGCATTGGGCTATATATAGCAACAGTCATGGAGAGGCTTGTGCCGAACCTGTACAATAGAGTTGCCTTTAATTCCATTAACAATGATGGAATTCTATTGAAAGCCTGCGAAAATGTTTATGATCTACATCAGTAATAGACTCTCTGTTTCCAGTTATACCTTCTGACGCATGTCCTGGACTTCAGACCGCAAACGTGTCAGGAAACCACATGCAAGGTAATTAAAAACATCCGACTAATCTAATATATATTTTGGTAAGTCTGTGAGTTTGTGGCTTTGTTTGTTAGCAATGCACGGCCACAGTTTTTGAAGCAGTCGACCCCAATCCTTCGCATTGGGGTCGGAGCCGATTCGACAGAAGTAAATGGGGTGTCGGCGAATCTCTGCCACCATGGGGGCCAGGGTGGGGGCTATGACAACAGTGGCCGTTTCTCTCACAGATTGGCATATTACAGCACTTTTCTTTCCTGTCCATACGCATAAAAGCAGCGGTTGACACCGTTTTAGAGGTGTTTAAGGCCAGCGCCTTGGCCAGTCCGGATTTTACGGGTGGCGTACCGGTGGAGGTCAGAGTGTGGTGGGTGTCGTGGGGTGTGGTGGGGTGTAGTAGAGGGGTGGAGGTGGGAGGTGGGGAGAAAACTTTTCCGAAAACCAAAATTTCACGGGTGACGTGCCGGTGGAGGTTGGAGTGTGGTGGGGTGTGGTGGGGTGGTGGTGGGTTGGGGTAGGGAGTGAATGAATAAAATTTTCCCAAAAACCTAAATTTCACGGGTGGCATACCGGTGGAGGTCGGAGTGTGGTGGGATGTCGTGGGGTGTGGTGTGGTGGGAGGGAGGCGCGATGGAGGGAGGGACGGACGGACGGACGGAGGGAGTGTGGGTGGGTGGGAGAAGGGATGGAGTGAGGAGGGAGGTACCCCAGCTAGTTTCAAATAATATTGGACATTACAACTACGGATAAAAATGATAGATGTAGTAATTTATCGAATGTGATGTGGTCTATATAGACTTCTGTGCTTAGGCTACATAACTGATGTTTTCTTTTCTGATAAAATTTTAATAGAATTTTAAATCACGCATTATATGTCTCCCTCCCTCCCTCCCTCACTCACACACTGGTACTCTACCAGGATCGTTTCTTACTAAACTTAAAACTGTTCTTTTGGGGCGTGCTGGAGTCGGGAGCACCTCTAAGTAGCTTTTAATTGAAGGAACGCTATATAAATGTCCGAATGAATGAATATAACACCTCTTCAACACAGGCAAACAAAGATTGATTACACACAATGATTTTAGGTGCCTACCAAGAAATGCCGAGAAGTGTTTAGCAAGGAAGTTTGGCTAACCGCAAACCCTATTTCAAATTTTTAAATTAATGGTAACATTTTGAAATCCATCATCCATCTTAGCCTACATTTATTTCGAATGAAGACCTAGTGTCCTAATATCACTGAATATCAAGTATAAAGTTTAACATAATTACTCTTTGACAGTCTGCCTATCATGTCGACACTGGTTGGCTAAGGAACTTGTATAAAAATGCAGGCCTAATAGATTTCGTTGGCTTGTAAAAGGAAACGAGCCTAGTTTACTTTTGCATCGAATGAAGAAAATCTAAACTACTGAACTTAATGGAGTATAATTTGCATATAAAAAATGATAGTACCTTCAAAGCCAGTTCTCCCAAGATAAATGCGTGGAATAAATGTTAATTCAGTCTATTCCGTTGGTGACGTGGTCGGTGCTGCAATCGGCTCAGCTGCTGGGTCGGCTCTCATCTTTGCCACTATCCTCATCATCGTCATTTTATGCAGGTAAGAACATTATTTTTTTACAGTAACCTTATTTTCAATTGAATTGCCGTATACAATGCTCCATAGCTCATTTGAAATTTAGTGGAGTTGCACGCATAAATATTTGCAGTGGGCCTACAGTATATAATATTATATACATGTAATGTATACAGGGTGCGCCATAAAAAGACCCCTTAAGTTTTTTGCCAATATCTTGGCCAAATGTAAGAATTTCGAAGTGAAATTTTACAGTCTTAAAGACAATTCATATTTACACATGATGGCCAGATTTCATCAAAAATAATATAGGCCTAGGCCTATATTGTGTAGCTGCTCACAAAGACTACAAGCCCTTATGCATAGGCCCTAAATAGCGAACAGTAAATATTAAGCTCTATTCTACTTAAATAAGATTTATTAACCCATACAGATTTAGACCTAGACATTACAGACATTTTACATACATTACAAGAAACTGCGTAGTACCTTTAAAATTATACGCATATGTTTTGATCACTGTTGGTTTCAGGCGACGATTGCAGAAAGAGCATAGCCAATCCGAAGGCAAGTTTCCTTTTAAACAGTCTATGCTGCTTACGAAGAATTAGGATGGATTATTGTTTCTGTAGAAATAATTATTATTATTAGGCTACTACTACTATATTGTCACTGTCATTGTCATGGTTGCCTTTGTCATTATCGTTGTCGTCGTCGTTGTCTCTGCTGCTGCTGGGACTGTTTTGTTGTTGCTGCTGTTGTCGTTGATGTCTTTCTCGTTGTCACTGTCATTTGTATTGCTGTCATTGTTGCCATTATTAGACTATCACTAATATCATCATTATCAGTGTTATTATCAAAGTTATGCCTAATGGCAGCGTTATTATTATAAATGCTATTATTGAATTATATGACAAATATGAAGCAGAAGAGATCGTCTTATCCTCCACCTTCTAATTCACAACCTAAACGACACCCACCTTTACAGCTACCGTACTCTGCCACCTGATAGGGCGAAAGCCGGAATCAGACCTTCTTACCACTATTTTTAGACAACCCTTCTATATAGACGCAGCGCTCGTTAATAAGCTGGTGTCTTGTGCTTGGCTTTGAGTGCCGTATTGGAAATTTGGAGATAACGATGTCAAAACAAGCTCAGTCGTGTTTTTATATGCTTTAACACCGTTTATTTCTCTGGAACTAAGCTCACAGTTTCGTGTATCGATAGTCAAATCGTCAACAAGGCTCATTTGTCTTTCAGTTCCTATTTTATTATATAACTATAACCATAAACACACACACAGGCTACCCATAGGCCTGTACACAATGATTATAGCGACAGACTATAATGAGAAATTATTCAGATTTGTGAAACTTAACTAATTAGCTAAAACAAATAATAACAGTAATTATTATTCAAGCGTTGGTTTGTGTACACTTCGTGTAAATTTAAATATTGTAGAACACTTATAGGCAAGGCATGTATGTCGCAAAACTATAGATAGGATTGAATTATGGATAAGTTGACAGTAAATAGCATCGGAGCTTAGCCTACGCTTGAATATAATTATCATAGGCAATTTTCCCACTAGGCCTAATACTCTTGTGCTTGATCGCATAAACCTGCTATTGTTTGATCATATTGTTATTACAGTGGTTGCAAATAAAATCCAGCATGTGGATGAGACTGATGTGACGTCTGTGAATCAAACGCCACGTTTGATTTACGAATCACTGAGGGAGACGCAATATGCGGATAACAGAGCTTACACGGAACTAGATCGTTACACCAACCAATCGCAAAGTTCTGAGAACTTTCGAAAGTAGAATGCTTTGCTAGATAGGCATATATAGCATTTATCAAAGCGAAATAATTATCACCTTGTCCCCTTATAAATAATTACACCGGGTATTAAATTACAAGCTTTTGCGCTAGTTCTAGTTGCTTGCTTACGCTTAACTACTATGCTGAACTAACTGGACTATATGGAAGAAACCGTTATCCAAGGAGATCACTTGCTACGGAACTGCAACTGTTTAAATTAATGCTATCTAGCTTCCGCTCAGTTCTTTTGCTGAACTATTGCTATTGGCCGAAGTATGAAGAAGGTTCATGGTATTTCAACTTTTTAGTTAAAATCCATATAGCAAATTTAAGTGCATTTATCCTAGCTGACTGCCTATCTAAGTATGCCTATCCTGCTATTGGCCCACAGTACAATAAAAAAGGCTTAACTAGAATTGCAACTAAACTGGCTTTTCCTCAAGAAAGTTCAATATGATTTCATTAATTGTATGCTTAGTTTCGGCACTGAATTAGCGGCACTCGTCAACGGTAAAAATATATAAACGCTTTTAAAAGCAGACGTAGTTGTAGAAATGCTTTCAATTTATATCGCATCGCAATTGCTTAGATCTTCAGCGCTGTGTCATCACCAGTGGCATGTCATAAACTACCGAGTGCTCGAAACATTTACTTACAATTAGTTTATGCAGTTCCAAATGTCAAAGTACAGTAGGATTGCAATATGATAGGTTTGATTCAGTGTAACTGTAGCTCGTATGATTAATTGTGCTTGATCCAGAATAATTCTTTGCTAATTAATATAAATATCCTGTAGCAAACTCTTGTAGTCATACATAGTCCACTCATTGGTTGGTTTGGCGTCTATCAAATGACATGAAAAAAGGTTCTACAATCTTGCCAACAAAACTGTCAGCTTTTACAACGACGTGCATTTCTAATCCGCAATCATTTAAAACTTTTCAATATTTGCAGCTTTAACATAAAGTTTGACCAGAGTAACTGTTGTTCTGCTGACATCTGTCAATGACCTTTGAAGGCGATCATAGAATTATTCTAGAATTAAATCAATAAATTTTGTGACTGCATGCGTTTGAGTTTCTGTTTTAAAAAGCATTCACTACAATAAATCAATTTTTGTTAATAATAACCTATTTAATATCCTTTATTTAAGCAATCCGCTTGACAGACCGCAACCGGTTACAGTGTAGCCTACAGTTGTTCAATTGAAACAATTCACACGAATTGAAATCACAAATCTTAACTACTAACAGAACAGACGGCTTGCAATACAGGAGTGCTAATAGCAACCTACAAAGCACGTCTATCCCACGGGGTTTCGGGAATCGAACTCGAGTCTGCTGATCTCCATGCCAGTGCGTAAGGCCTATCCAATGCTCCACCGGTGCCCCCGCATTAGCATTTTCCGTAATTTTGAAAACCATTTCATGCGAACGTGACAACCATTCCTTGTAATTGTATGTCACGATTATGCAAGAGCGAGTCTACCAGACAGCAATCCATGATGTAAACGATCTGAAGCAACGCTTGCTGAAAGTGTAGGGTAGGCCTACGTGGGGTGGACTGGATCAGAGAATTATCGACGATGCTGTTGCCCAATGGTGCCAGCGCCTCCAGACCTGTGTGCAAGTTTAAAGATTCATATAATATCTCAATCCCTTCAAATTTATAGCATGTAGCATAATATGCTGGAATCATATTATTGGTTCAATTCTCTAAAAATCGGAATATTTTAGTATGATTAATAATCATGCATGGATTAGAGATATAATTATTATAATTATTATGCTCTTAGACAGCATCGTACTTTCGCTGTTATTGGCTCTATGACATGGAATGGTCTTCCACAGTCCATACGCCTTATGCCTAGGGTTTGCTCAGAAGCATTCTATCGAAGCCTTAGAACCATACTTTTCAGCCGATGTTGGGTCGGGAGCGCTCCTGAGTAGTAATATTAAAGGGGCACTATATAAATCTTCATAATGAATGAATGAATATATGAAAACAGTTTGGCTTATTTTTTATTGAACCACCATGTACATAGAAAAACACTATAACCAAACGGTGCGCAAAATGAGCCTTACATAGACAACTAAACGGATGTAGTGTTAGCGACGACGAAGTAGTGAGATAAGTTAGTGTTCACCTTCTTCCACGGGTTTTGGTCACCGTGCAGGGCCGTGTTTAACATAGGTCCATTCGGTGTGGTGCACCGAATGCCTCTGAACAGAATTTTATTCCTATTGGCCAAATGTCTTATGCAAGTGCAGCGAGTCTCAGTGTTACTTAGCCCTAAACCTTTTGTAAATTCAGTAAGTGTAATAAAGCATTAATTAAAAGTGTAGCTACCATAAAAGCACTATTGTAGAATTATATAAATTTCTTTATGATATGCTTATTTGCACGTGGCCGTAGCTTTAGGCTCGAACAACACTATGCCCCTGCGGTAACGGTGTCCGGACAATTCGTCCCCGGACAATTCGGACCGGACAATTCGTCCCGGACAATTCGTCCCGGACAATTCGTCCCCGGACAATTCGGACCGGACAATTCGGACCCGGACAATTCGGACCGGACAATTCGGACCCGGACATTTCGGACCGTATAGATCAAGTGGTATGCACGGACACAAACTGTCTCACACCCATCCACAGCAAGATTAGAAAATTTAAATAGATGGATAATTAAGGTTAGGGTTAGTTTTAGGGTTAGGGTCAGTATTAAAATTTAAATAGATGGATCGAATTGTCCGGTCCGAATTGTCCGGGTCCGAATTGTCCGGTCCGAATTGTCCGGGTCCGAATTGTCCGGTCCGAATTGTCCGGGTCCGAATTGTCCGGTCCGAATTGTCCGGGGACGAATTGTCCGGGACGAATTGTCCGGGACGAATTGTCCGGGACGAATTGTCCGGGGACGAATTGTCCGGGAACCTGCGGTAACACTTTGCACCGACACTCGAAGAGTCTTAAACACGGCCCTGTCACCGTGCCTCTGGCAGACGCCAATATTAGCCTATTGGTGGGCAGAAAACGTATTGTGCAACCCGAGTCGTATTATTTTGACGCTGGAGCGGGAAGAAATTAATGGGCCAACATAGACCTACCAAGAACAAAGGCAAGAAGCCTTATAATGTGCACGTTGCGGACGTAAGTCTACATAGCCTACATGTAGTCAACGTTCGTAGAAAAACGGAGCACCAGCACAGACTTGAATTAAATAAGGTTTTAATACATATCTTCCTGCTCAACACCAAAGAAACCAGTCGTTTATTGCGACTCATATATGACTATAGGTCTACTTGTGATTTATCAAGTGGTCGTGACTGTTACTCGAGGTAGGCTGTGATCATGAAACTTTATTGCCTACGGCTTGTTTGCTAGAAAGTCATAGGCCTAACGTATGAAGAACGAGAAGGGCTGAGCTATTGTGATATTTATAGTGGCTTGTGCGAATCAGGCATGGGTGCTGCACTATTAGGTCTACAGGCTGCAGACTTGCATGAGTAAACTGGTTTGATTGCATTTATGCATCGAGCAAAAGCAGTGTCCAGCGGCGACTTTCGTACTCAGCGCAGAACATGTTCTTTGCAGCAGTTAATAAAACAGACCTCTTTTAGTATTCTGATAAAATAGTACGGTTACACAAACTTTTCATATGGTAAAATATATGGGACATTCTACTTTCATACCTAGGTCTATCTATGCGTTTAGTTCTAAAACCTAAACTATAGCCTTTAATAATAATAATAGACTTGTTTTATAGCCGTTTCTTTTTTATTATTAGGCCTACTCGTTGTCGTCTCCATATTTATTTAATATGGCGTTAAGATATTACACACAACAGAACAGCAAGACGGAGCGTTTACGTCGACCTTCAAATATAAATCAAGTCTCGCTATTGAATAAGCTTATACATACATGTAATAAAAAATATTATTATTATTTACTTGAATCACGAATACATGTAGACTCTGTAATAAATTATGTGCATTCCATGAGTGTGAAGTCTACCTTAGAGTCGACGCAGGCAGGGGCTCGAGGAAGAAGCAGAGGATTTAAAATGTGTTAAATAGGGAAAACCCGTGTTGCTTGTTGCTTGATCTTGCACATAGTGCATCAGCACGACGATATGAGTAATTATTATTTTTCTACCTGTTTGCTTATCGACCTCGATTCAGCCCAGTCGATGTTGGGGTCCGTTTAAGTAGAATGGGTACTTGCAATTTGCGTGAAACCTAATTTTTATTGGCAATTATTATTGTCGCCTTCTTTGGTGCAGCCTATTTATGTTCTAACTGACTTATCGAGTGATTTTGTTGCGGCTTATTAATAGCAGAGGACATGGCAACTTTTCGGGATGCGTCTGCTACAGTGATTTCTGTTGTAATATTATGTTTGTGTTTGAATGCACTTCACACCGGAGGTAAGGTTACTGTCATCATAGTAGTCATATTCCGTATGCTCTTTTAGAAACGAATCATTGTATATTTATGTGTAATACATTGCTTATACCTTTTTGCGTTTCTGTGTTTGTGTGAGCATGCTGTGTGTGCATGTGTACTATGTGTAGCTTATGTTTGTGTGTTGTGTGTGTTGTGTGTGGGTGCGTGTGTGTGCTGTGTGTGTTTGGGTGTGTGTGTGGGTGGGTGAGTGCGTATGGACAGCCTACATGAAGTGCAGATGCGATCAACATGTAATGAATAGGCTACAATAAATTCGTTCAATCCTTAACATATTTTCATCGAATACGGCTGTTGCATCGCTGCGAGTTTTCGCAAAGTTTGATAGAAGAAAATCGAACCAAAGAAAATTTGACGGAAGCTTCAAATTTTTAGTCTCTTCAATATCAAAACTCTTCTCTGACTGCTTGTATCAAACGTTGGAAATGACTCAATTCGCCTTTAAATTATAAGATAATCCTTAGGCCTAATGCATATTAATATGAAATATGGCGACATTTAGGCAGCCTTCAAGACCAATACATTGGCTGTTATCAAGACACTGCGAGTCAATCAAACTGGACGAATGGTATCACAGATAGCAGCATTCTATCCATAGAACTCTGTATAAAGACGTGCATTGAAAAGCGTTCAACATACGCCATACTTCAGGTATTGTTATAACACGTACTAAACGCTAATTTACATGTTGCTCAAGTGAATACACAAATGATGATGATGATGATGATGACGATGATCAGGGCCTAGGACAGGGGGGACCACTGGGGCCATTTGGCCCCAGGCCTCACTTGATAAAGGGCCTCGGAATTTTGGAATTACGGACTTGTTTACACAAATGATGACGATGATGCTAACGATGACGACGACGATGATGATGACGACGATGATAATAATGATGCTGATGATGATGAATACTACGATTTCCACTTTCCCGTAGCACCGCACGTAGGCTACTGTCACAAAGTTTTTTAACGACTTTTAATGACTTTATCAGGAAAGCAATTTTGAAATAATGCGCGTTGAATATCTTCTTAAACGTGTTGACAGTAGGCTATTAGAAGAGCGTAATCAATGTGTAATAGTGTCTACCATTCACGAGAACTCAATGGACGTATAATTATACAGTCGTCGAATTTGCTTCCTGTGTGAACATGGGTCTATACTTTCCTGCAATCTATTTTAAAAATTGCAACGGGAGCATTGAGCACTCTTTAGTGCTAAGTAGGCCTAGTACTGAATCCACACTTCGATGAACACTCGTGCGTAATGCACATTTGCATCGTGAACTCAAACCAGCGACTTTGGTTCAAAGGGTCAATGTATGATTAATTGATTATCGATAAAGCAGAATAACTTTCACAATTATTTTACTGATAGTAGGCCTAAACTGTTCAAAATCCGGTTAACAAATTTGGCTGAACGATACATTAATTTTAGGTCTAGGCCTACTATATTATATATTATCAGTGTATCGACCACATAATTATTATGTGATCGATATATGTATTGTTTCATAGAAATTGGAACTTAAAAATATGCATTAGGCATGCATGTAGGCCTATGTCTGAGACAAGAGAAAGCAATAAGTTCAAAATTGTCAACTTATGATATTTTTTAGAATGCTAATTATTATACTAAACTACGACTGCTTTAGGCTCTCACTGGCATAACATTGACGTGCTTAACGGATTTAGTCAATAATTCATTCCAGAATTTAGGTTATAATTTAATATAGCCTTCATAGAGGGGGCTACTCAGAAGCGCTCCCGAGTTTAATAATGCTTCAGTAAGAACCCCGGGAAACAGACGAAGCTCCTGTGGAGTCTATTCTAGGGAACCGGGCCCACCACGGAAAAGGCTCGATTCTGCATAAGCTATATTATAAGTCTATGTAAAATGAACAACCCATTTATTCTGTGTTTTTTCCCCATTCTTTTTAAGTTGAGCAGAGAGAAGGTATCCCACTGCTGTTATTTAATTGATTCCAAAAATACTGCCATTTCTATCTGTTTCCTAATCTATTATCATTAATCATATCATAGTGAAGAATTTTTTCCTTTGGTAAATAGGCCCCAATAGCGGGATCACTCCCTTCGGGTAGCCTATTGCTCCCTACATTTCACAGTAATGATTGTACACTAAGCTATACCATTCGCAATTGTTAACTGCAATTGATCACTTTGTGTACTATTATGAATGCATAATTGTTAACTGCAATTAATCACTTTGTGTACTATTATGAATGCATAATTGTCTGTTTTATATTTTTGGGATCAATAAACAAGTTGAAGTTGAAGAAGTTGAAGTATTGGCTCGTTGCAGTTCATGCGAATGGAAACAAGTCCAGAGCAAAGCCGTCTGTGCAGTTATTGCAGTAGCCTATTCGTCATCATTAGCCTTGAATATAATATATATAATATAGACTTTATATTTGAAACCTTTACTAGACTCTAAATTGAGCATACTTTGAACCATCTTTGGTCATGTTTGCAGTTAAGGGTCATGAAGTGTAGCAAATGAGGACTTACACAATAGGCCTAAATAAACACATTATAATTTAACTAGTTTTCTTAATTAGCTAAATTAATTAATTAACTAAATTTCATTGAGTTCTACTAAGGCTACTTTATAACGTATCGTGAGTCAGAAATGACTCTGAAAGAAAATATTTTGCTTTTTGTTCAGAATGGTCGGAAATGTTTTTGTGGAGATGTCTTGGATGTCAGTTCACCAGATAGCGCATGTGACACGCGTTGCTCGGGCAATGGTCGCCAAGTTTGCGGAGGTTCCAATGGATCAGTGTCTTCTTACGTCGCATACAGTGGTCTGTCATTTTAAAATTGCGTGACTTAATAATTATTGAGTCTGCAAAGTAGGTCTTTGAAGTGTATGTGTTTTATTATTAAATCTGTCAGATTCAAATTGAGATAATTATGGCCTTTCTGCATGTGAAGGACTAATGTAATTGAATGTAGTGGACCTTAAGTCGTTTGCGGTGAGCTACCTCACAGTGTCAACATTGTCAGCGAAAACTGCGAATGAATCACTAATTAAGCCTACAATTTTTATAACGGGAACAAACGCTTTACAAATTGATACCGGTGTAAAGGTTTCAAATTACCCCCTCCTAAACATTACCCCCCGGTAACATGAAACCGGTTTCAGATTACCCCCCGGAAACTAGATTTGCATCAATCTTCGCATTTATTGCACTAAAAAAATCAGAAAAATCATCCCGCTTCTTGTTTTGGTCTGAAGATTTTCATCCCTCATCCCACTTTGTGGTTTGCTATCAATATTTTGATCCGAAAAAAATAATAGCCTCGAAGCCATTTTCTCCATGTAAACTTTAGCGGCAAATAGTATTTTAGTTACATATGATAATATTGATAACAAACCACGAAGTGGGATGACGGATGAAAATCTTCAGACCAACACAAGAAGCGGGATGAATTTTTTGATATTTTATGTGCAATAAATGCGATGATTGATGCAATTTACAGTTTGCAAGGGGGTAATGTTTAGGAGGGGGTAATCTGAAACCTTTACACCGGGAGACGTATTAAAATTATACTGGTGTGCACTGTTGTGTGTAGGGCCGGACTACTGCAAACAAATACTGTTTCGATAACATTTAAGCTTACTATTAAATTCATGGCTTTTGCGCCAGTTTGGTTAAATATATTATATATAACTATGATTTTATTCAGATTGTCAACTTTTATTTTTTTTAGACAGGCATCAATCATTAACTATTTATTACATCCACACCACCGGGCCCCTAAACGTCACCTGACACCTGACCTGACCCAGTGGCATAGACAAGGGGCGGCTTCGGGGGCTAAACCCCCCCCAATTGACCTAGGAAAAAGTTTTCTAAAGGTTATTTATCCACTTAAATAAGAAAAACAAAACAATTGCTTGCAGTAACAATTGTTTATCCCCTTTGTTACTTTATTCCCTTTTTATTTACTGTAATGCTGTTGGGTTGGTTTCAGAAAGGGTATCCGGCCAGGCAAAAAACCACCCCATGAACAATTCCTGGCTACGCCACTGACCTGACCATTTGAATCCCGTTAAGCGTGCTTGGGTGTACTGATTTTGAAAATTTGCACGCGTCCGAATGACGCGTTAACAGCATTCCAAGATTAGCCTATAGGACGTTTCATCCCCGGACGATTCATCCCCAGACGATTCATCCTTGAACGGTTCATCCCCAGACGATTCATCCCCGGACGATTCATCCCCAGACGATTCATCCCCAGACGATTCATCCCCAGACGATTCATCCCCAGACGATTCATCCCCGGACGATTCATCCCCAGACGATTCATCCTTGAACGGTTCATGTATAATAAAATATTAATTGCTTATTAGACGGCATGGTAATTATAGGCCTACGACGTCCCGGTGTGGTGTCACCTGTTCTATTGTTCCATCATCACCTGCTAAAGTGTCTGCCGTCTAGTGTTGTACGTTTAATTGGCCATTGTTCAAATGTCTGTACGCCACTGTTCAAATGCCAATGAACAGGGGAGTCAAAGAAACCCGTGTCAGGAGATATTATTGTAAATATAAACCTATGTGTTATGGCATGCTCTTCTGACAATCTCAACACTTTGTCGACTGAGTGAGATACAGAAGAGCGAATGTGTTGATTATATCTTCGTGCAACTGCCAGTTTGTCGCACAATAAGCATTGCAAACTAACCTATTGACGAGTTTTTCTTAACAGAAAATCTATTAAAAGCTTTTAATTCCAAGGCGTGCAAATTCAAAGGCTTAAGTGCTCTTTTATTAAATCTATTCAATCCCAAGTTTTATAGGTTTAATTGTTATTTTTTTAAATCTATGTAGGCCTAGGCCTAATTCCGAGTTTCATAGGCTTAAGTGTTCTTTTTGCCTTGAATTTTCGTCCTTGTATGAACCGTCCTGGGATGAAACGTTCACTGGATGAAACGTCCTTGGATGAACCGTCCGGGGATGAAACGTCCTGGGATTAGACGTCCACTGGATGAAACGTCCGGGATGAACCGTCCGTGGATGAATCGTCCGGGGATGAAACGTCCGCATACCCAATCCAATTGTTTTCTTGTTTTATTCCCTTTGCTGCTTTATTCCCTTTTTATTTACTGTAACACTGTTAGCTTAGCTTCAGGAAGGGCATCCGGCCGGGCTATAACCCCCCCGCCCATCATAAATTCCTGGCTACGCCACTGTTTGGCAATCGCGGCTTTGCGTCTTCCGTGTTCGCCTTTTTTCTCTCGGACGTTGTAGCGTGTCTCTCCCAACACGCTGGCATGAAGGGCGAAAGATCGTGGTTGCATACTTGCTCCTTAGGTTGCTAGAAAAGCAGTGAGCTCATTGGAATTTACTGTAAATCTTTGGAATTTAACGTCGGAATTCTTCTGTGTGCAAGGTGCTCACTGTAATTTCTCTCTGGGTGCATTTGCAAACGAGGCTCCCAAGGAGTCGGCGCCTGTGTTGAAGTGTCTATATAGACCTAGGCCAAAATGACTTCACTTACTCTCTGTCAGTGACCGCGCGCACTGCTTGCTCATGTGTGGACCTACATGTACATGTATGAGATGAAGGATTTAAGGGATCAATACTCAATAGGGTAATAAAAACACCCTCTCGACTCGATAAAAAAGTCATAGGGCCTACAGGTTAGCAACAGTAGGTACTTAGAGTAACAAGACCAACCTTAGATATAGGTCTAAATAATTTCTTAATGAAGCATAGGCTATAATAGGCCAGTGGTTCCCAGCCCGTGGCCCGCGGGCAAAAAGTGGCCCGCCAGGCCTAAGAAAGTGGCCTTCATCTCTTAGAGAATTTTTAAAGGGTAGGCCTATACGAAAAAATTGACAATTTGGAAAGGATAGAACACATAATTATTTTCAATTTTAAATTATTTTTTTGACGTACATAAATAGAATCAAGCATTCAATTTTGATATAATGATAGCAATTCTATATGCTTTTAGTTACGGTAATTAAATTTTAGCCTTTTGACCCCCTAATGTCCTTCAACTAAGAAAAGTGGCCCTCGTGTCTTCCAACTTAGCAAAAGTGGCCCTAGAGTAAAAAAAAAGGTTGGGAACCACTGCTCTTGGCCTAAATACACACCGCAAAACGGAATTGGCCAACATAATGGCCGCTCGACCGCAGGGCTGTTTTTAAGGAATTTTTAGAACTGCACAACTCCTTTCCTTTCTCATCCTCCATGGGAAATTACTTCCGATCGGATGAAAATGATCTTTTTGCTAGTTTTAACTGCACAAAACGTGTGTCAGAAGTGCTTCTACAGCTGCACAAATCCACTTAGAACTGCACATTTTGTGTACAGCTGCACGTTAAAAAAGCCCTGCTCGACCGGTGCGGGCCCCTGCATGGGGTAAAGTTTTCCATCGGCGTTCACAGGACCATACAAGCGGCACTGGGCTTAGATGATTCTGCGAAACTATCAAATCAATTCTTTTTCAACAGCGTGTCCAATTGGTTTCTACGGTGCGGGATGCAACCAGACGTGTCACTGCAAACAACAGACACCTTGTTCTCGGATCAGTGGAATTTGTCCCAATGGATGCGAAGACAGCTGGACGCTGGCCAATTGTAGCAAAGGTAAGCAACACATGATCGAAGGCTTTCTAAACAGCAGATACCACCGCAATTGTCTGACTAGGATGAAACAATTAATAAATACTGAGGTTAAAAGTGCTTCAACATTATGTTTCTGATTTATTTAAGAATAGAATGCACGTGTGATAAGCATAACCAGGAATCAACTTGCCTATCTCGTGCAGAATATCTAGACTGTGGTTCGGCCAAGCTACAGTTCCCATGTCCTCTGTCTCCGTGTCTATCCATCCCCAATAGGGTGCTCCAAAAATAAAAGTTGAAAATTCTTAGCTCCCCGGTTATTTTCCCATGCGTCTCATAGAGATGAGTCTAAAAAACCAAATTTGATGATTCTATATTAAGGTTAAGCCTTGCCACCAGCACGATGAAGTTTAACAATAACGGCTATTTTTCGGTTGAAAATACAAATTGTAGGTATGTAAGACAATATGATAAAACCAGTGTGTGTTTATGATTTATTGGTCAGAACATGACCCTAATATCAACTGAAAAATGTAACTCTCTCCACAAACTGCTACTGCAATTCCACTCCCACTCCCACAGACCTACAGATCTTACATTGTTATAATGTATAAGCTTACTGTTTCAAGAGTTTCCTCAGTGCTTAAAATCTTGGAATCTGTATCGATGAGATTTAACCGCCTGTAGAGTAGACTACCGTTGATATTCATCCTTTATAACTGTATTTACAAAGTATTTGATTAGTTTCGTCGCTTTTTCCATTCACGAACAAACTTTAATAGACATATTATAGCAGCGCTAGCTGCCTGCTGGAAATTGTCAACAGCTGCTGTCCACTGTGCTGGTAGTATAGCCTAAGCTGAGCCAATAACTTTCAATATTATGTAGGTTGAACAATAAGCAATTACCTTTTGGTGATCAAATGAATCAGTTTTGAGGATGCATAATCATGCATTCAACTGTGGAAATAGCCTACTGAAATGAGGGTTTCCAGTGGTGGTTCTATTTGTCTCACTGTCAGAAGTTGGCGAGCGATTTGTGGGTTTTCGGATTCATAAACCAAGTTCAAGATCAATGCGAATGGCACAATTTCTTTTGCAAGATATCATAAGCTTATATGTCTAAGGACAGTAACAGCAGCTCCTGCAACATCTGAATCAGTCGTATTGAAATCAGTCTAGAACTGCAGACCATCTAAAGGTGCATCCGCAGCAGACACCGCTAAGAGCCAAGTTTTGACAAAAAAACAAGGCACTGAACGTTCAAACACGACTCTATAAATTTTTATCGTAGAGATCCATAATCTTGGCCTTGATGTTCTTCTTTCATTGTTCGACAACCCCAAACTTATTTAATTGCTTTTCACTGGTTTCCACTGCTTCTGGAATCTTTCTAGTAACATGAACATTTGGATCGTTTTCTGATAAGCGAACAAACGCAGAACATCTACATTTAAAGAAATTCGGTTGTCTGACAATGGGATAATTGCCCCCTCCCAACAAGCCATATCTATAACTTGTAATCACTTCTCAAAAATAGTTTATCCATGTTCACTAAGCATCTAAGACACACCCAGTCAGTGCTAGAATTTCCTGGTTTGGGATTCAGCACCCTAGTCTTTCTTAAGATCCACAGTAAAGTCTTCATTGCACAACGCAACTCCACATAATTGAACGTCTGCCCCCATGCAGCTATTTTTCTACAATTCTCATACTGCACCCAGTGCATCTAAGATTTATCATAATAAATATCGTCAGGCACATACAAAAGCTTGTAAAATAAGTTAATCATCATGAAATAATTAAGTTTTCCCACCAATTCCCGTCATGGTTTCCAAATTGCCGATTTTTAAGGAAATTCCTATGTATTTTCGTATTGTAAAGTTTTTATGCCGGTGGCAAGGCTTAACCTTTTTCAATTGGTCTGAAAATTGGTACAGTTGTTCAAAATGATAAATGGAATGGGAAAATTGCCAGGGAGCAGTATTTTGAGAAACTTTTTGAAAATGCATCATAATCTGGAGCACCCTAATCCCCAATCCCTATTCTTCTCTCTTCTCTTCTCCTCTCCTGAAGTATGCTCACTCTTTGCCTCCATCTTCTTGGTTCATTCTATCCACAGGATTTCCTCTCACTTTCTCCTACATTGTCACTTTTGTGTTCGTCCTTAATAACCGCCTTATATTGGTAGCCTTGCTGAGATACACCACTGAAAAGTGCATTCATTTGTTTTGCGATCTTACCGTCTTGAATTGAGCAAGCTCACGATTCACACGCTTAACTTATTTTTATATTTATTATTTCCCCATCCTACTCTACTCACGAAAACCTTCGTCCTTTGTTGCATCTGGATTACCCGAGGTCCTTCAATCCGACCAAGCTCCAGTTAAATCATGCGCCGCATTATCTTTATCATATTCCATTTATTTCCAGAAAATTCCCCCTCTTTGAAATTTACGGGCTGACGCGAATTTCGATCTTTTTGACTGTTATCCTGGAGGCCATAATTATAGGCCTACTGTTTACCTACCCCATCAGTCAAAGCCCTTCTATCAGCTGCGCCCACGAGCCCATAACCGCAATAGATGTGTTTGTTTAATACGGTAACTACGTTTATTGAATTCAAAGCGATATAATGAATTATTCACCTTATGGAAGTTTAAGTTAAATTTATTGATTTTTGGTTCTCTATAGAAACCTGCCAGTCTCTGTCAGATAGACGCATTGGATGCTATCGTGATGCAGAAGACAGGGCAATGAAGTACATGACCAGCTTTCCCTCAACGTGTACTATAGAACTATGCTCATCTGTTTGTGTTTCAAATAATTACACGTATTCCGGGACACAGGTAACTATGGCTAGAAGCCAAAATTTTACCCGAATTTAGTAAATATCGCCGCTAGTCTCACTGGACTGGTCTAATTGGTCTAAAACTCTCTCGTTCACGCGTGCTCATTCCGCAGGCGACCTTCTCTAACTCGCCCACGTAATTATTTTGTCGTATATCTTTAGCATTCATAAGGCTAACAGACTCCTAAAAGTCGGATCCCAATTATAAGGGGAAAGTGTTGCTGTTGTTGTTTCGTCTACTCCCACAGTTAGCCTACTTAACCAGATACAGTGCATGGCGGATTCAGGAGCCTACTTTAGCTATTACACATAGGAAATAAATTAAGACGCTACAGGATTCGAAGCGCGTAACGTAAGCACTTCAAGCCAGAGTGTTATCCATTATACCAACTCCACCCCTATAAAGGATACTTTATATAGGTCTAACTAAATCTGTGTGGCCTACTCTTAGCGCATGTGCTACTGCTCCGAGTTCGACGTTATGCAGCAAGGAGATCTTCTGCGTTGTGTGTTAAGATCGAGCGATTCAACTAATATCATGGTTAACGCATAATCAAAAAATGTAACGAATAATAGAGCACATTACAGTAGGCCTAAGCTTATGCTGCGGAGCTGCAGCACAAAGATATAGATTATAGAACCAGCTAAAAATTATTTTAAGTAGGCTGATAATCCCTGCGTTGGCGTTATAGGCTAGTTGAGTAATTACTTAGGGGAAATAATATATAGACAATCTATGGCAAGATGTAATAATGTGAATAATTTGGAATGATTTCAGGTCGGCTCTGAGTGTTACTGTGGAGAGAGCTACAATAGATATGGTCCAATTCAGGATTCCGAATGCGGCAGCAAATGTGATGGCGATCTCAACGAATTGTGTGGCGGCGGTTGGGCCTTAAGCGTCCATTTTGGCGAGTATCTAGGGCCTATAGCTAGGCCTACTTTATATCTTACTAATGAAAGTATTTGAATTTAATCAATCAATCAATCAATCAATAATAATTTATTAAAACTCATCTAAATAATGTTAGCCAGCGTAAAGAAGAATGCAGGATCCTGATCAATGATTTTCAACAGACAAGAGAAACGAGATGGGCCCCTAGTGAAGGCGAATTATAAATGAATGTCGCAGACCTGCTGAAGGTGATCTGTTTAGAAATCGATTGAAACCGCTTGTGTGACAACGGCTTGTTCATCACGCTCCAGTTGTTCTAGCGCTAAGACGGATTAGCGTAAGCGATCTCTACGGGTCGCGAACACATTACCTCTCACTCTCCATGCCAGCGTGTTGTCCATTACGCTACCGACCCCCCCATAATTAACTTGACTCTCGTGCATTTTTGATATGAAAGTCTATAGGTGAGAGGGTCATTTATAGTCATAATAAACTATAGACTGTTTTTCATCCTACAAGATATAAATTAGGCCCATTTTAATGTTACTTTGTAAGGTAGGCCCTATTTGTGCTGAAAGTAGCCTACTACGAAATTCATACCTGTATCTAATATGATTAGGCTATATTATAGGCTATAGACCGATACAGTCATGTTGAACTGGGCGACCTATTACCCATCTATTGCGCGCTATTATATATTTTGCTATAGGCTATATTGTTCGTCAAGGCTGCACTTAAATTTTCTAGAAACCACAAGTGAAAATGTGTATATTATTCTGGCTATTTTTCCCTATCTAGTGATGCTTATACATGTTTTGCATCATACTTTGTGATTAACTGTCATTTTAAAAAATAGCAGTGAATGCACATGCAGGTCTATAGCCAAAAAATTAGTGTAGTCGTATCAGGTCCCTATACTGTCAAGATTTTATGACTAAGTTCATAAAATCTAATGTAAATCCTTCGAAAATTCTCAGCGCCCTCCCTCAAAAGCCAAGTCATTGGACCAGCAATGCTTTACCATTGACGCTATAGCAGCGGTTCCCAAAGTGGCCCGCCAAGCCTAAAAAAGTGGCCCTCGTCTCTCAAAGAATTAACAAAAAATATATGAAAAATTGACAATTTGGACAGGATAGAACACATAGGCCTAATTATTTTCTGTTACAATTTATTTTATATTGACGTCTTTAAATAACACCAAGCATTCTAGTTTGAATCAATTATAAGAGTTTGATATGCCTTTAGTTAATTAAATTTTAGCCTTGTGACCCCCTAATGTCCTTCAACTCAGAAAAAGTGGCCCTCGAGTCCTCCAACTTAGAAAAAGTGACCCTGTAGTCAATAAAGGTTGGGAACCACTGCGCTATAGACTCTATCGGGTCCAAAATAATCAGGACACAGAATTATATACAAATTTCCATGCAAATAACTATGCATTTTCGGGCATTAAGCCACTGATTTTTAAAACCATTGACTAAGTTTTGAATCGTTTTTTTTTCATTTTCAGCTTGTCCTATCGGCTATTTCGGAAATGCCTGTACGTCTCGGTGCCACTGTAAAAGCGAGCAGCCATGCACTTGTTCCTCAGGATGCAAATCTGGATGGATGGGAAGCCGGTGCGAATTCAGAAGTAGGTTTTGCAAAGATCAGTCTACTATTAAAATATCAAGATGTTGTTAGGCGGAGGGCTGAATTTACTATCGGCCTGCATGGACTAAATTCCCACTGGGTCAATCAATAATCATTCATATAAATTTATATAGCGCCCCTTCAAGTTCTTTACTCAGTGGCGCTCCTAACTCAGGCCTGGTCAAAAAGAAAAGTCTTGAGTTACTGTAGACGACAGAATGAGCCAGCAAAGTCGCGGGAAGCAAGCGAAGAGCCACAGAGTGAGTTATAGCCTAATCTGCAGACATCAAATCAATATTAAAGAGCGGTCTATAGCCTATAATTATTATAATATAGCCTAATGATAAGATGTTAGCCAGTCAAGAGGCAGAGCAGAGATGCCAAAAGAAGTGACGTCAACAACGAATTCATTGCTTCCTCACGTAACATTATCAAACGTATCCATGTGCTTACATTATTAGTAAATAGTTTGGCAGGTAATCTTTTCGTATGGCAGCTAGCATGGCAGGTAGACTATTTCTCGTTCTGAAGTCTGGAAGCCTACTAATCGGTGAAGCAAAGTCTTCTAAACGGCGTCGAGTAGGCCTATTAATTCTACAGAGGTTCTACGATCAAGTTTTCGGCTAATCACAAATGCCCTTTCTTTCACATAGGCTAGGGTCTACCTTAGGTCTACGGCTTGAGCAAAATTTCAATGAATCATTCTTTGTCACCTGCACGGGGGGGGGTAAGAGAAGGAAATGTGTGTAAGAGATCTCTATTTCAGTAGGCTAATCGACTATATAAAAATACATACACATGCTTTCATAGATTGTGCGGACAGCAACGGAGACTGTTCAACAAACGAAACATGTGCCACCGTGGACTTAAAGTTCGCATCTGTAACCAGGTGTATCTGCAAACAAGGTTACCAAAAGAAGCGGTTGTGGGATGCATGTGCAGGTTGGTATTTAACTAAACACTGTTGGAATTGAAAAATTTGCTTCGAGTGCATATTAAGCCTAGAAATGTTTAATCATCACCTTTTCACTGGATATAGGTCTACACAGCATTTTTCGAAAGTGCATTTCCATCTGTACTTCATTATCTCCACATTGCAATTCTGAATAGTACAAAGCAAATGTAGGCCTACCCAACCCGTTCTAAATGAAAAGCAGTTTAACGTTCTGTCATTTTATCAATGAAATTGACGCCACTTCATATGTTCCTCAAAATCAGAATTTAATATGATCGTAAAGGTTTTATTCCTAGCAAAGTTAAAACAATTATTGTAGACACAGATGAATGCAACCTTGGAACGCACAAATGCGAAAACCTGACAACGACCTGTAACAATACAGTTGGTGGTTACTTCTGCGACTGTCGACCGGGACACTATCGCGTAAATGCGACACTTTGCCACGGTAGGAATGCACATCGATGAGTATAGACCTATAATAACTAATTAGAAATTTTATTTCTGAGTTAGCAAAGTAGCGTTTTAGCAACCCTTGATTGCCTATTTGAAGCAATGTTTCTTGATGAAAATAATATTGTGAAAACGGAAAATAAAAATTTCCATGTGAAATTTGAGATTGACATTCGGCACAAAAAAGAACTCTGAAGAGGATTGGTATCATGGAACAATGCTTGCTCGTTGCTGTCTAGTAGCTCACTCCACTGTCAGCAACAAAGGTATCGACATCTTAATTCACTTGAGACTGAATTTCCGCAAAATGGGAACATTTGAAGCTGTCATCTTATTAAAAATTGCTCTAATTCAATGCTGATAAGAGTGTTCTAAAACTTCAATGAATAAATTTAAAATAATAACAAAATTTTTATTATTGAGTTTACACATGGAATTGTAAGATATTGTTTTAGCAAAAAATATTCTATTATTTCAGCGCTGTTAAAATAGGCCTAGTGGTTCAAGATTGCAACATAGGCATATCATTTTTATAATCATTATTACAATAACAATTTATGTATCAAGTTTAGCAACTCAAGCATCGGATCGGTCTTCTCTCGGTGACAAGACAATTCGGCGACAGACAATTCGGCGACAGACAATTCGGCGACAGACAATTCGGCGACAGACAATTCGGCGACAGACAATTCGGCGACTGACAATTCGGCGACAGACAGTTTGGCGACAGACAATTCGGCGCCCAGACAATTCGGTGCCAGACAATTCGGCGATTCGGCACACAAAACCGCAATTCACAAAACCGCGCACGATCAATACCGCGCACGATTATAACCGCATTCAAATATTTCAACATGCATCCAGCTCCTATATCAGATCTAAAAATACCTTCATCCAGCTTCCATTTTTTCATGCGTTATTTTCGTCAATCCAGCTTCCATTTTGTATCCAAAAATACCTTCATCCAGCTTCCATTTCTCATGCTTTATTTTCGTCAATCCAGCTTCCATTTTATATCTCAAAATACATTCATCCAGCTTTCATTTCGCATGCGTTATTTTCGTCAATCCAGCTTCTATTTTTTATCTAAAAATACCTTCATCCAGCTTCCATTTTTTCATGCGTTATTTTCGTCAATCCAGCTTCCATTTTGTATCTAAAAATACATTCATCCAGCTTCCATTTCTCATGCGTTATTTTCGTCAATCCAGCTTCCATTATGTATCTAAAAATACCTTCATCCAGCTTCCATTTCTCATGCTTTATTTTCGTCAATCCAGCTTCCATTTTGTATCTAAAAATACCTTCATCCAGCTTCCATTTCTCATGCTTTATTTTCGTCAATCCAGCTTCCATTTTGTATCTAAAAATACCTTCATCCAGCTTTCATTTCGCATGCGTTATTTTCGTCAATCCAGCTTCTATTTTGTGTGCGCGGTTTTGTGTGCGCGGTTTTGATAGTAGGCTAAACCGTTCACTATTAAACAGAAATCGCAAATTAGACTCTGTCTTTATGGTGTTAAAGATTTTAATAAATTTACATGGCGCCGAATTGTCTGGCACCGAATTGTCTGGCACCGAATTGTCTGGGCGCCGAATTGTCTGTCGCCAAACTGTCTGTCGCCAAATTGTCAGTCGCCGAATTGTCTATCGCCGAATTGTCTGTCGCCGAATTGTCTGTCGCCGAATTGTCATGGAACCCTTCTCTCATTGTGTTCTGGAGAGTAGTTAACGATGGATCTGGGCCTACTTTCGCGAAAGCACTTTCGGCTTTAGAACTACAAACTGGAAGTGTGACCATTAATTGTATTCAGCACGATAAGAACTGTGGAAAGAACTGTGCATCAGCAGGACATAAATTCAAAGCCTCAATTGCTGAAGAAACAGATGAGCATGTATTTCCAATACTTTTTTTCGTACGAGACATTGGGTAATATGGGGCATTTTCTGTGTAAATGTCAAATGGGTGGAATGGCCGAATTGGACCCCTGGATCCGCCTCTGGTACTAGCGTTCTGCTACAGACTGTCACACTTCTTTTTTTAGTCTTGGTTGGTCAGATGACTGACTAGTCTAGGCATATTGCTATCCTGTTGTTCCCCAAGTACAATTCATGATGCACGGTAACGTCTGTAGGTTCTGGGGGTAGGTGGGCTTAGTCACCCCAGCCCTGATAAACTCACCAATGCACATAATTTTCAGTAAGACTACTTATCTTTTTAGGTATACCTACTACCCCACCTACAGGACTTCCGAGTTCATTGGACAAAAACCAATGCGAACAAGGTTACGAACGACTCTATATCAAATTCTGATTACTGTGCAGAACTAGGACTAATGGAAGTAAAGGGCGTTAAAATTACTCGGCTAGGGTCTATAATATTCTATATCCTAATAAATTCCAGTCTATATTCTATTCTTACATAATTTTATACTAGTTTAAATCTTTACTACATTTGTAGAAACAGTTATAATTCAAAAGCGGGATCCGGATATTACACCCCGGCCCATAACCCCCCGACATTACTCCCTGCCATTACCCCGACAATTGCTCCCGTAGGACATTGCCATCCGCCATTACCACCCCCCCCCCGTTTGTTTGCATTTGGTTCCAGTGCATGCATGTAGGCCTATGTATGACATTTTATGCAGGTATGTATGTATGCATGCATGAATGCATGATTGTATGTATATACTTATGTATGTATCAATGTATGTATCTATGTCTGTCTGTATGTATATGCATGTATATATGTAATTATGTATGCATGTATGTATGTATGTATAAACATTCATACATGCATATTGCATGCATACATACATATATACATAATACACACATAGTTACTTATGTTATTACATACATACTTACTTACATACATACCTACTCACTTACATACATACATACTTACTTGCTGACATACATTCATACATACCTACATGTATGTAGTATGTATGTATGCATTAGGGTGGATCGAAACTTGTTTTTCATCGTATCAGCTATTAAGAGTGAGGAAAAGTTGCCTTTGGTATACGTAAGTGACTGTGTAAAATTGTTTATCATTTGGAAGACATCTTGAGGCTCCCCAACGAGATCATAAATCATCTGTACTACAATGGCGAAAATTGCATGGTTCACAGGCAGTTTTTAGCAAATTTCTGTTTATTCCTTGTTATATTTGCATCATGTTACAGCTGCAATTATCTGAATTTATTACAATATGCTTCTCTGGTATTGTATTGTGTTGTATTTGATCATTTATAAAGCGCCTCTCTCAGCAAAAGTCTTTGAGAAGCTCTTCCATGCAATGCGTGCAATCCCATGAGAAAGACAGGATTTGAGTTGAGACAAAGATGAGGAAAAACTACCAGAGAAGGGGGATTGAACTGATCGTGGAAGATGTCAAGCTAATCAGTGGATAGAAGAAGACCTAGCAAAGTGGCAGAGAGGGCGATGTATGAGATAGCAAAGATACCTCAGACCAAGACCCGACTGCACCTTAAAAACCAAAGTAATAATTAGTTTTATTCGGCTACGACTTTGTGCATTCTGTTATGCTTTTAAATGTATGCAATGAGCGATGTATGTGAACTAAAATGCGCCGACGTCTTAGTGTCAGCATGTATCAGAGTATCAGTTGTACCGACATTTCTCTCACACCTAGAATGGCCTCACCTCTCTCTGGCAAGAAATCCGAAACGAGGGAATATGGAAATGTACCGGGTATCCAGTCTTTCGCGCACCACTGCAGGAGCTATGTTACCAGCATACGACAATGAAATGATGATGACATTGTACGCTACCGAGCTATCAACTAAAATCAAACGATAGGCCTACTCTATAGCAGTCAACGGTTGGGAATATTATTTTGATAGCAATATGCAGCCAAAGGTGAACAGATCTGGGTAAAATGTTCAATGCCACCTGTGTCACATGTTTGAGTTCTGCAGTTCATTCGTGCTTACCACGACAAGTACAGGAGGCTATTATCATCACAGATTCTGCGGCATACATCGGGGAGGTGTACCCACAGAGGTGGTTCAGTATCAAAGTTAAACCAGGGTGCAAAGATGGTGCAATTTATACATTTGTTTCGTTTCATCCAGCTTTTCCAGTTACCGGTAGGCCTATCTTACAATCGATACAAAAACGTATTGCTGAGCTTGCAATACAACCTAATGCTCATTTTTGTTCATCTGGAAAATCTACTTCTTTCCATTATTACAGTCAGCACGTACGCGAACATAGAGTTTGTCACATTCTTAAGATGCTATCAACTTGATTTCATTTATTAATAATAATATTCGAAGTATAAGCTAATTACCAGAACTCAGGTATGGCGCACGGGAGGTCTACCACTTGATCGACTGGCAATGCTTACTACTGTAAGCTTCCAAATGATTAATGATATTCACTGGTTCCCGATCTCGGCTCTAATCTCGTAAAGGTCCTGCTCGTAGCCACTACGTCTCAACATGGCTTAGCTCATAGGTTGGCTGACTGTGACTTCATCGATAGTAGGATACTGGAGAGGATTTCATATAGCCTACATCTCTTCGTTGCTGAAAGAATTTTCTCATTATTTTCACGAGCAGGTCATGCTGAGAACGATTCTGAAAAGCTCTTCTGAGAGAAGCGCTTTACAAAATAATGGTCAAAATATCATAAGAATGATAAGATTACATGTAGATTAGATTATTTGTGACTAGCAGTCCCATAGCTGACTTTCCTACATGTATTATGCAAGTTACCTCATTATAGGCCTACGTGTGGAAGGCTAGCTGTTTCCAGTTAGTTAGAAATTGCCGTCAGCGGTTTTATTATGACAAAATCGCGACATGGCTTTATGGCATTAAGGCATTTTATCGATGGGTAGTGTCAACATCGGAAAAAAATTGATTGTCGTGTCCTGTGGCCTGAACGTTGTTGCAAATATGAATTAGCCTACATGTTACATGCACAATAGTTATGCTCAAACCTGTATTCAATGATTTTTTATACGTTATTTGCAATACCAGACGTTGTCATGTGCGATGATTCACAATCATCCATAATAAATCCAATGCCTTATACAGTCCCCATATAGCAAAACCTCAAAGTCTTTGGGGAGCCTGAAGGTGTTCCGCAGTAATTACCAAATAATTACTGTGTGCTTCTTTTACCAAAAGGCAACTTTCCCTCACTCTTAATAGTACTTGTCGAAGAAAAAGATTTTGCCATGGGGAATCGATCCACCCTAGTATGCATGTATGCATAGACATAAACACATAAATGCATACTTACTCATGTGCATACATACACACATACATACATACATACATACATACATACATACATACATACATACATACATACATACATACATACATATGTACGTGTACATACATACATGCATGCATTGGTACATACATATATACAGTAAGTATGCACGTATGTATATGTATACATACATGCATATATACATGCATGCATGCTTGCATGCATACATACATTGAACCTAATGCAAACAGACTGAGAGGTAATGGCGGGGGGAATCCTACGAGGTTAATGGCGGGGGTAATGGCAGGGGGTAATGCGCCGGAGGGTAATGTCCTATTTAGTCTATAATAGACCCTTCAAACGGTAGGCCTATATGTATTGTATAGGCCTAGTCACCTCATGATAGCATAAACAAAATCTAAGACACTTCAAACCTGACAACACAATAGCCTACTACGAAACTACGATCAAACAATTAATAGTCATCAAGTACGCCTACCTACACGTAGGCCAATACGGAAACCGGTAAAATAAACGAGAAAAGGAAATAATTGGCTACATCCAAGTTTTGCATTTGTAGGCTATGTGTAAACTTAAATAGCCAACTCAAGTATGTTTTTCCATAATTAGTGAGCTTCAAAACATAACATGATTTAATTAATACTCGTGTGAGTAAAAATCCATAAATTGATATTCGATAGCGTAGGCTACTTTAAGATCGGTTTCAATGCGTAAAGGTTGTGTAACAAAGCCTAAAATAATTTTAGTGTATTCTGTTGGAGTCGTCATCGGCGCTGCTATTGGTTCATCGGTTGGATCGACCGCCATCTTTGCCACCATCCTCGTCGCTGTCGTTCTGTTCAGGCAAGAACGGTTTAAAATTATAATAATCACTTTCATTTTGAAATATACATGTAGTTTCTATGTACATACATACATATATATGTGTATATATATTAGGCCTATAAACCTATAAATATTCATAATAAAGGCTAGATCTATAGATCTGTGTAGCCTATATTATAGGCTACGTATTTACATGTAGACACAGCACAAAAATATTTATAATTTGCTGTTTTGCTATTAATTTTACATTTTATTCTGGTCTTACGCCAATTATTTTATGCATGGTTTCAAGTCAAGTTGACAACAATTAAAACGCTGAAGTTTTCGGCGCAGGTCTATTAGGCTTGCGAAAGCATTGATTCCATTATTTCAACATCCAGATAGACTTGGGTCCCTGTGGGCCTATTCTTGTGCAGCTGAGAGAATGAAATTGGCAGCGAAAAGGTAAAAAATCGTTTGCACAAATAATTTTAATCATCTAATCAGAGAAACAATGTCATAGGGAAAGTTTCAGAACTGTGAAATAATGAGACAATAATCTCACTTCAAGTACTCCGTCGGTGGGAATCTATTTCGAAATAGTCTCCGGGGGCGGCGGGGGGTAGTAGGAGGGAACTCTGTTACGCGTCACCGGCCGTGAGGTGACGAGTTCTAGGTGAACTTAGCGACTCTATTAGCCTTGACCTATATATAAAAATCTTCTAAGAAGTCCTTTTCACTAATGATAATTATGCTATTTGACATAATGTAAACGCAATCAGTGGGTCTATACATATATTGTATATACACATTATTATTTCATTTCATTTTAGACGACGACAAGGCCAGCAGATGAAAAAGTCTGAAGGTAGGATTTTTTTAAACATAAACATTAAACACGCTAAACATAAACAGGCCTTAATAGTCACGTTCACATAAAACTGAAACATTTTTCAGCAGGCGTAGCAGGCTCTGATGATAGGATGTTTTATTCGTGCTAAACTTCTAGACCTACTCGTTAAAAATGTAGACCTATTTCCTTTCTTCACTCTAATGCCTTTCGATTCCATACTATAGGCCTATACCTTTGACAAAAGATGTAACTTTACCCCACAATGCTGTCTATTAATAATAGACTACCAATAGACCTGCCTAATAGACCACAATGCATTACAAAGTAAGGTATAGGCCCTACGCCTCTGCCTTCAACCATCATCGATAGCTCACTTAATTGCTTTTTTAGACTTAGCCTACATGTACATAGATTGCAGGGTGGGCAAAAAGACCCCTAAGGTTTTTTTGCCAATATCTTGGCCAGAAGTCTTTTGAAATGAAATTGTACAGTCTTAAAGACAATTCATATTTACACTTGATGGCCAGATTTCATCACACCATTTTGCGTTACGGTTTTGAATCGTCAAAAAAGGTCTTTTGAAATATTTTAGGTTTTTTGGGCCCACCCTGTAGTACAGGGCCTGTACATGTAAGCCTACTCTGTCTATAACAGTGTCATACTTTGCTCAGTTTTACGTCATTTGCTTGTAGCTCAAATATCTTCGTCTTTAGAGAAACTATTATGAGCCTAATATTATTGAACAATGATTTGTACAGATGCGGCAGAAAATCGCCCAAAGGAAGGGACTGATGCGAATGCCGAGCAACCAATCTCGTTATTCACATATGAAACATTGAACAAAATGCCCAAAGAATATGACTCCTCTTACACAGAGCTGACTGGTAACGACCAACGACCGGAAACAACTGAAACCAGGAAGAGAATTGAAACTAGAACTGGACAGCAACTTCCTGCAAACGTAATTGGCAAAGACACTAACCAACTTTATGAAGATGTGGGATAATGCATACATTATTTAGCAGTTAACTGAGAGCGTAAATTGTTCTCAAAAAAGTTCTACTCTATTTGTAGGTTAAAAAGAAATTTTCCTTATAATTATTAAAGTACCATCGTCTCTCGCAATCGTTATTGTAAACTCTAGATTTCTTTATTCGGTGTTAGATGCAAAACTGACTGTCCAAAATGTTTAAACATGCTTTCAAAGCGGCAGCCTACATGTATTAGTAACACAGCCTGTGCACATTTAATTGTAACCTTTCATTAGCCTGTAGTCTAAGTTACGTTAACAACACAATGCTCTTGACTCAGTTTTTAATAGCCTTCTCAACAGCGTTGCAATATTAAATCCCAGGATCGATTTATTTTTGAAGGAATTATAGGTCGCCATTTTGGCCTCCATCTTTTCCCCATCCAACCGCAAAGAAGCAAGCGTGCTAACCACGATTTTCGTTCTCGGGGTGGTCAAATTAGTCTAGAAAAGCATGTTAGCAAATTGTTACATGATTTTCTTCTAAAAGAGTCATTTCCAGATTCCAAGCCTGGTCGTATTGGCTATCATTTTTTTTCCCACCCAAATTAGACCACTTGCCGTGGTTCGATTTCTTGTAACTTTTAGTATGTTCATCACCAGACCTAAGACACCAGGAAATCATCCTTAATTAAACGTTTTCTTGCAATTTTTTTGGGGGGTTCAACGAAGTTATTTTGTAGATTGACCCGACTACTATGTTCCAATCGCATTCGATGTTACTCGAACTGGCAAGTAATAGCAACAAATAATTATTATTGCATGAGCAGATAATATTATATAGGCCTACCAACTAGTAGCCTATCTTTACCTGCTTGGCTAATGGCTAACCTATTGTAGATATTGACAAATGCAGCAACGCCGTTTGCGATAATCTATCGACAAACAGCACAAATAAAATAGGCAGCTATGAATGTCAGATGTCAGTGCAAATCGGGATACCAACCTTACAGCAAGACATCTTGTTTGTATTAGATTTGTACTAATTTTTTCGCCAGCTAAAGTAAAATGTCAACTTAGGAAACTGTGATTTGTTTAGAACGGTTTGTTTCGCAGCTTTTTTACATTTGAAAACTAAAGAAGTAGGCCATTGCTAAACTGTCCCACTGTAGGCTATCTGTGTTTCCATGAAAATATGAACTATGCCGGAAGGTAGGCTACGGACTCGAACCACAGTCCAATTCAGGTATACCGGTAACTTATATGAGATGGGCCTACTTGATCACTGCCATAAGTTGTCTCGATGTGATAAATTAGCCTATAATTCAAGTTAATAGGGACATACATTACACATGTGCGTGTGTGTGTATGTGTATGAATGCACCTGTACATATGGCCCGACAACTGATGCAACGAATCAAAACGACAACTTATGCAATATGTGCAGCCTATGTTGGCATACCCAAGTCAGTGTATCTCGCAATATTTTATGATTATTATTTATAAATACTTAAAACGCTGCGTTATTGATCATATACTAGCGAAATAGTATTAAATATAGGCCTATTCCAGGTATTTCCTCTGATCCACGCAATAAATTTTGGGTGTTTAGCTCAAACGTCTGCAATCAAACAAGGTGACACCTTGAAAGACGAATAGGCCTACTTTAAATGTTAGGCACAACGTGATGACTTTAAAAACTTTCCTGAAAATTAAGAATAAAAGTAAAAATAAACTGAAAATAATTGCAAGCCTGAAATATTTAGAAAATAATTAAAGTTGATTTAATTAACTTAATTATCTTCAGAATCCTTTTTCTGCTCGTGCTTCCTTTATGATGCATACACAGCGTAATTTAAAAAAAAACATTAACAGTTGTGGTGTAGCCTAGGCCTATATTTAATTTTTAATACCCCTGGTATGTGGGGACATTCATGGAAATAAAAAATTTATTTTTCTACTACATCCTTGCGCGTTATCAATGGTGGCTTCGCGGTTAACCTGGATAGAGCCTAGTTTAGCTGAATTTGATCAATGATTGTATACATAATAAAGTAATTACAGATGTGACGCAGACTCTAAAGTTTGGCGACCTACCCATTCTTTATCGCGGTGTTATCAAGCGAGATGCCAAAGGATCCTAAGCGTTAATGAACAAAATGAAAATATTTCAGTTATTCCTGTTGTGGTTGCTATCGGCGCCGCTGTTGGGTCAGCTCTTGGGTCAGCATTAGGCTACTCGTCATCAATATCGTCCTTGGAATCTTTATGTGGAGATCAGAACGTACTTAATGTGTTAAGATCAGACAGACACAATCATCAGCATTAGACCTACTCTTAATATTACAACTTGTCACCGTGATCTTCCCAGATGCGCAGTGTGCATTTAAGCAGGTAGCCTAATGGTAATAATGATAATAATGATAATAATGATGATGATAATAATAAGAATTATAACAACAATAAAATTATAAAAATAATTGTAAAAATAATAATAATAATTTCTTATTAATATCTGAAACCTGAGGGATTATAGATGCCGTACCTCGGGTAAAAAATGATAATAATAATAACAATAATAATAGCAATTACGATAATTTATTTGGCGTCGTAACGGAAATGCCTTTACAAGAGCAAAATCGGTTAGAAGCGGAATTAGCCTGAGAGAACGAGTATGTTTTAGCAGAAATTTAAAGGAGTCCACTGAGCCAGTCGATCGGATGGCGGAAGGGTCTGTTCCAGCATCAAGGACCAGCGGCCGAGAAAGCACGATCGCCGAAGAACGTCTTCATCCTGCGCACACGCAAATCGGTCCTCTTAGGACGATCGGAGCCGAAGCCCGAGCACGGAGTAATGAGTCTGAATAGATAGGTCTAAGTTACAGGTCCAACACCAACCCTCTATATATAAACAATAGGTTTGCTTAGACGTCCAATTCGATATGGGTAATTGCTTGTATGGTTACTGTACAAATCGTCGCCTGAGAATCATCTTCCCGCATCTCCACTTTTGTGAATTCCGAGATAATCGAGGTTTCAGTTTTGGTAAAAGTTTACGAGGAAAACATTTGGGCCACGGAAATTCGTGCTAGTGAGTCGTAAACAATTTATTTTAAAATATTAATTTTTAAAACTTTTTGAGACATTTGAGACAATCTTTACACTATTCCACAGTCACCTCAAAAATACTTTCAACGCCTTGCTTGTGAGCTGAGTATGAAACAGGGCTGTCCACTTTCCTTAGGAAACTTACGTAGTTGCATGGCTTTCTCAAATGCCAATAGGGACTGTTCCGCATCTAGTTCATCAAATTTTGGCACGAATCTCGCCGCCTGCGCCATACGAAATCTATCATCTACAATTCTACGTCAACAAGGCCAGTTACATGTACATTAGGCTACATTCCAGCCGCTTTAGTTGCTCCATGTTGCCTTACTCTTTCTCTCTCTCCTGAGCCTGTAATTCAACCTGTAGCTTCTTCTCAGCTTTATCAGTCTCTAGTCTCATTTTGATATCAGATAGCCTAATTCAGCCTGTAACTTACTGTTAACCGTCAAAACCTTAGTTTTCTCTCAACCATTTCTGCTTCCAGTCATATTCGCCCTTCGTCTAATTCTGCCTGTTCTCTACGTGCTTCGTTTTGGGCTCTCTAGTTGCATTCATCTGATTCCGCTTTCTCTTTACGTTCATCTGCTTCCGTTTTCTCTCGGCGTTCCTCTGCTTCTAGCCTAAGTTTTAACAGTTCCTTTTTCTCTTGTCACACTGCCTCTTCTCTTTTAAATTGTCTCTCTGCTTCTTCTGCCGCCTGAAGCTCCAGCGTCTTACTGTGCAACCTCCAGTCCTCCATCAAACCTTCTGACGGCGACACTAATTTCACCTAATTCTTTTGTAACTGCACCTTAATCATCTCTTTCGTATTCTGACTCTAACATTATAATTGAAGCCTCATTTCTTCGACCGACGTATAAAAAATGTCGTCCAAATTCAAGGGCTTAGATGCCACTGGCGTAATTGCCCCAGGCGTATCCATGGCAAAAGACAGTATTCGATATTTAAATGTAGATACGCACGACAACAGACGAAAAGTCACCACCCCAAGCTACAATTTATAAATGAAGAACAGCAGTTTGGAAAATGATAGTTTTAAGGACGAGCCCCCATTTGTTAGCTAGTTGTGAGGAGTATGTGCATAAAAACTATGAAGGGAAAGTCAAGCGAAAAGTTAATAGAGTATTTACACGTCAATTGGAACGATACTCACTCTATAGGCCTAGTTAACAAAAAGCAAAATGAAAAGAAAGCGCACTTATGCTAATGTCGAACACAAATGTCATCCACAATTGGGCGACTGAAAATCCTGCACAGTCTGCACGAACTTTTACTGCGTCACTGCCTGTAGCCTAGGCTTGAAAAGATATATTTAGGCCTACATAAGCTTATAAGACGAATGCCTCTTTTCATGCGTGACCGACTGGACTAAATGTAATGAAATAGCAGTAGCCTACACAGCTGTGATGCGACTCTAGCCTATAGTAAGTATAGCCTACGTGTAGGCTACATTCAGCGAGTTATGGCCACTTCAGCTGCTTGCTGTCAACTCTTTCAAATCCGGTCTCACACAATGCGCAGTCAATTTCTTCTTCCTCTTTGGCAAACTACATTGAGTGTTCTGAACTTTTAACTTACTTCCGAGATTTACTGTTGTTGGCAGTAGGCTAAGTTCGAAACCAGTTGATCGTGTGAGTTTGTTGCGTGTTAAAACAAGAACATGACGATTAGTCTGAATGCGTGTGCTACAATGATTTATGTTGCAATTTGTTTGGGTTTTAATACCCTTTACACGGAAGGTAATATTATACTGCATTCTGCATTTTTCTGCATAGTTCTTTCAACAAACCATTATGTTCGTAGGATACTTTTTAGGGCTCTAGAACCATTGCTCATAGGCTGATTGCTCATAGGCTGATTGCTCATAGGCTTATTGCTCATATGGCTTATTGCTCATAGGGTCTATTGCTCATAGGCTCATTGGTCATATGTCCAAAATAAACGAACTTTGGCCTAGGTTTAAAACAAATATTGCCTTGCCTTCAACCTTCCTCGACACGAGGGTTGGTCGTAAACAAAACAAATATACCGTTTGCTATATTGGTGACCTTCTTCACGCCTTAGCTTGTGCTTATCAATTAGGGACAATTAGCGTTGGTAGAATAATACCGTATTCTCGAAGATCGTGTCCGGCGGGCAGTGGCAACATACGGAAAAACCGACATCCTCACCTATCTTCGTGCCGTGTCGTACTTATCTTTCAAGTAGTCAACTATGTGGAAGTGGACATATAAACTTAAGACAGTGGACAATCCTGTATTGGACATCTTTAGTATTGAACACTCTTGTAGTTAAAAAGTTTAGCTGTTTTTACATTTGATCAATTACATGACCTAGTAAATGTTTGACATCTCAAGTAGTGAACAATCTAGTTGTTAAAAAGTTGAACGCTCTTTATATTTGAACAATTACATATATAGTTATCAGTGATCAATCTTTTACTAAATAACAGTTTTCTTTAAATGTGAGCAATTACATGACCTAGTAAATGTTTCTTTCTATTTCAATCAGTGTTTTCTTTTCTATAACTTCACTCGACTAATTGTGACAGCATATGAGCAATAAGCCTATGAGCAATGAGCCATAATTATGAGCAATGAGCCATATGAGCAAAAAGACCTATGACCAATAGACCCTATGAGCAATAAGCCATATGAGCAATAAGCCTATGAGCAATAAACCTATGAGCAATCAGCCTATGAGCAATGGTTCGTACACCCTTTTTTAATGTTGGTCATGGATGTAGAGTCGAGCTGTTACACGGAGCATCGATATAGATATACACTCATGTAAACTATGGGTTATGTAGTTGGTTGATTTGATTCAATTTGATTTCTGATAGGTCTTAGGCTATGTAGGAATTATATAGGTTATATAGGCCTATATAAAATATACATAGGGCCTATATAATGTCCTAACCTGTGAAACCTTAAGACTAGTGTCTCCCTTATCCGCACCCGTCGTAGTTGGAGCGGAGTGGTATTGCCATTCGTTTCCCGCAAAACAGACTACCTCTATGGCCAATAAAACCTGATAGGACGATTATAGCCTACAACGGGATGATACTTTTGAAAAGGGACGCTCACAGTTGACACCGGTTGAAAAATCTCAGTAACCGATGACCATGACGAAAGTGGGTTGTAAATATTATTGTTTGAAACACGAAGAACAGAAAATTGCACCGTGTCCAATGATTTCAATTGCTCAATTATCCATACGCAATTAACGTATTGTCTCAACGGTCCTTAGACGGATTGTATGTTTATACAAAGTGTGATCGTATTTAGGCAGCCTTCAAGACCAATACATCGGCTGTTACCAGGATATCACGAGTCAATCTACCTGGATAGCTGCTCTCGTAGACACTAACGTTATGTCCATTGAACTCTGTGTAGCCACATGCAGTCTACAAGGCACAACTTATGCTATACTTCAGGTAATTTTGTAAATCTTTCTAAACTCTATGGGTCCTTAATACATTCTACTAAAACAGATTCGCGGATCAATTGATTTAAACTTTTGTGATTTTCGTCCCGTAGGCCTACACTCAGAAATTTGAAGATACGGATAATAAAAGTCACTCCAGTGTGGAGTGTAGTGCTGCATGATTCAGAAACTTGGAGCATGAGAAAAAGGCATTTGAATTGTGGACAAGGAGAGGACTGGAGAAGATCAGGTGAGCAGAGCATAAAACTAGTGAAGAAGCGTTGGAAAGAATTGGAGAAGAAAGAACACTGATAAGAACGGTAAGAGGAAGACAAAGAAAGTGGATTGGACACACGCTTAGAGGAGATGCTCTGCTAAGAATAATTGTGATCGGATGAAAAATAACAAGAGAAAGACCAAGTCAGATGATGTTAGACTCATCCATTGGATGATGGAGGACGGATGTGGAAAAAATCAAGGAAATGGCACAACGGATGATGGAATGGCGACTTGGAATCACTTGGATATTTGAACTGTATAGGGAAAAGAACCTGAAGATGACACAGTTATAGCGGCTGTTGTAACGTCTTTTAGTAATATTGCTACGGATGCGTTTAGCACTCTTTAGTGATGAATTGTCATGAACAGACATATCGCATCAACAATTCAATCAGGCCCGCATTAAGGCTACTGCGGCCCGAGTGCTGTGATAAATTTCCGGGCCCCCTTCTTCAGGCACCTGGTCACCAGACACATAAATAGGCTATAGGCTACCATTTTAAACAACGAGTAAAAGAATCATTTTCCTGTGATATATTTGTCCCAAAGAAAAAATTCAGAGACTAGTACATTGACAACAGGAACAAACGGCAAGTCATATATAAAAATTATTCGTTTAAATCCATATTTAAAATTGTAGAATAACTTAGCATTGATGTTTAAGTTTGACATTCGTCCTGGTCATCACCAGCTAGGTCTTAGAAATGTAGGGTGCGCTTTAAGCCTACAACACAGTTTTAATTAAGGAATAAGTTTGTGAATAACTGAGAAGGACAAGTTTACAGGAATTTGAAGAAACGTATGATAAAACATTGACATGGGGTGCTGCATTGATCAGAGACATGGGCCACGAAAAAAAGATACAAAAGACTGGATACCTTTGAAATGTGGACACGGAGAACAATGAAGAAAATCAACTGGATAGAACATGATTTTTAGCCTATAATAATTAGACTAATGAAGAAACGGTGGGATTGATCGGAGAAGACAGAGCCATGATAGCGTATACTCCGTATAGGGCCTGCACCCCTGCACAGTGCACACAGCAAAAGAATTGTGGGTATAGGACACAGGTTTAGGGTAGACTCCCTGCTAAGAACGATCACTGAAGAAATGTGAGAGGGAAACGAGCAACGGAAGGACGACGACAGATGGTTCTGGATTGGATTAAGATTTAATGGATCTGGAAAGTTCAAAGATTAGATCCGACATGGTGGTGAATGACGTGGTCGGACATTTGAACCTGCCCTGAAGGCAGATACGTATCTATAGAAGAAGGTGTTTAGTACTAACCATGGATTCAGAAATTAAGATTTAAGAGCTAATAATTAACATAATAATATATGTTCTAACTTTGTTTCTCTTGTTTCATGCGGCCAGTCAAACTGATTGACTTTTATGACATTACTGTTGAATGGTCTTACTTCCCAAAGATAAAATATTACAATAGGAATTACGATCCTACAATTTCAACCAATTCACGCAAAGTTATAATTCGAGCTAACAAATCTGATGTGTAGGAGGTCTTTGTCAAAATTTCGTCAGCGATGGCTTAGCATTTATTATTGCTGCATCATTCTAACTAATTTCATCACTTCCGAAAATGCGACCCTTCAAAAGTGCGGGCCTGGTGTTGCAGCACCCTTAGCACATACCTTAATGCGGGCCTGAATTAAACATTGTATTTGGTGCACACCACTGGTCCACTATGGATTTGCTCATCAGACACTGGACGCTGGCTCCCGGCACTATTAATTGCTAACGCAAAACACATGAAAATAATTAGCGCTAATTAGCCACATTAGTAACAATGGTAATTAGTAACATTAGTAATTAGCGCTAAAGGTTTAAAGTTTGTGTAAAGCAAACAGGTTGAAATGTGACGTGCTCGTTATTATCAAGGTTGGCCTATGCTTTTCCAGAAATCATAAATAATTGCATGCAAGACTGGAGAATGCAGAACAATAATTATTGAAAGCTGGCTATCTATCAACGATAATGGGCTACTTGTAAGATAGGCCTACTAAGAGGCGGGAACTTTAGGCTAAGTGCTCAGTGGGGTAGCTTCATAGGCGGAGACCTGGGCGGAGATTTGGGAGGGACGGAAAGACGCGAGATTTTTTGACGGACGAACGGCTCTGGGTGTCGCCGAAAAATGTCCATCTTTTGCCGGCCAAAATTTCTGATGACCGGCGAAATCTCGACGAAATTTTCTATTTTCGCCGCCCAAAAAAATTGATGACCTTTTTTTAGTCGTGACGCTCAACGATTGGGGGGGGGACAAATGCATGGGCCGTCCCCCCCCCAACACCTCCATTGGGGGGACCGTCCCCCTGTCCCCCCTAGGTCTCCGCCCATTGGTAGCTTATACGCGCGTAGCCAATTCAATTATTTCAATATCGGCATTCAAAATAGTCTAAATCGAAAATTATAACGCAGTTTTCTGTTGCAATTAGCCTACTGTGAATGATACTGTTAAATGATAGCCTACCATAGTCCCTTTTTTAGGTTTTAAATTTCAAGAGTTGCACCCAACATCATTATCTTGGTTTTGAAATGCTGATGAAAGATATTTTGCTAATTTGTTCAGAAGGGTAGGGACTGCTTATGTGGCGACGTCTTGGATGTCAGTTCACCTAATTATGCCTGTGACACGAGTTGCTCTGGCAATAACCGACAAGTTTGTGGCGGACACAGTGGAGCTGTATCTCCTTCTGTCGTGTACACTGGTATGTACAAAATCTTTTATTTATCTCAGATAAATTAACTAGTGATTCATTGCAGAGTTTGGCAATGAGTTTCTTTGAATAAACATCATCGAAAGCTTAGCCTATATGATGGCAGCCAATGCGCAGTGAGGTTTGAAGGAGAGGTGGGAGAATGGCTTTAAAATTTGACAGGAATATATGACAGGGATGCGTATCATCACCAATGATTTTTACCTTAGTTTTGGATTGAGTGATGACGCGCGTGACGGGGGGGATACAGATGCCGGACTGAGATGGGTTAATGCCAACCAATGGGCTGAGGATTCGCTATCAAAAGGGTGACTTGAAAAGGGCGACCATCAAAAGGGCGAGTTCAAATGGGCGCCGCATTTAAAGGCGCCTGTTCGAAAAGGCGCCGTTCAAAAGAACGAGCAAATAAAAGGGCGCCAATCAAAAAGACGATCTTGGGCCTATAGCCTATGTTGAAGTCTTACAACATGGAACCTCATAATAGTTTAATCGTGCTTCTGTTAATTACGACAAAATTAAATTTAGACAAAACGGCGATTGTTGTTTTGTCATAGTTTCAACCCTTGTATGACAACCCTTGTACGCAATCACACAGGCTAGCTGTACGATATTCGCCGCACTATCAAAATTGATTTTCTTTTCTTTATTGATTATTGGTCTGAATGTATAGGCTACGGCCATCGATCGTTAACATATCTCGACCGTTGTTGCTCTTTGCAAATTCTAAGTTCATTATCTCACTTTCTCGGCATTTTTGTCTAAATGAACTTCAAACTGAAATCTATTCTACTGCACACACACCTGCAATGTGCGTTTAAAACTGTCCATTTATCGTCCAAACAGAGTAACACAGACCATAGGCTAGTCAAACTACTAAAATTACATGAAAGGACTGATAGGCAGTATAGACCTACATATAGGTCTATGCGCATTTCCCTTTCATATAGACCTACCGTTATCTTTGAAACACTGCGAGCGTTCTATACTCGCGCTTTTGAGTGTCGTCCTTTTGCTTGCTCGCCCTTTTGATTGGCGCCCTTTCGAAACGCACCTTTGTAATCTGCACCCTTTTGAACGCGCCCTTTCGATGGTCTCCCTATCTAAATCGCCCATTTGATAGGATACTGGACTGAAGTAGAGAGAACGTTGCCTTGACAGGTGTTGGTATTCCTATGGTTCAATGTGTCCATCGCAAGCGACACAGAGTATTTATTGCGCAAGAACTTCACAATTAGCTTAGGTGCTAGGATTCGTTTCCATAATTAATTTTATAAATTTGTCTAATTTCAATATAGTCTATAGACAGTCTCAAATTCTAGAGTAGGATGTTAGAGTAGGTCGGCCCTATTAGACTGGAAACTGATAGAGTTAGACCGGCAGAGTCAGCTGCATCGGTAGGCCTGAGCACTGAGCAGTAGGCCCTATTTTATAACTGCATTAGCGGCCGCATCAGTTGAAGCGTATTTAGGCATACGTACATTATTGTCCAGTGTTTACAGTAGAGTTCAACCTTTAATATTCCATAAGGCCTAAATTGACAACTTCATTTTCGTTAGGACTGTTTTTAGTTACAAACTATAATTTGTTCAGTCCTTACAAAGAATTGACCTTTCCAAGATCCAAGTCGGCAAATTATTTTATCGTCCTTCTTGTCAAAAACCGGGAAAATTGTTGTAGTCTGGAACCTGTGCAATGTAGGCCCTACACACCACAAAAAACCGAAATGTCATGTCCCGGAAAACCTGAACGTATGGTCAGTGATCACCCTATAATATAATTATTAGCGTCGTAGTATTGCAAGCCACCTGTTCTGTTAGTAGTTGAAATTGATGTTAATCAAGACAGCTGCGTAACTGAATTACTACTGTAACCGAATGCGGTCTGTCAACCGGATTGTCGAATAAACGAAAATCATTATTGCCTTAGAATAGCGCTATATAAAACACTATTAATGGTATCATGCAATTCCTCAATTTTGCACTTGATCTGCTCTTTCTATCACAAATGAATGAACTTGATGTATTTATTATGATTGTTATATCTCATCGCTAAGAATCCATTATTGTTTAACAGTGTGTCCATTTGGATACTACGGAGCCGAATGTGATAAGGAGTGCCATTGCAAGCAACAGATTCCTTGCAACTTTGTCAGTGGGATTTGCCCTAATGGATGTGACAGTAATTGGATGCTGTCAAACTGTAGCAGAGGTAAGCAGCATCATCTAAAGATAACCTTTTTGATAACAGGTCAGTTACTGTAAAGTCGAAGTTGAACTTCGTCTACTCGGCGCTTATAGGCCTATATGCTTGATAAGGCAATTAACAAAAAGCAGACAATGCATTCAAACGTATGGGGTTGCTATGCTAATCTAAAAATAATTATTTATTATTTTTTTATCATTTTATTTTATGTGTATGTCTACTGTGGAAACAACTGCCACGTCCAAGAGTATAGGCCTAAATATAATAGGCTAATTATGAAACCAGAGTCGATCAAATGCTCACAAATGAAGTGGAAAGACGCTTAACGTTTCACTGATTCACAAATAATCAATGTTGCATAATCTAGTTGGATAATGGAAGATCTGGATGATAAAGACTAGTTTAAACGGAGCGAAAAAACCTGTATCTCGGTGGGAAAAGCTATGAGTGGCATCCTTCGGCAACGTGTTTTTCTAGAGTCATGGGTTCTCTCGTCGCAACTCTACTAGCGAAGGTATTCACAAAGTTGGTTCTGTACAAAAGAAGGACTAAAATAATTATTCCAATTTGATTGTGGACAGAGTTTGAGTTTATAAGCATCGAAGTGAACCAAAGACAACGTGGATTGGCAACAATTAAATCGTATTTTCATGGATAATTTTTTAGAAACGTCGCAGTCGCTGTCAGGCAGATACATTGGATGTTACAGTGACACGATTAACAGGGCATTGGAATTTTGAATTAAATCGTATTTTCATGGATTAATGTTTTTAGAAACGTCGCAGTCGCTGTCAGGCAGATACATTGGATGTTACAGTGACTCGATTTCCAGGGCATTGGAATTTCGTAGAGATTTTCCCACAACATGCACCTTAGAGAAATGCTCATCCTTTTGTGCTTCAAATAATTTCACTTATGCTGGGGCAGAGGTAATTATAAGCTGCAACTGCTGAGTAGGCATATTATCGTAAATGTTTGCTCATACTCATACCACCACCCCATCAATGTTCATGATGTTCTCCGGTCTACTAAAAAAATTAGAGCCTATAGTATGATAATAATTAGGCTAAGATTCCAACAAGTTCAATGAGTGTTTATGCTCGATTAGCCTGTTTTAGATTCACGTCTACAATCCGTGAATGCTATGGGTCTAAATCAACAAAGAATGTCCATTTTGCGTAAGCACGTAGAATGTGTTCTGCCTACTCGTAGGCTATTGCAGTAGGTCTGTACATAGTGTACAGCATGATATGCGAAATGAACATTACTGTAACGCCCGCCCCTATCGGCCTCCCCGGAGTCGCCACTTCCGGATCCTCGCCTGATGGGACCGCGTGCTGCTGTGGACGAGCTCTAGAGATAGAGGGAGGACAGGAGGAGGTGACTTCTGGGTTCGAATCCCAACCCAGGAAAGGCGGCCAGTCTTTTCGACTACCGTACTCCCTATATGAAATTGGCGGCCTACCAGCCAATCTATCACTTCTTCGCAATATACCAGGTTGCGTGAAATCTTTAGGCCTAGCACCCAAAGTTTCCTCCAGGCCGATGGTCGAGTGGTATGGCGCGTCCGCAGTGGTAATAGCGGTGAGGTAACCAGGGTTCAAATCCACAGCAGGCTTGGGTACCGGCGATGCCTCTAGCCTTTCCAATCGTGATACAACTTCCGTCAGCGCTTCCCTGACATTTAATTGCTCTGAGGTGATTGCATCCTGCGTATCTCTGACATAAGATTTTACAGAAGAGATTTCCTCTCTTACATTTGATTGCACTGCCAGGACATTAAATTCTACCGTGGAAATCGCCTCTTGCGTGTCCCTGGCATTAGTTTCAATTGACGACTGCATAAAAGACATCGCCTCATGAGTACTCTTAGCATTGGTTTGTATTGCTTCATGAGTCGACTTAGCATTAGTCTGTATTGCTTCATGAGTCGACTTAGCATTAGTCTGTATTGCTTCGAGCAATATCTCCATCGAGGAAGGGGGCCGTGAAGGCTGAGCAGGGGTGACTGGCCTAGACTCCTCCATAGCGCTATAGAAATGACTCCTATCTTTATAGCTCACAGTCAATATCGCTAGCAGTGAACGAAGTAGTTATTCTTATTAACAAATCAAGCATTCAATCCACATCCGTCACATTCAAAGCCATCAATAATCAAAGTCAGAAGTTTAATTAATATTTCTTATTATTCCCAATCAATTGAATCTTCAATTGACATCAATTATGTTCAAAGCAATCAAACATAAAAGTCAGTAAGTTCAATTATCAGTTCCTATCCTTTGTAAAGACATTCAATGAAAATCAAATGCAACAATTCAATGCAAACACCTATCAACCGGAGTATGCCTGAATTAAATCCCGATTGACTCTCAAGTCCCACAGCCAATTTCAGTTCAGCCCAAAATGTCTTAATAACCGATCGTATTAATTCCCCAATAAAGCGTACCTTATGTCCGAAGACAAGGGACAAAGCCGATCGTGTGCGAAGAACAGCGACGAAGACGATATCCAAGAGATGCGACGACACACACAGAAAGGCGTCGAGTTTGAAACGCCCGAAAAGATCAGCTAAATCCGATGCTGATTTCTCGCAATGAACAACAATTTCGGCTATTTATCCAAGCCGTTTGAGAAAGACGCCCTTAGGCAACCATACGAACAACCGCTTCGCAACACAATTTCAGAACGCTGACGATTCGAAGCCCACGATAAATCACTCCGTGTGACAGGGCGAAGAGAGGCCTTGAATTAGTAATCCAGGAATATATCCGAAGCGAGAGCGAAGACAAAACTTGCAGCGACGCTGATGTATTTCTCGCAACAAACAAACTCTTTTATTTAATCGACTCCATGTCGAGAGAGAATGAATCGCCGACAGAATCCGTGTATGCGCAACTAGTGCAAGCAGGCGCTTATCCTGGCCATGCTTCACCAACTTGATCGAGCCTAAAACTACCAACCGCCGCAATACATCCGACCGCCCTGAGATCCTGTGCGCAACTCACTATACATCCGACCGCCCTGAGATCCTATGCGCAACTGAGCCTCTCAGCGTTGCGCTGCTCTTTTATTACTGCCTGACAAGGAGAGCGTCCCCCTTTCTGCGCATGACCAGCAAGCGAGCCGCGCGCGCAAACCCAGCAGCAACGCAGCTGTTTCAAGGCGGCAAGAATCAGCTGCCACGTGCGTCCTCTCCTGTGTATCTCTGCGTCTGTCTGTAGCTCACTATCTTTCTCCTTCTATCTCTCCTTCTGAAAGGCGCCATCTGCCGCTGATCACGTAGGCATCAAATGCACCAGTTCAACCTTGAGAAAACACACGTACACAGACCCACACGCCAACGGTGTTTCCTTCTCAATCCGTGTCCCTGCCTGTGCTTGTCTGGCTGGCTGTATTCCTCGCTCACTCTGATCATCAGACCACCTCAGAGAGCGTGCGAAAGTTTAATTACCCTCATCGACTGCAAGCGGCACGGCCTTTGAAGACAGCGACCGACGATCGCTGAGAGCGTGTGAACATATACCAATTAATGGAACAGCAACGACTGCTGCCTACGTCAGCGGTCGCTGTGACCCGTGTCAAGCGCAAATCAACATTAAAATATAGGTCACACAAGGCAGCTCAAAAATACAGAAATAAAACAAATATATCAGATCCCTGAAACCCCATAATCGATCAAAAATTAAATAAAATAATATTATAATAATATTATCGACCAGAAACCTGTAGCGTAGTTCTACGAACGCTACAATATTCTCGGTCCTCCCTGATTTCAGGATCCTTTTAATTGGAAAAATGGATCCTGAAATGTTAGTAAGGCCATACTCCAATTTTTACATCAAGGATTCAAATGCAAGAATTAAAAAATATATGCAATGAACAGTCATCAGCATCACCAAGTTCACATTTTAGCGTTGACTGGCAATTCAAGCGAAAGAAATACTTATTATTATAATATTTATATAGCTCCATCGCTAAGCGTTCAGTGAAGCTCAAAAGCAATTCTATATATAGGTCTCCTTGAGTTTAGTTAAGCACAAAGTCCTCCACGGCAAGCATTGACTTAAGAACCCACGGGACAGCCACAAAAACCACTAGACCTTCGTTACCTTTACAACAGGTCATCTGATTAATAGGCCACCCATGGCCTTTACCATCGAGACTTCTTTAGGCATTTCACTGTAGGCAAACGTCTACATTTAAAGACTCATCTAAGCAGTTAAACCTAAGTCTCTAATCCCATTAACAACGGTGCTATCATAGCAAATTACCTGAGACTACACACACAGCTAAAGTCTCTGCATAGCTAATAATTATTATAACTATCCGTAGGCTCCCATCAAAGTTTACCGTAAAAGACTAAGCCTAACTTCAGCTTAATAAGCCGCTCCCTTCCCAACATCTTTCAGTAGGCCTACTTAATTATTAAAAAATGCAACCGATTATGCACAGAATTAAAATAGGCCATTTAAACATAGGCTAACGTAACATATTACTGCAATTAACGTTATAGAACAGTCACACTGTGTAATCGTCTTTCACGATACAGCGTAACCGCAAAACTCATAGGCCTAAAAAGATTATCATGATTTTAATATGAGATCTTAGTCTAAAGCACAAATCAACAGTTAGGCCACTTTAGTCTATCTTATGCATTTGCATCATCCTTCAGGCAGTCTATCATTAGCACATGCATCAGGCCACACACGCGTCAGCGCCTGGGAAAATCATCGGTCGATAATAATCGCCGCGTTGATGCGTCGACTCAGTACCTATTTCCCCACGCCATGCATCTACAGCGTGCGTCTAACCGTGAGAATTAGGCAACTAAACATCATCTCTAAACATGTAGGCCCATGTGCATCGTACGACAGAGGTCGCGTTGTCTCTGCACAAAGTCAAAATAATCCTAATTAAGCTCTTCTAAAAATTAGGATAAAATCTATGCATTAAAACTGTATATTACAGTCCTATGCAACAAATCAAATATAAGGTTATATTTCCGCTGATTTCCTTACGTTCAAGCAATCAATAATCTGGCCATCCAAAGTGACATTATATGCACTGATAAATCAGGGCCAAGGACGAGCGCGATCGCCTTTATTGTGTCGCCGTCGTTCTCCCCCTCTCTCCACAATTGCAGCTGTAGAAGTCGTGGGAACGACCGGCAGTTATACTAACCCGGCCCAAAATTAGTCCATGCACAGCAAATTAGGCCTCAAAACTAGGTCAATCAACAAAACTTAGCAAAACCTTTTTAAGCTAGAATTATCGATAAACCTTACATGGCACGTTTTGCCTATAGCTCAATTAGGAAATTGAACGGCCAGCCTTTTTCATTATACACAAAAAGGATCCTAATTATTATTATTATTTCTAGCCCTAATTAATATTATTAGGCCTCGCAGTTTAACCATATAATTCCATTGCAGGCGGAATCAGGCAAAACCGCAAAACTAGGCCTAATGCAAAAATTACACAGCATAACTAAATTATCGCCTATTCCTCAGCGTTAGGCTATTAAAACATGTAGGCCTACATTTTAATCGAGACCAACTATATATATAATCCCGTTGCGATCTAATATTATTCGTAAAGCAACAGCATAATTAAATATTATTGTCGCCCATGTCTTAACATTATTGAAACTCTTAGGCCTACAATTTTAATCGAGGCATATTATATAAAATGCCGACAAATTTTGCCGAACCCCAGAATAATAAGCCTATAGGCCTATACTCAAGGTAAACCATATATATATAGGCCTAATCCCGACAGATTGCAGTTAAGCGCAATATGGGCCTCAAAGCATTCATTCAGCGCCTCTTTAAATCATCAGTTATGCATCCATACAATTATATATATATGCGATGACAATAGTTACGCATATAAAAACTCTATACACAGAAATTAGGAGCATTAAACTTTAACTGTGCAAATCTCTTAAAATTAGGCCTAATGCAGATGTCGACTTTGAGCGTTAACTCAGAAACATAGGCCTACCATTTTAACAAAGGCCATAATATCACATAATCACATCATCATGGCTAATTCCACTACAAGTCTAAGTTCAAGGTCACATAATCGTGATCAATGGCCTTAACTAAAATAGGCAATCTTATATATATCTACTGGAAAAATCAATATTTATATAGCGCAATGCAAGAGCAATGACAGTCCATGTTTTCTGTCTACAGCAGAGGCAATAATAAAATCGTCCATCGCTGGAATACAATGCAAGGCAATACAAATATTAATACTATGCAATACATATCTGAATGCACAACATACAATGCAAGAATACAGTTATTTACACAATAACACACACATGTAAAGCCTTCCACATGTAAAGTAAACGTATTCATCACAATCAAAATAAAACATGGTTACAGATGCTTCTGCATTCATAATGGCCGCAAATTAAGCGGTCATTCAACAAAGTTACCCAGCCGACGTCAAGTTCTCCGGCGGACGAAGTCCGGTCGGTTCTCCCAGCATCCTCCAGATCCGGTCCTCAGGGGGTCCATTGCGAAGCGGACAGCTCCTCAAAAGGTGCGAACTGTCGTCACAGTAGAAACAGCGTCGTTCCTCTCTTGGTGAGTTCCGACCACTGTCTCGCCTCCTCGACGATGATGGCGACCTCCGCGACCGACGCTCCTGGTTCTGCCCGTTCCGCTGGTCCCTGCTCGGCGCTGGAGCGGACCGAACAGCGAACACACGACCAACGCTGGGGTTGTCGTGGTTATCGCCCACAGGTTGTCCAAAGTTGTCGCTAGGTGGAGCCTGCTGCTGTTGTCGAAGAGGACAGAAGCGCGCTATGTGGTCCGTCGCAGAACACTCGAAGCATCTCCGCGCCGATCGTCCAGCTTCCGGTTCCGCCGCCTGTCGGTATCTGCAGGTAGAGCTCCAGTGACCTGTTCTATTACAGATCGAACAGCGTTGATTGTTCCGCCAGTTGTTTCCGTTTGCGTTGGACCAACCATTTCCATTTGACCCGGTCTGACCTCTCCACGACCCGCGATTATTGTAACTGGATTGTGGCGCCGACACTGGTTGTTGCTCCAGCTGTCGCATTATTTGCTCCACCTGCCGTTTCAAAACCCTCATTTCCGAATCTTCTTCTTCCTCTTTAATCGCGTTGATTCGTCCATAACGTCGGTCTTGTTGTTCATGGCCGCCGGCCTCTGCTCTCTGATAGCCGTCCAATCGCATTGCCACCTTGTAGGCTTCGTCGAGGGATTTCGGTTCTCGCTCTCGGATTTTCAGAGCAAGCGTTCTATCTCTCAGGGCATCCACGAATGCTCGGACGGCAATGGCTTCGCTGTGAGCTGTCGAGGAACCCGGATAGGCGCGCGTGGAGAGACGTCGAATGTCGTCCACCAGGACGCCCATATCCTCGTCGACTTTCTGTTTCCTGGTGCTTAGCTGCGTTTGAAACAGGGCTTGTTGTTCAGCGTTACCGTATCGTTCACGAAGTCGCTGGACCAAAGCCGTCCACGTGTCCAAGCTATCTGCGTTCGACTCGCTCAGCAAATGAGTCGCCGGTTCAACCAATGAGACTACTAATTGGTTCAACCTCTCCTCGTCCGTCCATCGGTTATTCCTGGCGCACACGGAGAATTTTCGTAAGAATGTTTCAACATCCGTCTTTCCGCTAAAAGACCCGAGTTTCAGGAATTGTGTTGGCTTAGGAGGAGAAGTCGATGGCTGTTTAACCTCGCCCTCTTTAGCTGTTGCAGACGCGGTCGGTTCAAGTTCCTTGACTGTTCCCTTTGAACTTATCGACGGTAGCTCCCAGTCGCCGGTCGTTTGCGTTGCGACGGTGGTCGTCGGGACAATTTTGATAGGACCGACCGAAACGTTGGTAGGCGCCAGTGCTTTCGTTTCACCAACCGCAGACGTCGCTTTATTATCGGCCGTCGTTCCATTTCTCTCCAGAGGTGTCGACTTCATTACCACTTGACATCGCGGTAGTTCGGCATCACGGCTGAATCCAAAGTTTTGCGCGCCGAGGCATGAACTCATCCTCGCCGATTCCACGACCGTTGGCCACCGAGGAAAGACGGCGTCGCTTGGTCGAAGCGGGTCGAGACAGCGAAGCGGGTCAACCCAAACCCGGTTGTCGCTGCTACCGTAGAAAGCGCTCGGAGTGTAGGTCGGAGCATACCTCCACGGCATGTTTGAATGGTCGGGACGAGCGTATGGTTGCATCCAGTCGACCGTTGCCATCGCCGCTGGTCCAGGAGGAAGGTCGGGTCGAGCGTAGTCTCGACCAACCATGGTCGACGTTGCACGACCGTCGAGGACGCAGTCAGGCATTGACTGATAGGTCGGCATTACCGACGCTGGTTGTGTAAAGTCGACCCGACTCGGTGCCATTTCCACTCTTTGTTGATCGACGTGTGCGAGCGGCGCTTGCAGCCTCCATTGCGGATCAGGTCGAGGATACTCGACGTGAGGGAGCGACGAAAAGGCCAAAGGAGCTGGGTTGACCTTATCACCCCCCTCCCGTGACAATTTATTAGCGATCGGTTTATTCACTTCAAAATTTCTAAACTCCGGTTGCTGTGCTGCATGCATTCTGTTATCAATTATTTTAACAGTTTTAGGTCTAGATTCCATTATCTTGCTGATCTCAACGTCTACACTACCATCATCAGACATTATATCCACAATATCAGCAAATTCCCTTTCCTTCCTTCTTTCAAAAGACATTGCCATTTCGCCTGTTCTAGCATAGTCAGTTTCCTCTTCTAACCTATCATCACCAAAATCTCTAGAACTAATTTGACCCCACTGGCTGGGACCAATTGTAACGCCCGCCCCTATCGGCCTCCCCGGAGTCGCCACTTCCGGATCCTCGCCTGATGGGACCGCGTGCTGCTGTGGACGAGCTCTAGAGATAGAGGGAGGACAGGAGGAGGTGACTTCTGGGTTCGAATCCCAACCCAGGAAAGGCGGCCAGTCTTTTCGAATACCGTACTCCCTATATGAAATTGGCGGCCTACCAGCCAATCTATCACTTCTTCGCAATATACCAGGTTGCGTGAAATCTTTAGGCCTAGCACCCAAAGTTTCCTCCAGGCCGATGGTCGAGTGGTATGGCGCGTCCGCAGTGGTAATAGCGGTGAGGTAACCAGGGTTCAAATCCACAGCAGGCTTGGGTACCGGCGATGCCTCTAGCCTTTCCAATCGTGATACAACTTCCGTCAGCGCTTCCCTGACATTTAATTGCTCTGAGGTGATTGCATCCTGCGTATCTCTGACATAAGATTTTACAGAAGAGATTTCCTCTCTTACATTTGATTGCACTGCCAGGACATTAAATTCTACCGTGGAAATCGCCTCTTGCGTGTCCCTGGCATTAGTTTCAATTGACGACTGCATAAAAGACATCGCCTCATGAGTACTCTTAGCATTGGTTTGTATTGCTTCATGAGTCGACTTAGCATTAGTCTGTATTGCTTCATGAGTCGACTTAGCATTAGTCTGTATTGCTTCGAGCAATATCTCCATCGAGGAAGGGGGCCGTGAAGGCTGAGCAGGGGTGACTGGCCTAGACTCCTCCATAGCGCTATAGAAATGACTCCTATCTTTATAGCTCACAGTCAATATCGCTAGCAGTGAACGAAGTAGTTATTCTTATTAACAAATCAAGCATTCAATCCACATCCGTCACATTCAAAGCCATCAATAATCAAAGTCAGAAGTTTAATTAATATTTCTTATTATTCCCAATCAATTGAATCTTCAATTGACATCAATTATGTTCAAAGCAATCAAACATAAAAGTCAGTAAGTTCAATTATCAGTTCCTATCCTTTGTAAAGACATTCAATGAAAATCAAATGCAACAATTCAATGCAAACACCTATCAACCGGAGTATGCCTGAATTAAATCCCGATTGACTCTCAAGTCCCACAGCCAATTTCAGTTCAGCCCAAAATATCTTAATAACCGATCGTATTAATTCCCCAATAAAGCGTACCTTATGTCCGAAGACAAGGGACAAAGCCGATCGTGTGCGAAGAACAGCGACGAAGACGATATCCAAGAGATGCGACGACACACACAGAAAGGCGTCGAGTTTGAAACGCCCGAAAAGATCAGCTAAATCCGATGCTGATTTCTCGCAATGAACAACAATTTCGGCTATTTATCCAAGCCGTTTGAGAAAGACGCCCTTAGGCAACCATACGAACAACCGCTTCGCAACACAATTTCAGAACGCTGACGATTCGAAGCCCACGATAAATCACTCCGTGTGACAGGGCGAAGAGAGGCCTTGAATTAGTAATCCAGGAATATATCCGAAGCGAGAGCGAAGACAAAACTTGCAGCGACGCTGATGTATTTCTCGCAACAAACAAACTCTTTTATTTAATCGACTCCATGTCGAGAGAGAATGAATCGCCGACAGAATCCGTGTATGCGCAACTAGTGCAAGCAGGCGCTTATCCTGGCCATGCTTCACCAACTTGATCGAGCCTAAAACTACCAACCGCCGCAATACATCCGACCGCCCTGAGATCCTGTGCGCAACTCACTATACATCCGACCGCCCTGAGATCCTATGCGCAACTGAGCCTCTCAGCGTTGCGCTGCTCTTTTATTACTGCCTGACAAGGAGAGCGTCCCCCTTTCTGCGCATGACCAGCAAGCGAGCCGCGCGCGCAAACCCAGCAGCAACGCAGCTGTTTCAAGGCGGCAAGAATCAGCTGCCACGTGCGTCCTCTCCTGTGTATCTCTGCGTCTGTCTGTAGCTCACTATCTTTCTCCTTCTATCTCTCCTTCTGAAAGGCGCCATCTGCCGCTGATCACGTAGGCATCAAATGCACCAGTTCAACCTTGAGAAAACACACGTACACAGACCCACACGCCAACGGTGTTTCCTTCTCAATCCGTGTCCCTGCCTGTGCTTGTCTGGCTGGCTGTATTCCTCGCTCACTCTGATCATCAGACCACCTCAGAGAGCGTGCGAAAGTTTAATTACCCTCATCGACTGCAAGCGGCACGGCCTTTGAAGACAGCGACCGACGATCGCTGAGAGCGTGTGAACATATACCAATTAATGGAACAGCAACGACTGCTGCCTACGTCAGCGGTCGCTGTGACCCGTGTCAAGCGCAAATCAACATTAAAATATAGGTCACACAAGGCAGCTCAAAAATACAGAAATAAAACAAATATATCAGATCCCTGAAACCCCATAATCGATCAAAAATTAAATAAAATAATATTATAATAATATTATCGACCAGAAACCTGTAGCGTAGTTCTACGAACGCTACATTACAAATGAACAGAAGTCATTGCAGTTGTCAATTATATTATTTGAGCATTTCGCTAGCGTGTGTTTTGTGATTTGGTCTTTCTAACACAGTGGTTCCCGTCTGTTTTCATTGCAAGACACCTTTTGGCCTAATTGAAGTTATTCAGTCAAGTGCGCCAGACGCAAATAATTGTTTCATATTCTTCATTTTCTTCATTAATTGAATGAAGAGCAACTCTAATTATGTTGACCTGCAGTTCAGCTTCAAAAATTAATCTTGATACAATTAGAAAATTTTCACAGTTTTTCCCATTCTTTCATTTACTCGGTGGCAGCTCTAAATTATGTATGCTGCACCGTGGGAGTGCCTCAGCAACCAGGCTGGGGAAGATAAGTCTAGCGGATAAGGTAACGTTGTAGGTCCTTTTTGCTATGATTTAGAACCATCGCGAGTGTTATTGTGGAGAAGTCTACAAAACCTATGGTCAATTGTCGGATTCTAGTTGCAGCAATTTATGCGATGGCGATGCCAGCCAAATATGTGGTGCATGGTTTAACTTAAGTGTTTATTCTGGTAAGTGACTGACAATGCTATTTTTTCCACTAACCTCCAGCGCCCAGCGCTCGCTATTACGGACGCTTAGAAAGCATGTGGTCGAAAATACGGGCAACTTACAGTACAGGTTCTTCACTAGTTGTTTTGAAACATTTGGCCAATTGACTATAATAATTTCCTTAGTGCCGGTGTCACGAAATAGAGTATCCCCCCGTATTAATTGTATCCCCAAAATTAAAAAAGTCGATAAAACCGCGTCCGCGTGTATTTTTTTTGCAAATTAATTTTCATCTGCATTGTTTTGAACAATGACACTAACGGGTATGCTTATTCCTACTAGATAATTTTGTTTTGCCCTGCTGTTAGAGCACTTTTAAAACACTTAAGAACACTCAGAATCACTAAATAAATTCGAGTTGCCTTTATCTGAGCATTTCTTAGGACACTTAAAACAATTAGAGTCACTTTAAATTTTGATTACAGCATAAATATTTTTATTATGCGCATTTTTCAAAAAAGGGGATAGAATGGTTTATCCCCCGGCTAGTATAGACCGGTTAATTCCATCCGGGGGGATTGATTAATTCATTCCCCCGGATAGCTTTCAGGGGGATACTCCGTTTCGTGTCACCGGATAATGAGAGTCACAAACATTATAAGTATTGCTTGAGTTTTATGTCAACTACCACGTATTCAAGAAACCCGACACAGCTAGTAGGGGACCTAAGTAGGGGAAGGTTGCCAAAGATGGACCAGCGCCTAAGATGGACATTCTATGATTGTTGAAAAATTGCATAATATTATGTAGCCTAAGCTTAGGGGTAAGTGGTGCAAAAGTGGCAGGGTAGGGTAAGAGTGGTCCCCACTTTCGAAGTATGTACTTATTTTTCTGAAACCTTTACCTAGTGCGAACATAGACTATCATTAAGTGCTACGTTTTCATAAGCCGAGAGTTTTCAAAAGTTGAATGGTAAAACTTTTATATCATTTTTTCGATTTTTCTCGTTATTTGCAACTCTCATGAAAATCACAAATATGTTGTTCCCTTTCAGTATTAAGATCGCACTTGTTAAAGTTTTATTTTGTATTATGCAGGAATGTGTGTTCTTTTAAATGCCAAAAGTTTTAAGAAATTAGACAACGGAATAATGTTGATAGATACTCGTAATTATGAGCACCCAAATCGGGGCAAAAGTAGCATTGTATGCCACTCTTTTGCCCCCGTTTTACGTGCCACTATTTATTTCAAGTATTTATATAGCGCCTCTTCAAGAAATCTACTCAGAGGCGCTCTCTGCGCTAACTAGCCGAAATGATGTAAAGTGTCATAACAACAAGAAAATTCCATCAATTAGCAAAATAAGTCACAGTGAGCCGGAAACAGTCATCAGTGGCGATCCCTCGCAGACACGTAGAATCATCCAACGGAATCCCGTCAACAGCCTTCAGATGGTGTGAATGTTCAGAGTCTCTGGTACAGGTTGCGTCAGTAGAGTAGAGCGGCGACAGAATGATGACAGGGCTCGCAAACACGAAACGCTGACGAAACTGAAGCTCCTCGCTGGTTGAAGATGATGCGCGCGTAGGGCCAATCGTCGGGCACAAAGTTTGCACAGAAGAAGGCATTTGTCGCTTGTCGGTCGGTAGTTTTGAACGCCACCAGAGACAACATCCGATCGAGTTAACTCCACTGACCTGCGTGAACCGTCCTTCGGCGAGATGTAAACAGCAGACAGCAGCGGTGAAGCCGCACGGTCTTGATGGTTGAGCTCGACCGTATGCATCAAGAGGCGTCTTAACGTCAACACGTGGGCGACACAAGACGACTTGCGAACAAAATCCTTTCCAACGCAAAATCCTTGACGAACCCGACAAATAAGTTCGGTACACGAACCTAGAACCAGTAAACTCGAACGTGTGTGAAATTACTGCGCGAATTCTGCATAAAGTTGAAATAATCCACCGAAATGACGGAGTGGTCTAATAAACAACCAATATGGCCGCTGACCTGCGCAGTAATAGGGGCAGGGCAAATGCCCAGGGCACAGAAACTTTTATGGATCTGGGCTGGGTAGTTACATACAAAAAGTTTATGATAAGGTTTTAAAGTATAATATTCCTGACTATTGCCCCATCACTGACACTTTTGCCCCAGCTGTATGGCAGTTTTGCCCCAGCGGTATGCCAGTTCTGCCCCAGCGGTATGCCAGTTTTGCCCACAGGTATCCTACGGTAGGCCTATATTAGTTTATTAATTGGTTGGCACTTTGGCGTTGTACATAATGTACTATGTTGTTCAACGTTATATTATAGGCCTATAAGCGTAAAACTTAGCGAGAAAGTCACACTGACGAAGTATTGTGCCATGCCATGAAAATGGTGTCTAGTGGAGTGTCTAGTGGATTTTTCGAAATGCCAGGCAACGATAAAGCATGGAATTTCAAGGTATTGACCTACGCCATTGGAATCCTGGCTTTGTGCATGTCTATAGACCTATTGACGTTTCAATAAAGCGTCGGGACATGTCTGCGACTTGGAGATCTGCTATGACCAGTGCAGGATGAAGTGAAGAAGGCAACCAACGTTAGGTGGGAATCGGCCAATAACACAGAACAATCAGACAAACCAAAAGTGTAGTAACTTCAACAGGATATTCATTCATTAAATGCATTTGTATAAAGCCTCTTCAAGGAGACTACTCAGAGGCGCTCCCAACCGCAGCGCGGCAAAATAAAACTGTCTTAAGATGAGAGAGAAAAACCTGAGAATGACTTTTAGAAAGGGAGCAGAGTGTCAGAGGAAGGCCATTCCAGGTTGATGTATATATATATATATATATATATATATATATAGTGGAAGTAGGCCACAAGCAAAGGGGGACCGAGAACAGACTTTTCAATTGAACGATGGAGCGGAAGTGGCGAGCACTAAAAGCAGAGTTACAGAGCTCTCAGAGGTAGGAAGGAGCAAGGCCTAGCAGGCAGTGCCAGACTAGGGTAGAGATCCTATTATCTATTTGCTGCTTGACAGGAAACTATAGACTTGTTGAGAACATCAAGCATATAAAGCTGGAGAAAATGGCTGAATTTGGGTATGGGGCCAATATGATAGGCTGCAGAGAGCAGAACGCGATCAAGGCAACTCAGAGAGGCACTCTCAGCCAGCGTGCTGTCTTAGGCAAGCACAGAAAGCGCAACAGCAGTCAAGTCTGGTGGTAGCGAAAGAATGGACACGGGTAGCAGCAACAGTGGGAGTAAGCGAGCGAGCAACAGTGCGTAGTTGACGCAGTTGATAATTACAGACACAGCTGAGTGAGTAAATGTGCGGAGCAAAAGTGAGCTCTTGGTCCAGAGCGACACCAAAGTCACGGACTTTGGTTCAGAAGACATAATCATAAAAGGCAGCACCAATTAATGGTCCATATACAGTGGTAACTTTAAAACAGGACACGAAAGTGAAAAGGTTCCAAAAGCTTATGATGAAAAGTAAACTTGGAGCATCACCAGAATTCAAAGAATCAATGCAAAGCTCAAATCGCCCCGGAAAACCAGATCTCCGTGCTCAACCACTGTCTTGGGGAACCTGCAAGCACCAACAACTGGGAAGTCAAAACACAAGATAGCGCAGTCAATATTAATTAAGGTAGTACCTGCCTTTGAAAAAGTCATATAAGTCATATCAACTGCCCATAATTATTTTTTTGACGAAATTGAGATAAGTGATGAGAGAGAGAGAGAGAGAAACTGTTCCTGTCTGGTCCTTCCAGGAAATGTAAGCATGATAGGCTACCAATGGGGCTTAGCCCATCTTCACTTATGAGGACATTCAGAACAGTGCTGACTCTGACTCCCAGCTTTTGATCAATGATTGCTCATCTGCGAAGAAATTCAGAAAGTGATACCGCTGATACTCAGCATATCCTCACCTGTGAGAAATTCAGGCAAGCAAAGCAGCGTTTAGGAATAAAGTGGCTTCATGTAAAGGCTTGACGTCTAGTTCTCTTGTTCTGAAAAGCCATCGCTAAGGTCTTCTGCCTACTGCTGCTGGCAAGCGTAAAAGAAGGAGCGAATATTTAGCAATGCTGCTTGAAGGCAAGTGTGTGCAAAGCAAATCTATAGAGGAAAACGTGCATAAGATGAAGCAAAGAGGGGCTACCTTCTGCAATGGCAGGTACCTAAAAATGGAATGACAATGGAAGCCGAGAAATAAAAAAATGCATTTAAAACACAGAAAATTAGAAGTCGCAATAGACTTATTTCTTGTGTGCTTTTGTCTTTGTTGTTTACTGACTAAGTCTTTAGTCTAAATGTCAGAAAATATTTAACATTGTTGTGATTTTTGTGATCCAAGCTTAATACAGAGTGCCAATTCTCTAGATTGCTTAGCAAAACCGATTCTTGAGGGATTTCAGGGAAGGTATCTTCGCATCACACTGTAACGGTCGGCCCTTCGGACGCCCCAAACTGCGCCCCACCACCGCTCTGTTGTGTGGCATTCAACCTATGGTCTAGAAGTTCAGAGCAATTGTAGTCGAAAGGGTTTACTCGGCTCAACAGGGATCCAGCTTGCCCAGAGTTCACTTCTGCAGGATATGACCTTTCTCCTCTCTCATCAACCAGGGCCGAGGGAGGACATATGTCCGAGGCGCCTTGTCGGGCAGCAACAACACCGCTTTTCTGGTACTTGTCAGGGTCCACCTCCCACACAACAGAATTACAGGCACATCCTACAGAGAGCTCTGCCATCTGATCCTCTAGCCTTCTTATTTGTCTGGTCTGTCGCTCTATCTCTCTCTGGGTATTTTCTTCTAATTCTGTGTATCGTTTCTGACTTAGCTCAAGAGTATTCAAAAGCTTTTCTAATACCGGGGATGGGGCTACAACATGCTCGCCCTCCGTGCTCACAGAAGTTTCTGGTGTAGGACTCCTATCTTCACCCACGGGGCACCCGATGGTAAAAGGCTCCCTCACCTCTTCAGAATCAGGTGCAGACATTATTTGTACAGGTAATTCACTAGACTGTGCATTTAAAGTATTTAATTGCAGAAACCAACAGTCTTAACTACAGTACAAAATTATCGCTTCAACTGAAATTGCTCTACAGCCTAAGGAGAACAATCTCCTTAATTATCGTTCACTAGTATCGATTTAACTCTGAGTCTTTTCAGTTCTACATTTACTAGCAACTACCTCTGCTATACATTTCTAGCCTATTGTCAAACATTTAGCAATCTTGACACGTAGCATTTATCGCTCGGCAATTATTAACGCAATTTAATAATTTGAGGCCACAAGCTTCGATCCTACTTAGCAAAGTTTATACTTTCCTGCTCCCAAGAAATTCCTGATCCTCCCTGAGATAATTTCTTGTCAGTGATATATCTTTTCGGCCCGTTTTGCCTTCCAGATATCAATTTCACACACGAACATCAAATTTCGCCGGTTTCTCGGACGAAACTGCTTCAGCACTTCAACCGTGAGTTGCGCTGTCTCCGAGGACCCAGTTACCATGCCAATTTCAATCGGAATACGTTTATTTCTCGATTTATTGCACATTTAACTTCCAAAATGTCGTTTTACTCTCAACAGGCCTCACTCTCTCAGATTTTAGTCGCCAACTGTCAAATTTTAGTTAGAACCGCGGCGAATGCCGCGTCGGTCTATTTTGGACCAATCAGAAGCCCTCAATCCTTCGCTTCTGACTATTCTGCATTTGCATATGCTAATTCGCAGCATAATAATGATCATTAGCGCGTTGCAGCACGAAATGCTATTTTTAGATACAGCACTCGATCCATGGCAGTGTTGCCAAAAATATAGTAAGTAAGCCGGAAATCATATCTATATTAAAATAATTAATAGCGATTTCCTAAATCGCTACAACACTATGCATTGCTGTGTGCAATTGTTTCATTTAATATGTAAAACATAAATTCCTGCTTATTGTTGTACAGCAAAATTGTTGAAAACGTAGCCTATGTTACTGTCTCTGGGGGTACGACTGGCATGCCAATCTTGCCCTCAACAAGGGGTAAAAGTGGCATGATATTCATGCCCCACATGGTGGGGCAAGAGTGGCCTTTTGGGTGCCTCCACCCCAAGCCATATTTTGAAGAAGAAATCGTATCCAGTAGCAATTTAAGCAATTTTATGGATGCACCAATGATCTACCTACACTACAAAACAAATTTCATCTTGATATGTTTAATATTGCATATTTTATTCCACATTTTGTGTCTTTATGCCACTCTTGCCCCCACCTCCCCTACTGTTTAATGTAAGTTCATTTGAGCAGAAATGGTTGATGAATGAAGAATGAAGACTGTTGGTCAGCCTTTAACAATACATTTATTCCATGGTCCAATGGTCTATCTTTGGCGCCCATGCTTCTACGATGGTCCACTTATGCGCTTTTTTATTTTTTTTTAATTTTTCCATTCAACTTATTTGAATGAAACTTTTATTGCATCCAATGGTGTATCAATAGGCTACCTAATCTATGTAACGACCGTGTTGCATAATTATGTTCTCATAATTTGTGGCGAAAACGGACGGTCGTCCTTACGTGGTCCATCTTTGTCAACCTTTCCCTACATTACTATTTTGAGACTGAATAAGCAGGCCTAATAATGTAGAGGAAGTGTAAAAATTGTTCTTTATGGTAGCTACGTTTATAGGCCTATGCTGAGATAATATGCCTGCTATTGCAAGCACTGCTTGTTTTATCACGGATGTTTCCATTTCAAGGTAAGTGTCTGTTTTATATGACGTCGGGCACTAACCCGTAGAAAGCATGATTTTCAACCGCTCAGTCGCCAATCGGAATTTTGCATAATTTATATGATTTTTGCATTTTTAGCTTTTTTTAAAGAGGACATGATTGAGATATAGCCCTGAGCGGAACTTTGGAGTAGACTAAACTAAAGCTTTAGAAATTTGAAGCTTGCGATTACGATCACTAAAGGTAATTAAATTACAACATTTTGAATCGTTCTGAATGTTCAGCTTGTCACACTGGCTATTTTGGGATTGGTTGTATGTCTCGATGCAACTGTAAGACGGAGCAAAGATGCGCCTGTGCAAACTGCACTTGTTCTTTAGGATGTAAATCTGGGTGGATGGGAAATCGGTGCGAATTCAGAAGTAGGCCCTATGTTTCAATCAAAACAGCATTTTGCATCTACTAGTTACAGGAATGATTTTCGAAATGGTATGTGCGATAAATATATTGGTTTAGCATGAAACAAAACGAAGAATATTTTATTTTCTTTGAATCAGAAGTATCTGTCGATTCATGTTAAGCCAATTCTGTATAGATCAATTTTTGTATTGAATCGCTCTTTCAGAGAGTTGGTTAGTCTACCGTAGCTAGGTAGTTTTTAGTTGTTTACTTTGTTGATGTTTACACTCAAACGCAGGCCTAAGTGCAGGATTTGATAATTAATTTGGGTCATGGAAGCTTTTTGTGTTCGATTTACCCATCGTTTTTGTCCAGTTCTTCTTCGTTTAAATTAACTAAATTCGCAAAACTCCATGACCTACGCGACTGCATTTAGCACTATCCTTCAAATGTTCTGTAGAGTCTGAACCCCGCGGACCGCGCCGCCTATTATAGGCCTAATATGAAACGAAATTACTTAGAATAAGCACGTTACAGAATTGTGTAGGCCTACACGGTTTCCCGATGAAAAGTAAGCCTAGAACCCAACAAAATTGTCATAATTCGGTCAAGACCTTTAGGGTTTGTCTGAAATTTTAAACGCAACAACATATTGCCACCAACTCCTAAAATTGTTTTGACCGAATTATGACACATTTTGTTGGGTTCTATACCTTTCATCGGGACACCGTCTACATCGCATATCAGTTTTTGCAATGTAAAGGGTCCCGCTGCCCCGGACATAATTATGTTCGGAGGGGGCCACGTTCTTTGTTGCTACGGCCCTGCTCATAGTTAAAAATGGTATAGCCTGGCGACCCGATACCTGAAGAGGGGAGGCCTGAAAGTTTATCACCCGATCCGCACTAGCCTTAATGCTCGCCTGTACATGCATCTATCTTCGTAGATTGTTTGTACAACAACGGAGACTGTTCAGAAAATGAAACATGTGTCACAGAGGACCTGAAGTTCGCATCTATTACGCGTTGTGGCTGCAAACTAGGATATCAAAAGAACCGATTGTGGGATACATGCACAGGTTGATGCTTAAAAACTGCCTACGCTGTGTGATTCTAAACATGGAAGTGAATATTTTAACAGTTAACAAGAGTGCATTGTTTGGTAATAATAGTCTGTGACAACTCCATAATTATTATATTTTTGCAGAATGCTTGTAAAATTATTACCGGTAATAATAGATAATGATGTTTAGTCATTCTATTACTCTGTTGGCGCTACATGTTAGGTCGTGCGCTCTCCTAGTTTTATTTTCCAATCTCCATTATCTTCGTAGGCCTACATTGCAACGACGAATAGACCTAATACGAGCAGATACGCCCAACTCATTATGACCGAAGCCATGTTGCAAAGGTTTATGGCCGATAGAAGTGTAGCCTAGTAAGAAATGCGTATTTTTTTAAGATTCGCCAGATTCCGTTTACGACAGCCTACATTACAAAAATGTGTATTTGGGCCTATATACATTGGACAGTAACATAATTATATATAATATTATGTACCCAATGCGTCTATCCATTCAAATTACTAGTAGTTTCGAGAACAAATTCTTTTTCTGACGCTGTAGCTATTATTACGCTAGGTGCATCTTATCATAATTTTAAGACTACCTAAGAATAATTAAACATAGAACTTATATGGAAGGCAATTAAGCACTCTATTAGTCTATTACGCACCGTAACGCACGCTATATAACCACGTGTGACTGCTTTTATTTAGCTGCAGGTATAGACAAGTGCAGCCTTGCTGATTGCGACCATACTACTACAACCTGTATTAACACCAATGGAGCTTTCATTTGCTATTGTCAACCTGGATATGAACGCATAAGCGAAACATCTTGCAAAGGTAGGCTGCGAAACAGTCATCAGCAATCATATCGTAGACCTACTCCACCAACAGATGTAGACCTATTTTAAGTAGACCCTAATTTTTGTAAGACTGAAATTAATAATAATAAGTAATAGGCTCTAGCAATTAAATAGAGGACTATTCAATGCGTCAATTAGACCTACGTCTATTATTCAACTCCGTCTAATATTTTCTGCTACTTGTTTCAACTATTGAAGCGACGATTATCCATGCGTGTCATTCTAAATAATTAAGTGAATGCGGGTCCTGGGCACGACGTTAAACTGCATCCATCCTCCGCCACAGGGAACCAACAACGTCCCTGTGCCGGTCCTAAGCCCGGACAAAGGAGAAAGGTTTTCCAGATAGGTGGCGACACGCTAGCAGTAAAAGACCAAGACGATTGAAATCCGCAATAAACCACGACACAAGTGACATAACGACCCAGATGCTTCAAGGTGTCATGATGTGGAGCTGACATGCACAGGCCAGTCAGGACAGACCAGTGCACGGAGAGAGTCGGAGGAGAGGGCGTGGGACACATTCGGGTATTGACCCAGGACCCAGGTTGCCCTTCATGCCTCTCTCCCAGTATTCTCTTCAATCAGACAAGGTGGTCTAGCTGCTCCAAGATGTTAATGATATGGACCTGCTGACCGGACCGGTTGAAGCTGGGCAGCATGACGTGAGACAGACTCAGACAGAGAGTGGCGTCGGACCCCTACGGGCATTTAACCCAAGGATTTTGATGATGATGATGATGATGATGATGATGATGATGATGATGATGATGATGATGATGATGATGATGATGATGATGAATATGATGAATGCGGGTATCTGAACCTGGATATGGCTTTTACAAGTAGACACTGATATTGAAGTATGAATGTGTTGCCTGGTATGAGGAATTTACTGAAAGACAGATTGCATTACTCTGTGTGACTCAACAGATGAAAATAGAATAGGCAATGTGTTTCGAGTGCTGCGCCATTGCTAGACTTCTGTCCAAAAACCACGGAATGTTGATTCTGGAAAGGCAAATAAAGCGGTAGGGTATATACACACACAAATATAGTCGTACAGAGGTGTGTACCAAACATGCAAACAGAATCGCCTTAAAGTATTACTTAAAGTATAATTAAAATATTGCTTAAACTATTAACTCCTAGTGAATAGACTTTATGGAATTCTATTGCATGCTTGCGAACATGTTTATGACCATAATATCACCAAAAGACCCTCTGTTTATGACCTTCCAGTTATGTCTTCTGACGCATGTACCGGACTTCAACCATCAGGCAACCACGAACACGGTAAGAAAACTAATAATATTCAAATAATTATTATATCGGCCATTATAACTATGGATAAAAACCAGGGCCGTCTTATGGTCATCGTAGGCCCTAGGCACTTTTGCATAGGCCTATTAATCTATTCGTAGGCCCCTAGGGTCTATCCACCTCAACTCTGTATTAATTCAAATTGCAACACATTTACATTATTTCTTAAAATTATGCTGAACCATGTTTTGTGAACGCATTCAGTTTTGATTTTAAATCTCAATCAACTTTTTGTAATATTGATTATCGATATCCGATAAATGTAATATTTCCGGTTCCGATTTTCGACTTTCGGTGCGCGGCGTATCGGTCTAAATTCTATTGAAAAATCGCCATCGCTTTTTAAATTTTAATATGTTAAATTATTAATACAAATTTCTTAAAAAAATCAAGTCTGATGATTATAAGAGGAAACACGAGTCTGGATTTGAGAAACCAATAAATCTGTAGCTGAAATGATTAGGTCACAAATAGCTGACAAGCTGGTCTCCGGTTTTCCAAATGTCAATATTGCTTTTCGAATTTATCTTTCTATTTTTGGAAGTTTTTGGAACAAGTTGTGAAGGTGAACGTTCTTTTTCGAAAGTAAAGTGAAAATTATCAAAAATTACATTCGGTCAGCGATGGGACAGGCACGATTATCCTCCCTTGCATTACTTTCAATTGAAAACGACTTAATGCGAGAAATGACACTTAAAGACGTTATAAGCGATTTCGCGAATGGACAGGGCCACAAAATAAACATAATATAGCTTAGCCAATGTTACTATTTCATTAGCTAACTCAAGCCTTAAAAAGGTAGCTCGTTAAATTTAAATTTGCAAGTTTTCTTTTTCTCTTTGTTTTCTGGTCATTGACCATGCAATCACTGCATTTATTTTTAAATATATTTTTCAGGATTTCATAGGCCCCTGGTAAGTTCGTAGGCCCTAGGCACAGTGCCTACTGTGCCTACTGGATAAGACGGCCCTGATAAAAACTAATAAATGAAACAATAGTAGGCCTAGCATTTTATCTAAAGTGCTGTAGTGGCGATATGCTGGCAGTAAAAGACCAAGACGATTGTTTTGTAAGCTACTTACTTAACTGCCTGTCTTTTCTCTGATTTAATCTTAATAGAATTTCGAATCACACATTTATATAGCACCGCTTAGCATAGACGAACTGTATATAGCCATAATATAGGAGCTACCAACATGAGAGGGCAACCCACGACTACACAACTTTAGGCACCTAACAAAGAAATGACGAGTAGCGTTTATCAAGGAAGTTCTTGAATGAAGTTTATCAAGGAAGCTTATCAAGAAAGTTTACCTCAAGGAAGTTTATAAAGAAAGTTTATCAAAAGGAAGTTTATCAAGAACGTTTATCAAAAGGAAGTTTATCAAGAACGTTTATCTCAAGGAAGTTTATAAAGGAAGTTTATCAAGGAAGTTCATCAAGGAAGTCTGTCGTCCATATTACTGTTACTATTAATATAAGTATAGTGCCCTAATATTATTTAATTTAATTGCAAGTTAATTTTTCACGTGATCGGTACAGATCTGGGCCTATGACAGTCTGCCTGTCATGTTGGGACTAGTATAAGGAGATTGCATAAGTCTAGTAACTTTTCTTGGTGTGCAAAGGCAAAATTAGTTTACGCTGAAATCGAATGAATAAAATTTAAATTATGGAACTTGATGTAGTAGCCTACAATATGCATGAATCAAATAGTTATATAGTTATAATCATACCTTTAAAACCAATTCTAAAAAAGAAAAATCCGACGAATAAATCATTATAACTTCAGTCTACTCAGTTGGGGACGTGATTGGTGCTGCAATTGGTTCAGCTGCTGGGTCGGCTCTCATCTTTGCCACTATCCTCATCATCGTCATTTTATTCAGGTAAGAAACATCTTTTGTAGTTCAGCGTTTCCATCCTAATTGCCGTAAATCTCTTGAAAAGCAGGGAAGTTTATCGTATAAGTATTTGAGGTATATTATGTTTTGTAGCTGTATGCCCTGATGAGTGAGCAGTAAATGTTAAGTTCTACTTAAGCTCTATTGAAGTACGCTTACTTAAATTAAATAATTTTCATTAACCCATACGGAATTAAATATTACAGAAATCTTACATACATTACAAGAACCTGAGAAACGCCCTTAAAATTAAAGTCTATGCGTGTTTGATCACTGTTGCTTTCAGGCGACGACTGCAGATGAAGCGTAGTCAATCCGAAGGCAAGTTTTCTTTTAATAATTTGCTGTTTAGGCTAAACGAACAAGCGACGAATTACGATGGCTTGCGGTCGTAATCATTATTACTCTTGCTATTATTGTTGTCGTTGCTGTTGCTATTGTGGTAGTTTCATTTGTCGTTATCGACGTCGTTGTCGTTGTCGAGGCTGTTTGGTTGCTGTTGCTGTTGTCGCTGATGTCTTTGTCGTTGCAACTGTCATTGTTATTGTTGTCTTTATTGACATTGCAGTAATTATTGTCATTAATGTCATTGCTGTAATTTTTATATTATTGTCACTATTATTTTTTGGTGCTATCAAAATTATCATGAACATTAGTATTAGTGTTATTATCAATGTAACTACAATATTTTTTTCGATGTTGTTACCAAGCTTATCATCAAATTACATGACAAGTGACAAGCAATTCAAAGAGATCACCTTATCCTCCATCATCTAGGCCTAATTGTTCTCAACCAAAACGGCACCCTTTTAGCAGATACTGTGCCAACTCTAATCGTTTGGAAGCCGGAATCTGGATTACTCAATTGGACAACCATTCCGACTAGACGCAGCGCTTGTTAATAAGCTGGTGCCCTGAGTTTGGTTTTTAAGCGGCCCTTAACAAATTTTGAAAGTGCGATTTCGAAACTATATCAGCCGTGTTTTGACCTGCTTTTATTTATCTGTAACTACAGTAGGCTAACTGCTACGTGTGTCGTCAACAAGACTTACATGTAGGTCTATTTGTCTTTCAGTGCTTTATTATTAGGCTACATATCTAGACCTATGATAGCAAGATGTGATACTTAGTACATCCAATGTTGTCCTCTAAACCTTTCGTACTTGATCGTATAACCTACTGTGCATACTGTTATTATGACAGTAATTGGAAATAAAATCCAGCATGCGGATGAGACTGATGCGACGTCTGTGAATCAAACGCCACGTTTGATTTACGAATCACTGAGGGAGTCGCAATATGCGGATAACAGAGCTTACACGGAACTAGATCGTTACACCAACCAATCGCAAAGTCCGTAGAGCTTTAAAGAGTAAACGCTTTGCTTGATATGCAACATTAATTTGTCAAAGCGAATTACACCGATCTGATATGACGCAGATTTTGTGCCAGTTTTAGTTGCTTTCTGACGCTTAACTGCCATATAGAACTATAGGCTACCGAATATAATGAACAAACTGCTATCCAAGGTGATCACTTGTTACAGAACTTCTACTAGGCATCATGAAGCATGATCAAGTTTTAAGGTGTTTCAACTGTTTCATTAAAACCCATAATAGCTAAGCTATGAGAATTTCACCTGGCTATCTACCTATCTACATGTAGGCCTACGTATGCATTTCCTGCTATAGTATCCTGCAATGAAAAGTTAGCTAAAATTGTAACTAAATTGGCTATTTCTCAAAATAGTTCAATATGTTTTATTTAGTTCTGGCACTGATTTAGCAGCACTCGTCAATGGTGCATCTTAACGCTTTTAAAAGCAGACGTAGGCTACATGTACCGTAGTTGAAGAAATGTTTTAAGTTCATTTTGTATAGCAATTGCTTAGATCTTCAGCTCTGTGTCATCACCATCGACAGGCCATAACCTGACGACTGCTCTAGACATTTACTAAGACTTTGTTTATGCAGTCCTGCTTGTATAAGTAGCCTAGGCCTAGAATTTGATAGTCTAGGTCTGATTAAGTGCAAGCGCAGTTGCGCGTTTGATTAATTGCGTTTGACCCAGAATTACTGATAGCTAATTATCATAATAACCCATTGTCAGTCCATAGTCCACTCATTGATTGATTTGGCTTCTATCAAATGACGATTATAAAGGTTCTACAATCTTTCCAAGAAAACTGTAGACTTATACAACGATATGCATTTCCAAGCCGTACCTGGCAGTCATTTCCAATAGACTATTTGAAGCTTTAACATATTTAAAGTTTAACCAAAGTTGTTCTGCTGACATCTGCCATCTTCGAAATCGATTCTAGAATTAAATCAATACAAGTGTTGACAGCATGACTGTGGCTCAGTCTCTGTTTCGAAAAAAATTCGATAGAATAAATTAATTTTTGTTTAGCATTTACTTCATTTCAAAAACCAATCTCATGCGAACGTGTTCACCACTCCTTAGATGTTAAAATTATGCCGATGAAAGATATTGTACATGTGTATGCTCGATTTGACAAATTCGCCTTTAGGGTCACCTTGAGTTCACTTTTGCCATGCGCCAACCTCCGATCATCGCCAAAAAATTATTGGCATTGATTACCTTCCAAAAGTATTGCTCCATGTAAGATTTTATCGCCCTTCGAGAAAACCGTTCTTCTACAATTTTATTCGATTAGTCGAGACAGCACATCTGGTTTTGTTGTATGAAATACTGAGACCCAGATTCACAGCAGCTGCTGAAAATTCCGACAAAATTCATGTAAATATTAAAGTTATCGATCTCCTAACTGAATACTGAGACACACGTGCAATGCTTGAATCAGCTTTTGAAATAGAAAACACGTGTTCGTTACATTATATTTATTTCACTGTGGATTTTCTACCATAATAATTCCTAATCATGAATTGACAACTGCACTTTAAGAGTTCCTCAAGGTAGGCCTAGTTGCGCATTGACCGTCTCGAGAGATTTAAACTGTCACCTAAGCGTTACAAGTTGATCGTTCAAACCAATTAGTCACCATGTTATTACCGTATTGCATAGAAATGGGTCTACTAAATACATAATTTATTGACTAGGTTCATAACCTTCTCAACAGCGTTGCAGCATTAAATAGGGGCCAGGGTGGGGGGAACAAAAACCCTCATTTTCCCTGTTGGCCGTTTTTCTCACAGGCTTATCACATCACTTTTCTTTCGGGGTCCCATACGTATAAAAGCGGTTGACACTGTTTTAGAGGTGTTTAAGGCAAGTGCTTTTGCCAGTCAGGTTTTCACGGGTCGCGTACCGCTGGAGGTCGGAGTGTGGTAGGTGTGGTGGGGGAGGGAATGAGGAAGTGAGGGAGGAAGTGAGGGCGGGAGGGTGGGAGGGATGGAAGGAGGGTGAGAGGGCAACGCCGAGTACCCCAGGTAGTACTAAATAAACATGTCTAAAATGGTTATTAAAAAGTATGTGTTATTTTGTGGAGGCAAAACATTTTAACTTAAATTATTTGATTATGTTGAAATGCTGCATAACCTACTAATTGTTTTTGCGCAAAGTTCAGTGCGCATTTGCAAACATGACAATCGATTATATTTCACAACTCTAGGATGCATCGGCATAGAAGGTAGGCCTACTACAAACACATAGCAAACGGATAGCCAACCATGATCAGCAAAACGGGAGCGCTTCCCAATTCTAGGAAATTTTATCCTGGGACTTTTGATTTTGACTCTTGGACTAGCCTAACGAAATGACAGAGCATTGCGCCACACAAACGTGCTATACGCTGCAGCAAATGCCTGAGATTGTGCAATGTGACCGCCGCAGCGTGGACGGACAAAATGTCCCCGGACAAAATGTCCCGGACAAAATATCCCTGGACAAAATGTCCCGGACAGGATGTCCCTGGATAAAATGTACCCGGACAAAAAGTCCCCGGGCAAAATGTTTCCCGGATAAAATGTCCTTGGACAAAAAGTCTCCGGATAAAATGTTTCAGGACAAAAAGTTCCCGGATAAAATGTCCTCGAACAAAATGTCCCCGGATAAAATGTCCCTGAACAAAGAGTCCCAGGATAAAATTCCCTAGAAAAAGGGTGGGCTACCTAGAACCCAGGGCACGGGTGCCTACCAGCAAGTAGCCTACATTGAAAAGAATAGTCCGTCTGGCTGAAAACTGGCTTTTCCAACTGCATGATTATGGGTAGCCTTCGGTGAAAACCCGTTGTGCACCGCAGTTAGACAGGGCGTCCATTCCGACCCCTGAACAAGTAGAGTACGGGCCGTGGAAGCCCCATTGTCACCCAGGATTACCGTGTTCACAGCCCTGGGAGTCCTGGCACTTTGCAAAGATTTACTACGCTTCTTTTCAGTGTCCTATAAATGTTTTCTTGGTTATAGGCTACTAAAGTGGTCAAAATGTTTAACGTTTAATGATCATAATTAGGCCTACTTTGACATTTACTGTCTTTTATTAGGTAATCGCTCTTTTTGTTAATTTAAAATCATGCCATTTGTTTGATCGGAATTACATTATAAATTAAAACATTTAGTAAAGGATAGGGCCTAAATAGAAGGTTTATAGATCTAATAATACTGACAATAAATGTTTGCATAAAATAACTGCTGTCAAAAGTCAGAGGGACTCGTGAAAGAACATTCGGTTTTATGTCCTTTAAAGGGACTATCTGTCCGGGGATTTTTTGTCCGGGGACAACTTTATCCGGGGACTTTTTGCCCAGGGACATTTTGTCCAGGACATTTTGTGAGGGACATTTTGTTCTAGCACCCATTTGTGACTTTACTTTGAACAGATAAAATTGAGTGGTCGTGAAATATGCTCAAGGTTAGGCTATAGCCATTTGCCTTACCATAACCATGGCCATAAATTTTATTGAACTATGAGCGAACGCATGAAATTTGATTGCCAGGAGCACGTCTTTCGCGTTGACATTCAGTAGACCTATAGGCTGAGTCTGCTGTTTGCAGAAAGGGTTGGATTATGGCATAACAAAATCAACAAGAATTTATGAGCGTCACGTAGGTCAACTTTTAGTCTGCCTTCGCATATTGCACAATGCCCAGTTGCAACCAGTTACTGTTACTAAATTGAACGCCCAGAGGATGATCTATATTGGCCTAACATTAGCGTCACAAAGGAGGATTTATAGTTGTGGTCCATCCTCATATGCTCACTTCTCAGTGTTGCACACAACTTGAAAGTTTTATGCGAAATGGTACAAAGTCAAGTTGGATAAGAATTTGTGTCTACGGTAGCCTATACAATGAGGCTCATCGTTAAGGTTTACCTAATCCACATGTTTTATTTACTCAAAGTCTTCGCTGCAGTTTATTAACTTAAGCTATTCCTAGTCATGGTCATAAATTCGCGACCGTCTGATTTAACTTACAAATTACTGACAAGCAGGAATTAACCGATGAAAATAATCGACTGTGTGATAAGTGCCTTTTCAATGTTCAATGCCATCACAAAGCACTGAAACCAAAAGTGAATATCTGCAATTTGTCACAGACATTTGTCGATTTGCTTTGTGTTTTAAAATATTGATTTGGCAAAGCATTATTTTAATGTGCAAACTTGATGTTAAACTTTCAAAAAGCCAAGTTTATTCCACGACCGGCATACGATCACCGAAACGAGGGCAGTGCCCGAAATCTAACATCATTGTCACTGCAAGTCGGAACAAAGTCTATGTAGGCTAAGATTCGATGTCACGACAGACAGCACTGGAGCTGAAAGTCTGTTTTTGAATTGGTCTATTCTCATTCTTAAAAAAAACAGCGAATGCTCAATGACTTCGATCGGGTTTCTTTTCGTCAGAACTCAAAACGTGTTTTCTCTTGATCGCATGTCAGAATTTATAGCCTTGATCCATTTGATAAATTCTGCCTCGGAGGCTGGATAGAGACCTCTACTAAGTCATCACCGTTCACACGTTCTTATTGGTGCTGAAATATGGAGCAGCCCATATATCAGCACCAATAAGAACGTGTGAACGGTGATGACTTAGCATAGGTCTCTATCTGCTACCAGGCCACAACTCCAACAGTGGAAAGCGCTCTTGCTTCAACAGTTAGGGTTCTGTACCATGACATGTTGCACCACCCCATTGGAAGTTGCTGATTTCATGGAATGCTGGTAAAGTTCAACAGTTTCTCTTTCAAATGATTCCCTTATATGCACATTTTCATTTATTGCTGTAGGCTACACTTCGGCAATAGGTCTACTCACAGTTCAGCATCCTGTGCTCGACACTGCTCTACACACCACCACCTTAGATTTGCATTGCACTGTAGGCTATGTTCAGGCAGATCTGGACTACGTAAACCAGCTTACTTTGTGGCCGACGGCAAACACGTGTGTGATACCGTACTAAATGCTTGTGGACAGAAAATGTGAAGACTTTTCGGAAGTAACCTCTTGGCAGCTGAAAGGAACAATTTTATGCTACGATGATCATGAAAGGGAGTCAAGAGCTCGCGATATGGCTTTGAAAGAACAAGATTTCATTCGTTGCTGATCAGTGATTACTAAAAAAGAACAAAATACCTTATGCTTAACTTGAACTAGTAAAATGTGCCAGTTACTTATAAAGATCAATTTAATTCCAGAGGCTATACATGTATTGTAAAAGTAAGTGCAAGCAAAGTAAATAATTGTTCACTCCACGCAGTGGCGCTATATTTCTGCAGCTAGGCTAGCCAAAAACCGAAAATAGCAGACTAGCGCACAGTTCGGGGCGTATTTTAATTCGATTAAATTCTTTTAAATTGCAACCAGAGTGCACAAACTGATAGCAGACGAAACAGCGAGACGGGTTCAATGCATAATATGCATTAAATCATTATTATGCATAATATTATTATGAGGAGCCAAAGGAAAATGTGATAGGTCTTTTATAATTAGTTTGGCCTAGTTCGTAACTTGTTAAGCCGTCCTGTATTCCGTTTATATTTCCACTTAAACAAAGAATTAGTTTATAAAACGCAAGCGTCAATTTAAGTAAATAATTTGTTTCATCAATCCAAACTTCCAGTTAAGCAATTCATTGTTAATCAATCAAACTTGTTCTTGTTCAACAGCTAATCGTTGCGCGTATTTCTAGGTACACGATCACGTCTCTGAGTAGTTTACATGGCATGTACGTCATGTAGGTCTACTCAAAGACGTGGTCTTAATGTTCTGCACTGGTCATAATGTTCTGCACTGGTCACCTCTCCCGCGACAAATTGTTTACAGGGTTTCGGGCCTTTCGGCACTAGTGTGGCGTTGCCTCCTTGGTTTGGTCACACCTATCTCAGAGAGTTTTGCCACTCCACACAGGCTGTTCAGGATTGAATATCCTGTGTGGAGTAGAAGAACTCTTTGATAGCTCCTCAGCACATGGCGAAATTCTTCTCCCTTATGCGTAATAGCGTATGTGCCTACTTTTATCAGGCATCGACGCGCCTACTCTTTTACTGGCCGTGTGGTCTGGAATTGGTTAGCTCCATACCTGCGTCTGCTGCCAATGGTCCTGATGACACGTTATATCGCAATCCTAGAACAGTACTGTCCTTTTTAGACGAGGCTGACTTGGATGCGCTCTTGAGTAGCATGGGAGTAACTTTTCTCCCGATAGTGGTGGTGACTATAGGCATACCTCTGCAGCTTTGGTCACTACTCTTCCTTCCCTCCTCTCTTCCCTCGATATAATGTAGTATACATGCCTTGTCTGCCACTTAAGATGGCAAAAGTCTACTTGTTCTCAATTGAATTTGACAATGTGACCTTTTATTTACAAACAAGCCCAGACTACAATAAAATGAATGATTTTATATAATTATGAAAGCAAACATATATAGTCTATAAACTCTATATAATATATAACAAAGGATTGTGCTGTACGGTACGGTATACTGTGAACATTGAGCACACACTGTGAACATTGAGCACACTGTGAACACACACTGTGAACAGTGAACACACACTGTGAACAGTGAACACACACTGGGAACAGTGAACACACGCCATGAACAGTGAACACACACTGGGAATAGCGAACAGATACTGTGAACAGAAACACACCGTGGAGCCAAGGTCAACTCTGCCGCCGGTGACCGGACAACTGGTAGCGGACAAAATGGTACGGACAAAATGGTATGGATGAAATGAAAGCTGGATGAGTGAATTTTTGTATATTAAAGAGAAGCTGGATTAATGAAAAGACGCATGTGAAATGGAAGCTAGATGAAGGCTCTGCTGCAGAGCCTTCATCTAGCTTCCATTTCACATGCGTCTTTTCATTAATCCAGCTTCTATTTAAGCTATGAAAATACCCTGATACAGCTTCTATATCTAAAGCGTTATTTTCATCAATCGAGCTTCCATTACATAATAAAAAACATCCATGCAGAGCCTCTGCATGGATGTTTTTTTATTATGTAATGGAAGCTCGATTGATGAAAATAACGCTTTAGATATAGAAGCTGTATCAGGGTATTTTCATAGCTTAAATAGAAGCTGGATTAAAGAAAGATGCATTACAAATGTAGGTTGATTAAAAAATCTTATGGCTGAAATTGAAGCTGGATACATCATGAAACACATGAACGAAAGACATCAATTCAGCTTCCATTTCTCAAGCATTTTTTTCGCCAATCCAGCCTCCTTTTCTCAATCTTTTTTCTTCACTAAAGCTCTACTTCAGCCATAAAAAAGCCATCCACGCTCTATTTCAGCAATAAAATACCCTCATCCAGCTTCCATTTAAACACACCGTTTTGTTCGTACCATTTTGTCCGTACCATTTTGTCCGTACCATTTTGTCCGCTACCATTTTGTCCTAGAACCCTGCCGCCATTGCGATCTCATGCATGCATGAATAGCCTATTAAGCCAGACATCTAAATGCTTTAATATTTTAAAGTTTTTATTAATTTTCTTTGCAGGATCAAAAAGAGGAGGTGACTATCACCATCACTTTTAAAAGTGGTGATGACTGAACACCACCGTCACAATATAAAAAATCATTAAAGTCCTCATAATGAATAATGAATGAACGGTTGAAGGGCTCTATCAACAGTTTCAGCCGAGTCAAACTAAGTCGCGTTATTTAGGCCTATGTCTGTTTGTTTTCTTATTGCCTCCTTTTAGACTTTGGACCTGTAGTTTCACATAGCCTATTATACGAGACCGGGGTTTTCAACTCTTTCGCATGCGCTGAGGTTTTAGTTAATGCTATGCTTTGTACACACGTTAGTCTTTCAGCTCATGCATAAATAATAATTGCGCCCAATAAACCACGTCACGCTACTAAATGACACATAGGCCTAGGCCCATTAGGCTCACTTCTCGAGTGGTCATGTGTATTTTATTTGCATCATCAAGTCTACCTCAAAAACGATGAATAGATAGTAGCAGCGTAACTGACTAGACATTAATAGAATATTGACATAGAAGCTTCTTGTTGCTTGCTCTTTCAAATAGTGAAATCAGCACAAGACAGGGCACATAATTTGATTTGATATTCTTCCTGCTGGCTAAGCTTGGATCTTCTGAGTCGATACTGGGACCTGTTTTTATAGAATGCTCACTTTCAACTTGCGCAAAGCAAACGTGTTTCTGACTATCGTAGATGTTTTAGTTATTGCAATATAAAATTATTCTAAACTGTTTTATCAAATGACCTTGTTGCGTCCAAAAGTCAGAGAATATGGCGATTTATTGGGATGCATGTGCTTCAGTGATTTCTGTTGCAATTTGTTTGAGTTTAAATACACGTTACACCGAAGGTATGGTTATACTGTAACTTATTCTGCATTGGTCTTTCAACAAAAAAATCAGGCCTTCAGGTATAATGTTTATAAAATATTTTTAAAGTGTCGGTCATTGTTGTAGAGTTTAACTATTGTAACAGGAGCATTGGCATTGATGCAGGCTAAATATATATTTATTTGTCCCATTATCGCAACGCGCTTAAAAACCATTCTCTTTGATGGTTTGGTGCTGACTGCTGAGTTTCTTTCTCGTCGAGTGGTACTATGAAAATTCACGATTTGTTACAATTACAAATTCAATGCATCAAACATCGTAACCTTGACAATAGGCCTGTATTTGCAAAAATCTTCTCTTGCACTCATTAGACTACATGATGACAATGATAAAGATGATGATGGTGATGATGATAAGGTCTAACGGTGATTGATGTAGGTTTACTGACGATGATCATTCACAGCTACGGCATCCGATGCCGTAGCTTTAAATGATGATCCATCATCAATGACGAAACCTATCTGGAGTTTCTTGATTAGGCTTATATAACTAGAAAGTAATGTAATGTAAGTCTTCGAGGATTTCTCAGCGCCCACATAAGCCACGTCACGGAGACCAGCTTATTCTCCGGCGTTATTTCAAACCAAGTTCGCAATAGCCAGAGCTGACTTTTTCGTTCCGGCGCCAGGTCAAAATCCGGGTGGTCAAGCCGAGGAGACAGCGTGATGCTACGGTGGTTGTCGCTGATGGTGGCAGTTGGGTGGAACCATAGCGGGAATAGTTTGGTTTTCAGTCGTGAATGGAAAGCAGCAGATGAGAGTGCAAGCGGAGGAGAGGTGACTTAGGAGGGAGATTGAGTAGATAGGAGGATGAGCGAACAGGCGGAGGTCTGTTAGGAGTCCGTCCCAAAGGGCTGGCGCAGCATAGACTAAGGAGCGGTTGCAGATTTTCTGAGAGGGTGATACTGGAGGGCGCGAGAGAGAAAGATGTGATGATGAGTGAGCAGGGCTTAAAGTGTGCCTGGACGGTCATGGACGGCGTCCATGCACTTGTTTTAAACTCTGAACGCCGTCCAGCCACGTATTGGCGAGCACAGACTGAAAATGTAAGGGGCGTCCAGACACTTCTTTTGGAAAGGTAAGGGGCGTACAGGCACTTATATTTCCACACTTTAGGCACTGTAAGTGAGTAGACCTGGGCGGTTGGATGATGAATAGTTGACGAATGTATGAGGGCTGAGAGGTTTGAAGAGCGTTGACAATTCGCATGCGTATATAATATTGAAGGGAACATAGGTTAAATTAATTGCAGTAGAAGTTGGATTACCCAAATCAGCTTAAATGCACCAATATAGGCTAAGCCTACTTCGCGGCGTGGCTATCGTGTGAGCAGTAGGGGATATGTGCAAAGCAGTGGCGTAGACAAGGGGAGTTTCGGGGGTTAAAATTCCCCCATTGCCTAGGAAAAAAAGTTTTCTAAAGGTTATTTATCCACTTAATTAAATAAGAAAAACAAAACAATTACTTGGAGTAACAATTGTTTTCTTACTTTATTCCTTTTGCCGCTTTATATTCCCTTTTTATTTGCTGTAATACTGTTGGGTTGGTGTCAGAAAGGGCATCCGGCCAGGCCATAAAATCCCCCAAACCCCTCCATCATAAATTGCTTGCTACGCCACTGGTGCAAAGCATACGGGTCCACGACCTCCAAAGGCCCACAGAGATTGTAAAAATATTTAATCCATCCTAATTAGTAAGTTGGCTAATTCACATTATTTTGTGAGAGATGTAGTTTTTGTGAGCACACTTGCATTACTTCGTTACTTTAGTTTAACTCCATGAAGTGCTCATTAGGTGTCTGAATTGACTGAATACGCATTTTGTCTGTCATTGATACCTTTGCCTTTTCGGTCTTTATAAATGTGAATTCTATTGCTTTAATAAAAAATTACTAATCTGACAGATTCTTTATTTACCAACTTAATCATCGTCACTCTTGCTAAGCGACTTCGAAGTGACGACAAGTAGATCTAACGCGCAACGGTGCTGGTACCCAGTTTATTAAAAAATAATGATAATCGTTGTCTGGCAATATCACGGTCAGAGCCGTATATTTGAAAGAGTTAAAACAACTGTAGCAAATGACCGGTTCCTATTCTTGACTATGTATGACGTGGTTAGCCTACTGGCCGCCATTTTTACTCCTCTGCAAGTGGATTAGCTGTGTGCGTGCTAGATTTTTGTTTGTGCAATATTGGGAATAATGCCTTGTTGCGCTCCCGCTAACTGCTCGAATCGACACGAAAGAAACTATAAGAAAAAATGGAACACAGAACATATAGGAAACACAGAACAGAAAACATGGCACATGAGGAACAAGAAACATGGAACAAATAGATAATAAGGGAATATCATAGGAATAGCAGGGAATATGGAACGTAATATTTTTATTGAACACAGAACACAGAACGTGGAACATAACAAACAGGAGCAGGGGACATCATTAGGGATTTAGGGAACATCATAGGAATATCATGGAACATATTGAATACAGAACAGAGAACAAAAAAACATGGATCAGGGAACATATGGAACAAGGAAATATCAGGGGACATGGAACATCACAGGGAACATTGAAGAACACGGGGAACAAGAGAACATCACAGAAAAGAGAGATTAGGAGAAGTTCTCTTGAATGCACCGTGGATAGACTGCTTTGTCAACGTATTTGCTGATCGCCGCCCGGACTCATAATAGCGTCCAGCAACCAAGTGACTTGGCCAACATCCGGCACACCAGTTGTCCAGACTCTTCTAAATATACGGCTCTGATCATGGTTATTTGATAATAATTATTTGAGGTGTGACTTAGTAAAACAAAATTGCTACCTTTGTTACGTTATGTGTTTGGATCGTCAAAACACATTGGGTGGACTCACCAAAAGTGGAAAAAATTATTTTAAAAATATACTGATATAATTTGGCCATTGTAGGCCTAGACTACGTAAATATGAATTGCCTGCTTTTAAATGTTGATTTGAAAATTCATATGTTTGGCCGTAATATTATAAAAAAAATCTTTGGGCATTAGGGTACTTTTCAATCGCCCACCCTGTATCCTACATTCAGCGAGTTATGGCCACGTAAGTTGCATGCTCTAATATAGGCTACAGTCACTGCAGCTACTCCTTCGGCCTCATACGATACCCGATCATATTTTTCTTTCTCGTTGCTAAGCTGCAGGTAGGTCTGAGGAGTTAATTCCGAGATCATTATAGGCTAAATTGGACGTTAACTAGCAGCTGGCACAGGCTTTACTTGTTTCTGATCTTTGTTTTGTGATTTTCTTAGTTAGCAACAATATATTTTAAGCCTGTTGATCGAGTGATTTTCCCGTGAAACAAGGAAGAACATGGTGATTTATCTGGATGCGTATTCTATCGCGATATCTGTTGCACTCTTTGTGTGCCTGAATGCAGTTTATATCGAAGGTAGGCATACGTTGGCCTATATCATACTCCGCGCATTTCTTTTTCAATGAATCATCGTTGTTACGTTTATAATATATTCTTCAAAATTTGAAAAGTATCTTATTTAATGTCTGGCATTAGAACTGTTCAAAATGCGACCAACCCTCGTGTCGAGGAAGGTTGAAGGCAAGGCAGGCAAGGCATTAGAATGAACACAACCCACAAGGCCGTAGCTAGGGGGGGTGTTTTGGGTGTTTGAACACCCCCCCCGAAATGAGAAAAACCTAAAAATAAAAAATGCAATTACGCAAAAAACAAGAGAAAATCGCGATTTATGAAGACAAAAAGCGTGAAATTAGATCATTTTACGCCTTGCTGAAGGTTTTTCTGGCGAAAAATCCTAAAAAAGCATCCGATGACTAAAAAAGGTCGACTAAGACAAAGGTCGTCAGAAATTCTTATGTAAAACACCCCCCGAAATAAAATCCTGGCTACGGCCTTGACAACCCACCATTTGCAGTAGCGTACGTGAAGGATTGTATAAAGGTCCTTATGTCGCTTGTATGCTTAAAATATTATTGTGGTTTTTAGGCAGCCTTCAGGAACAATACATCGGCTGTTATCAGGATACCTCAAGCCAATCAAACTGGACGTTTGGTATCAAAGGCAGCAACACTTTGTCGATAGAGCGATGCATAGAAACGTGCAAACAACAGAGTACAACTTACGCCATATTTGAGGTATTTTCAGCAATCTTGGAGTAATACTACCTTCCATAAATATCATCAATATCCCTAGGCACAGTGCCCGTAGAAGTCCGACGCCACTCTCTGTCTGAGTCTGTCTCGCGTCATGTTACCCAGCTTCAACCGGTCCCGTCAGCAGGTCTGCTCCATACCATTAACATCTTGAAGCAGCTGGACCACCCTGTCTGAATGAAGAGAATATTGGGAGAGAGGCATGAAGGACAACCTGGGTCAATGCCCGTATGTGTCCCATGCTCTCTCCTCCGACTCTCTCCACCGGTCTGCTCTGACCGACCTGTGCATGTCTGCTCCACATCATGACACCTTGGAGCATCTGGGCCGTTATGTCATTTGTGTCGTGGTTTTTGCGGATTTCAATCGTCTTGGTCTTTTACTGCCCGCGTATCGCCACCCATCTGGCAAGCCTTCCTCCTTTTGTCCGGGCTTAGGACCGGCGCAGGGACGTTGTTGATTCCCTGTGGCGGAGGATGGATGCAGTTTAACGTCGTGCCCAGGACCCATAAATATACATGCATTAATATAATGTTCTTTATATATAGATATAAATATTATATATGCTAGCTGGGGTAGCCGACGTTGCCCGAGAAATTTAGGATTCGACACGCTTCCGACCACAACCCCACACGACACCCCACACCCCCATCTCCAACCATGACACTCCACCACACTCCGACCTCCACCGGTACGCCACCCTTGAAATTAGGGTTTTCGGGGAAATTTCCCCTCCAGCCATCCACCCTGTCACCCACCCCCACCCCACCACACCGTCCTCCGCCTGTACGCCACCTGTGAAATTTTGGGTTTTCGGAAAATTTTTCCCACCACACGCCCTCTCCCACTTCAACCCCCACTCACCTCCCACCCCACCCCACCCACTTCCCAGACAGTGGAAAGTTAATGTCTGGTGAATGCATGCAGAACCGATTCTACCATCTGATCGGTCATTTAGGGCCTACTAAAGAGCAATAGCACTTATAGCAGCGATTCGATGTGACAAAGAAAAATACGTCTCAAATGCAGATTCTAAGAAAAGACAACATTAGGCTGTTATTGGGATACACTAAATGCGTATGGCGATTCAGAGAAAGATAGCATTCACAAAAAGGGCCCGAGGGATATTGTTTCTAACTACATACCGATTTCTGTACTCCCATTCTTTGCTAAATATTTAAAAAATTAATGTAGGCTACGCCCGCCGAGATATCTTTTTATCAAAACTCAAAAGAGAAAGTGAGCCTAATTATTTCAGTCTCTGCGTGGATTTCAACAGGGCCATTCTGCCTACCTGCCCTGCTCAGCCTACAATCTCTAACGCATTTGAGAATAACAAATATTCAATTGGAATCCTCCTTGATGTAGACAAAACCTTTAATTCCGTAAATCATCATATTTTGATTGAAAAACTTAATAACTATGGAATTAGTGGCACACAATAGGGCCTACAATGGTTTGTTAGCTATCTTGGAAATCGTTTTCAGCTAGCTATGCCGACTCTTGGAGAAGATCATAGCGCACCGTTTCTTTTATCCTTTTCTGACGGATCCTTGCTCAAACCATCAATTCTCAGATCAGTATGCTTTCTGCTCCACCGGATCTACCACCGCAGCCCTTATATCATTGACTGAGGGTCTTTTGGAGCTTCTCAAAGACAACCTTTACGTTCACTTGATAGCTCTCGACTTCTCTAAAGCTTTTGATATGGTCAGACATGCGTATCTTGCGGAGCAATTGGCCGAACTGCCCATTCCGGACTGTGTACACAACTGGATTGTGACCTTCCTCACGAACCGCAGACACGTAACAAAATACAATGGATTGGTCTCGGATGCAGCTGACATCAACGCTAGCATTGTTCAAGGATCTGGTCTGGGTCCATTGAACGTTCTAACGGCCATTTCGAAACTCAAAACAGTACGTCCCCGAAACCGCATGGCCAAATACGCTGACGCTTACCTGTTGGTACCAGCCATCAACAGTGACACGATTAGGGAAGAACTAGATCATGTAACGGAGTGGGCCAAACGCTGCAACTTGACTCTCAATCAAAAAAAGACTCAGGAGATGGTTGTTCACCGTCCGGGACGAGGAATGCTACAGTTCGCTCCAGCAGAGATTCCGGGTCTTATTCGGGTTCAAAGTATAACGATTTTAGGGGTTGTCATGACTGAAAACCTAGGGTTTGACGCCCATATCAGACGAATATGCATCCAGGCAAGACAGCCGCTTTATGCCTTGCGAATCTGCACACGGCCTCAAGGGACCAAGCCTGCATGACGTTGTTAGGATGACCACAGTGGCTCGCATGTTATATGCGGCCCGGCATGGTGAGGATTTGCGGGGCAGCAGGAACGCGGCAGACTGCAGGCCATATTGAACCGTTTGATCCGAATGCACTACCTTCCTGAGGACAATCCTACATTCGAGGCTCTGTGTAGAACGGCGGACGGGAGGCTCTTCGCTGCCCTCCTACTTAATCCAGGACATGTATTAAACCCGCTTCTCCCACCATTGAGGCCCCAGCCATATTCCATGAGGCCAAGACTACATGACCGAATCATTCCTAGGGCGGACAACCTAACGAGGAAATCATTTTTAACGAGGATGCCTTATCATATTTAAATGTAATACCATAATAAACTAAAGTGCAGAATAAATTGTTTCTCATTAAGAGAACTTTTTTTATTTAAAATTTATATTGGATTTGGACTTAGGATTTTATGCTATTGTAAAACATTTTGACATTGATTGGATACAGAAATGATGTACGTTTGTTTATTATACCTTGTATGTAGGCCTACACCAAAATGCGGATAGCAATTGGTATATTATAGAATATTCTTATCTTATCTTAGCTTAGCTTCTGTCAGTTATTGTAGACCTAATTCTGTTCTACAACTCATTTTCCACGGTGTCTCTTAAGGACCTAATCTTGGTCTGGACACTCTTATTTCTAATCTACAGGGTGCGCCAAAAAATTTTACAGGCAATTCATATTTACACATGATGGCCAACTTTCATCAAAATATTTCAAACATAACAAAAGTTATATCACTTTTAGTGAGGCCAACTACCGTTTTTTGACGATTGTCTATAAGCCCGTAATATTTCATTTCGAAAATCTTACTTTTTGTTAATTAAGATATTGGCAAAAAACCTCAAAAACCTAAGGGGGTCTTTTTGGCGCTCACTGTATATTAATGATTTACCTAACGTGTTGCCCATTTTGTATGTTGTGCTATTTACTGATGATTTTGACTTGCCTCATTCTGATAAATCTATTGGTACCCTATTACAAACTGTTCATTCTGAGCTTCACCGAGTGGTTGATTGGTTTCGATCATAATTATAAACTTACTCTAAATTTGTATAAAACTAACACCATCCTTTTCAGATCCCATAAAAGTCTCAAGGAACTTCCTATTAATTTTTACTTATTGAAGAGACTCGTATGAGTCGTATCACCCAAGTTTCATCCGCAAAATGTTTGGTCGTGTATATTGACAAGCATTTGAATTGGAAGGAGCACATCAATAATATTTCTAGCAAAATTGCTAAGGATGTCGATGCTAAACTAATTCCTCTCTCTATCCCACCTATGCTATATTATACTCTTATATGTCCTTATTTGACAGACTGTAATTTAATTTTGACATCTACTTAAAAATCTGATCTCGTGAAACTAGTAGGCCCTAATCCTTCAAAAACATGCAATCCGATATACAGGGTGGGCCACAAAAAGTAACCCCCTACGGTTTTTGCCCATATCTTGGTCAGAAGTAAGAATTTCGAAATGAAATTTTACAGTCCTAAAGACAATTCACATTTACACATGATGACCAGATTTCTTCAAAATATTTCGAACAGAACAAGAGTTATATGCCACTTTTAGTGAAGCCACCACCGTTTTTTAACGATTCAAAAACGTAACGCAGCAAAAAGGTAGCAAAAACGATTTTATTAAGTCAGATCTCAAATAACTGTTGTCAAGTGAACTTGATAGCGCTTCACAACTTGTGTTCAATATGCCCACCACCAGTTGCAAAACTTCACCTAAGTCTCTTTGCAAAGTTTTTGATGGCCCTGTTGATGCGTTCCAAAGGGAAATCTTCCCATCTTAACTCCAATGCACCCATCAATTCTCTTACCGCTCTTGGTTTTGGTTGCAGATTGTGATATTTCTTCAGCATAGCTATTCGCAATTGATTATCATTCCATCGGGTTCAAATCCGGAGATTTGAGGCCATTGGCTTTCTCAATGAAACCAGAACAATCGAGCCGATCTCCTTTCATTCACGGCAAATCTCTTAAATCTCAGCTCAACTCTTAATGTTTGCGCTGTCACTGTTTATCAGAGTAAACGTTGATCAATGTATCTCTAGGATTTTGCTCAAGAGGTGTCTGGATACACATTTTGTCTGTCATTGACACCTTTGTCATTTTCAGTTTTTTTTAGAAATTTAGAAATTCATTGCTTTAATAGCAAAATTATAAATCTGACAGATTTCTTATTTGCCAACTTGATTGTCATCTTGCTAACTGACTTCTCAGTGACGCGCAGCTACGCAGGTACCCTGTTTCTTTTTAAATAGTAATAATGTTGAGAATTTTGCTGTCTATTGAATTGTTGGCCTGTAGACATAGACGTAGACCTGCCTATGTCTACAGTAGTGGTTACGCGTAGACCTGCCTATGTCTACAGTAGCGGTTATGTCTACAGTAGTGGTTACGCGTAGACCTGCCTATGTCTACAGTAGTGGTTACGCGTAGACCTGCCTATGTCTACAGTAGTGGTTACGCGTAGACCTGCCTATGTCTACGGTTACGGTTACGTAGACCTGCCCGGTCTACTGTAGACCTGGCCTGAAGTGGGCGTGGCCTGTGGCAGGCGTAGACCTGCCCGGTCTACTGTAGACCTGGCCTGAAGTGGGCGTGGCCTGTGGCAGGCGTAGACCTGCCCGGTCTACTGTAGACCTGGCCTGAGTTGGCATGGCAACCTGGCGTGAGTGACAGGCGTAGACCTGCCCGGTCTACGTAGATCCGGCCTGAAGTGGGCGTGGCCTTCGCGTGCTGCGGCAGTGTATATAAGGAGGCTTGCCTCACTGTTGCGGAGTCTGACTTTTCGAGGGCTATAAGGCTGTTGAATGGTCTGGCTCGACTCGTGGTAAAACACGCTTCGAGTGATAACTGCTTGTGGAGTGGAGTAAATCCTGAGGCGGCCCTGGGCATTGCTCGGTCTTGAGAGTTCAGGTTTCCCTCTGCGTGACTGGGGAGCGGCCTCCGACAACCGCTACCCCCTGACGGGAGTAAGTCCTGAGGCGGCCCTGGGCATTGCTCGGTCTTGAGTGTTCAGGCTTCCTTTGACGTGACGAGAACGACCGCTGGGATCGGCAACGACGACGGTTCTACACCTGGCGCTACGGAAGTCCTGGGGACCTGCAACGACGGTCCGACTCCTAGCGTAGCCACGACGGTTCGGTTCATCGCGCAGTCTCGACGTTCTACTCCTCTCTCGCAGTCTCGGCGTTCTACTCCTCGCGCTGCCTCGACGGGCCTGCTCCCAGGAACGGCCACCGAAATTATCGTAGAACTGTACATTGACATTGCGAATAGAAGCGTTGAGGACCGTGTGCTACATCGTGAAGACCGCAGTGACGTTTCTGTTCTTCGAATAAATGAACTTAAGCCTAGTCGGCTAGTCTTCAGCCTACAACTGAAGCCGGACCTAACGGACTGATTGATTATACTTCGGCGGCTAGGGCTGGTGTTCGGCTCCTGGTGTTTTTGCCCAGCCCTGGTCCGCAACAATAATAATGATCATCTGTCAATATGAAGGCTATTTGATAACATTTATTTTTTTAGATGAGACTTAATAAAATCGTGTTTTTGTTACTTTTTGCTGCGTTACGTCTTTGAATCGTCAAAAAACGGTGGGTGGCCTCACTTAAAGTGGCATAACTTTATTCTGTTTGAAATATGTTTATGAAATCTGGCCATCATGTGTAGATATGAATTGTCTTTAAGCCTGTAAAATTTCATTTCGAAATTCTTGCTTCCGGCCAAGATATTGGCCAGAATAATTAACTTTTTTTTAAACTTTTTGTTGCGTCGCGTTTTTGAATCGTCAAAAAACGGTGAGTGGCCTCACTAAAAGTGATATAGCCTTTGTTTTGTTTTTTTGTTGAAATTTGACCACTGTACGTAAATATAAATTGCCTTTAAGACTGTAAAGTTTCATTTTAAAATTCTTATGTTTGGTTAAGATATGGGCTAAAAACCGTAGGGGGTTAATTTTTTATGGCCCACCCTGTATATAGCCAATATTCCTCGCCGAGCCCTCACCGCTCTGTACTTCCGAGAATTTGAATTTATGACAAATGCACATACAAACAAGCATGCATGCATAGATCTATATAACATGCATGCATACATGGCGCGCATGCATACTTTGCTTTTGCCTGCTTCTTAGTGTTGATCTAACAATTATTGTTAACGCTTAACTCACATTTTTAATTAAATTCTGATATGCTCTCAGAATGGAAAGAACTGCCTGTGTGGAGACGTCTTGGATGTCAGTTCGCCTAATTATGCCTGTGACACAAGGTGCTGGGGCAATGACCATCAAGTGTGCGGCGGTTCCAGTGGAACAATGTCGTCTTACGTCATCTACAGCGGTTTTATATCAATTTCTTTTCTAAAATTAACTAAATAACTGTGCTACTAATCTTTTTTGCAGCGAAATTCGTAAATTGAGCGATTTTCTATTTAAAGACAATGTAATCCGTTGACCTTTGTCGTCACAATGGCGCCTTGGCCATAGGCTGCGCTTTCAAAGGGCATTCAAATTTAATTAAATACACCGTATCCTAGCGCTCCCGTGTCAACACTCATGCCACAACCTGTGTTTACCTACGTTTTATGCCGAACTACTAAACTTCGATATATGACATTAAGCTACTTGAGAATGGTCAAAGCACCATTGCAAGACGCAAGATGCTAATATGTAGGGCTGTAGGCCTACGTCATTAAGTGAAGAATGTGCATCCTTATTTATTTTATGTAGGCCTACAACATATTAGATTCACAGATTACGTTCAATGAATTTTTACTTAGCAGATGTGCCTAAAAAGGAACAGGATTCTTTCTGATTCCTTGCAACCTATCAAAAGAGATTGTGGCTAACTGCAACGTTTCGGCATTATTGGTTGTTCAACAGTATGTCCAATTGGTTTCTACGGCGCTGGATGTGATCAGACGTGCCATTGCAAACATCTGATGCCTTGCTACCGAAGCAATGGAATATGCCCAGATGGATGCGAAGACATCTGGACTCAATCCAGCTGTAACAAATGTGAGCACAAACGCAATAATATAGGCCTACTAGTAGCATTGCGTTTTACTTATTTATCAAAATATCAAACCTTGGCTATTTAGGAAGTACCGTATTTCAAACAAACACCGTTACACCGACTAGTTGAAATAATATATTATTATCAGAGGCATCTTATAAAAAGTCTTCAAAATAGATTCTATACGCTAGTAGGCTACTTTTGGCACTGATTTTAACCATGCAGGCAAATATTGTGTTTAACGTTTAAACCCTAGTTCGCTAAAGCCCAGACGTCTGCTCGGCACATATCCTTATAGTTATTGTAGGCGACAGTGCATTTTCTCTAGTTCATCAATTTTGTGTAGGCCTATAGTATTCTGACTGACTGGTGATTAACTTATCCGCTTAAGAGCAATAAAAATGGCACGTACGCGCAAGTCTAATAATGCAATAATAATTAATGATTTCGATAGTTTGAGAAAATGCAAATAACCTTAGCAATCGTAATTTGTTTTATTTTTAAAGCGCTACTCTAAAACTAAAAGCAAAGCAACTGCTAATTCACGAGGGCTGCGTCAAATCAGATGAGTTGCCTAAGGTTCGATTTCAAGTGGAGATCAGAGTCGGTTTGCCAGAACTATGACTTACCTAAATGCTTAGTCGAATTCTAATTTGCTGAGTAGGAACCAACATTAAAATAATTATATTTGGCTTTATTTCATTGAGGGGTAATCAGCGTTGCTAGCAACCGACTGACTTGAAAATAGCAAGGATTCGTAGCAAAAGGCTAATTTCATTAGTTGATTTATGTTTTCTTAGTAAAACTTCAGGCTCTGTCAGACGTAAGTCTAGGGTGCTACTTTGATTCATACGAAAGGACAATGGAATTCGACTATGGATATTTTACAGGAACATGCACTGTGGAGCTATGCTCAGCTACTTGTGCCTCAAGGAATTACGCATATGCAGGGATTGAGGTAACACTGAGCTACACTCAGGGCTGTAATCAAGGGTATACGCGGGCATAGGCCTACTTTATTTTTTGGGCGGATGACAGTCGTCAGAAGTTTTGCCCGAAAAGTCGGTTTTCTCCCGGTCAGCGTGTACTCACCTCAATATTTACCAGTACAGCCCTGGCTACACTGAGCTTTTCATATAATTATTAGCCAATAGGCTATTGATATTACCATAGACAGGTCTTGACTGTAGGTAGCTACTGCATTTTCTACATCTTTTCACATAATTATTTAATTTATTAGTAGTAGGCCTACTTGAAACCACGCCAATGGACAGTGGCGGCGCCAGGATTTCAGGTTTGGGGGGGCTGAAGCCCCAAGCCTTCCTCCCTCCCAGAGACGCAACTAGAACATTTTCTTCCCAGGGCGGTCATATTGCAATCGCGCGAAGCTGCGAGTGCCGAATGCATGAACGAAGCACATACCGACCAAGGGTTTTACAAGAAATTGTGCACTGGCACAAACGCGCTCCCCATAAATATTGCATTGCAAAATGTAGTTGGATATTGAGTGGGTTATTTAAACGAAGTCAGCAATAATTGTTGAGGTTTTTGATTTTTGGTGTATCCGGCCGCAATCCTAGATTAAGTTCCGAATTATCATAAACAAAGGTGTCCAACTAAGGTAGCAAAAGAGAATGGGAGGTCCTCAAACGCGTCTGCGTAAAGTCTATGCCGTGCCCGCGCTGTACCATACCCCGAAATTTCAGTCATCTGAGCCGAGTTGGTGACCGAGCTGAGCAAGGGCGATACAGTATATACAGTGCGTGTGCACACAGCAGCCCGAGTAGCTATGTGGTGCAGACAGTGAGGTAATGTAAAGTCCCTATTGTTTTTGACATACCGATATGCAAGCACTCAAAAACCACGTTGACTAGAGTTCTAAGTTATCACAATAACAGGTGTCCAACACCGAATTAATATTCAGAAATTTTACAATAAAATGGTGTCCAATTCAGTATTATCGTATAAAAAGTCGACCATGGACAAGGACTCGAGTTTCAAGTTTTTACAATAAAGGTGTCCAACACAGCATTAATATTCACAGATTTTATAATAAAATGGTGTGCAATTCAGTATTATCGTATAAAAAGTCGGCCATGGACACAGACTCGAGATCCAAGTTATCACAATAAATTAAGGTGTCCAACACAGAATTACAATCCAGAAATAGAAATTTTACAATAAAATGATGTGCAATTCAGTATTATCGTATAAAAAGTCGACCATGGACACGGACTCGAGTACCAAGTTATCACAATAAAGGTGTCCAACACAGTATTAATACTCATAAATTTTACAATAAAAAAGTAATCACAATAAATGATGGATCCGATTTGACCAAGGTCTATGACAACAGAGACCGTTACCCTGAACATTCAATTAAAATAATCACAAATAAATATATATCACAATAAAAGGTGTCCAACAGCAGTCACTGGACACTATTATTACACTGCCTGCATATTACTAATGACAGAGGCCGTTACCCTAGACATTCAATTGAAATAATCACAAATAAAAATAAATCAAAATAAATGTGTCCAACAGCGCATCAATATTCAGAAATTCCACAATAAAATGGTGTGCAATTCAGTTTTATCGTATAAAAAGTCGACCATGGACACAGACTCGAGTTCCAAGTTATCACAATAAAGGTGTCTCAAACGGTATTAAAACTCAGAAATTTTACAATAAAAAAGTAATCACAATAATGGATGGATCCGATTTGACCAGGGTCTATGACAACAGAGACCGTTCCCCTGGACATTCAATTAAAATAATCACAAATAAAAATAAATCACATTAAAAGGTGTCCAACAATATTCACAGGACACTATTATAATTATCTGCCTGCATATTACTAATGACAGAAAACAGTTCAAGTTTCCTTAATACAAAAATAAGCATGCTTAGATATATGCACAGAATTATTTTATGTGTATATATATACATATAATTTACTGAACACAAATGTTTTACATGTAATTGTAATTGTAATTGTAATTGAACACTTGTATAGCGCCGCTCACAGATTCAGTAGCGCTTCCGACCCAAAGTTAGCACTATCGCTAGCGAATAGTATAGTCTACATGTATATGCTAATAGCACTAGGACTTTTTAGTTGACCATTATATCAAACGTAGGCCTACATTCCCAGACAGTGGTGGTATACAGAACAAGAATATAATAATTATTATACCGAAAATAACAAGAGCGCGCACATTTGAGGTGTGTAAGAGAAACATGACGCAAATCTGACAACTACATTGTTGTGTCAAAGGCATTTCTGTTTAAAACGCAATATTCTGGATAACCAGCAGTCTGTAATATTATTTTCATGCATGATGTGCAGTACAGATGCACCACTACTATGCGAGACTTTAAAAATTTTACATAAGGCAGAGCTGTAAGTGTGCTCTAAATAGTTCAGCTCACTTTTGGGAAGGCTGACAGCTTCTATTCCATAAAGAAGAGACGGTTTACAGTTGGCAGCTACTAAATGCAACAAAACTGGTTCAATAAATTTGTAGCATTTGCTATGCAGCGAATTAAATGACCTAAACAACTTAATGTATATATATATATATATAAAATATTGTATATATAGCTGATTTCGATGCCATTGACCATTGTCTAGCCTTCTTATTACGAAATAAGCCGTAATGGATATTTTCTGCTTTTTGCTTTGGGGGGCTGAACCGTATTTAGAGGTTATAACCTATAGCCCTCTGACGACGCCACTGATTATAATTATAGTTGATTGCAGGAGGGAGAAAATCCTGAACACTCTTTTGTGACGATGATTAATTTTGTGAAATATGCGAAAAATCAAGAGAAAATACAGCTTTGCGCCACTTTTTGAAGGACTAGGCAATTTCGATATTTCTATACGTCTAATACTTATAAAACAGTTTCAATCTGAAACGAGGTGTCTAAGAGCCATGATGTTTCTTCGACAATTTCGACAACCCTGTCCGGTTGTATGGTAAAAGGTAAGGGTGCATACTTGTCATCCGTTTTCTTAGACTGAGGCCAAGAAATGAAGTCGCTAACTTCATTCTCAAATAGATTTCGATGCCGTTGATGATTGTCTAGTTTTCTTATTACGAAATTAGCCGTTATAGACATTTTCCGCATTTTGCTTTGGGGGGGCTGAGCCGCATTTAGGGGGGGCTTAGCCCCCTCCAGCCCCCCCTGGCGCCGCCACTGCCAATGGAAGCTTCTATTTAGTAACCATACACTTTATCTACACGAGCAACGTCTTCAAGTAATCCGCGGCGTCAGCAGCAATGCTAGACAGGACTGTCGAAACATGCCTAACCCATTATTGCCTACAATTTCATACATGGGATAGCAAAAAAGTTAATATTGCTATAAACCAAGTGCAATTTAAATTATTTTTAAAACTGATTTACTAACTAACATATTGTTCTTCAAGATAGTAATTTTAGATCTGGCAGAGTTTGTAAAATTGTTGGTTTAATGGTGTCATTTCTTAACAAATATTGCAAATTCGTGAATTATTGTGAAAATGGCAACACGCAAAAATTGGTATAATTCACTCATTTATTATTAAACAGAAAAAACTTATTTTTTGCTTAGCAAAATGTGTTTTAGCAAATAGATATTTGCCAGAATTGCGGTTTGTGATTTTATTTTCGAAAGCTAGGTGGCAGTAGTCCGATCCCATGTACGGGATTGTAGGCAGGAGCGGATCCAGGGGGGGCAATCCGGCCATGCCCCACCCCTAATCCAAATCTCCATGGGACGTGGCCCTCTCCCTATCCGTGGTCGCCCAAAAGATTTTTTGCAGGGGGTCAGTCATGGCCAGGAAAATTAATATATAAATGTAATTAAAATCTAAGCCTCTCACATCATTGCATTGTCTTAATATATAAAGCAACAAAAAGAAACAATCTTTCAACAGTATCCGACTATGATTTATGGCATACAATGTTTGTTATTCGTGTATATATTCTTTAGTAAAATGTAAAAATATTTAAACCAATAAACACAATTAGAACTAATAACAACTAACTATTAGTCTAATTACAAACCAAGTTAACACTAACAAAAGTATTGGAGACGTAATTTTTTCCCAAATGCAAAAAATTTCAGGGCAAAACTTGTTAAGTTTTGAATTTAGTCTATGTGCAAGAAACTGTGGTGAATGATCACATATGTTTACTTCCTGTTCTTATTTATTTCTTACTATGCTTCATTCCGTGGTGGGAAGTATTTTATTTACTGTAGTCTTAAAAATAATATAATAGAGTGAGGTCTATTCATACTTTAACTTGGACATTTTGAGCATGGTGTGCTTCAAATTATAAATACATAAATACTTTAAAAAATACTTTTGTTTGCCATTGATAACAGCTATTAGAGCAATAGTGCATGCTGTATGCACTAGCCCTACAATAACTATTATTCACTATTATTATTTATGGGGAATGTCTCTGGTTATGGCTCTAAGTCAGGCATAACATTCATCCATAACATAGCCATAATGTCATGGATATATATATATATATAAATATAATATATATAATTGATTATATATATAATATTATATAAGCAGTCTACCATGCAACATTTGCAATGCAACTTTGTCAACCAACTGTCCATTGTCAGTGTGTGCCTTCACTTCACTCAGAGACTCAAATGACTTGTATTCCTCTCACACAATTGCATTGTGAAATAAAAACTTTGGAAACCACTTTCATGAATGAGAATTTAATCATGCTTCTAAAAAATCAATCTAGCTTCAATTTAAGCAACAAAATTTTCATCAATCCAGATTAAATTTAGGTAAGAAACTTTTCATCAATCCAGCCTCCATTTAAGTAAAAATTATTTTGTATAAATCCGACTTCTATTTAGCGGGAATTCTTTTCATCGATCCATCTTGTGTGCGATCACCATATGCATTTTGAACTTAGGACCGCCGCTCGGAGAATTACCACCTATAGCCTATACGCAATTGATGGCCTACCCTATAGGGGTTTGTCCGGGTGGAGTTAATGTCCGGGCGGTTTTGTCCAGGGGGTTAAAGTCCGGATCCCCTCAAATACACCTGTATTGTTACCTTCCTTCACCCTATAGTCCGCAGTGCCCATCCATCCGTCACATTACTTCACTGTTGTATTAATGTTGTATTAACGGACGATCCTGTGTCTCAAACCCGTATAATGGCTCCTTTGTTTTAGTTCGGTGATCAAGAAGTCAAACGAAATGTCTGAATTGGTTGTGGCAATCCACAATGGCCTGTTCCACGGCGAATTCGTGAAAACCGAGTCACCGAGTCACATTTCGAGTGCAGGACTTAGGCCTAGAGTTCGAGTCCAAGTCCTAAGAGTCGGACTCAAGTCTTTTGGCGGACTCGAGTAGGCCTACTACATCACTGAAGTTCAGTAGTATTTTGACAATTGTCAATGAATTTGTTGATATATTTTATCTAACAGATAATTTAAAAATGCAAAGCTTAGGTTATTTCATGATTTTAGGTCGGTTCCGGGTGCTTCTGCGGAGCATCCAATGCTAATTATGTTCGACTGAATGATACCAGCTGCTCGTTTAGATGCGATGGCGACATGAATCAATTTTGCGGCGGAAATTGGGCCCTAAACGTCTATTTTGGCGAGTCTCTAACTACCTTATATCTTACTCTATCGAGACGCTATGAAAAGTAGGCCTAATTGAATTTTAGTCAATAATTATGCTCGTATCAGTATAGACAAATTCAGGATCTTGACCAATGGTTCTCAATAACCCGAGGAGAATGAAGTCTGTGACGGTGAATAAATTATGGCGCATCAGTTTAAAAGTGGTAATAAAATTGAAAGGTAGTCAATTTAATCTACTATTGGACAAAGCATATTATTGTTAGTTGACTTCGTAAAGTGGGTCAACAGACTCACCAAGATCTGATCGTGTGGTATTGCATCGTCTGAGAACTACAGGCGCAACCAATGGGAGACCAAAAGTGCTATTAACCCTCTCACATTCAGATTCGTACGGCCATGGCTATACCTTTAATTCTTCGGAGAATGACATTCCTCAAAAATCCCCAATCGTTCGTACGTTCGTAGCACTTAGGCCTAACCGCAAATCCATTGACAGTTGGACACTATCGGGAAAGTGTTTCAAAATTAGACTTTAGACATCGTCTTCATATCCAGGACGTTTGAACTCATCTGCGCTGTTGACATAGATCTAACAATTTATCGAGTTGCAAACTTGCAATGTTACTGTAGCCTATGTCAACAATTAATGGTTATTACACTGAGTGTTATATTCATAATTATTTGTCGACAAAACAAACAAATAGGAAGATGCACAAACCCGTGCACAACATAATGGGGATCTGTAGCCTAAGCTAATAATATTTATAGGCTTTGTAGCGATATACTTGGTCCCACCCATACGTCCCACCCATACCCACTCACATACTTGGTCCCATCCACATACTTGGTTCCACCCATACCCATAGCGATATCCTTGGTCTCACCCATACTATTGAGCCGTAGTGTGGTTTCCCTTTCCGTTATAGGCTTACTGTGTTTATTGTTTTATATTGTGCCGAGTGGATAAGGAATCGTACACTTGGCGCAGGTGGCATAAAGAAGGAGGACAGATAAATAGATAGATAGATAGATAGATAGATAGATAGATAGATAGATAGATAGATAGATAGATAGATAGATAGATAGATGGATAGATGGATAGATGGATAGATAGATAGATAGATAGATAGATAGATAGATAGATAGATAGATAGATAGATAGATAGATAGATAGATAGATAGATAGATAGATAGATAGATAGATAGAGAGAGAGAGAGACAGACAGACAGACATACAGACAGACAGACAGACAGACAGATAGACAGACAGACAGAGACAGAGACAGAGAGAGACAGAGAGAGACAGACAGACAGAGAGACAGAAAGACAGAGAGTGACAGAGAGAGAAAGCCCGAGAGAGGTGAACATTCAGATGGAAGTGTTCGAGTGATGCGGTGGATTCTATAGATGTCGTGTGTGTGTTTCACTTTGACAAGTAGGCTATCAAGTCATCCACCTTATGGATTTGAGCAACTTATACTTAGCGCTACAGTTAGAATCAGTAAACTAAGTCTTCAGCTAGACTAGGCCATTAGGAAAGCGTTGAAAATTATAAGAGACTGGTGATTGTGTGAGAGGACGAACTCACAGCATCTTTCCATTTTGTTAATAAAGCGCAGTTTTGAGTTTTAAATTTATATATTAGGCCTAGCTATGCTAATTTTAAATTCAAAACTGTGCTGTGTTTAAGGTTTAGATTTCAGGCTCTTTTTAGGTTTAGATTAGTTGTTTTGCCTTTCAGCTTGTCCCACCGGTTATTTTGGAAGTGGCTGCATGTCTCGGTGCAACTGTAAGAACGAGCAAAGATGCGCTTGTGCAAGTTGCACTTGTTCATCAGGATGTAAATCAGGTTGGATGGGAAGCCGGTGCGAATTCAGAAGTAGGTTTGAAAAGATGAGTAAAGTCGATCTACCACAGCTAGAATTGATTAAATAAAACAGCGCACTGTTGCTCAATATAGGCGTGAATATACTTTTAACCTTCGTTTAATAATTAGGCCTACATTTAATCTGGTAATTTGTCTGCCTTGGCCAACGTCGAGTCATTAGATTAAGGCCATGTAGGCCTAGATTTCTTAACACGTAGCCTATCGTTGCCGATGATATGCTGACCTATGAGAGAAATTTGACATAAAAATCAACGAGTAGACAGAGTTGCTTAAATACTCAATAAAGAAATGTGTCGAAGTTCTGACCGACTAGATTATGTTACTCATCAGTCCGCCATTAGTAGAACAAAAGATGAGCATCTGTGCTAAAGCCTTACGCCTCTAGCGACTATTTCTATACAGCCCTCTAGCGACTATTTAAATACACTCGTTATAATGCTAGACACAATTTTCATCATTAATTTTTATTACGTCATCTCTCTTTGGTTCATCCCTTTGTCACAATCATCCCCCTGAAATTTAAGCTGTCCCTCGCCGCAGGCCCGGCCTTAGGGCAAGGCGAGCGAGGCAGCCGCTTTGGGCCCCGCGCTTCCAGGGCCCCGCGCTGCTGGCGATAATTGTTTTCTTTGTTGAGATTGGCGATAATTGTGCATGGCTATGTCGCAAAACAACTATGCTTGCAATCAAATTATCACGTGAATGTGATAAGGTGATTTTGAAAGAACAATACTTCTTCACAGCTAGCCTACTTATTAGCCTATGTCTGCATTTAGAATTTTCTCCAGAAAACAGTAGGCCTAATATACTCATTTTGCTTAGAATTTGCAAATGGACGTCCGCATAATTTTTGCAGAAGGTAAAAAACAATGATAGTGGTGACATTTTTAGCGAGAGCTTAGAAAATGAAAAGCAGGAAATTTTGAACATGTAAGCTTATATATTCAGAGAGGTGTCTAGGCCTAAATGTAAAATTTACTTCGTGAATAATTAGCATCATTAGGCTAATGCGCTGGCGCAAAGAAATTTGTCCAAAACCAAAACGTAGGACATAGTTTTCAAAGAATTCTCAATTTTCTCTTGCCCCTAAGTGCGGGCGCCAATGACTTTGCATTACTTAGATAGGCCTACATAAGGTAGTAAGGGAAAGCCACCTATAAAGCCACTCATAAGATGGGGCACACCTATTGCTAATGCTATACGCAGAGGAAGCCACTGTCAAGAGTTGCGAATAACATAATAATATTCTCTTTATTAACAATCCGGTTTGACACACCGCAACCGGTTACAATGTACACTTATGCAATTTAAACTATTCACAAGAACGGAGATCACAGAATACACAAATCTTAACTACACTAACTGAGCAGACAGCCTGCAATAATCGGCGCTAATAGCAGCCTACAAAGCAAATCCGCCCAACGGGGGCTCGAACTCACTACCTCTCGCACTCTTGGCCAGCGTGTTAACCACTACTCTACCGGGCCCCCCAGACATAACATAGGTTATCATGCACGTAGGGCGTAGGCCCTAGTTAATTATGCTCGACGTAGCAACTATTAATATTTACGGTGCAGCCGTCCTGATTTCATTGATAATTTAAAATTTTCACGTTCGCTTATGTGGTTTCACATTATTAAATTTTCTCAATCTGACATTATGGAAATTATTGTCTTATCTTATGGATATAGTTGCTTAAGATGGGGCATAGGCTATTAGCAATTGTTTTTAATGACAATAATATCACATTCTTGGAAAATGGCTAAACTTTTGCATGCATCAATTGAAAGTCATAATATGTACAGGCCACATTAGTGTGGTTTATTTTAAAACATTGCTCTTAACTCAAAAGAAATTTGGGGGAAACGATGAGTGTCCCATCTAGTGCCGTATTGACATGTAGGAACTTAAATGCGTACATTTATGCTTGAGGACCCTCTGCTGCCTTGGATCCCGCAGACCCTAAGACCGGGCCTGTCCCTCGGACTGTGCTACTTTTCTTGATTATTACAAAGAGAGCGATGTTATTTGTTTAGGATAGTCTATCATTGCGCGGCTGCGCGGTTTTAGCCGCGCGCGGTTTTAAAATGCGCAGGGACTTTGTGTGCGCGGTTGTGGAGGATAGGCCTACCGGTTCCCATAGGCAACCATGTTCATAGCACTTTTGGAGGGTTTTTAAAGCGCGTTTTGCATACAGCCAGACAGGCCTATATAGTAAATGAGTTTTATATAGGCCTATCCCCAAACCCATATTCAGATAGAGATAGATCTACATTTCTTTGACTCAATATACAGGGTCTTTTGAAATGCGTAAACAGTTCCTTGCAAAGCTGCACTTCTGCCACCTGCATACACACATACATCTATTCTGCTTCAATAGATTGTTCTGACCACAACGGAGACTGTTCGGCAGATGAAACATGTGTCACAATGGACCTAAAGTATTCATCTATAACCCGCTGTGAATGCAAACAAGGATACCAAAAGAATCGGTTGTGGGACACATGCACAGGTTGGTGATGAAAACACTGCACAGGTGTTGAAGTTCTTAACAGAGCAAAGACAATAATTTAGATCCACTGTATAACTGCAGATTGATGGTTAAGACTTAGTTTGGAACTGCTGTATCGGTAGGCCTTCAAACTTTACCAGAAATAATGATACCGTACTGCATTTGTGAGTTAGACTCTATGCGTTTTTCAACATTCTCTTGTCCTTGCGATTCTGAAGGTCCTAATACAAACGGAGGTGTCTTATTCATAATAAATGTTCAAGTTAACCGTTGTCTCTCATAAGATAACCTAATGGAAATTCATTTGTAGTCATTTACTACAGCCTACATTTTGAATATTTACTTGTAGAGTCCATTCCATTCCTATTCCATTTGTACATATGAATATTCAATGCAAACAAGAAGACTCAATTATAAGCGTCGGTGGCGTAGGCAAGGGGGTGTTTCGGGGGTTAAAACTCCCCATTGGCTCCGAAAAAAGTTTTTTTAAGGTTATTTTTCCGTTTAAGTAAGAAAAAACAGTCAAAAACAGGGTTTCCGGCCATAAAACCCCCCCATGAAAAATTCCTGGATACGCCACTGATAAGCGTCACAGTAGATACGAACGTAGCCTACAAATAAGATATCTGGTAGAGGTGCATAGTAGACTGGTCCACAAAATTCATTTTGCAGATTTCAGTTCTCCACAAGGCTTGTTTTGTTCCTTATCATGATTATAATAATCACAAGAAATTTTAATGAAAACAAATGAAATTAAGAGGTCAACCCATTTGACACTTTTTATGTTATTTGGACAGATGTCGATATATTGTTCCGCAATTGTTAATGTACGACCTGAGCGATATTGAGCGATGTCTGAGGAGATTCCATTTCTCAATTACCGTACTTCAACACTGGTATTGACCTGAGAGTCACCTTCTTGAATGCCGTTCACCATTTTGGGGATTACCAAGAGTTTTTCCGGACAATTTCCAATGACAATAGTAGCTATGCGGTCGATATTTTCCTTTGATCCGTCGATGCTGGGCCACATTTTGCCTTCTCAGTGAGGTAATAGCAGACCTGCCAGTGTGCGCTCTTGTTCTTCCATTGCAGCTAGCTGCTTCTTATCCTTCTTTTATTCCGAACTTCTAGAAAAGATGATTTCTGAAATTAATGTCATAACCAATCGCCAGTGTGACACCTCCATCTACAGACAAGCATCACGGTCTGGAAGGCCAACACGATACAAAGCACCAACAACGAAACTAAAGAGGACTGGATGATGTTCTTGGATCTTTTTAAATAATGAGGCAGTTATAGTAGCAGCTGTTTATGCAGCCATTGTAGAGTGTAGATGTATTGCATACGTACTAGGACTAAGTTGTCTGATACTCATCAATTTAATCAGATACTTCTATAGCTGCCAACGCAGAAAGTTCACCTGTTGCTTCATAACTGCCTTTTGTCTTGTGTTCTTCATTTTAATTTTCACCATTCTCTCTTTTTCCTGCGGTTGCCTCTTTCTGCTTTCTTTTGCTGCTGTCTTTAAGTTTACTCCACTCATGCTGCTAGAAAATACGTCTCCTCTTTGCAAGACATACTCGAAGGATTTCCCGATCTTAGTCTTGCTGGATTCTGTCATCACATCTTTTGAGGCAATATCGAACAATTTTTGAAGATCACTCTTGAACATATCGTCTTCATCCTGTCACTTTCTCTTTATTATGGTCTGTGAGTCTTCAGAGTTAGGTAGTTCTGATAAAGCTTTGACAGTTTCCTGACACACCAGTCAACCAGCTGTGTTGGTATTCTGGCAAGCACCCAAATACAAACCACTGTATCACAGGCCATTTTGCAACTTTCCGGGAGGGGCCTCCCTTTAGTGATATGATTAAACTGAAGCAGTTGCTGTGCATCCAGGCTGCGTGGTAATCTTGCAGTAGACAAACGAGAGACTGGTTTTCCCAATAGACAGTGCTCTGGGTCGGATCTCAAATTAGACGAAGCCATATTAGTCTAATAATGACGGTTAACACGTAGTAAAGACATTATAAGCACTCAAGTAAAATGTTCAGAATGGGTTGACCTCTAAATGTTGCACAATCAGGCTGAAATTTTACAGGGGGACTATCTACCCCAAGTGGACAAAAATAAGTCTTGTGGAGAAAGAATTCTAAAAACTTAATTTTTTGGCTATGGTTTGTGGACCACTCTAGTGCATAGGCAAGCGAATGAACTCGGCTAGCACAATTTATTTCGTGTGTCACCAACTTACCAAGTTATAATTATGTTTTGAAATAGGCTACATCCCATCATCCAATATAGGAGTGGAAGTGGCGCCTCGGCGTGTTAACTCCAGTCAGTCGCGGTGTTGGCCATCAATCTGGAACGAACTCCCTTCTGGCCTTCATTCCTCCACCTGACTAGTCAATCTTTGTTTCTTAGATCTCTTAAATCTTTCTTCTTTCGCCGTGGCTGGGCTGGGAGTGCCTCTGAGTAGTTTTTTGAAGGGGTGCTATAATGAATTAATTAATTAATTAATCATATATTATAGACATCTTTTAGTTTCTGCAATTGTAACAGAGGTTTTGTTGAGGGCACTGTATTCAAAAAGCATACTTATAATAATAATTATTTCTAGACATAGATGAATGTCACCTTGGAACGCACAAGTGCGATAACTTGACAACGACCTGTATCAACACATTTGGTAGCTACGTTTGTGATTGTCACCTGGGTCACTACCGAACAGATATGCCGACGCTCTGCCAAGGGAAGAATGCACCAAACGGTCAATATTATTATTTTAAATTACTGTTAACTAGTAATTATTATTTTTGAGGAAACAATGATGAAAGAAAATGAGTCGAGCTATTCAAGATCGATAATTAGCTTTGTAGCAACTAATTTGTCAAAAGACTTGACTTTCAGTGGTGGTGAAATTAAATAGTAGGCCTAACATTTGAAGATGCACACTATAATTTCCACCGTAATTTGTTTGGATTTATCCAATTAAATGATTTTCAAACGATTGAACTGAACCTGTTGCTTGTGTGAGGAAAATTCAATGTCTGACGGTATAAGCTTGTCACCGACCATCAAAATCTAGGGTTTTAAATCTAGTTTTAATAGGGAACTTTATGCTCAGAGGCCTTTGGGTGATCAATATTAGAATGAGCTAGGACCTAAAACAAATGTAGCTGAGATTCGTTTAAAGATTATATTATAATAAAACAATATCAAACAGTAAAATACAATCAATAATCTTATCTACTTATTTGTGGCGTATTATCTAAGATATATTATAACTTGTTTCTTAACTTCCACGTTGGACTTCTCCAGCGTAGATGTAGAAGTTCTTCAGTTCGTATGGATTGGAATGAAGGTTCGAAGAGGAAGGAAGGTCACCTTCCTCTTGTTTGCCGTCGTTCCCAATTCTCTTCTGTAGTTGCGTAGACGGAGAATGCTGTAGCTGGCACAGCACTCTGTAGTTTCGTCCGCCTCGTTGTTTCTCCACAAGCAACGGTAGCTTCTCGTCGCTTGCACGTCTTGTAGTCGTTTCGCCCCTTTCTTCTGCCGTCGAACTCCAATCGCAATTGCAGTTCCGAATCGACCTTCTCCCGATGTCGAATCGCAGTTCACTCGCAAGTGTCACATCAAACTTCGCAAAGTTTCGTTCGACACGCCCTGGTATCTCTGTTCCCAAGGACTTATAGTCTCACCAGTGGGACAGGCCGACAGCGTGTCGCCTTCCACACCCAATTCACCGTCAGATCTTCTGAATTACCGACGAGAACGCCACGTTTGACTAATGGCCGTTCTCGCTCAGAAATCTACGTCTTCTTCCTCCGCCATCTTTTCGCTGTCTAGCTTTATCGTCTGCCGTTGTTGCCGTCTGCTCAAGTTTGACGCTGCTTTCCGCCCTCCGTTGTATTTCAATAATTGATGTAGCGCGTATTCAAGAATTGTTATAGCGCTATTATTATTATCTAACTTAATGCCACAAGTAATATTAATTATAATCTACAATACGCCACATATTGTCTAGCTTAATTCTTACCTATTTAATACTTATACAATGCATCATTTAATAGGTTTGTTTGATAAGAAGCATTCTACCGCTACAAATGCCCCTCCTTCAAAAGACTGTTTACAGGCTTTAACAAACTCACCTACTTAACAAACTAACCTAGTAAACTAATTCACTTACTATACACGACATGACAATTAATACACTTTACTCACTGGCTTACACTTCTTCATTTACTTTATCTCAACTTATACTACACAATCCCTCTACTTAAATAATCGGACATAACATTTTCGGACCCTTTAATATATCTAATGTTAAAGGAATAGTTTTGGAGTGCCAAACTCCATCTCATCACCCTTGCATTTTTCATTCGACCCTCTTTCATATATTGCAATCCGCAATGGTCTGTCTCAATTGTAAATGTCTTTCCACAAAGATATCGGTCGAACCTGCTTATACCCCACATGATTGATAAGCACTCTCTCTCTTCCACAGAATATCTTCTCTCTCGCTCTAACAGCTTCCTGCTCGCATACGCTATGGGATGATTCGTCCCCTCGTACTGCTGCATTATCACACATCCGATTCCACTCCCACTTGCATCAGTTTGTAGGATGAAATCCTTCTCTAAATTTGGAAGTCTCAGAATTGGTTCTTTCGCCAATTCGTTCTTCAACTTTGTAAAACTATCTTCCAGCTCTTTATTCCATTCTACCATTCCAGGTGCTATCTTCTTCGTTAAGTCACTTAACGGTGCCATGATTTCCGCACAGTGTGGTATGAATTTCCGATAATAGTTTATCGCTCCAAGAAAACTCCTGACTTGTTTCTTTGTCTTTGGACGTGGCATGTCTACTATTTTATCCACTGATTTCTCCTTTGGACTTATGTCATCCTTGTTCAACGTATGTCCCAAAAAGTCAATCTTTCCATATCCTATTGAACACTTCTTCGGCTTCAATGTCAAATTCGCTTGTCTCACTCTTTCGAAAAATATCTCCAATGTCTTCAAATGTTCTCTCCATCCTTTATTATGCGCTAGAATGTCGTCGACATAACTTTCAAGATTTTCTGTTCCTTGAAGAATCTTCCTGATTAAACGGTTGTAACTTGACGCACTATTGATCAATCCAAAAGGCATCACATTGAACTTGTATATCCCATTGGCACATACAAATGTAGTGTAGTCTTTCGATTCTGGACTCATAGGGATCTGCCAATAACCCTTACAGAAATCGAACTTGCTGTAGATTTTACTACCACTCAACTTATTAAAAATATCCTCATTTGTCATCATAGGCTCAGGATCAAATACTGTAAGTTTGTTTAGCTGTTTGTAATTACAACACAGTCTATTGCTTCCGTCTGATTTCTTGACAACTACCAGCGGTGCTGCATAAGCTGCCTCTGATCTTTCTATCACCTTATTGTCCAACATCGTCTGTATCTCCTTATCTATTTCTTTTTGCAAATGGTAGGGTGTTGGATACGCTCTTTGTCTTACTGGTTCTTCACTCGTCAAATGTATTTCATGCTTCACTAAGTCTGTTCTCCCAGGCTTGTCTGTGAAAATGTCTTCATATTTCTTCAGTAGTTTCCTCATTTCTCCTTTTTGTTCTTCATCCAAATCAGGATTTATATCTACATCTTCATAGGTCTCTGTTTGTTCACTTACATATAAATCCAATATTTCTTCTTCTTCATCTTCTCCCACTTTTCCGTCATATACCACTGCTGAAATGTACGCTACAGTCTCGGCATCTTCTCTTTCGTGATATTTCTTTAATATATTAATGTGATATGTCTTTATCTTTCCTTTCTCGATTTCAACTCTGTAATCATAGTCTCCAATCTTCTCTCTCACAACATATGGCCCTTGCCACTTTACTAACATCTTGCTCTTACAACTAGGCAATAGTAACAACACCTTATCACCTATTTCCAACTTCCGGTATCTAGCTTTCCTGTCATAATACTTCTTGTTTTTAGCGTTCGCTTTGTGTATCGCTTTCTGCGCCATATCACAAGTCTCCTCAATCCTTTCTCTCAAATCCTGCATATACGTATACACGTCCTTCACTTCTTCTTCCACTGTCTCATTGGTCCATAACTCCTTCAGGATCTGCACTGGTCCCCTACACGATCTACCAAATATTAGTTCGAATGGTGTGAAACCGTGACTCTCATGTACTGTGTCTCTCAACGCAAACAGTAATGGAGCTATATAACGATCCCATTCTTTCGCTTGTTCACCAATCAACTTCCTCAACGTCGCTTTGATCGTTCCATTAAGTCTTTCTACACATCCATTGCCCATTGCATGGTAGGGACTCGTCATGGTGTGTTTTATCAATAGCATCTTATTTACTTCAGCCATGAGTTCGGAAGTGAACTGGCTTCCACGATCAGTATGGATCTTCTGAGGTACTCCCATACGACAATAAAATCCGAACAAAGCTTCTGCAACTTCCTCAGTACTAATTCCTTTCAATGGAATAGCTTCCGGATACCTTGTACTCAAATCTATGATGGTCAATATGTATCGGTAACCCCTTGCAGACATAGGGTTAACTTCTCCGATTATGTCTATGCATATGTGTTTGAATGGTACATCTAATACAGGTAGATGACCCATAGGCGCCTTGTGGTTCACCTTCTTGTCAACTGATTTTTGACAAATATCACAACTCAACACATATCTCCGTATATCTTGTCCTATTCCAGGCCAATAGAATTCATTTAGAATTTTATCATGTGTTTTCCTCATTCCTAAATGAGCCGACAACAATGAATTGTGTGCCACTGCTAACACTTTATCCCTCAATGGTTTAGGTACCATTAGTTGCCATTTCACCTCATCCTTCTGTACTTCTTTGTATCTTTTATACAACAATCCCTTCTTTTTCACATATGGTTTATCTTCTATGTTGTCTTCGTTACCATCCCATTCAATTGCTCTTTCCATTTGTTTCGACATAGTTTCATCTTGACTCTGCAACTCCTGTATCTCTTTTACTGACACATTCAAGTTCGGCATCTCCGCAACTTTCAATGGTTTGTATTTTGCTACCTTTTTAGCTTCTGCTCTAGTCTCCACAACTGCTACTGTCATTAATTTTTCATCTTGATTCCTCATCACATCGTCAGAAAATCTTACTGTTTTCTTTGCACCAATAGGTCTTTCTTCATGTTCTGTTTTTCTAATCAATATTCCTTTGTTTTCCACTTCAGTACATTTCTCAATTATTTCTTTTGGCTCATGATTTGTCACACTCTCAGTTCTTTCATCCTTAACCATGTACTTCAATCCTTTGATTTTCCCAATTATTACTGGCTTTATTGGCTGTTCCATCACCATCGCTTGTACTTCACCATTAAAATGTTCACTTTCTATGTACACCTTAGCCAATGGGAAACATCTTAAACTCCCATCAACTAAAACACAATGTGTTTCTTCTCCAGTCAACGCTTCTTCATTTATCAAAGAACGTTTTACAATACAACAACTTGCGCCTGTGTCGTATAAGCATCCCACTGTGTTTCCATTAACTGTCACCTGGTATTCACTCTTATCTTCAAGGCTAATACATCCATCATTGTCTTTTATCACCATTGCACTAGCTGCCATGTACATTGGTGGTATTTTATTATGTTCACCCTGTTTCATCTGTTGTTCTCCTCTTGTAACTTCAACCACTCTCTGTATTTCACTTTCTGGCTTAACCAAGTGTGCTCGACTTTCGAATATTTGTACTGCTGCTGCAGTGTGTTTAAATGTACCCCTGTTTTTCTTTGGGCATTGATATGCCTTATGGTTCTGTTCTCCACAGAAAAAACAAGTAATCTTATGTCCAGTTGCAATTTCTCTTTCCCTGCTGAATCCTCGGTTTTGATGTGTACCCTGATTTATCTTCACATCACTTCTACTCCTGTTCAGATTGTACCCAGACTGTTCTTTGGGTCTGTGTTCATACGGTCTACCGTTCAACCTGTCACTATGAAATTTCACATCTGGTTTTACAGACTGCTCGCTGTACTTGTAACCGTGTGCTTCAATGTGTGATTCCGCACAAACTAACATGTCCTTCAAACTCATTTTACCCTTCTCTTTTATAAACATACGAAGTTCAGTACTGCACGTCAGGTAAAACTGATCTTTCAACAATAGATCTTCCACTCCTTCGTAAGTTCTTTCAAATCCCGCTTGTGCTAACCACTGCTGCATATACCTCCTCAATCTATGTACAAAACTAGAAGGTGTCTCTCCAGATTCCATTTTACTGGTTTTGAACTTGTTTCGATAACCACCTTCAGTAAGTTGAAATCTCTTCAACAGCTGAGTCTTCAAACACTCATAATCTTGCACTTCTTCTGCAGACAACCTTTGGTATACTTCCAGTGCTCTGCCTTCCAAATGTCTAGCTAGCGTCAACGACCAAACTTCTTTTTTAACTTCATACGCAACACAGGTTCGCTCGAATCTCAACAAGTAGGCATCTAAACAATCCTTTGACTCGTTGAATATAGGAAATTTGATATTTCTGATTCCTTTATTGTTTTCTCGGTGATCTCCCTGTTGTTGACCATCACCGATCCTCATGTAGTCATTCTCGTGCTCTCGGTTTTGCTCCCCTCTCGAATCAATTTCACGCATTCTCACCTGTGCTTAAAGTCTCTTTATTTCTAACTGGTGTTCACGCTGTCCCCTCGCTTCAGTTTCAGCTGCTTCACGATTTAATCTGGCTTCTGATTCAGCGCTCCTAATTGCTTCCAATTCCACTTCAGCCTTCTTTGCTTGCATTGCAGCCTCTGCTTCGGCTTTTCTCGTTTCTGCTGCTGCTTCAGCTTCCATCTCTGCTTTTCTCGTTGCTGCTTCTGTTTCAGCCTTCCTCGTTGCTGCTTCTATCTCAAGTCTCTTGACTTCTGCTGCTGCTTCAGCTAATTTCGTCTCTTTGGCGATCTCCCTCTCAGTCGCTCTATCTTGTCTCCATTCTGCCTGTCTTTCTTTGACAAAGGCACGTGTCTCGTCCCCTTCCATGTTCATCCGTTTGGCAATTTCTAACCAAGCTTCAAAATCACTGACAGACATACTTACTGACTTACTTGCTGACTAGCAACTTATGACAAAAATATTGGCAACTATGTGCGCTATTTAAATTTCTAACAAATAGAAATTGTTCAATTCTGCAAAGTGTCAATTCAGTTCCACAACAACAACTAATCTCTAATAGTTCATACAACCTATTGCAGTATCTTCAATCTACAATTTCCGATTTAGTCTCTAACAATCTCCTAGCTATAATTGTTCAAAGCTTTTCTAATACTGTTCAAAAGACAGGTTTTTTTTTACTGATTCAAATCTTTACTGAATTAAATCTTTAATGACTTAAATCTTTACTTACTCAAATCTTTACTGACTTAAATCTTTACTGACTTTTATCCCGGCATGGGCACCCACTCTTGTCACCGACCATCAAAATCTAGGGTTTTAAATCTAGTTTTAATAGGGAACTTTATGCTCAGAGGCCTTTGGGTGATCAATATTAGAATGAGCTAGGACCTAAAACAAATGTAGCTGAGATTCGTTTAAAGATTATATTATAATAAAACAATATCAAACAGTAAAATACAATCAATAATCTTATCTACTTATTTGTGGCGTATTATCTAAGATATATTATAACTTGTTTCTTAACTTCCACGTTGGACTTCTCCAGCGTAGATGTAGAAGTTCTTCAGTTCGTATGGATTGGAATGAAGGTTCGAAGAGGAAGGAAGGTCACCTTCCTCTTGTTTGCCGTCGTTCCCAATTCTCTTCTGTAGTTGCGTAGACGGAGAATGCTGTAGCTGGCACAGCACTCTGTAGTTTCGTCCGCCTCGTTGTTTCTCCACAAGCAACGGTAGCTTCTCGTCGCTTGCACGTCTTGTAGTCGTTTCGCCCCTTTCTTCTGCCGTCGAACTCCAATCGCAATTGCAGTTCCGAATCGACCTTCTCCCGATGTCGAATCGCAGTTCACTCGCAAGTGTCACATCAAACTTCGCAAAGTTTCGTTCGACACGCCCTGGTATCTCTGTTCCCAAGGACTTATAGTCTCACCAGTGGGACAGGCCGACAGCGTGTCGCCTTCCACACCCAATTCACCGTCAGATCTTCTGAATTACCGACGAGAACGCCACGTTTGACTAATGGCCGTTCTCGCTCAGAAATCTACGTCTTCTTCCTCCGCCATCTTTTCGCTGTCTAGCTTTATCGTCTGCCGTTGTTGCCGTCTGCTCAAGTTTGACGCTGCTTTCCGCCCTCCGTTGTATTTCAATAATTGATGTAGCGCGTATTCAAGAATTGTTATAGCGCTATTATTATTATCTAACTTAATGCCACAAGTAATATTAATTATAATCTACAATACGCCACATATTGTCTAGCTTAATTCTTACCTATTTAATACTTATACAATGCATCATTTAATAGGTTTGTTTGATAAGAAGCATTCTACCGCTACAAAGCTTACCTTTAAAAGTAGCTGTCAAAAAGATAAAGGTTCAGCTTATCTAACAAAAACGTAAAACAATTTTAGCGTATTCTGTTGGAGACGTTATTGGTGCTGCGTTTGGTTCGGCGGTTGGATCGACTGCCATCTTTGCCATCATCCTTATTGCCGTCCTTCAATGCAGGCAAGAATATCTCAGATCTCACATCACTTCTATTTAACGCTGCATAACGCAGAAAAGATTGCGCATGTAGCCTAAATATTTTGAAATTGCTGTTTTGCCATTCATATTTAAATCATATGATTATCACTTACAAGTACATATTTTAAATACGATTTTGATTGGCTATATAATTTCAAAAGTTCTATTAATTTAACTTAATGATGGACACATTTAAATTTACCTTCTTGATGCAATCTGAATAGACTGTTGTCAATTTAACTATAATTAAGCCTAAATTTAAAAGATCACAAAAATGATTATTATGCATCCAGGCATAATAAAAGATACTCTGAATTATAGTGCTCTTTAAGCGGCTATATATCAATGTTAAATTTTAAATATGCATAGGCCTATTAGGGCTTCAATAAGAAGTGCACACCGAATGCTTAGTACATTAGCCGTAAACCATCAATGGTGTACTTTACTGAAGTATTAATAATAAATGATCATTACATCGTATCGAAGAGCGCATTTAAAACTAAAGAGGTTGGATAATATTATGTAATTTATTGCTATTTGGTTGCAGACGACGACAGCAGCATAGACAATCGGAAGGCAAGTACTAGGCTTAATTTGCATAATTATGCAGCGTTGTCCCAAAAAGGACCCTAAGGTATTTGTCAACATATTGGCCAGAAGTAAGACTTTTCAATCAAATTTTACAGTCTTAAGGGCAATTCATATTTGCATCAAAAGGCCAAATTTCACCAAACTATTTAGAACAGAACAAAAGCTAATATCACTTTTAGTGAGTCCACCCATTGTTTTTGACGATTCAAAACATAACGCACCCAAAAGGAACAAAAACTATTCCCTTAAGCAACATCTCAAATTATTGTTATCAAAATTAATAAACTTGATGTTGCCAGATAATCATTATTGCTATTATCTAGGGGGAAAACCAGAGCACCAACGTAGCTGCACGTCACTGTGAAATTACTTAGCAGGATGACTATCAAGTTGGTAAATAAATAATCTGTCAGATTAATAATTTTGTTATTGAAACACTTAAATTGAGATATATAAAATATTTAAAATGCCCATGGTGTCAATGACAGACAAAATGTGTATTCAGACAGTTCAGTGAAATCGCAGAAATTAAGATTGAAGCACTAAAAATGTTAAACCATACGACGAAGTGATATAGAGCTAATAATTATTTCTTGAGTTTTAATAAGTATGCCTATGCCATTGATGAAAGGAGGTCGACTCAGTGTCAATTGTGCTGGTTTAACTTAATTGACAAGAGCCAATGGTAAAAATCTCTGGATTTTAACCATATGGATTATCAAGTGTGGAGAGCTATGCTGAAGAAATACCACAATCTGCAACCAAAACCAAGAGCAATGAGATGGTCGTATTGGATTGATATGGGAAGATGTACATCTGAAACCCATCAACAAGGCCATCAAAAACTTTACAAAGAGACTCATAAGGAGTTGGTCACTGGTTGGAGTCAGATTGAACACAAGTTGTGAAGTAGGACTACTATCACGTTCGTTTGAAAACAATTATCTGATATGCGGCTTAATAAAATCGTTTTTTACCTTTTATTCCATTATGTTTTTGAATCGTCAAAAGCAGTGGGTAGACTCGCTGAAAATGATATATCTTTGTTCTGTTTAAAATATTTTTGTGAAATTGGCCAATGTATGTAGATAATAATGGCCTGTAAGCCTTTAAATTTGATTTAAAAGTTCTTGCTTCTGGCCAAAATAATAGGCAAAAAACTTATGAGCCCTTTTTGGCTCAACCTGTGGATAGGCCTATAGCCTATTGTTTAAAGGGTGCTAGGACAAAATGTCCCGGTACAAAAAGCCCCTGGCCAAAAAGTCTCCGGACAAAAAGACCCCGGATAAAATGTCCTCTGACAAGAAGTTTCCGGAAGATATGTTCCTTAACAAAAAATGCTCCCGGATATAATGTCCCCGGATAAAAAGTCGCAGGACAAAAAGTCCCAGGACCAAAAGTCCCCGAATAAGAATTAATGTCCCCGGATAAAATATCCCAGGACAAAAAGTGTCAGGACAAAAGTCCCCGGATAAAGATGTCCCCGAATAAAAAGTCCCGGGACAAATGGTCCCATTGAAGAACATAAAATTGCAAGTTCTTTCACGAGTCCCTCTGTATTTTGACAGCAGTTATTTGTGCAAAAAATTCTTGTCAGTATTATTAAATCTATAGACCTATTTATTTTGAAGGATAAATTCTTTGTTAGATAGGCCTGCAGACGGTAATAATTTTTATTCAAAAATTATTCCTCGTGCCTGAGCACATAGGCTTAAACCTATTATGATGCTGTTATAACAGATACAACTCGAATCCAAAATGAGGATGAGACGGATATAACACAAGAGATTCCAGTTCAATGGCTAAATCATGCAGCATAGGACACAAACCACAACCTGGGAGACTCAACATCTACGGAATTGGGTGGTGGCTAACGAGATGTAACTGTTGCGTGTATAACTAATTCTGCTGGTTTCAGAATAATTCTCAAGTAACATTACAGCTTATTTTTAGCCTAACTCTTTTTGGCAACTTATCCTGTAAGCTGTTTGCTCTTTAACTGAACCGGTATCTTTAAATTAGGTCTATTTTAAATGTATGTGGGTGCTCTGTATTTTGGTTATCGTGCTTTTGCTTTCAGTTCATTTCACAGAGTGAAACGGAATACTGTGACATAGATTCACTGAGTCGTATTCTCGGAAAAAGTCAAAAGAGCCGAGTCATTACTTGGTATCACACGCAAAAGCAAGAGTTAAGACCTAAACTGGCGTGATAAGTCGCATAGGCTATTTACGTACACTTAGATTGGGCGTATATATAGCAGAGTGCAGCCGCCCATATTCGTGTTGGTTGTGTAAGATGTTTTACCCACCCCATTGAACTACCCGGACTAGAGCTCCTTCGGACTCCGGACTACGACCTCCTTAGGTCTAGGCTTGCTCTTTTCGACTACCTTACTGACTAGACACAGCGCTCGTGAATAAGCTGGTGCCCTGCCCTTGGCTTTAGAGACGCCATAGGAATCTCGAGATGACGATTACGATTACGATCATTATAAAGCATGAGCGTAACAGTAGGTTGTCTTTTTAAATGTCTGACTTCATGACTTCATGAGAGCACGTTTGTTAGCCCATATTAATTTATTAAGTCGCCATAATAAGTAGAGTCTACTGAGCATCAATTGACGCAGCTGGGCAACTGAGCTTGAAGGACTTGCTCAAGGTCCCCACGGAAAAACCGTTTCGGTGAGATTCTAACCGACGCATTTAGTTGCAGGCTACAAGTTCAACGCCCGAACAAATCAACCACCGTATCAAACTTATATTATTATAGGCTACCACCATAGGCGTAACCACCCTATGGGACCCACGGTACGCGCCCTCCCCCAACTTCAAAGAGGCTTGGGACGGTCCCTTCCAACTTTTGCCACCGACTGCTGCTAATAGCCATTTCAATATAGATTGGTATAATTAAGAACGTAGCTCAGCAAATCAGCATTAAGGCCAAATCAAGACCGTTTTAATAATGCCAGTGTAGGCCTATGTCTAATTTAGACAGTGCTGGCATCTCACAGATTGCAGGTGAATTTATTCCTAACTGTGAATCACTGAAACATATATTTGGTGATATTAAGTGACTCTTGAGTATTGACTTGCTTTCAGTAGGCCTATTTTCGTGTCTGGTTTGAATGTTTCTGTTTCAAATGCAAATTACCAGGTCATCTGCAGTCAAATGTGCCTGAAATTGTCATTGTAGCCTAGGCTGGTTTCGGAACATTTTAAGCTCCTTAGTCAGAGAAAACAATCTCAAAACGTTCGACCATCTGCAGCCTACTTTAGAGTAGAACTTCAATTTCTCACTCTGATGAATGGGAAACTTTTTACTTCACATTGGGGCAAGTATTTAGCCGTCGCACGCGATTTGTATGTTTTACATAGCTAGTCACCCTATCTCTTTTAAATAGGCCTACCAAGGTGCATACATAGTTGCCTTCCGCGGTTAGAAAATGCCCTAAGATAAAAATTATAGGACTAGTGTCTCATGGATTCGTGTAAAAATATTTGTTATTTTAGCAGATGCAATGGAGCATTTGCAATAGGCCTAGGCCTAATTGAAATTCTCGAGTGAAGTTAAGCTACTGGGATATAAGAAGCCACAGTTTAATTCGACGAAGTCGATCGAGTCAAGTCGATCGAGTCGTCGAGAGGCCGGCGAGTTGATGAAGTCGTAGACCGAGCCAAGTCGATCGTAGCGCCGACTCGATCGACTGCGGAGTAGGCCTATAGGCCTGCACCAAGTCTAACGCATAGCACTACGTGTCTCCATTAGCCAGACGGCTCAAGCCATTCATTTAACCAGTCGGCTTTGAAAGACGTTGAACTAATTATCATTTTCTAACCCCTACACCAACTAATTCCAATGTTGTGCACAAAAATTGGCCTCTACTATAATAATTCACAACACATACAGAATATTTGATTTATGTTCCATATAAAATGCATAGAAATAAATGCAATAACCCTGAGCTACCCGATCGTCTGCTTTCATTGGCTCTGCATGCCCTATATAACCATCTTCCTCCTTCGACGGGTTCCTCCTCATTAACTGGTGGGCCAAGTGTCTCTTTTCGCTGTCTCGAGAACACTTTGTACTCTCTTGGTCTCACGCACGCACTCGGGGTTCTTCTGATTAGTCGATCTGCGGTCTGAATTCTGCTCTTTCCTTCCTCCTATCATAGTCTTATCTCCTTACTGGTCACTCACCATCACCTTCTCCAGGTTCCTATATCCACCACTCCTCGAGTTATCCATTCGAAGCCAAAGTCTCGTCTATTAAGGAACTCTTACCCCGACTTCCATCTTCCGCTTCTCGATCTAAATACACTCACCTCATCAGCTACAGTAGTACCTACTCTGTCACTTCTGATCTTCTGGCAACCGGACTACATTAACCTCCTTCGGAATACTCTTTTGGACAACCTTCTGACCAGACACAGCGCTCGCGAATAGGCTGGTGCCCTGCGCTTGACTATCGCGTGGCGCTTTTGAAATTTGGAGATTACGATAACGACGATTAGTGTGCATTTAGACCAACACGCGTGTGGTATTCTGTTTTTCGTGTGCTGATCCCGTACTTTGTGGTGTCCCTTTCACATTATATAAATAGCGCTTGTCATGCGTGGGTAAATAATACCCTCAGAGTAAATAGTATACAAGCTCCTCGGGTGCGTGCATTTCCAAAAAAGTCCACTATAGGACATGATCTTGCAAATGGTTATATATGCTGTACCGTAAGTTTCGTTTCTTCATGGTTATTGAGCTGCATTTGACTTTCGATCACTCCCATGTCATGCTTGCCTGAATACTGTCATCTCTGTCAATAGTAAGTTCCTTGGGTGCTGCTTATCCAAAGATTTCTATAGGGTAGGGTATGGTCTTGCAAATATAGGCTGGAGTTTCTTCCTGGTTCTTAAGCTGCCTTAGACTTCTCGATGAATGCTCTAATTTTTAGTGCCGTAGTTGCCAGGAACTTGCACATAACTGCAGGCTTCTAACTTCCCGTGGACAACTAATTTTTGCAGCACCATAAGGAAAGGACGTTGAAAATAAGTCCCCGCTCTTGCGGTCAAACACAGAAAATATGGCGATTTGTCTGGATATGTCTACCAACGTGATTTTCGTTACATTTTGTGTCTGTTTGTTTGCACATTGCAACGAAGGTAAGCTTGACATGTGTTATACTACTTATACCTCGCAGTCGATCGAGTCGTGGGCTACGATCAACTTGGCTCGCGCGACGATCGACTCGATCGACTTCGTCGACTCGCCGACCTCTCGACGACTCGATCGACTTGGCTCGGCTGACGATCAACTCAATTGGCCTAGTTTTTGTCTCTTGTTAACCTCTGCAGTTATGTTATCTCAAAATGAAATTATACGATAGTAGATCTGTGTCAGAATCTGTGTGGCGTCACAATAAGCCTAATTTCGAATTCTCAGTGAATTTATATAATAGTAGATTTGCACTGAAATCGTAGTGACGTCACAATTATAGGCATCGTTTTTGATTATGAAAATGAACTTTAATAATTATTACAGTAGATCTGTGTAATAATCGAAGTGACGGCACAATAGGTCTTGTTTTACTCATTTATAATAGTAGATCTTATCATAATCGAAATGACGTCACAATAGGCCTAGTATATTCTCAAAATGAACTTTTATGGTAGGTCTGTATCATGATCGAAGTGACGTCACAATGGACCTGGTTTTATATTCTCAATCTGAACGTATAATAGTTTTGTATCATAATTATAATCTTAAAACAGCTCCAGTTTTGTATTATGAAAGTGAAATAATAGATCTGCAGGCTATCATAATCAAAATGACGCCACAGCAGGTCTAATTTCGTTTACTTAGTGAACTTGTTTAATAGTAGATTTGTATCAAAATTGAGGTGACGTCATAAAAGGACCGGTTTTACATTCGCAAAATGAATACATGTACTGGAAGTTCTGTATAATAATCGAAGTGACGTAGCAATAGGCCTTGTTTATATTCTCGAAACGTACTTCTATAATAGTACATTTGTATCATTATCGAAGTGACGTCACGAGAGGCAATTTCTTTAATTCTTCAAGTGAACTTAAGCAATAATAAAATTGTATTATAATCAAAGTGACTTTACAATGGGCATAGTTCTGTATTCTCAAAAATTAATTAAAATAGCCTATAATTTTGTGATAGTAGGTCTGCATCCTGATCGAAGTGACGTCACAATAGGTCTAATTTTACTTTCTCAGTAAACTTATTTAATTGTAGAACTGTATCATAATCGAAGTGACGTGACAAAATGCCCCGTTTTATATTCTAAAAATTAATATCGCCATGCAGGCCTAGGTCCTAAACAGGCCTATAATAGTAGATATTTATCATACTCATTCAGGGGCGGGTCCAAGGGACCTGTCCGTCCATGCCCCCTTTAAGCTATTTGCATAGGACGTGGCCCCTCCCCCATCAGGTTTAAAGAAGCTGTAAATCAACGCAACGGGAACAGAAAGGTGAGACAGAAAGTAGTACGTGACTAACAGATTTAAAATAACCGGAGTTGCCACGGCTTTTTAGAGGTTTTTGGAGGGGAAGTAAAAAAAGCATTTTTCGACAGAAGACCAGCGAAAAAAAATTTGAACCAAGACCGCTTCCAGAATTTCTTTATCCGCCCCTGTAGGCTACTTATTCAATTCATATCGAAAACGTACGCCTATTGTCAACTTTCACATTCTACTAACACGAAATTGCCAGCTGCCAAAAGGGTCATTAGCTGCACCTGTGTGCAAAAACTGACTTACGTCATTATTAACATGTAGGTCGCTTCGAGACTTCAAGAAATAGTAAATAAAATATTTCTAAGTCGAGTCGAGTCGATGAAACAACGATCGACTCGACTTCGGAAAGCGAACGATCGACTCGACTTCCAATTCGATAGAGTCGAAGATTTTTCGATCGACTCGACTTGGTCGAGTTACGATCGACTCGATCGACTGCGGGGTATTGCTTTTGGTTAATGTGCTAGTGCAGTTCTGTCCAACCTTTTTGGCACCACGGGCCGCAGAAGCAATAATTATGAAGCCGAAGGCCGCAGCAATAGCCTAAACTCAAAAGCAGCGGCTAAAAATTTTTGATAATAATAATATTAACTCTAATGTAGAATGAATAGGCCTATTATAAATCAGTAATACAGCATGTTTGCACATGCTCCGTAATATTTTAGCACCAAAAGGTATAAGAATTTTTTTGACCTATCCCTGCCGTGCACTCAGTTCAATTTTAAGTTAATCGCCTGTAGTCCGTTTTGTTGGCTCAGGTCTAATTAAATGCTGAGCAGATTTCCATCGTCCTGCTCTGGGAAAGACTCGTCATCAGAAAATTTTGTGAACATGAATTAGTTTACAATTGTGACTGACCAATTGCGATGATTTTCCTGGAGTTATCCAAACAAACAAAACATAGCATACATATTTTCCCTCATGTATAGCATACGTCAAGGAAAATCTATTAATATCAGCTAAGCAAAATTCAATTTTCGTCATTGTCGCTATGAATACCAGCCTCTGTCCTCTCTGTTAGCTGAATCTGGAAACCTGTTAAATACGACAAGAGTCAAACGCTGACTGGATTCCTTCCCGGTTTGTCTCACGGGTCACAGCTCCACACTTCTGGTGATCAGTTGCACATGGCGAATGCGCACCTATATTCACCTGTTATCCTGTGCAAATGGCCAAATCGCCTTTTCAGGACCCTAACCACTAATTACAGCCGTAACATGCTGCGTTCTGTCAGCATGAAGTGTTGATTAAACGAAAATTGATTGATTGATTGTTATTCGTCACGTTATTCGTATAGGCTACTTCCTCACTTTGAGTGTCGCCACGAAAAGAATTGGAAACGGAGGTCAATGGGATATAGCTAGATCGCACGCGCAAACTGACAAAGCGGCGGTCGAAGATTCTTTACAGCACTATCGCCGTTCTTTTACAGCCTAAATACAGATTTGAAAAAAATTGCTACAAGAAAAATAAAACTAATTTGTAGCTGCAAATGATTTTTTGCGCGGCGGATTAGATCTTCTGCGCGGCAGGAGATTTTCTTCTGCGCGGCCGCGCAATAGCGCAGCTTAGAGGGAACGTTAAATTAAATGTGCACGTTGCGGACGTAAGTCTACATAGTCAGAGCTTGTAGTAAAAAAAAGGAACACAAGCACATACTTGAATTAAATTAGGTTTTAAAACATATCTTCCTGCTCAACACCAAAGAAACCAATCATTTATTGCGGCTCATTTCTGACTATAGGACTAGGCCTACTTTGTGATCTATGAAGTGGTCGTGACTGTTATACTCGAGGTAGGCTATGATCATGAAACTTTATTGCCTACGGCTTTTTTGCTAGAAAGTCATAGGCCTACCGTATGAAGAACGTGTTGGGCTGAGCTATTAGGATATTTTACAGTGACCTGGAAGAATCAGGCGTTGGTGCAGCACTATAAGCATGCAGACTTGCATTCATAGTGAACTGCCTTGATTGCATTTATGCATCGAACAAAAGCAGTGTCCACTGTTCAGCGGCGACTTTCATACTCAACTCAGAACATAAGCGCTCTTTACAGCAGTTAATAAACTGAAACTTTGTTAGTATTCTGATAAAATAATAACACAAACTTCTGATAATATTATGGCAAAATATATGGGACATTTTACTTGTGTACCTTGGTCTACCTATGCACTTAGTTCTAAAACCTAAACTAGGCCTATAGCCTTGAATAATAATAGACTTACCATTTTGAAACCGTTCCTTTTTATTATTAGGCCTACTCGTTGTTGTCTCCATATTTATTTAATACTAGCAGGGGTACCCGGCGTTGCCCTGGAAATTTAGGATTCGACCCGCTTCCGGCCACAACGCCACCACACCACACTCCACCCCCTCAACTCCCACCCCACAACACCACACCACAATCCAACCTCCACCGGTACTCCACCCGTGAAATTTGGGTTTGGGACAAATTCCGACCCAACACCCCCACCCCTCACCACCCCCTTCCTCACCCCATCACACCGACCTCCACCAGTACAGCCACCCGTGAAATTAGGGTTTTCAGGAAAATCCCCCTCACCCCACCTCACCCCACCATCTCGTTTCTGTGCTTGTGTGAGTATGCTGTGTGTTTATACGTACTATGTGTACCTATGTTTGTGTGTTGTGGGTGTTTGGGTGCGTGTGTGTGCTGTGTATGTGCTGTGTGTGTTTGGGTGCGTGTGTGTGCTGTGTGCTGTGTGCGTGTGTGTGTGTGGGGGGGGTGAGTGTGCATGGAGTCATGGACAGCCTACATGAAGTGCAGATGCGATCAAAATGACATTGTAACGAATAGGTTACAATAAATTCGTTCAATGCTTATGATATTTTCATCGAATACGGCTCTTGCATCACTGCGAGTTTTCGCAAAGTTTGATAGAAACAAATCGAAACAAAGCAAATTTGACGGAAGCTTTAAATTCTTTGTCTCTTTAATATCAAAACTCTTCTCTGACTTCTTGTATCAAACGTTGTAAACGACCCAATCCCCCTTTAACGGTAACTGCTGCGGATTTGACGATATTAAAAGATGATCTTTACACGTGTATTGCATATCATTATGAACTATTGTGACATTTAGGAAGCCTTCAAGACCAATACATTGGCTGCTATCAAGACACTGCGAGTCAATCAAACTGGATGAATGGCATCACAGACAGCAGCACTTTATCCATAGAACTCTGTATAAAGACGTGCATTGAAAAGCGTTCAACATACGCCATACTTCAGGTAGACCTATCCTGTAATAAGTTAATAACACGTACTAGACCTTAATACACATTCTGCCCAAATGAATTAACATTTGTGATGACGATAACGATGCTGATGCTGATGTTGTTGTCATTGCTATTGCTTTTGTTGTTGTTATTGTTGTTGATGATGATGATGATGATGATGATGATGATGATGATGATGGTGGTGATGATGATGATGATGATGATGATGATGATGATGATGATGATGATGATGATGTTGTTGTTGTTGAAGATGATGCTGATGGTGGTGGTGGTGGTGATGATGATAGTGTTGTTGTTGATGATGATGGTGATGGTGGTGGTGATTATTATGATTAGACCTATCAGGAAGAGGAAGAGGAGGAGAATTACTCTGATTTCTACTTTCCCGTAACACAGCACATACCGTTAAAAAGATGTTTAACGATCTTAACGACATAATCTGGGAAAACAATTTTGAAATAGCGTGTTTTTTAAGTATCTTCTTAAAAGTGTTGACAGTCGAACAAAAGCAGTGTCCAGCGGCGACTTTCATACTCAGCGCAGAACATGTTCTTTACAAAAGTTTACAGCAGCGCATTGAAGGCAGAATACAATTTCTGTGGGACCCAATCTATATCTATAAGAAAGGACTTGGCTGGCTTTGTCCAGAATGCACGCCCACAGTTTCGCAGCTATTGATCTGAAACTTTGTACATAGGTAGAGGGCCATCAAAATTAGTCAGTGGAAGGGTTGGCGATTCTCTACCACCATGGGGGCCAGGGTGGGGGCGAAACCCCCCAAAATTTTCACTAACACGCAGCTATTGATTTCACATTTTTACCCAGACAGAGGGCCATCAGAACCACACGATGGAGGGGTTGGCTAATCTCTACCACCATGGGGGCCAGGGTGGAGGCGGGGCGAAAACCGTAAGACGGCAGTTTATTAAACACCTTCTTTAACGCTTGCATGGTCATTATATAAATGGCGAGAGCAGTTGATGTAGATTTACGCGTACAGGTAAAGGTCGGAGTTAGTGGTGGCCTGTTGTGGGGTGGGTGGGGGACAATTTCCCCGAAAACCCTAATTTCACGGGTGGCGTGCCGGTGAAGGTTGGAGTGTTGTGGGGGTGTGGTTGGGGTGGAGTTGGTGGGGTGGGGGTGGTGGAGTGGAGGTGGAGGGGTTGGTTGGGTGGAGGGGTTTGAGCGGGTTGGGAGAGGTGGGGGTTGAGGTGAGGTGTGGTGGGGTTGTGGCCAGAGCGGGTCGAATCCTAAATTTCCCGGGCAACGCCGGGTACCCCAGCTAGTGTACTATAATGTACTAAACATTTGTCGAATTTGCGTCCTGTGTGAACACAGGCCTATGCTTTCCTGCAGCCTATTTTAAAAATTGCAACGGGAGCATTGAGGAACCTTTAGTGCTAAGTAGCCTACTACTGAACCCACACTTCGCTGCAACATCATGCATAGTGCTCACCAGCATGAACTCAGCCCGTCGACTCTGACTCAATGATCAATGTATCGGTGAAGCAGAATGGCTTTCACAATCGCAAATAAAATACGTTGGATTCAAAACATTGACGAGACTTTAAATTTAAGATAATTTGAGCAAACGTTAGTTATTGCTTGCTGTTAAAAAGGAGGAAATGTAACAAATGAGGATTCATGCTAGGCCTAAATGGATGTTTTGTTGTTGTTATTGTACAGACCCCCGGGACTGAATGTAAATGAATTTAATACGGATCTTGAAGTACTTCTAAACACGTTTAATAAGAACACTAATAAGACCAGAGAAATTTTCTTGGCTGGTGATTTTAATATTGATCTGTTGGCTTCTGGTAATCATTCCCCTACAAATGAATTTATAGACTGTATGGCTACCTATCATTTCTTTCCATTGATCCTACGACCAACCAGAATTACCGCGACTACTGCCACGCTAATAGACAACTTTTTCACTAACTCTCTTAATTCTGTTATTGACTCTGCTATAATAACTTCAGAAATATCTGATCACCTGCCTATAATAACCTGGACTAACAATGTTTCTCACACATTGCATAACATAGGTAAGACTGAAATGAAGAGAAATTTCACTGATGAAACCTCTGCTACTTTTAGAAATAACTTATCTAACATTGATTGGAATCCAGTTTTGCATTTGTGTAATGAAAATGAACTGGGCATGGCATATAATCTGTTTTTGAAAATGGTCAGGATAAGCTATGATGAAGCCTTTCCTCTTAAGCCCATTAAAATCTCAAAAAGCAATACCTTTCACCGACCATGGATGACACGAGGCCTATTAAAATCTACCAAAAAAAGGAAGCACTATACATGAAATATATAAAAAAAACTACCATTGAAAATAAAAACAAATTTACTACCTACCGTAACAAATATAAATTAATTCGTACAAATATAGAACGTTCTTACTATTCAAGTGAATTCATAAAACATAGTAAGGACATTAAAAAAACCTGGCAGGTTATTAGAACAGTAATTAAGTCAGCTAAGAAGGACACACTTATTAATGAAATTAATCTGGATGGAAATTTAACGAATGACCCTTTAGTTATGGCTGAAAAATTCAAATCATATTTTACAGGCTTAGCGAAATCTTTATCATCCAAAATCCCCCCATCTGAGAAATGCTTTCAAGACTATCTCCACCCATCCTCCTCTAATTCCTTTGCCCTACTTTCAACTACCTCCCAGGAAATATTAGCAATTAATAACTCTCTTAAATCGACTCACAGTTGTGGCACTGATGATTTGATTCCTATGATATTATCACCGGTTATGGAACTTCTTGCCAGTCCGCTGGCTGAAGTGATTAACTGTTCACTAAAAAATGGTATTGTTCCATCAGAAATCAAGCTTGCCAAAGTTCTCCCCATTCACAAACAAGGTGCCAAAAATGAAATTAATAATTACAGACCCATTTCTATAGCCTACTACCTTTTTTCTCCAAATTATTTGAAAGAGTAATGTATGACAGATTACTTTCATACATAAAGCATAAGGACATAATTATTATATCCATTTCAGCATGGCTTTCAGCCGGGTCACTCTACCTCCATGTCACTGATTGATATACAGGACAAAATTACCAAGGCCATGGACAATAATGAATACTCAATTGGTATCTTCCTTGACCTTGCAAAGGCGTTTGATACTGTGGACCACAAAATACTTTTGTATAAACTTGAACACTATGGTATTAGAGATAATGCCCTTCGATGGCTTAGTAGTTATTTGGGCAATCGTCTACAGCAGGTGCTTTGTAATGGAAAATTGTCTAACTTTCAAACTATAGAATTTGGAGTACCTCAAGGCTCTATCCTTGGTCCTCTCCTGTTTTTAATCTATATCAATGACCTCCCAAATTCATCATCCATCTTACACTATATTCTATTTGCAGATGATTCTAATGTATTTTTATCGCATGCTTCCTATGATCAGCTTCTTCAGCTAGTCAATAATGAATTAATATCAGCTAGTGATTGGTTCAAGGCAAATAAACTTTCATTGAACCTATCTAAAACTAATTATATCATATTTCGTTCAAATAAAAAACCAAAACCTATAACAAATAATGAGCTGCTTATTGACAACAAAATTATTCCTCAAGTTTACACGACAAAATTCCTTGGCGTTCATATTGATCAACACCTAAAATGGAAAGTCCATATAGATGAAATAAGTTAAAAAAATCCAAAAGCATAGGCATTATTAAGAGAGTCTCTTACTTGCTTCCCTCTCATGTGCTTATCAATCTATATTTCACCCTAGTCTATCCATACCTTAGTTACTCTAATTTAATTTGGACTTCTACCTATGATACCCATCTCCATGTTTTAAGGACCTTGCAAAAAAAGCCATACGAGTTATCACTAAATCCACTGTTAACTGTCATACTGGTCCCCTATTTGCTGAGCATAAACTCCTAAATATTAAGCAGATTAGATTTGAACAGACATCTCAATTTATGTATCAATACATCAATAACCTCCTCCCTTCTTTCTTTGCTTCCTACTTCTCTCCTGCATTGCATCCTGGACTCACTAGAGGTAATAGAGACTTCAGTATTATTTTTGCAAAAACAAATGTTCGGAAATTTTCCATTAAATTCCAAGGCCCTGTCATATGGAATAAAATTCCGATTCACATTCGTAAGGATACTAACTTAACTCACTTTAAACACCTGTTACGTGTGTATACATTATGTAATGTTTTCTGTCAATAGCATGAGGGGTTACCCATGCTAATGCTGATTTATTTGATTGTTTGATTGCTTTTGCTTTTATTTTGTTCCTTCTCTGAACTTTTCATGTAGTGTTTATTACATTAGTTTTTTTATAATAATTTTTTTCTTTCCCTAGTTAAGTAATATCTCTGCATTCAAATACTCCCTTCAGCTTTCACTTTCTCACTTCACTTTGTTAATTAGGCCCCTGCTTAGCGGGACTTGTCCCTTTTGGTGTGCCTATTTGCTCCCTCACTCTTAGAATAGGCTACCTATTCACTTTGAGTATTTTCTTATTGTGAATTATATCTATACTTTGTTAAACATACATGTACAATTGTTGGGATCAATAAAACTATGTCTATGTCTATGTCTATGCATTTAATTTGGCTAGTTTTAAATTTTCATTGAGATCTACCAAGGTCCCTTTTATTAATAATATATCATGAGTCAGAAACTCTGGATGAAAATATATACTTTTTGATCAGAATGGCTGGAACTGTTTTTGTGGAGATGTCTTGGATGTCAGTTCACCAGTTATCGCATGTGACACGCGTTGCTCGGGCAATGGTCGCCAAGATTGTGGAGGTTCCAGCGGAGCAGTGTCTTCTTCCGTCGTATACAGTGGTCGGTCATTTTAAGTTGCATGACTAAATTATTGAGTTTGTAAAGTAGGTCTTTGCAACGTTCTGTGAATATGTTCACGGATGTTAACTATCATGATGCTAAATTTGCCTTTTGTCGAATTAGGACCTAAAAAAGAATAATAGCCAACGCTTGAGCAATCTGTGTGCTTTTGGTTAAATCCAAAATGCACATTCGAGAGCACCAGAAAGATAATTTTAAGCCAATATAAACTCACAATCTGCTAGATAGAAGCAGTACAGATCCGCAGATCTGCTTTTTATGATATCATTTCTCTGTTGGCATTGCTTATCTATTAAAATCATTGCGTCTTTACATATTTTCTTTTGATCTCACTTAGTCTACCTTACTATTAGCCTACTCCAGTTTTACTCCCGTCCGGTAGTCTGAACTCCATACAAATACGAGAAAAACCTCGAAATCTGCTCATTCGATCTGCTTCAGTCTTTTTTTATTGCGGACGAAGGCGACGATTTGAATGACTATTTCGTTTAATTGTACATGCTAGGCTATATATATAGATAGATATATATAATTTATATATAATATATATATATATATATATATATAATGATCCTCGCTGAGCAAGAATAACCTAGCTTCCAGCATCACAAAAGCTGGATATTGTTTTGTCTGCGTTAATTAACAAATCAGCATTGACTAAATTGTCTGTTAAAACTATTTGAAAAACTATCTTCCACAATGTTAATATTGGCTCCCTAAATATTATAGTGGTTAATGTAGACAGATTTTTAAAAATTTCTTGTGCAAAATTTTAGTCAGTTAAGTGTTGATCTAATTAGGGGAGAGTGCTCCAAGATGCCCATGCTAACGAAGATTGTGCTTTTCTTCTGTGTGAATTCCAAGAGAAGTACATGTTGACCTAAAGAGTGATCCAATTTTTAAGCAATTGGGAAGAAATTTATTGAAGTCTTAAATCATATCTTTAAACAATGAAATAATGGGAAATTTTGATGAGATAACAGCTTAAAATGTCACTATTTCATGTTGTGCTGAAATTTTTTAAACAACGGCAGGGATGCTTTTCAAGTTTGAAACCACGACAATTTTTTAAAACATTGCAGCCTGAGATGCTACCATCGCAGTGTGGCAAGAAAAAAATTCGAAAATGATTAGGAGCACATCCCAAGTTCCTTCGGCCCTTCCTTGCTCGGCGATCGTCCTTTGACTGCGAGTGCGTTCCCTAAAACCATGAACAAGTCTCCGCCTATGAATAGAGGGAATTTCAATGACGCTCCTTAGTCTCCTATCAAAAAAAGGTTCAAAAAGTCACTCCTTCTCAGGCATTCCTCTCTCTCTCGTTAAGACAGTTTTATTTGGCCGTGCTGAGGTTGGGAGCGCCTCTGACTAGGCCCTTGACGAGGCGCTACGCAAAATTCACTTAATGAATAATGAAGGAATGAATCAAATCATTTATTTTTTAATAGTGTGTCCAATTGGTTTCTACGGTGCTGGATGCAATCAGACGTGTCACTGCAAACAACAGATCCCTTGTTCTTGGATCAGTGGAATTTGCCCAAATGGGTGTGAAGGCAGCTGGAGGCTGGCCAATTGTGGCAAAGGTAGGTTACACTAAACAGAAGACGTTTCAAACAGCAAACATAACCGCGACATTATTGTCTGATTGTGACGATACAGTGAATCAATACTGACTGAGATTGACAGTGCTTTAACATTATGTTTCTGATTTGTTTAAGAATAATAGAACGCAACTGTGATGAGCTCACCTAGGAATCGACTAGTAGGCTATATCTCGTCATTCTCCTGCAGAGCATCTAAGCAATGGTTCGGCCAAAAGTTCCCAGTTAACATAATGTGGCCCAACTGTTAAATTTAAAATTAACTTTACTGTTTTTATATTCTTTTACGTATTGGCCCCTAGGTCCTATGTTAGTTTTATTCATTATCATTTGTTGAAATCAATTTTCAAACGCCTGTTTGTAGGCCCCTGATTTATTCGCAGGCTGTAGGCATAGTGCCCAGTGCGCCCGATGGATAAGACGTGGCACGTGACGCTTTGGCGTCGCCGTTTTGGCGCTTGCTGTTTTGGCGATTGCCGTTTTGGGGTCGGTGTCAGAGGGGGAAAAGGTGGCAGAGGGTATTCTATCCACCTAGAGCAATTCAGGGGACAAATTAATCTATCCCCCGGTTGGAATATACCGGTATAGACTATCCGGGGGATAAATAATTCTATCCCAATTATTGAAAAAGCGTATTATTGAACATTTGATGCTTTAATCAAAATTTTAAGTGACTAATCATTTTAAGTGTCCTAAGCAATGTTCAGGCTTCAGAGCAAGCAACTTCAATTTATGTATTGACTCTTCTTAAGTGTTCTGAATGTTCTAAGCGCTCTAAAACCAAAGCAAACAAAATAAGCTAGTCGGAATAAAAATACTTGTTAATGTCGTTATTCAAAACAAGGCAGATGGAAGCTAATTTGCAAAACATAAATAAGCTTACACGCGGAAGTGGCTTTTTTCAACTTCTCATCATCTGGGGGATACGATCAATACGGGTTTCGTGACACCGGCCACTTTGGCAAATAGAGAAATCATCCGCTGTGGTTTTAGAGCACTTAGAACATTTATAACAAGAAACTTATATAGTCATTAAAATAGGTAATTATTTTAACCTTTTTTGTGAGTAGACTCGCAGGCCTATAACTTAGAATTCAGTTAATTTTTGATCTAGTTTTCAGAGTTTTGAGTACGACAGTACTGTGGGTGACATTGGCGACTGTGTTTTTGAAGTAATAGATGCGCTTGTTTAATAACTAACTGAAATCAAAACGATACGAAGTTTCAATTTTATTTACTGACTTTTTGGTTCTCTAGAAACCTGTCAGTCTCTGTCAGATAGAGGCATTGGCTGCTATCGTGATGCAGCAGACAGGGCAATGGAATATCTGATAAGACTTCAGTTAACGACTATAGAACTATGCTCATCTGTTTGTGCTTCAAATAATTACACGTATTCTGGGATTGAGGTAAGTTAACTAAAGCTATAGCCTAAGTCCAATTTTCCCCCGAATTTCGTAAATATCGTTGCTTGTCTCACTGGGCTTGTGTAGGCCTGTCGATTGGCCTATAGCGCTGTCGCTCAGACCCCCTAAGGTTTTCTGACTTTAAAAAATCGTGTTTTTGCTGCTTTTTGTTGCGCTACGTTTTTGAATCGTCAAAAAACGGTGAGTGGCCTCACTAAAAGTGGTATAACTTTTGTTCTGTTTTAAATATTTTGATGAAATCTGGCCATCAGGTTTATATATGAATAATATTATTGTCTATAAGACTGCATGATTTCATTTCGAAATTCGCACTTCTGGCCAAGATATTGGCATAAAACCATAGGGGTATTTTTTGCCCCTCCATGTATATGTATACCTTCTCTAAATCGCTCGTCGCATATCTTTAGCATTCATATATAAGCTTAATAGACTTCTAGAAGATGGACACAATTATAATAGGCAAAGTTTGTTGTTTCGTCAGCTTAAAGCCCACCAGTGGCGTAGGCAAGGGGGGGTTTCGGTGGTTAAAACCCCCCCATTGGTTCCGGGGAAAAGGGTTTTTTAGGGTTATTTTTTCATTTAAGTAAGAAAAAATAGCAAAAAACAGGGTTTCCGGCCATAACCCCCCCCCATGAAAAATTCCTGGCTACGCCACTGAAGCCCACAGTGATTTAGCCAGATATAATTATGTCCAGCCACGATCAGGCCCACCGAGAGGGGGGGACAGGGGGGCAAATGCCCAGGGGCCCGGCAACTTTTAGGGGCCCGGAGGGGGCCCGGGATACAGTGATTATAATATGTTTCATGATTATGTTGATTACGGACGGCGGGTCCAACCTATAATCACTTATATTACTTAGCCTATTGTTTGTGACTTATGTTGCTTTAAATAAAACCTCATATTGTTACACTACTACAGTTGTTTAAGTTTCAAGCCACTGCACATCCATTACCTTAGTTATAAGTGTTTTGCCAAAGAACTCGCTCACTTCCGTCTCAGAACGTTCTTTTGCGAAAATTATGCGTTGTCAGATTTCAATCGCAAGTGAACAAATCTAAATGATAAGTTTCTCTCGCAACGATGGAATATTTTATAAACACAAATCTGGAGTACAAAAACAAAAAGAAAAGGCTAATAAGTTTGAAAAGGGAAAATTGGTAAGCTTATACAGTAGCACACTATTTCAATTCAGAATATCACAAGAAGGCAGTCAGAGCTCTATAATTACGCCTACTCCTACAACGGTTGATTCTAGTGAATTAAACTGCCTGCATGATGCATGGTGTTCGTATCATAGCCTAGCTGAATGGATGAAAATGAACTTTGTGGTGTTAATATCTTAGTTCCAAATGAAAACATAGTTCCAAATGAAAACATCATAAATAAGAATCATCAAAATACTGAAATTATGGAAACTGTAAAGAGGCATTGTTTTGACGTTGGCACTCTGCCGCCAGGGCCCGCCTTTAGGCCTATAGCCTAGACCTATACTCAAACGATTGAGACGATGATAAGCTGCAATAAAAGCTTATAAGAAACGGGTCCTCCAAGACATTCGGACAATTTTCCAGGCGATTAAGAAAGAGCATTTCCGAAGTGCATTTTTTAGGTTCACAAGATAGACAAGATAGGCTAGAGAACTACCAGGATATTATAAGAGATATTGTTGCAGTTAAAACCAGAAAGGTTGCTTGTTGACCATATTATTTGAAAATTAAATTCTCAACATTAAGAACTGATTAAAATCACAAATGTAAGCATTAGCGTACATTTATACCCGCACTATTGTTATTTTTATTTGTTTTTGCGTAAATTTGGTCAATAAGTCTAAAGATAGTTTGGGGCCCGTGACTGCTCAGCCCAGGGGCCCGGAATTTCTGTCGGCGGGCCTGGCCACGATTATGGGCGCTCGCAGAAATGTTTGAACGATGGCACAAAACCAGTGGCGGCGCCAGGCGAAGCCTTTTGGCAGGTTGCGTCCGGATAATGGAAGTTATTCAGTAGGTCGAAAAATTTATATGCAACGAAGATATTAAGAATTCAACAGATTTTTGGCAGGTAATAAATATTAAGGCAGGTCAAGAGTGAAATAGGGAATGTTAGGTCCGCCAAAGCATGATGGTCATTGGTAAAATCTGAATATTTTAGCAAGATCCTGAAAAAACAGAGCATGAAATAAGCCGTTTCGACAAAAATTTCTAAAGCATCATCGGTGTCATGACATTGTCAATATTAATAATTTTCGTTTATTCAACAATCCGGTTGACAGACCGCAACCGATTACAGTAGGCCTATACAGTTATGCAATTGAAACAATCCACAAGAATGCAACTCACAGAAGACATAGGCATAAATCACAAATTTGCAGCCATGCCAGGCCCAGGCGCAAACTCTACCGAGTATGTTCTAGAGCTGCCATTTATGGAATGAAGGAAGACCCTACGAGATTAGAACCGCGTACCGTAGGCACTTTAGGCCAGAGTGTTGTCCATTACATCTACCCCTCCCCTATAGGATACTTTGCAAAACAAAATCTGTGTCGCCTATTATAATATAGACTACTCATAGTGCATGCGCTACTGCTCCGAGTTCGAAGTTACGCAACAAGGGCATGTGTTGTGTTACTGGTGTAGGCTATTGATCGAGCAATTCAACTGATTATTGTGGTTAACAAATAATTATTACAAATGATTAATAGAGTAATCACGTTACAGTGAGTCTATTCTGCGAAGCTGCAATAGGCCTACAAAGACATAGATGATCAGACCTAGCAGTAGGTTATAAATGTCTCAATACGAGATATAATTGTTTTGAGTAGCCTATATATAGCCTATGTTGAAACGTTGGCTTTATAATCAGGGTTGTACTGCTAAATTTGCGGCGAGTAGGCCTACACGCTGCGGTCAACTTTTTGGGCGAAAATTTCTCACGACCTTTATTTATTTGTTGTCATCGAATTTTCTGATAACCTTTTTGCTAGTCATCACCTGATTATCCAATTTTCGGCCTCGTAATGTCTTTACCGGGTCGGAAAACATTTAGTTTAATTACTTTTCATTATTATTTGTTTACTGTTTTTTTAGTTTATTTTCTACTCCTTGTGAGGTAAGTATACGCTGTAGGCCTATAGTATACCTGTATTACCCGCGTATATATATGCCCGCGTATGCAATAGTTTTCTGAACGAGGTAGGCTACACGTACGAAGCCAATTTTTGGGTGAGTAGGCCTACACGCTGTATCCCCGCGTATACCAATATGATGCATGTGAGCAACCCTGGTTATAGATGAGTAGATCTAATTTTAGGAGATAGCCAATCTAGGGGAAGATGCAATAATTGAACAATTTGAAATGATTTCAGTTCGACTCTGAGTGTTTCTGTGGAGAGAGCTACAGTAAATATGGTCCGATTCAGGATTCTGAATGCAGCCACAGATGTGACGGCGATGCCAGTCAATTTTGTGGCGGTCGTTATGCCATAAGCGTAAATTTTGGCGAGTATCTAGCTACCATAAATCTTACTCTTGCATTTGATTAATACTCATCTAATGCTAGTAAAAAGAATAAGTAGGCCTAAGTAAGTAGCCTTTTTGCATCAGACATGCGTACATGCATCACATTGTATAAAACAATTATGTTGCCTAGGCTACATTAATTTGTTAAAAACACCATGATAGATGACTGCAAATTTTAAAGTCACTAATGGATAGCTAAATATAATTGAAAGTGTATCTATTGATTAACTTCTTTATCGAGAGACAGCATGAAAGGAGTCCTCTCTTGTGAAGTAGATAGACTCTATTTTGTCCACACGAAAAGTTGGAAAGGTCTGATGAACGCAATGACCAAAGAATTATGCTTTCTGGAAGAGCTTCTTTGTCTGCTCGTGTTATCAGCTCTTTCACTGGAGAAATGTTCTCGGATAATTTTTTGCCATCTGGGCACTCCACGGTATTGGAGTCCATGAAAGATCAATAAAAAATATTGGAATTATAAATTGTTATTAATTTCTTTTATAGCTAGATGGTTCTAGTACAAGATTCTAAAAGAATTTGTCTTTCTGCGCTTATCGTTTTGTGTCGACTTTGCTTCAAAGAGGCAAATTTGATTTTTTTGCGTTACGGACTCTACATGCAATTTTTAAATGCTAAATTTCCAATGTAAATCCAATGTCGAATATTTTTAGCTGGACATCATGGCCATGGTGAGAGTAAGTGATAAATACTTCGTGATCAAAAATTCACCTCATCTTGTGTCCAGATTTGCTCGAGCAAAACATGAGTTGTAGAGTCCGTAACATTCTGGAGCTTCTAATTTGTTTTGCAGGCATTTCGAATTGAGCAGCAAACTTGTTATTTCTATTCCTCTGATTCCCCATTGTAGGCTACTCAGTAAGCATAGATTACTTTTCCTAATGTTGCTTTAAATTTTTTTATGCGAAGTTGAATATCGTTACGGACTCTACAAAAAGCGTTACGGACTCTACCAAGCACAAATTCAGCTCATGAGATAATGGCTAAAATTGCCAGAAATTATGCATGGAAGCTAAACATTCAACATGTATCTTGTTTAAATGATTCCTTTTATTCATCACTTTCTAAGCTACCATGTGGAAAGCATGGAATTAGTCAACAACTTTAAGACATTTAGAATTTTTATTTAACTGACATCTAACACACATAAATCAACATATAGCATGATTTATTTATGTGTTTTATTATTTATTCATTGCATTTATAATTATTGATTTATAAATACTGTTAAAACAAGGTTGCGTAATCAATAATTTAAATGAATAGTATGCTAGTTAATTTTCCTCGATTATTCATAGAAATGGTGGAAACAGTTAAAGAACATGTGGAGAGTACAGGCAGAAAGTCTGCTACAATGTAGTTCATGCCATGAAATCTGCACGTACTTACAGAATCAAATTCAAGTAACAGTACTTACAGAATCAGATTTGTGATTTTTTAGACCATGAGCTGTATGTGTTCAAGAAAGTAAGATTTTATAAGTGTTTAACTCAGAGCAAGTCGAGGGCGAGAGGGCCACCAGAAACGGGTAGTGCTCCTCAACCTTGTAAGTACACCAGATTTTTGCACTGGACAAGGTGTAAAAATTGGTTTGTCTAAATTTTGGTCCATGCGCCCAGAAGAAGTTTTTATCTGAAACAAGACTAAGCTACAAAGGTGAATACTGCATGTTGTGAATGACAAATTGGGCAATCTGTTCGACTTTCGAGACAGAATTATCGACCAGTTATGGATCACCAATTATTATCAGACTGTTGAAAAGCTATACGCACCAGAAAAAGATGAAAGAGGTCTTTTCAAGTTCATTGACCCTGTGGCTAGTGTTACAGAATGACATAAGCTACACTAAGCTCTACACTTCTTTCTGTCAGTCTCTCCTCTGCTCTGTCTTTTCTCAAAACCTGCTTCTTCTCGCGGGGCCTTGCGCACTGGGAGCGCCTCTGAACGGTTCACCCTACTAGAGGCGCTTTATAACTGTTTAAATACAATACTATACAATAAGCTGAGTGACTACGGAAACATGAAGAACTTCAACATTGCAGATCTTTGAACTGTGCAAGCGTTCCATTAATTGCTGGTGACAATAAAACACCATATTTGTTCAATTTAGCTCTGAAACTTCCCGTAGTACCTTGCAAACAATTGAAATGATGAAAATGATTGCTATAAATTAACTGCTTTCATGCATATTAATCAGGTTTTGTTTATGATCCATAACTGTAGAGTCCGTAACGTAGAGTCCGTAACGCATAGTGTGCACATTAAGTGATTGCTCAACATCAGTACTTATCATTATAAAGAAATTCAATTATGACTATGTCAACAGAAATGGCTGGCAATTCTAAGGTTGTGTCTCAAATGAATTTGTGTATAATAATTTCACAGAAAATCAAGACAGTTCAGTCATCAAAAAAGTTCAGGGAACTTTTCTGTACATGTAGAGTCCGTAACGCAAACTTTTTAATTCACCAGAAATGATACATAACAGCCAGCAAAGTCTAACTAATACCAAGCTAGTCTATGATTGAAGCGGCATCTGGGAAAAATATTTATATAATTTAAACAGTCATCATCTCTCTGTATGAGGGGCTCAAAGTCTACGAAATGTAGAGTCCGTAACATTTTGAATACCGTGGAATGGCCCATCTACGAGTCATTTTAGGGCAGCGCTGATGCGCTCAATATCAAGTGACGGGAGAAATCCAGCAAATAAATAATATTATTGTTGTAGCGCCTAACTATTATCACATAAAACAGCGTTCTATTGAAACCTGTTAACTCTACGTCTGCTGTATAAGTTCTCAGGCCTACAAAAAATCAACCTGCAAAGAGAAAAGATGCACAACTTAGAAGATCGATGAAAGAAATTTCCAGTCAAAAACTAAGCATTTTCGGGCATTTAGTCATTGATCTTTTAAACCATTGACTGAGTTTTAAAACGTTTTTATTTCATTTTCAGCTTGTCCTATCGGCTATTTCGGAAATGCCTGTGCGTCTCGGTGCCACTGTAAAAGCGAACAGCCATGCACTTGTTCCTCAGGATGCAAATCTGGATGGATGGGAAGCCGGTGCGAATTCAGAAGTAGGTTTTGCAAAGATCAGTCTACTGTTAATTTATCAAGATGTCGTTTGGCGCAAAGCTAAATTTGCTCTAGACCCTGAATGTTCTCGTTTTTAAATCTGGAAACCTCCCATTCGGTGAAGCAATGTCTTCTTCGAGTAGCCTAAATCTATTAATCATGCAAGCGGCCGGTGTCACAAAATAGAGTATCCCCTGTATTAATCGTATCAACAATGGCTCTAACATGTATGTTTATTCCTACTAGATAATTTTTGCTTTGGTTTTAGAGCACTTAGAACATTTAAAACACTTAAGAACACTCAGAGTCACTAAATAAATTCGAGTTGCCTTTATCTGAACATTGCTTAGGACACTTAAAACAATTAGAGACACTTTAAATTTTGATTAGAGCATAAATGTTTCAATTATACGCATTTTTTAAAAAGGGGATAGAATGGTTTATCCCCCCCGGATAGTCAAGACCGGTTACTTCCATCCGGAGGTATTAATTCATCCCCCGGATAGCTTTCAGGGGATACTCTATTTCGTGACACCGGCTAGTCACAAAATGCCTTGCTTTGACACTCCCTAGGCCTACCGCTCAAGTAGAACGAATCATGCTTTGTCGACTGCACGACGGGGGAGGGGAATGTGCGTGACAGTGTCCTGCATACTTCATTCGACAGTTACTGTAGGCTTATCATTACCACTCTGTTAAGAAATCTCTATTTCAATCATCATCTAGATAAAAAAAATATGTAGCCTAACCTGCTTTCATAGATTGTGCGGATAGCAACGGAGACTGTTCAGCAAACGAAACATGTGTCACCATGGACTTAAAGTTCGCATCTGTAACCAGGTGTATCTGCAAGCAAGGATACCAAAAGAAGCGGCTGTGGGATGCATGCACAGGTTGGTAAAAAATGCACAGCAGAAGATGTGGAGTCTTAACTTAAGACAGGCTATGCTTTGATTGCTAAATTATTTGCAGAATGCAAGGGAATGGTAGAATGACATTTTCGCCAATATTGAATTGGATAAATGCTGCATTTTCCGAATGTACATTTCTTTCTTTTCTTCAGTAAATCTACATTACGATAGTATCCAACTCGTTCCCATTGAAATCAGTTAAGCAGTTCAGTTAGTAGCTAAGCTTAGGCCTACGTTCTGTCATTTAACCAGAATCAGAGCTTCATTGACGCAGTTTTATTTTCTGTTCCATCGAATATAAACTAAAATGTCATCATATAGCACACGTAAAATACTTATAGACGCAGATGAATGCAACCTTGGAACGCATGAATGTGATGAACTGACAACGACCTGTAACAATACAATTGGTAGTTACATCTGCGCCTGTCGACCGGGGCTCTATCACGTAAATACGACTCATTGCAACGGTAGGGATGCACTCAACGATTAATATATTAATTAGAAATGCTATTTCTGAGATAACAATGAAGCGCTTTTTCAGCCCTTAGTTGCCTATTTGAAACCACTTTTGTTGGTGACAAATGTGGCAACGGAAAAGAAGAATTACCACGTGGCATTTGAGACTGTCATTCTGCACTAAAACCGGGTCCTGAAGAGTGATGGAACAATGCTTGCGCTTTGCTGTCTAATAGCACACTCCACTCTCAACAACTAGGGCATCGAAATTTTGATGTATTTGTGGCAGTCAACTATAAGCCTAAAACTACGCACACTGTTGCCCAATTATGGTTTAGCCTAATAGTTGAAATGTAGTTGCGGCATTACCATAGGTCGCGGTAGGTCATTTGACCTGTCTATTTTACTTATGACCCATGACATGTCTTATGACCTTCCCAAATTGAAATTTTTAATATCGTTTGCTATGTTTAATTTCTTCGAACTGTTCACTAGCTCCTACGACGCTGACGCGACCTGCTGAAATTTATAGATGGAATGTCAATGGAATGTCAATTTTGTCTTACAATTACTATTAAGTTAACAGTCGAATGCTTTAGTAGAAGCTTCTCTTCTAATGTAGCCTATACAAATGTGCCTACCGGTTTCGATGATTTTCACCGAATGTGTCAAATTGTCCCAGCAACAAATCATCACTGCAACAAATAATTTCCTCTCGCTACATGTAGATTGTCACTGCGACAAATTGCTCTGATCCAGTCGTGAAGTAGGCTATAATAAATGATTAAGCATTCTATGTGATTAACTGTAAGGAATAAATACGTTTTCGTAAATATGCACATGGTCTATAATTAGCCTTATCTTTCCAGGTATACCTCCTACAACCTTATCTACAGGACCTCAGAGACCGTTAAACAACTGCGAACAAGGTAACCAACGACACTTTAATAAATTCTGATTAAACTGATCATCAAAACCAATGAAGGAGAAAAATACATTAATCGAAGGAGAAAAATACATTACATCTAATATTATCCAGTCTGTGTTCTATTCTTACATAACATTATATTAATATAAGTGTTTTTATATGTTTATATGAGAAATTTTAATTCCAAATTTAGGCCTATGTAGGCCTATAGGTCTAGTCATCTTATGATAAACTAAACAAATCAGAGGCACTTCAAACCTGACGACAGAAAACTACGAAACTACGATCAAATTATGAAGGATGTTTATGCACTTTTAGGTAGGCCTACGGAAGCTGGTAAAAGATATGAAAAAGAAGGAAATAATTAGCTACATCCAAGTTTTACATTTGGCTGTGCAAATAGCCCAAGTAATTTATTTCCATACCCGGTTCTCTATGACCTTCAAACATAGTAAAATCAGAAATTTATATATGACATTGATGACAGTACAGGCTTACTTTAAAATCAACTCTTAATAAAGGTTGTGTGGCAAAGCCTAAAATAATTTTAGTGTATTCTGTTGAAGCCGTTATTGGTGCTGCAATTGGTTCAGCGGTTGGATCGACTGTCATCTTTGCCACCATTCTCGTCGCTGTCATTCTATACAGGTAAGAACAGTTTAGATAATAATATCACAGCAGTTCTTTTTTAAATAGGCCTATGCACGTAGGCTTTATATTTATATATGGCCTATAGTTAAGCCTATAGGTTATCTAGTTCTATTTATGATTAGGCCTATACACTTAGGTATGTGGAGCAAATGTTTTTAATTTGCTGTTTTTCTATTAATACTTTTATCAGTTCCTACGCCAATTTTATACATGGTTTTTCAAATGTGGAGACATTATTATGCTTTGAAGACCATTTTGATATCATAATTATGGAACTATTTGCAAAAATATCTATTGAGATAATTATAGACGCATTTAAAATGGCTTTATCTGACAATTGGCTTGAATCAAGTTAGCAACAATTAAAATGACGTGGGCTAGTTTTTGAAAACTAGAATTTCATTGGTGCGCTGACAAAACGGCGCAGGACAAAACGGCGCAGGACTAAACGGCGCCGACATAACGGCGCAAACTGAACTAAAAAACAATGGTTTTTATAAGTTTAATAGCAGAAGCAGCAAAAATATATTCTAAATATCAGTCCAGCTTCCATTTAAATTACTATTATTTTCATCAATCCAGCTCCAATTTAAGCCAGAACATTTTCTTCAATCCAGCTTCCATTTAAGCAAGAATATTTTCTTCAATCCAGCTTCCAATTAGGCAAGAATATTTTCTGCAATCCAGCTTCGAGTTAAGCAAGACTATTTTCTTCAATCCAGCTTCCATTTAACCAAGAATATTTTCTTCAATCCAGCTTCCATTTAAGCAAGAATATCTTCGTCAATCCAGCTTCCATTTAAGCAAGATTATTTTCTTCAATCCAGCTTCAATTTAAGCGAAAATTGTCCATCAATCCAGATTCTATTTAAGGAAAAATGATTTTGTACCAATCCGACTTCTATTTTAAACGCATAGGCTACATGTATTCTGACATGGATGTGCCCCTAGTTGCCGGAATCCGAAACGATATCTCATAATCTTCAATTCGTTGTGAGTTTGCTCTTGAATAAGCAAACAATCACTAGATGGGTACCGTATCATAATCTTTGTACTGCGCCGTTCTGTCGGCGCCGTTTTATCGGCGCCGTTATGTCGGCGTCGTTTTGTCCAGTGCCGTTTTGTTGCGGCGCATGGGCGCCCGCACATAGGGACAAGGGGGGGGCACTTGCCCCCTGGAAAATTGACACCTATTTTTCTAACTACTACTTTTAGGGTTTAAGAAATTTCTTCCCATTGAAACACTAATGTTACGAATGATACACTTGAGTGAAAGTCAGAAATTTAAGTATAGAAATCTCTTTAGAAATAAACAAGCTCTTAATTTTCTGCCATGCACTTTTTCAAGCTATTGCAGAAAACGGTAAAAATTACTTTTAACCCTCCTGCGGGTGCCCATTCAAATAATATTCCTATCGATTATGGCCTACTTGTCTGGAATCTCGCTGTAGGCTAATGCAATTTTCACAGCTGCACAAAAATTAATTATCGATAAGTTACACGAATGTAAAAATTGAAATTTATCAACAGCTCATTGAAATTAAGTCAGATAGATTTACATAATCACCTGCGTTATGGAATCAAGTCTGCTTTAAGTCAGGCTACATTTTGTCCATTTTGCATGCTGCCAGTACAGAATTTAGGTAGGTCAAGCTGTAGATAAACTCGGATAATTATTGTCACCCCTCGAGATTTTCTCCCAAAACCAAAGTCTCGTCTGTTCAAAAGAATTGATACCCCATTCTTCTGATCCTCAGGATCCACCACCTTCCTAAACGACACTGCATTAACTTCTGACCCACTGGCTACCGTACCCGGATCTCTTACTTGACTACCCTTTGAACAGCCTGATGACTCGATGCCGTGCTTCTGAATAAGCTGGTGCCCAACAATTGACTTTGGAGTGGTACTTTAGAAGTTTAGAAATTATTAAAATATAGAAGTACCTTGTTGGAGCACTTGCCCCTTTAAAACTAATACCTGTTTTTCGTTCATTTATTCGTTCATTCATTATATAGCGTCCCTTCAAAAACCTACTTTTTAACTTTTTAACTTTTGATTTTTAATAAATTTCTTCGCACTAAGAAAGCTATTCATATTGAAAATGATAGTCCTATACACAAAATGAAACTGAGAAATTAAGAAATTAAGAAACCTCTTTGAAAAATACCCGTGTTCTCACTTTCCAGCTCTGCAATTTTTAAGCTCTTGCGACTAAGAAATTTAACCGTGACTATCTTAAAAATTTTGCCCCCGTGCAAAAATTTCTGCTGGCGCCCATGTTGCGGCGCCGATTTCATTACTTCAACATCGTATAAGGACGTTTCGTCCACAAAGAATACTTGAATAAATCCAGCTTCCGTTTATATACGCGTTCGTTTCATCGTTCCAGCAATTTATTTGAGCAAGAACTATTCTTCATAGATCCAACTTCCAGTTTGGAAAGACTTCGTTTCATCATTCCAGCTTCTATTTAAATTAAGTAAAACGTACTTTTTTCATCCTATTTCCATTGAAATTATATTTTTTCGCCACAAAATTTCTCCTTAAGCTATGAATTTTTCAACAATCCCATTTCCATTTAAGGAAAGCATATTTTCATTAATCCCACTTTCATGTTACAAGAATTCTTTTCATGAATCCGTTTTTACTTAACCACCGCTGGACGAAATCGTCCGTGGACGAATCGTCCGCTGACGAATCGTCCGTTGACGAATCGTCCGTTGACGAATCGTCCGCTAACAAATCGTCCGTTGACGAATCGTCCGTTCCGTTGACGAATCGTCCGCTAACAAATCGTCCGTTGACGAATCGTCCGTGGACGAATCGTCCGTTGACGAATCGTCCGTTGACGAATCGTCCGTTGACGAATCGTCCGTTGACGAAACGTCCGCGAACCTTTCAACATCTATAGATAGCATAGGTGCCCCTGTAGTACCGGTAATATTATTTGAATTGGCAGCAGAAAGGTCGAAAATTGTTTGCCCAAATTTATCAATCAACTGGTCAACGGAACATTGTCATCGAGAAAGTTTCAGAACTCTGAAATAATGAAATAATGATCTCATCTCAAGTAATCCATGATTCGGGCAGAACTGTTTGCCTAACCTTGAAATTTTACATATTGGATATTGTAGACTTGCATGTCATTGACCGTCGCTGATCAAATAATATAGGCCACTGCGCCATTTCGAAAGCTCATTTAAAGGCAGAATAGGTTCCGCAATATCGAACATTCTTGAAGTTTGCTGGTATAGGCCTATATGTTTCCGTGCCAAACTTAGGCCTATTCCTCGATTTTACCAAGACTTTTGACAGTTTCAATATGTTCGTAAGTCACTTTTGTCCACATGACTGCATTTTCTCATGTGAAATCGAGCCTGGTATTGGTCTACTGGGATAGGCTATGCCTACATGGATCTATGGACCGCGTAGGCCTACGTCTGCAACTAGGTATTTTGTCTGGTGCGGACAACCGACGCGGATTTTTATAACAGGCCTAATAATAGGCATAATAATAGGCATAATAATAATAATAATAATAATAATAATAATAATAATAATAATAATAATAATAATAATAATAATAATAATAATAATACATAATTTTAGATTAGAGTGTCGTAAGTTCGTAGCAGTGGTGAAAGACTGGTGTACCATGTTCCGCTTATCGGACGCTCGCATGTTCCTTGAGGGCACATGATTTTTGAAGCAGATTGAAGTCATTGGAGAGACCTTGACGGTTCGTGAATAAGCTTGTGCCCTGCGCTTGGCTTTCGAGTGGCGCTCTAGAAATTTCGAGATTGACCACTGGTGGCGCTTCACCTTGCCGGCCGAGTGGTGACGAGTTCTTGCTGAACCAGCTCCTCTATTAGCCTAGGCATAATATAAAAATCATTTAAGAGGTTCTTTTCACGTATGGCGACTCAATAGGTGTATACAATCGCAATATACATGTAATGCTATTCCATTTCGTTTTAGACGACGCCAGCAGAGGAAAACGTCTGAAGGTAGGATTTCTTTTAACATAAACAGGTTAGGCCCTATTAGCAATTTTAATATCAAACAGAAGCATTCGAGTTATACCCCTAGACATAAGCTTACTCGTACAATGTAGGCCTATTTCGTTTTTTCACTCTCATAACTTTCGACAATATAATTAGGCCTATGCCTTGACCAAAGACGTAAATTTGCTTCACAATGTTGTGATGAACAGTTAGTCTATCCATCCCTCCGTCCCCCTCTTCACTTCTATCCCTTTTTCCTTCTTCCACTCTCCATTTCTCACCATTCCCCAAATTACCCCAGTAGTTATATGTGAATTTAGTACCCTTTATTCGTCACTTGTTTGTCACTTTAAAATCGCTCGCCGAACTAGCAGACAACAAAGTAGGTCTAAACGTCTACATTCTGCTTGAAACAAAGCCTATTGTTGGCGACACTGATAGGCCTCCAACTATAGGCCTGCGGAGTGTTTGAACTTGCTTTAACTCAAGTAACGGCACAACCATCATCGACATCTCACTCAATTGCTTCACGTATAGACGTATACATGTACGTCGGCCTACTCTGTTTACAACAGGGTGCTATACTTTGTTCAGCTTTAGGTCTACGTCATTTAAATGTAGCCCAAATATCTTCGTCTTTAGAGAAACTATAAGACTTAATTATTGAACAATGATTTGTGCAGTTGTAACAGAAAATCGCCCAAAGGAAGTGACTGATGCGAATGCCGAGCAACCAATCTCGTTATTCGCATATGACACATTGAATAATTATGTCTCCTTTTACACAGAACTAACTGGCAACGACCAACGACCGAAAACAACTGAAACTAGGAGAAGATATGAAATTGCAACTCCTCAGCAACTTCCAGTAACCGAACTTGGCGGAGACACCAACCAAATTTACGAAAATGTCGGATAATGTTTGCATTATTAAACAGTTCACTGAAAGGGAAAATTGTTAACAAAATGTTCTACACTATTTGTAATAAGAAATTTGTCCTAATTATATCTCTCGCAACCGTTATTGTAAACTATAGATTTCTTACTCAGTGTTAGATATACATGTACAACTGAATGTCCAAAATGCTGGCGTGCTTTCAAAGTTATTCGTAATATTATGAACATTTAATTGTAACCTTTCATCAGCCTGTTGGCTAAGTAACAAGTTAACAACACAACGCTCTTGAATCAGTTTTTAATAAGCTACTTGTCATAATGTATAGATATACACATGCACTGATAGGGGTTTGCTGTTCACTATAATATACATGTATATACATGTATTTATGCTGGATTCACTTTTATTAGATATATTATCATGTCATAGACTATGTAACGATTGGACAACAGAACATTATCATTAGCTAATCAAACTGTATAATGGAGGAGTTAATATTGTTTGTGTGTATAGTGTATACATAAAAATTATGTCTGAATGTACATAGTAAAGTTAGTTAGACTCTGATCTTCGTTGGAGGGCTAACTCGTGGTGTAGTAAGCAGCCGCAGAGGTGGTATAGGCTTACACTACTCAACAGCATTGCAGTACTTACTAAATTCCACGATGGATTTATTTCTAGACCCGGGATTGAAAGAATGCTCCTGGATTACATTCCATAATAATATTTATTTATTATTTATTTATTTCAGAAATTTAGAAATTTATATAGCGCCTCTTCAAGGTATGCTACTCAGAAGCGCTCCCTGCCCAACCACGGCTAAATAAAACAGTTTTTAGGTTCTTAAGGAACAGAGTGGAGTGACCCCTGGGAATTAAGCGCAGTGTAACAGGGAGACCATTCCAAGCTGTAGGACCTGCAACAGAGAATGAACGACGCTGTCGGATAATAATTAATAATAATAATAATAATAATAATAATAATAATAATAATAATAATAATAATAATAATAATAATAATAATGACAATTTATATGGCGCCGTAACGCGGCCATACCGCTACAAGGGCGCCTCACAAACGGCCGACTGCGGGATACGCCTTGGGAAACAGATAAGTTTTAAGCTTTGTTTTAAAAGAGTCCACTGAGGCGGCCAGTCTAATGTCCGGTGGAAGACTGTTCCAGCATCTGGGACCAGCAACCGAGAATGCGCGGTCGCCGAAACGTGTCCTCATCCTCCGTACACGAAGGTCGGTCTTCCCAAGCAACCTGAGTCGCAACCCGGAAGCGGAGGAATGGGTCTCGGAACAGTACTCGCGGATGTATTCAGGCGCTGTCCCATGAAGAGATTTTGTAGACCAGCAAACTGAGCTTGAACTCAATTCGGAACGGGACAGGTAGCCAATGTAAGACGTCGCGTAGGAGTGGTGTAACACAGCGTTTCCCAAAGTGGGTTCCGCGGAACCCAAGGGTTCCGCGGGGCGAGCACAAGGGTTCCGCGAGGAGTTGAGAAAAAAGAATTTTTTGAGAAATTTACTGCAGTACAACTTTCAAGCCGCTTTTTAAAATGCACTGGAAGTCTGAAACTAGCGTCAGTTGTCTTTTGTGTTTTTTCTCATCCGACCTTTCACTGATTATTGGCAATCCAATAATATTTAGCCAATTATAGGTCTACTAGTAGCCTATGTATTATTGTATAGGCGTAGACATCAGTCACATCACTGCTGAACGTAACGCAGGTCAGAGCTTTAGGCTTAAGTCTGAACAGAGACGCAGTCATCTTTGTTATCGTGTTCTCGACGAAACTGGCCTGAGCACCGTTAAATGCAAGTTTTAAAAGAATCGCCAAGTCAGATCTTGCAGCAGTAGTAAAAAATAATGATTTTAATTTGTTTGTGTAAAAATTTGCCAAAATTGAGTAACTTCTGCGTAGACTAGCTATAATATTATGGTTCTAACCTTGTTTATTTAATTTAGAAACGTGGAATTAACGCTTTCCAAACTCATGCAATTTTTTTAATGGTTCACGAGGAAACTATCATTCAGAAATTGCAAATCATATTCAGGACCTGAAAGCGAACTTGGCTAAATGCTTCCTTTTCATGAATTACGATGATAATAGGATACAAAAACACTCAACGAAGATGAAAATCATCCAACTCTGCTAATGGAGACTGGGAACTTCTAATTGACCTAACGCGAATGAAACAGAATTTCAACGAACCTTCACATTCTAACCTCATGTAGGGCTAAGGCATATTAATTCTCAGTAGAATGTACAAATTGTGGCTTTGAAAACAATGCAATTTAATTTTCATGATAATTTTGTAAGAAAAAAACTTTCTATCATTTTTCTATAATTTAGTGTGTTTAGGTATGTAGGCGATCCGGATGATTCAATGCGTTTAGTTGAGATTGGGGTTCCGCCAGAAAATATTAGGACGCGAAGGGTTCCGTGGCCCAAAAAGTTTGGGAAACGCTGGTGTAACATGATCATAATTTATTTCCTCCTATTACAAATGAGCTTCGCCGCGGCATTTAGCACCGACTGAAGTCCGTCCAAAAGACACGCAGGTGCTCCGGCCAGCAGACTGTTACAGCGGTCCACTTGAGAGATGACGAAAGCAGCGACAGCTGCTCTAGCGGCCTCGAAAGGCAAGGATAGCAGTCCGTGGGTGAGCGGGGAACCAGAAGTTCAGCGTGGTTCGCCGATCGAATGGTGGATCGAAGCTGAACACCACGGTGGAACAACGGAGTTCTCGAAGATACGGCGAAGCTAGTCCTTCATATTGTAGCCTATCCGTCCAAACGATGGCAATCGATCAATGCGACTTGGATCATACTTGATAGGTGGCGCTGCAGAACTCTGTGGACTGAACGGAATTAGGACTGGCTCAAAGCTGACGGAAGTTTTTACAATTTGCTACTGGTTTCCATCAAATTTCTTCTGACATCGGCACATTGTCATGCTTGACGTAATTGCATAGGCCCACAAGTAGGCCTAAGTCATACGTTTTAAGGTATACAATGCAATTAGGCCTATTATGGTGAAGAATATGATCATATTCATAGTGGAATGTGTTAATTTGATCTCGTTTTAAGATAGGTTATTTCCTGCAAAACTCTGAAAAACTACGAAAATTTAGCAGAGAACATCATCAATTTTACTGATGAATTAGTGCGTTATCCGATTTTGACATAATAATTAGGCCTAAGAGAGGCGACAATAAACAGGAGACAATGGAGAGGATACATCATGACTGTCGCCAGAGCTCCAAGAGCTGACGGCACCAGGTAACCAGATAAATTAGGCTTATAGCTTCTGGCCGCAGTCTTTTAGAACAGCTTCCTGTGCTCCTCTACAACCTGTAACAAGAACTGCTTTTGTTCTATATTTCTTGTTAGACAAATGTCAAATTCTTTCTCTGTTTCTTTCTTTCGATAGTTTACCGTTAATCACTTTAGCTCTAAGTGATTGGAGAACCACACGGCTCTTTTGTAACGTTGGAATGAGACTCGTTCGCTTGGATCATACTGTAGAAAGTTCTCAGACAGTTCCAATATGTGGAAGAATGCAATGGGTGATTTAGAGACGAAATTGTGGTGTCCTGTTTGTTGCAGGCTCATAGAATGGTGGAATTCGTTTTAACCCTTTAATGCCGGAGGGTATCGGATTTCCCATACCATTTACTACCATCTCGGCATTAAAGGGTTAATGATCTCACAGAACCTGAATTTTCGTTTAGGGCCATTGCCATTAGTGTCTTCTCATCTACAGGGTGCGCCAAAAAAAAAGACCCCCCCTAGGTTTTTTGCCAATATTTTTACCAAAAGTAAGAATTTCCAAATGAAATTTTACAGGCTTATAGACAATTCATATTTACACATTATGACCAGATTTCATCAAAATATTTCAAACGGAACAAAAGTTACGTAACTTTTAGGGAGGCCACCCACCATTTTTTGACGATTCAAAAACGTAGCGCAACAAAAAGTAGGTTTTTGCCAATATTTTGGCCAAAAGGAAGAATTTCAAAATGAAACTTCTACAGGCTGATAGACAATTCATATTTACACATGATGACCGAAATTTCATTAAAATATTTCAAACAGAACAAAAGTTATATCACTTTTAGTGAGGACACCCACCTTTTTTGACGTTTTTTGAATCATCCAAAAAACCGAGGGTGGTCTCACTAAAAGTGATATAACTTTTGTTCTGTTTGAAATATTTTAATGAAATTTCGGTCATCATGTGTAAATATGAATTGTCTATCAGCCTGTAAAAGTTTCATTTTGAAATTCTTACTTTTGGCCAAAATATTGGCAAAAACCTACTTTTTGTTGCGTTACGTTTTTGAATCGTCAAAAAACGGTGGGTGGCCTTCCTAAAAGTGGCATAACTTTTGGTTTGTGTGAAATATTTTGATGAAATCTGGCCATCATATGTAAATATGAATTGTCTTTAAGACTGTAAAATTTCATTTTGAAATTCTTACTTTTGGCCAAGATATTGGCGAAAAATCTAGGGGGGTCTTTTTTTTGGCGCACCCTGTAGATAAACATGATCGTCAAAGAATGCCAGCCCAACCAGCAGCTCAGACAAGTGCCACAGGTGAAAACTAAAATGTGGTTGTGGAAGCCTTGACAACATCCCTGTTCTTGAAAGATGGCAGCATGAAGAGCAAATTAAGGTCATTTCTGGGAGAATCTGTTGGTGCTGCACACTGGAAACGGTACTTGCATAAGACGGTATAACTGTTACACCTAGCTTAAATCTGGCCTATGCGGAAGTAGTGGGTTAATTCCGTATGCATGGGTTGAGATTAGCGAATTATGCTAGGTAGGCTACATATTATTCCAACTCTGAGGTATATGAGTAAGCCGGCTATTCCCATCGTGAACAATAGTCGGCCGACTTTAACTGGACAGGGCGAACAATAGTCGCCCGTAGTTATTGCCCTCTGGCCCATCTTGCTTCCGCCACCCCGGCAACGACCGCATAATTATAAATACCTTCTACGCATGCGCGCTCAGCTACTCCGCCACTGCAAGTGTCAGTCCCAATTAAGTCTGGATAAAGGAGGAGGACGACACTAATCATCTTTGATATGGCAGTGTCGCTAAACATGTAACAATTAAGCGCGCTCAGCTATAACCTATTAAATTGGGGAAAGAGCATCGTCGGGTGCAAGGAATGTCCAGATTAACTATATCTCTTGCTATTCTGTCTCCATGCATACTTGCATAGGCCTACGGCCGACTTCCAAAGGCTGTGTCAGGACAAGCTATTTTTTCCTGAGCCAATGAGGGGTTTAACCCCCCAAAACTCCTTTGCCTACGCCACTGCTCCCAAATAATTTCCGAAATGTCGTGAGTGGTTGTTAGACTGTTTCTATGAAAACAGTCCGTGTGTTTGTCTGTGTGTGTATGTCTGTGTGTCTGTGTGTTTGTCTGTGTGTGTCTGTGTTATTAAAAACTCATTAAAAAGCAATTAGCCACGCCCCCTTAATTAGTATGACTAGCGCAAACAATAGAAAGGTCACTTAGTACACTGTTCTCATTAGTATGCACAAAACAGTACACTGTTCTCATTAGTATACACAAAACAGTACACTGTTCTCATTAATATACATAAAACAGTTCATTAATATTCATATATGCAGTGACGTCACACTGTTCACATTGGTATGCACAAAACAATACACTGTTCTCATTAGTATGCACAAAACAGGTCATTAATGCAGTGACGTCATTATTCCAAAGCCTTCTACAAGCTTCCACATAGAAAACGCAACATTTTCACTTTTATATTTTAATGCAGTGGATGTACTACAGTTAATGATTTAATTTAATAATTAAATGCGTACAAGGAGGAAGTTTGTTAGATGGCGCCACTTGTTGCAATTACTTTATTAAAAGATGATACTTGTATCTTTAAGAATTATTTGTTAACCATTCTTTGGGAGTGATACACGTTTTGTGCAAATATGTGTCCGTCGAATGTTGAATGTGAAATGGATGTGTTTGGCAACTACAAGTGCGAATGCGACATTTGTGGAATCGATGAGCGAACGGAGGATGAGAAAGCTACGAAATATCGCCTCATGAGATTGAAAGCGGAGAATGAAAAACTCAAAAAAGCAGCTACTTGCGCGGTATGTAAAAATAAGCAAGTGGAAACACTGCTACTTCCATGCAGACACGTAAATATGTGCGACCCATGTACAGATGAAGCTACAGAATGTCCTCAATGCAAAGAACGCATATTGGGCTTTGTCAGAATATATATTGTATAAAAGTTTCTTACAACATTTCAAGAACTCACTTTTCGTTATGGATCCAACTTGGCAACACCCGTTTTCGGCTATAGTGAGCGGACCTTCTGGATGTGGAAAAACACAATTCACGCTACGATTTATAGATCACTTACATTATATGGTCAAACCTCATGTAGAAAAAATTATCTGGTGTTACGGAATATACCAAGAGATTTTCGACAAATATTCGCAGATTCAATTTCACGAAGGATTACCCGACTTGAATATTTTCGATGGTAAGCAGAAAACGCTTCTGTTATTGGACGACCTTATGAGCGAGACTGATGACCGCGTTACCAAATTATTTACAAAGATCAGCCACCACAGGAACGTTTCGATACTGTACCTGACGCAGAATCTATTCTACAGCAGCAAACATACGAGAACCATCAGTTTGAACGCGCATTACTTTGTTCTTTTCAAAAACGTGAGAGATTCGACTCAGATAGCAAACCTGGCAAGGCAGATGTTCCCCGGCAAGTCGAATTTCATGATAGAGGCGTTCGGAGATGCGACCATGGCACCTTTCGGATATCTGTTGGTTGATCTCAAACCGGAGACGGATGAACGTTGCAGATTAAGAACGAACATTTTCCCTGGTGAGACACATTTTGTCTACGTAAGAAAGTGAATATAAGGTCGTGTAATCGCTCGAACGTTCATTCGTTGAAAATGTCGGCTCCACTGGAGGAGAAATTTGAGAAACTGAGATTGCTTAAAGAGTCTTCACCCAAAGTGAGGAAACGTATTTTGAAAGATTGCAACACCTCCCTACTTTATTGTCTCTGTGAGTGTGCGCTCAACGTTTTAAAAGGAGTTGTTCCTTTGGAAAAAGCTCAGAAGAAGAGACTTGGTCGTTTCAAACACAAGTTAAGAAAATTGGCTTCCAAGAAAACTCGTGTAAAGATTAAGAAACGTATAGTACAGACTGGTGGTTTCATAGGTGCATTACTTACGCCTGTGCTTTCCTTTCTGGGTACCTTGCTAAGTAATAAACTGTAGCATGGAACATACGAAGAAGATGGTCTTGGTTGAACCTAGACAGATTGAAAAATGGAAGGAAACCATGATGGACAAGACTTTGTCCAAATTGGATACGCAGATGTACGACATTCTGCATCGCGATATTGCCGATGACGATAAAGCCAAACTCTATTCCAACAGTCTGAGTCGCTATTTGAACATTGATAAACCTACTGTACTTACAAAATTCGAAAAGAAAGAAGATGAAGTGACAGATGCTGAGAAGGCGCAGCCGGTCAAAACCAATAGTATAGAAGCTCAAGTCTTGGAAACCGTGCCAAAGAAATGGAAAACGCAGGCTGCTAGACTTTTGACTCACATGAAGAGCAACCCGGACGTATCGTGGTCTACTAAAGGCGAACTTGTGCTGAAGAACGCGACGGTTCCGAAGACGCACGTGGTGGACTTGGTAAACGACCTGCTGAGAAAACGTACTACAGCTTCACCACCTACCGGATGGATGCAACTGGCCGACGCGTTGAAAGATTCCAACATTCCTCGTGAGTTGATCGGCAATCAAGATCGCTGGAAATATATTAACGGTTCGATCGATGAAAGCCAGTCATTTGCATCGAAAAGTATACACGGAGAACAACATCAACAACATCATCTGGATGCGAGTTGGTTACCCTACTGATGGAGTCTTACTTCGATCCTAAACAACCGGCTAGCTTCGGCGGCGTATCCTCCTTTCAAAGACATATTGACGATAAATTTAAAACTAAGGATGTTAAAAATTGGCTTTCGAAACAGGATGCTTACACGCTGCATAAACCTGTCAGATTGAACTTTAGACGTAGACAGACTTTTACAGTAGGAATTGACGATCTATGGCAAGCTGACTTGGCCGATCTTTCTGCATTGTCGAAACATAATGATAAAAATAAATATATTTTAACGTGTATAGACGTCTTTTCTAAATATGCTTGGGCAGTTCCGCTCAAGTCAAAGTCTGGAGCAGATTTGACTGCCGCCTTTTCGTCCATTTTGGTAGATAGACAGCCCGCTCATTTACAGACCGACAAGGGAACAGAGTTCCTTAATAGAAGTTTTCAATCCATGCTGCGCAAGAATTTCATTCGCTTTTACACATCTGAAAATAGCGACATAAAGGCTTCTGTAGTAGAAAGATTCAATCGCACGCTTAAGACGAAAATGTGGAAGTACTTTACGTATAAGAATACGTATCGTTATGTAGATGTTTTGCAAGATCTTATGAATTCGTACAACAATACATATCATAGAAGTATAGGTATGATACCTAGTCAAGTGACAAAGGAAGACGAAAATAGTATTAGAAGTCGTTTGTACGGTCAAAAGAAAAGTCCAGCAAAGTGGAAATATGCAGTAGGTGATAAAGTGAGAATTGCAAAGGCTAGAATCGCATTCAAAAAGGGCTACCTTCCCTCTTGGTCCGAGGAGATTTTTAAGATCATAGCTCGCATATGTTCCGATCCAGTAACTTACGAATTAGCCGATTTAAAAGACGAGACGCTAAAGGGTAAATTCTACGAAGTCGAATTGCAAAGAATTTTGAAAGATGATGACGTGTACGGTATCGAAAAGATCTTAAAAACGCGTAAGCGTCGTGGAAAGACCGAATATTATGTCAAGTGGAAAGGTTACGACGACAAATTTAACTCTTGGACTCAGGATATATTCGATGTCTAGCACTGACAATGCGCATTCTGTAATAGTCTACATGCGAGTATGGCTCACTTTTATCTAGCGCTACCAAGCAACAGCTCCATGCAGTATTATCCAAGCAATACTGCGGCACACTTTACAACAAAATTGGAAAACGGCATTTCGTTATCGGGCGATTGGGAAGTTGGCTTGATTGAAATACATTATCCGCACACGTGGAACAATATAACATCCGACGATTGTGAATTTATTTATTGGCAAGAATCGAAAAAGTATTCTGACGGTTTGGATTGGCCAGGCGATCAAAAGACAATACAAATACCTACTGGCTATTACGAAAGTATGCATGATATTGTATATGCTGTAAATACGAATATACAGGAGTTTGCGGTCGAACATAATCTTGATAAATATTCACATTTTAAATATGACACAATAACGAAAACACTCAAAGGTGAAATAAATCTAGGAGCGGGAGTAAGATTCTCCGCAGCATTATGCTTTATTTTGGGTATAGACGAAAGTCAGAATCCTATTGTTAACCACAATTTTGGTAAATATGACGCTGAAGAGAATGAAGAATATTATAAAGAGCATTACGAAGAGTTTAATAAAGTATGGGATGAGGTACCCGATGTGGAATGGGAATCTGAGTATATTGGAGATATAAATCCAGCATTCTCAAGCATACACGTTTATTGCAACATTCTGTCACATGTACCTGTTGGCGATACGACAGCGCCATTACTTCGAATAGTTCACATTGAAGGCAAAAATGGCGACAATGTGCATATCATGTACGAGAATGCAGTCTACGTACCCCTTCAGCAGAAAAGCTTCGATTCGATAGAAATAGATATTAGGGGCGACACTGGGAATGCAATACCATTCGAGTATGGGAAGTCGTTCGTATTACTTCATTTCAGACAGTGCAAGAAATCGCATCTCATTCAATAAAATATGGCTCACTTTTACCTTACGCTCCCCAGCAATAGTTCCATGCTGTTTTATCCAACCAATACCATAACACATTTTACCACGAGATTGGAAAATCCCATATCCCTAACCGGTGACTGGGAAGTCGGACTAGTTGAATTACAGTACCCTCATAGTTGGAGCAATTTAGAAAGAAATGAAGGTAGAATCTCGTATATGCACGTCAAGTTTTCTGAAACGGGTGACATACTACCAGGATCGCTGCATAGAACTACACGACTGCCAACCGGATACTATGAAACACCCCAAGATCTTATCGATTCCATAAACAAATTTATAAGTCTTGTTGTGGATGAAATGGAATTGACTACATTTCCAAAGTTCAAATACGATCCTATATCGAAGCGACTCAAGGGAGATATAAACAAAGGTGCAAATATTCAGTTTTCACCAACCATATGTTCAATGCTGGGCGTTGATGCACGTCAAAATCCAATTCTCAATTACGATGATGAGGATGACTACATTGTTGATTTCGTGGGCGACAATGCTTGCGATGTAAATCGTGGGTTTTGCTCTCTGTACGTATATTGCAATGTGTTGGAACAAGTCCCTGTGGGAGATACGAAGGCGCCATTGCTCAGAATTGTAAACGTGTCTGGGAAAAGTGGCGATAGCGTTCGTACGACTTACGAAAAGCCCGTTTACATTCCGTTGCAACAGAAGACTTTCGACTCCATCGAGGTGGATATAAGGGGCGACACTGGAAGTCCTATCCCATTCGAATACGGGAAGGCAATTGTGACACTACACTTTAGACATCGTAAGATACCTTATCTTTTGCAATGAAAAAACAATTTTGCTGCGATGCAAGTCGTTTGGCATACGAGGACTACTATGTACAACAGAGTGGCAATGGCATGCCAGTTTTTCCAGGTGCGCGCATGCAACGTGGGCATGGCGTGGGCAGCTTTCTTGGCGGTCTGTTTAGAAGTGCCTGGCCGCTTATTCAGACTGGCGCTAAGGCATTTGGCAAACAGGTTTTGAGAACCGGTCTGCAGATTGCCAACGACGTCGCGGACGGTGGTCAGTTGATAGACTCGGCCAAACGACGTGTTCCAGAAGGTATAAAAGCGTTTACATCTCCCAAAAATGACAATGTGCAAAGCGGCGGCGGCAGGAAGAGACGTAAAAGATCGTTGAAAAGAATTAACAAGAGAACCAAGGAAGATATTTTCGGCAAAGTTTAAAAATGGCGTTCGTTCATCCACAATCTTGCGAATGTACAAAGAGCGAATTGGATCTGTTTACCGTACCTCCCACGCAGACCAGTATCGAAACTGGGTCGTACGTAGAGTATAATCCAATAGCCACCATTTCGCAAGGTACGCCGATCGAATTTAGCATTACAGGCGCCGGTCAAGATTATTTGGACTTGTCGTATACACAGTTATACGTCAGAGCAGCTATAATAAGAGCGAATAACGATCCGACGGATGCTGGCGATCATGTTGGACCTATCAACCTATTCCTACACAGCCTGTTTTCGGAAGTCGACATCACTTTAAATGACACGCTCGTTACTTCTTCGAACAACACGTATGCGTATCGTAGCTATATGGAGACCATCCTTAGTTACGGTGATGCAGCCAAAGCTTCGCAACTTACCTCTGCGCTCTTTTACAAGGATACAGCAACCCACTTGGAAGATGCCAATCCACACGATGACAATATAGCGAATGTCGGTTTTAAGAAACGCAGTGCATTGACCGACGAAGGGCGCGTCGTTGATATGATAGGAGGAATTCACAGCGATCTCTTCTTCCAAGAACGGTTTCTCCCCAACGATATTAATATAAAAATCCGACTCGTAAGAAATAAGGATCCATTCTGCTTGATGTCAGCGACGCAGGGTGCTGCATATAAAGTAAAAATCTTGGAATGCAAGTTGTACGTTAGAAAAGTAAAACTAAGTCCGTCGGTGTTTCTAGCACACGCTAAAGCACTTGAGGTTGGCAATTTGAAGTTTCCCATTCGAAGAGCCATTTGCAAGACTTTCACGGTTCCGGCTGGAAACTTGGATGCGTCGCAGGAGAGTCTCTTCTCCGGTCAGATTCCTACACGTATCGTTATCGGTTGCGTGGACAACGACGCGTTTAACGGAGTCTATACGAAGAATCCATTCAACTTCAAACATATGAATCTGACCCAACTAAAAGTGTACTTGGACGGTCAACAGCAATCGATCAAACTTTTGGAAACGAATTTCGCAAACAATCAGTTTGTGAATGCTTACGCTTCGCTGTTTACTGGTACCGGAAAGTGGATGCGCGACGAAGGAAATCAGATAGCGAGAGAGGACTTTGCCGGTGGATAGGCTCTTTACGCATTCGATTTAACACCGGACCTGGCAGAAGGTGGTCACTTTAACCTCATCAAACCGGGAAATATTCGTGTTGATATGAAGTTCGGCCAGGCTTTGGCTAGAACCATAAACGTCATCGCATTCGCAGAATTTGAAAATATTCTGGAAATCGACCGCTCCAGAAACGTGATTTTCGACTATACCAACTGAAATGGACGGTGACACGATATATTCGATACTACGTGCAGATGCAAAGTGTGGTCCCATGTTTCTGGGCGTGTTTCCATGCGATCGCTTACCTTCAACGATAAACAGAAATCGTCCCTCCATTCTCGTGTGTAATACAGATACGTACGGCAATCCAGGGAAACATTGGATCGTTATTTACATAGAGAATTCTGCCTATGGGGAATACTTTGACTCGCTGGGCGCCCCACCCGAAGCTCCGTTCAGAACATTTTTACATAGACATTGTACACGGTGGATCTTTACTGATCACCAATTGCAAAGCTTAGTTAGCAAATTTTGTGGACATTACTGTATTTTGTATTCGTTGCATAGAGCTAGAGGTAGAAATATTAATGCTGTAGCGAACATGTTAACTTTTGATACTGGATTGAACGATTATTTGGTTTATAATTTCGTTTCCAAAGTATAAGAATAAAGTTACTTGAACTTTAAAAGTGTTGTAGTTATTTCTATGCGCGAATCTGAATGCTAGGGATTGAAAACATATCAAAGTCCTGCTATTATCATTTAATAATGCACACACAACAGATGACGCCAACGCTGTAACAAACTTCCTCCTTGTACGCATTAAAAGATAAAATTGAAAAAATCTTGGTTTTTTTTTTCTCTGGGTGGAAAATCATGGGTGAAAAATCTTGGGTTTTTTCTAGGTTTTTTTCTGGGTGGAAAATTTGGCTTTTTTCTAGGTTTTTTTTTCTGGGTGGAAAATCTAGGGTTTTTCTGGGGTTTTTTTTCTAGGTGGAAAACCTGACTTTTTCTAGGTGGAAAATCTAACTTTTTTCTAGCTTTTTAATTTGCTGGTTCTAGAAGATTTCTTTTTCTCGAACATACGTCGCGCGGCACAGATTCTTATCGCAACAAATAAAGCCATTCATATGCCTTTCTTCATCAACGTATCGCGTCGCATGACTGGAGACGGTGAATGCTACAATGACAGCAGTCAAATATTGCCTGCGGGCATAGAGTCGACGATCTCGTCACGGTGTAAAGGACTCCTGTGTGTACAAAATTCATATAGCTCAAATTTTAAAACGCATGACATACAGCATTATTGTCCAAGTAAAGGAGATGAATGCGAAGGATTGAATCTGCGTATAAGTCATGTAAAATTGATGTTCGACAAATTTTAAAGTGAGCAGCAGCTATCATTACTGTCCAAGTAATAAATGTTTGAAGTGCCTCTGTCTATGTCTCTGGCTCTGTCTCTCTATGACTCTGCATATGACTCCACTGAATGAACCAGTGTTTCAACCGACATCTTTGTCATATTGTCGTTAGAGCGGAAACGCAAGCGTTCAAATAATGTGCCTGCGGCAATTAGACGGACACCTACTGCTGGTCTTTTGTTGAGCGGGTCGGTCTCGTCATGGTGCATGACTTCGGGTGCTTTTGATCAGTGCTCTGGGTATGCAACAAAATTGAGCGAGCGCTGACAGAGACCTATGGAATAATGCTCCATTGCGTTCCAATTCTGCCCTAAGAGTCCCAGTTCGCTTGTCAACTGTGCTGTACGCAAAAATAAATGACTATATAGCTTTGCCAGTGCCAGACAAAATTGTGTATAAACGAGGAGGGTGGCCCTTCTTCTTCTTCTTACGACTCAGTGATGAATATGCTTAAATTTTAAGAAACACCTCTGCTGGTTGCATTGCGCTATTGTCTATAACAAGTGTGAATAAAGGATTATGGCAGTGCCAGCTGCACGTACAAATATATAATAGACGTTTAGACGTGCGGAGAAGCTGTTGGAAGCCCTGCCAGTACATTATTGTGAGCCACCTTTACACATGCTTTGCGCTGGCATTACATAGCTAAACCCCTCTGCTGTTGGGTGCCAGTTCCAAGGAGCCTTAAATGGAGAGGGTACCTGTATAAGGTGATGGATTCGTGCTATATGTGACAGCGGCAGACGTGTGGCTACGTTTAAGAAATCCTCTATTAATGTTTATTATTATTATTATCAAGCATCTGCACGTGCTATTGAATGCATAACAGAGTCTACCAATCTAAAGAGCATTGTCAGGACCAGACCCGTGTCTACGTAAGGTTGGAGGTCACAACTTCTGACTGACAAGCATTAGTGACGCTCTCCTCGTTTACGCAGACGTGGGACTGGCGCTACATAGTTGCTTCTGTCATGTGCGTGCTATTGAATGCATAACAGAGTCTACCAACCTAAGGGGTCATTGCATAATTACGTAACGCCGAAAGTGACCTTTTTCGACCCACCCACCCACCCTGTAACGCTTCGTAACGTTGTCCTTGACCCACCCACCCACCCTCCCCAGCGTTACGTAACGATTGTTACGAAAACTCAGTCGAGATTTAGGTCTATTATTGGCTTATGTGCGCGGGTAATAATTATTATTCATATTTTCGTAGTGAATTATAACCTATGTAGATCTATGTGAATTGAGATTAGAGGTTATAATTTGAAAGTAGGCCTACACTAGGACTATAATTTACAGAATGTTGCATTTATATAAATGACAGTCATGTTTGAAATGCATCAAGTGTAACATTTTACACACTGCTGAAAAGTTTCACGGACTAAATGTCTCATTAATAATTAATCAAAATAAAGATGAACTAATTATTAGTTTAGTCTTGGCACTTCGATAATTATTAAGAGAAATATTGTTTAGTTTTGTTGAGCATCAATTTTAAATGTTTGAGATTCGTGAAATATGCTTCAGTGGTTCTTAGATGTCAGGAATCCAAGGGGAATTATGTCTGCCACGTTGTTCCGTTGTTAAAGCTATGACAGAACCAAACAGCGGTTTCCAGTTTGCAAAAACGGGAAAATAGATAATGTTGACCTGGCATGCAACTGGTTTCTGCTGCCGTATCTTCTTCAGATATATAGACCTACTTCGGCTACGTTTTAAATCAATGTCACGAACTTTGAACTTTTATCAAATCATGTCTGAAGTGTCATTCGATGGAAATTTAATATTCATTACTAAAAAAAATTCAAGGCGTTACGTAACGTTAGGCTTCCCCCACCCACCCACCCACGAAACGTTTCGTAACGTTTTCAATGACCCCACCCACCCACCCATCCTCGAGCGTTACGTAATTATGCAATGACCCCTAAAGAGTATTGACAGGGCCAGACCCGATTCTGCGTAAGGATGGAGGTCACAACATCTGTAAGAATTAAAAGACTGTTGTCGTTTGTTCTTTAACAGACTCATTAAGCCCATTACAATGAACCTTCTAGAGAATTCTGCCCTTAGGGCATTACAATAATGGTAAGGACAGCCGTTTGCATAGACCCTACAGCGAATGGCGTGTGTGTATAATAATGATAGAACATTCGAAACGTTCCACCCTTAACAATAGCTTAAACATATAGGTATACACACAGGTACACACAGGTACATAGACAGGCAGTGAGACATACGCGTAAGCATACGCATTCTGGAAGCCTGTGGAAACTTGTGGCAAATGACGTCACATCATGAATATTAATTAGGTAGGCTGCTTAGTCAGTTACGTATACACACAGACAGACACAAACAGACAGGCAGTCAAAGAACAATGGAAATGGTGGAAGCTACTAGAATATTATTGAGCTGTTTTGTGCATACTAATGAGAACAGCGTACTGTTTTGTGCATACTAATGAGAACAGTGTACTGTTTTGTGCATACTAATCATGTAGGTATACACACAGACAGACAGACAGACAGACAGACATATACACACATACACACACACATAGGTCTTCCAGAATGACCCAGAAAGTTCTCCAATTATGACGTCATAGCATTACATGAATATTAATTAGGGGGCGGGGCTAAGGACACAGACACACACAGACAAACACACAGACACACAGACAGACACACACAGACAAACACACGGACTGTTTTCATAAAAACAGTCTAACAACTACTGTCGTGGCAGTAGGCTACACGTTAAATTTAGGAGCTCTCATCCTAATTCTCTTCCCAGCAATGAGCATATGCCACCATTCGGAAGTCTTAAAATTTAAACGGTACTGCCAACTAAGCAACTTGCGGTAGCTGCTTGACTTGGTATGGTACATCACTGTCTATGAAAAATTCCTGCCAGTAAATAAGCATCACTGTGGTTCATATTTTATAAGTATGAAACTGAAATCGCCGGAATATGCGCAATCATCGGAATTTCGGCTGGTTGGCGCCAGTTCTTAATACGTTTAGAATCTGAAAATATTTTTGGATAAAGAGTCTCTTAGTCGTATCACCAAATGGTTGGACGGAGAAAACATACAAAACAACTTCAAAATTTCTCCATTATCGATGGAACCACCCAACAACCATACTGAATCTTGAAGTCATGGACATATATCTCCATTGTATACCGAATGAATAAACCTTGTCTTGCGTGGGTAAATAATGCCTCAGAGTAAAATAATAGCAAGCTCCTTGACTGCGTGCTTTTCCAAGGAGTTAACTAGGATATGCTTATGAAAATAACGCCATTGGTAGTTTGAACTAGTTTCTTCCTGGTTATTAAGCTGCTGCCTTTGATTTCGGATCAATCTTATGTCATGCTTGGCTGAATATTGCCATCTCTGTCAATAGTAGGACCTAAGCCTAGGCTTATTGGCTGCGGGCTTGTCCAAAGGGCGCGATCTTGCAAATAATTAGAGGCTTGAGTTTCTTCCTGGTTTTAAAACTGTCTTAGACTTCTCGATCAATGCTTTCGATGTTTAGTAGGCTGTAGTTGTCAGGAGCTTGCACGTGACATAACTGGCTTCTAACTTCCCGTGGGAAACTAATTTTTGCATCACCAACGTATCTATCTGTCTAAGAAAAGAACGTTGAGGTTAAACACAGAAAGTATGGCGATTTTTCTGGATATGTTTACTGACGTTATTTTCGTTACATTTTGTGTCTGTTTATTTGCGCATTGCAACGAAGGTAGGCTTGTTTTATAGTCTGCATTGCCTCTGGCTAATGTTCTAGTGTAGGTCTATGTTTAGAACGAGCACTTTATTCAGACTGATTGCTTATTACATATGCCACGGTAGGGCCTACCTGTACAGTGTACACACGTCGCACACACCGAAATGCGGACTGCAGATTTTGCTTGTATGTGCACATGTTATAGCGCCTCTTCAAGCTCTCTACTCAGAGGCGCTCCCGACTGCAGAGCGGATACTGCATCGGAGTTTCACGCAGAAGCGCTGAGCAATCGCGAGTAGGGCCCCTACGCGGCAACTTGTGGTGGATTCGAAACTGCAACCCTTCGGCTGCAAGGCGACGAACATACCCAGTACACCACCACGCCCCACAACTGGTTCAGTAAAGATTATTCTTATGTTTTTATGGTGAACATATTTTTGTCTTTTCTCATTGTATCTTGCCACCGAGCTGCTGAATCGTGTCAATCTGCTGGAGTCTGTTCTGCACAGTAGACCCTATAATAGGTAGTCTGATATGTAGAGCATTGTTGCTGTTTTACTAAGCCGCATGCTGGAATCTATGATGTTTGTCGATGATTTAGATAGACTTTGAAGGAAAAATTTATATTTATCAAAACCTTTCTCAAGGTCAGAGATATGATTTTATAATAACTTTTGGATTTGCTCAGATTTGGATTTGTTCATTACTCTGGATGGGCCTGGTTACTTCTATCTTCTCTGGGCTGCATCAACCTACTCGCCATCCTTTTCTTACCTAGAATTGGTGTCTTGGTTAGACCCATCCTTTTTATCTTTTGTTATAGTTTATTTTAGCTGTGATCATAGATCAGCTTGTGTTGGACTATGTCTCCTGTTGTGTGTGCTCAATAAGTCTAGGACCTACTGATAGGGGGGTACAATGTGCGCTCTGCTTTATGAACTGCCACTCGCGCTGTTGTAATAACAACGCTACGATATCATTGTCTACTGCCCTGACATGTAATAACTGTGTATATGAAAATACTTCCTTCGCTGAAATCGAATCTGATATTCCGGGTGCCATGAACTCCACTGTCTCCACAATTGAATCTCCCTATCCAGTTAATTCTACCTCCCAAGATAACGAAACTGCCAGACCCGCTAGATTTGAACTCATAAGGAAGGAAAGCAGAAACAAACCTCTAGCTACAAATAAAGATCTTGACCCCGATAGTAACTATTACTCGGAAATTGCTACTGACTCCAAATACTACGCACCTTCCCAGGTTTCTCACAGATTCACCAATAGCCCTTCTTTTTCTATTCTCCACTTAAACTGCAGAAGTATAGCCGCTAAGAATAGCGAAGTTCAACTCCTGCTTCACCAACTTCCAGTTAATATACTCGCTGTTACTGAAACCTGGCTCACTGACATCTCCGCGCAAGCCACTTTTATCCCAGGATATAAGTTCGTTCACAAAAGCAGAGGTGAGAAAATGGGGGGTGGGGTTGGCTTTTTCGTTCAGGATAATACAGAGTTTCATGTAATTGACCTACTACCACCTATCAATTCATCCTCCTATGAGAGTTTGTTCATTGATATCCCATGTAACAAGGGTGCCGATATGGTGATTGGTGTAATCTACCGGCCCCCGGGCTCTAAACTAGAAAGTTTTAATACTGAAATTGAAGCCCTTGTAACTGTCCTAACCTCAAAAAAGTTCATAAATAAGAAGATACTTCTCACAGGTGACTTCAATATTGACCTCTTGGCCTCTCATTCTCACCCACCTACTGGTGCATTTATTGACTGTATGTTCATGCATCACCTCTTACCACTCATATTGCAACCTACGAGAATCACTGTCACGACTGCAACACTAATCGACAACATATTTACTAACTTCCATGATGGTGTTATTGAATCTGCTATACTCACATCGGACATTTCTGACCACCTCCCTATCATAGCATGGATAGATATATCACCTGTAAACTCACGTAATCAAAACAACCTGAAAATGACCCGTTCATTTTCTTGTGACGACATTTTGAGATTTAAATGCCTACTGAGTAATACTGATTGGCAACCTGTCTTTACTCTTTGTGATGACAATGAACCTGATTTGTCTTACGAAATCTTTGTAAAAACATTTAACTCGGCATATAATGAGGCTTTCCCCTTGCGCCCTCAAAAAGCTAAAATGAAGTACTCTTTTCATCAACCATGGATGACGAAAGGTCTGTTGAAGTCAACCAAAACTAAGCAAAAACTGTATAAGAAATTTATTAAAAATCCTACAATGGAGAACAAGCACATCTTTACCAGATATCGGAATAAATATAAAGTAACCAGAATTAAAACTGAGCAACTTTATTATGCCAATGAATTTGCTAAACACTGCAGTGATGTTAAGAAAACTTGGCAAATTATTAGAAAAATAGTCAAATCAGGCAATAGAGATACAACGATTACAGAAATAAGCGTTGATGGATCCCTGATAAATGACCCTGCATGTATGGCTGAACAGTTTAATGTGTACTTCACTGGATTGGCACAAGCTCTATCTGATAAGATTCCCTCCCCGGTGAAAACGTTTCATGCTTTTATGCCTCCCTCCTCCATGGATTCCTTAGTCCTTCTTCCAACTAATCCATATGAAGTGATCAACATAAATAAAACCCTTAAAACTACTCATAGCTCAGGCTTTGATGATATTGATCCTTTGATAACTTCGCAAGTCATTGACCTGCTGGCTGACCCACTTTCTGCAGTAATAAATTGCTCCCTGAGGAAGGGCATTGTACCACTAGCAATTAAAAGGGCCAGGGTGCTGCCAATATATAAGCAAGGCACGAAATCTGAACTATCTAATTATAGACCAATCTCTATACTTCCCTTCTTTTCAAAATTCTATGAAAGAGTATTGTATGACCGCCTATTCTCTTACTTTAAGCAGAAGAACGTTCTGTACCCTCTGCAACATGGGTTCCAACCGGCTCACTCCACTTCTATGTCCCTACTTGATATCCAAGATAAAATTTCTGCGGCCTTTGACACTAACCAATACTCGTTAGGCATCTTCCTTGACCTAGCAAAAGCTTTTGATACGGTCGACCATAAAATTCTACTATCCAAACTTAATCATTACGGAATCAGGGGTCTTGCTCTGGATTGGTTGTCAAGTTATTTAACTTTTCGCCAGCAGCAGGTTTTATGTAACAATTCACTATCTGACTTCTTGCCCATGCGATTTGGAGTTCCACAGGGCTCCATTCTTGGTCCCCTTCTCTTCATTATATATATAAATGACTTACCTAACTCCTCTTCTTTACTTCACTATATCCTGTTCGCTGATGATACCAACGTCTTTTTATCGCATGCTTCATACGACCAATTGTTTGAGATTGCTAATGATGAACTAAGGGCTACTAGTACCTGGTTCAAAGCTAACAAACTGTCCCTTAATCTCTCCAAGACCAATTTTATATTATTTAGATCTAATAAAAAGCAAACACCCATACTTTCTAAAGACATAGTCATTGATGGCATAACTATTCCTCAAGTTACCTCATCTAAATTTCTAGGCGTGTACATGGACCAACATCTAAAATGGAACACACATATTGAAGAAATCAATAAGAAAATCACCAAAAGTATTGGCATCCTCACTCGAATCTCTTACTTATTGCCCTCCCCCACTCTAACCAACTTATACTATACTCTTGTTTATCCATATCTTACTTATTGTAATATCATCTGGACCTCCACCTATCCTACTCACTTAAGAAAACTTCAAATTGCTCAAAAAAGGGCCATTCGTATTATAACTAAATCTCCCTTTAACTCCCATACTCAACCTTTATTCTCAACACTTAAACTATTAACTATCACTCAGATCAACTTCATTCAAACTTGTGAATTTATGTACAAATACCACACCAAACTCCTGCCATCTGCTTTCCTTTCTTATTTTCCCCCTACCCAATTCAAAGCTGGCTTAAGAAATAAACCGGACTATAAACTTATTTCCACACGAACTAATACTCGCAAATTATCTATCAAATTTCAGGGCCCTCTACTTTGGAATAACCTACCTCTCAAAATCCGTACCTCCAATACTATCTCTTGCTTTAAACGTACTTTAAGAGCACACACACTTGAGCATGTATCATAGCTGTTAGTTAAGTTAGTTAAGTTTGTTATAAATCGTACGTTTGTGTTTTCTCAAACTGTTATTGTTCTCAATGTAGCCTAGGATCCCTGGGTCTTTTCCTCCTGTAAGCCCATGTCATCTTTAACCTCTTAATGCCACTTAGCTAAATATGCCCCCTCTTAGCGGGACGTTGTCCCTTTGGTGGGCCTGTTGTTCCCTAATTTTATATTTGAATTCATTTCGTTTGATTACTCTGCTGGCTACCTGTTCTTTTTTAATTTCTTACCTAATCTACTTACTGCACCATTGTTCTTAGCCATGCATGATGTATTACCTTGTGTGTTATCATTGATTGTTGTGTGATTTAAGTTGATGTTGGGATCAATAAACTCAAACTCAAACTCAAACTCAATGAAAAGCAGCGGCATTCCAGGAAAAGTTGTCTCGCCCAAATCACACAGTATGCTCTAAAACTCAGATAAATATGTGACAAATGATGCGGTTGACATAATATTTTACAACCTTTTTTATCTATAGCCTAACCTTAACATTTGTATCAATGATTGGCATAGCCTAGGCCTACATTCCGCATCGAAAGTGGAAAATGGAAATGCTTTACTAGAGTTGACCACACAAATTGTATCCTGAAATTCCAAACTAGAGGTTACAACCAATTTTATACATGATAACATTCAAAAGGAGTCAAAGCCAAAATAGCTATTTTTGTGTAAAAAGTAAATAAATATAATATAGAATTTTAAGCAATTGCACTACCGGTAATGCAATGGTTAAGTTGTTAAGAAAATTACAAATAATAAGCCTATTGGCATAAAGAGGGAAGCATGCAAAGAAAATGCTTTTTGGAACCATGAGGAAAATGAAATTCAAATTACTTAAAATTTATCAAGTCACACATTGCATTTTTTTATCGAACGAAAATATGTTGGCACACTGCTATGTTCTAACAAAGGTAACTTGGAGCAATGAGAATATAATGCTATGTTTATACAATTTGCTTAATAATTGTAAAAATAACCTTTGAATGCTTGAATCAAAATATTCTAATTGGCACGACCGATTTTTACAGTCGAATATAGACCTATGATGAAATTCTATAGGTAGTCCTTAGTTCACTTGTGTCTGTATATAGAATATTGTGGAATTTAGGCAGCCTTCAGGAACAATACATTGGTTGTTATCACAATATTTCGAGTCAATTAAACTGGAACAGCAGTATTGTGTACAACGGTACTTTGTCCATGGAAAACCTCTGCATAACGTCGTGCAAGCAGCGAAGTACAACCTATGCAATACTTCAGGTATTTTCACAATGCTCTCTATAGGGATGAAAGACAGCTAACAATAAAATACTATAAATTTATGCGCTAAACTGGAGTCTTTTCGCGCACAGAAAATTCAGAACCTGTTAAGTTCTCGGTCACGATGGCTAGCCAATTTAAAACAATGCGATTTTGCTTTGAAGAAGGCTAACAATGAAGTGGTAGATACATTGTAGTTCTCTAAGCAACACGTGCTATTCGCTTATGCTTGAACCTCAAAGAGTTGGACATTTCTATTATTGAAGGCTATAAGATATTAGGCATAGGTCCTAGGCTATGAAATATCTTGGGTCTCAAATTCTCATGGAAGAAATGCTGTGTGTTTAGAATAACAGGAGCTGTCTATGCTCAAACGACTTCAATATCAGTTCGCCCGGTTATACATGTGACAGCCGTTGTTCTGGCAGCATCGGTTGCAGTGGATTCTACAGATCAGTGTCTTCGTATGTCATATACAGAGGTCTGTACTTGCAACTTTATTTAACCAAATCAATCAATAAGCCAATTATAGTCTACTAAGAATTGCAAAGTTGTCGAATGAACTCCTTTCGTTTAGTGGTTGTGATAACATTGTTAACCCTGACATCATGCATACTTCCATGGATTTCAAATACTTCCTAAGAGGTTGAGTTGAACACAAGCGATTTGCGGATGAATATCTCCATGCTTAGGCCTAGCCTACTTGAATATATCATGTTGTGACATGTTGTATGACACCACCGTTTCATTAATTAATTAAATACCTCATGGGTGAATCATTGCCAGATTTATAAAAGCGTGCAAATCATCTAATGAAAAAGACACATTTAATAATAATAATAATAATAATAATAATAATAATAATAATAATAATAATAATAATAGTAATAATAATTGCACACTGTAGTTAATTAATATCAATGTAGGCAGAGACATTCTATAAATGATGGATGAAATTTCCATTGTTTCTTTAAGTGTGAATACGTTTAATTATAGCCTCCTAAAATGGCGTCACAAGGCTTTCAAGGCTTGAGCATTATGACCTTGATTAGAAAAAGAATAACTGCTCCAATACTTTGTAGGCCTATTGGAAGTAGATCTATCATCGATATAGCAACATGGCCACAAGCAGGCAAGTGTATAAGTCGTACTTTATGCCCAAACATGAGCCGCTGACTAATGTAACTGATCATGTAAAACAGGTCAATTGCGTATAGGTTTACATACATCAAACATGCAACATGCTTAATCTTCTTAAGTTTCAATAGCCGCATTACTATTATCAAGATAATAATTTTTAGTAATCGCATGACATACAATTTGCGCAGTTTATTTAACAGTGCAGATGTTATGTTAATTCGACAGTGTGTCCAGTTGGATACTACGGAACTGATTGTGATAAGGAATGCCATTGCAAGCAGCAGATTCCGTGTGACTTTGTTAGTGGAGTTTGTCCTAATGGATGCGAAACCAACTGGACTCAACCAAACTGCAGCAAAGGTAGGCAAGACTTATTAGATAACACATAGCCCTTTTAATGTTGCGACTGTTCCGCGCTCTGCAAAGCATTCGCTGCAGGAATGCGAGGACAGGGTAGTTTGGGCAATGGCCAAAAGGAAGGGATTCGAATCCATATGGGATCGGTTCCACACGATAAACCATGGATCTCCAATCGCATAATCAGCACGGGGTTTATGAGGCAAACGGGCGCACCGTCGGAGTCCCGATGCTATTGTAGCTTCTATGGCGTCACTCGGTCAGCTCTTCCGATGCCAGCCGAGTTTAAAGACCATGACCGATTTTCCTAACAACGCTTTCCATGCTGACTTTGTCTCTTCGTCCAACAACAGCACATTCTTTAGCGTTCATGGTTTCAATCCGTATTTTGCCATTTTGTCATGATACTTAGTGCCTAGCCAGGCTAGCCTGATCTTCATAACACTGTATGAATTTCTCAAATGTATTTTCTGCTCACATATTTTTAACATGGGCAAGTATGATTAGACCTATGACGTCATACCCCATTGCGCGAACAAGTTGAACTTGAACAGTGGAGATGACATGGACTGCGAAGAGAATCCAAGGTTATTTCAAGGACATAACATGAAAGCAGAAGAACACGTCAGCCAGACGAAAGGAAATGCAATTATTTTCTGAACGATGTTGACTTAAATTTACCGCCTATTCTATCGCAGAATCATCTAATCAACAATCGCTTATTTGTATCAAGCGCTCCATAAAAAGTCGATTGGCAGGCGTACTGTTAGCGGGGATGTCTCTCAGGTCCTCTGACTGACACAAGCAGTTCCAGATCCTAGAAGGCGTTTTAGTGTGGCAGGTCCTAATGCTGGAGTGATTTTGGTGAACCTGAATAATAAATTATACCTTCTGAAGACTTATAAGCAACTGCTTAATTGTTTAGAAAGGCTACGCTACGAGGATCGCATTTGTTGAGAAACCGCGTCTCAGTAACTAATTGAATTGAAGATAATTTGAAGTTACAGCATACAGAGTGATAATTTTATGTTATTTTCTCTCCTAGAAACGAATACGTCTCTCTCAGACAGAAACATCGGATGCTACCGTGATGCGGAAGTTAGAGCAATGCCATTTCGAAAAGACTTACTCTATGATTGCACTATAGAGAAGTGCTCATCTATTTGTGCTTTAAATAACTACACCTATTCAGCGACAGTGGTAATCATAAACTGCACTTTTTGTAGCCTACATATTTCGTAAATATTTCATGCTTTCCACAACGGAGTTCATTCCCTCCTATAGGAAATCCCTAAATGTTTGTCTCATTACCTAGGTAACGCGTTGACCAACCTGCATACAATCCGACCCAACAAAGGCAGAAATATTGATTCTGATCTTTTAATTTAGGTTCACTTCCGCGATTCATAACTCCAGATTCGGCCTAGGTCTTGAATCACGAGGGTTTCCTACAAGACAGTATTAATATAATCATTATCCGGGTCGGTTTTCACGCATAACTTCAGAACGAAATCAATTAATCTTTCAAATCAGTAGCCTTACAATTGCTCCTTCATATAATTTATTAGTCTCTTGTTTTAATAATTGCTCAAACTAAAAGTATCAACAGGATGAGAAAACTATTAGGGCCTATGTGATGCAATCTGACTACTTCAGGCTTATGTAGCGTTCTATTATTTTATGGCTTGGTCTCCTTTTTATTTTTAAAAATAATTAAGGGTAATGATACGAAATTAGAAACTTTTGTTCCTGAAAAAAATTTAATTTGTTTTAATTTTTGCCTCGACCAAAACAACAAACAAACATGATACAATTATGGCAGTGAGTAATACTTTAACATTATTTGATGCAGGGCCGGATTAAGGCATGTTCGACATGTTCGGCCGAACAGGGGCCCCACACTTTAGGGAGCCCCACACATTCAATAGGGATGTTTCATCATTGCTAATTATAATAGAAAGCTGAGTTTAAAATATATGAAAAAATTGTCAAACACAAATTATTCAAAAACTGGTGACTTTAGCATTATGCAACTTTTGCACATGTGGGGGCCCTTAGTGCAGTTTTCATTGCCAGGCAGATTGATCTTAAAATCAGTCAGAAATGCTAGTAAGAGTCATAAATTTTTTGCTTATTTAAAAATTGTGGGGGCCCTTATTGCAGCTTTCATTGCCAGGCAGATTGATCTTAAAATCAGTCAGAAATAGGCCTACTAATAAGAGTTATACGTTTTTTGCTTATTTTAACACTTAATACATCACCTGATCGGAACTCAAGTGCTATGCTATGCATTATGAGATGGCGTGATAACAGCATTGAGTAGGACTACATGCAGTACGCACTCTATTTTTACGAATTCAATCAATCTCATAAATTTATATAGAGCTCCTTGAGATTTTTACTCGGAGGCGCTCCCAACGCAGGCGTTTTCAAAAAGAAAAGTTGAGAAGACGAAAGAAAGAGTCAGCAGAGTCACGGGCAGGCCCGGCCTTAGGGCAAGGCGAGCGAGGCAGCCGCCTTGGGCCCCGCGCTTCCAGGGGCCCCGCGCTGCTGGCTATAATTTTTTCTTTGTCGAGATTGGCAATGGTTTCGTCGCATAACAACTAAGCTTATGCTTGCAATCAATTTGTCACGTGAATGTGAGAGGGTGATTTTGAAAGAACGAAACTTCTTCACAGCTAGCCTACTTTTTTAAAACCTAGGCCTGCATGCAGAATTTTCTCCAGAAAGCAGCATCAAACTCGCAAATGGACGTCCGCACACATTTTTTGCAGGAGAGGGCACAACACAATGATAGTGCGTGGTGACATTTTTTAGCGAGAGCTTAGAAAATGCAAAGCAGGAAATTTAGAACACGGATATTTTCAGAGAGGTGTCTAAAATAATGTAAATTTATTTCGTGAATAATTAGTGCTCTGGCGCAAAGAAATTTGTCAAAAACCAAAACGTAGATCTCAGTTGTTAAAAAATTTCAATTTTCGGGGCGGGACCTCTCTTGCCCCTTAGTGCGGGCACTGATAATTTTTCATTACTTAGATAGGCCTATGCCTACATAAGGTACATGTAGTAGGGAAAGCCATCTAAGATGGAGCGCTTCATAAGATGGGACACACCTGTTGCTACCGCTATTCATTGTAAAGAATTGCGAATAACATATAACGTATATTAATTAGACTCTACCTAGCAACTGTTAAATGTGTTAATAGGCCTACTTATCTTGCTGCTGTTTTATTTGATAGGCTAATTGAAAATTTTCATTTTCGCTGATGCTATTTCACATTATTAAATTTTACCAATCCGACATTATGGAAATTATTGTCCTATCGTATGGATATAGTTGCCTAAGTTGGGACATAGGCTATTAGTAATTGTTTTTAATGACAATAATATCGTTTTTTTGGAAACTTGCTAAACATTTACATGCATCATTTGAAAGTCAAATATGTATAGGCCACATCAGTGTGGCTTATTATAAAGTAGTGCTATCAGCTCAAAAGAAATTTGGGAAACAACGTTAAGTGTCCCGTCTTAGGTGACTATCCCCTACCAGTGCCGTATTGACAGGAAACTAACTGCGTAAATTTATGCTTGAGGACCCGATGCTGCCTTGGGCCCCGCAAACCCTAGGGCCGGGCCTGGTCACGGAAAGCGAGAGAGCCACGGGGAGCTATTCCAGATAACTGCACCCGATATGCTCGTCGTTGCATGGTCACAATACGGTACTCGAAAAAGAACAAGGAATTCTCCACGAGCAGCTGAGCGCAGTGAACGGTTGTCCAGAGAGACATACACCGGGGTGAAAGCTCACACCAGCAGGATGGAGGGCCAGGGCCTACTACTGGCATAGCCGCGAAAATATATTTTAATAAACAGTGTATATATATTTAATTTAATAAAATATATTTTAGTAAACAGTGTGGGTGCCATGCACAGCAAGGCAAATCAGGCCAAATGCCCTGGTAAGAACCCTGGCCGTTATTCTGCCGCAGGTCTACCAGATATTTTCATAGCCAAGAATTTATTTGGGGCATAAAATCGCTTCTGCACTGATTGCTTGTCTGCTTGTACGAGTGTTTTGCGCTGGTCAGGAGAATGACTGACCATGAATCACTTTAATATTCTTAAACCGTAATATATAAATATATATATATATATATATCGGTTATCTAATACTGTTAAAAGACCTGTTGACAATTAGTGTTAAAAGTAATATAAGTAATGAATTAATAATAGACGAATGTTGATTCGTTGAATATAACACGTTTTGTGGGTAATTTTGTCGTGTTTCTGTAAGGTTCGGGCCCCCACAGTTTTACCGAATAGGGCCCCCACATTTGTTAATCCGGCTCTGCCCATCTGGCAAACCTTCCTCCTTTGTCCGGGCTTAGGACCGGTACAGGGAAGTTGTTGGTTCCTGTGGCGTAGGATGGATGCAGACATCATGCAGTTTAACGTCGTGCCCAGGACCACATCATGGTTAATTATATGGTTAATGATATGAAATTTTTATTCCTGAACAAACTGAAAAGAAAATAACCTTCATCAAAACGTTAAAATAACTTATCTTGAATTTCATCTGATGTGTGAGTGCTTTTATGGAAAGACATTCAATGTTGCTTATTGATGTAGGCTATTGGGTGCAATGAGAACCACTCGTGATCGCTTCTATGCGATCTGAAATGAGAGAATATTAATGAATTTCCTGCGATGCTTTGGGTCTCGAAGTCGAGGAAAGTTACCGAAGAAATAATATATTTAAATAACCGATCGCTTCCATGTGAAAGGATCACGGTTGCCACATTTGATGTCTGGCACCTTCAGCTCTTTGGGGGCTTCCTCGTAATGTTTAAAAGGTGCATCGCTGTAGATCTGCTAAAAACCGATGTTCATATTTGCATCTCATTTTCAATCTGGAATTTGACATCCAAGATATAGGCTATTATTTCTCAAGTCGATCCCCATTTTTCAGAGGGCTGCAGACGCTTAATTCACCATGTGCTGACACACACACTCTCTTTCCCTCTATCTCTCTCTATCTCTCTGTCTCTCTCTTTCTGTCTGTCTCTTGTCTCTGTCTGTCTATGTTTGTATTCTGTCTGTCTTTCTCTCTCTGTCTCTCAGTCTCTCTCTCTCTCACTCTCTCTCTCTCTCTCTCTCTCTCTCTCTCTCTCTCTCTCTATATATATATATATATATATATATATATATATAATAGTCAAGAGGTTTCTGTTAAGGGGGATTGCTTCCAGCTTACAAGGGGATAGTACTATAGGCCCTAATTGTGCGTAATTATTGTTAATTGATGTTTGTGGATATGTAAGAGTATGAAGCAATTAATTTAAGAGTGACGTATAACTATAAAAATCCTGTGGCGCGATAATAAAGTACGGCACTTAATCAGCTGGCTATCAGAAATATGGAGACTTGACTCTATCCTATGTGCCTTGGCAATGTTCACCCGTTACAAATGCACCGATATTTAAACAAGGAACTAATAAGATTCAAAGATATTGAAATACGAATATGAACGTTCCCTATTAAGTAAAAAAAAGAAGAGAAAAACTGACAAACAAGAAGTCAGATAGGAATACAGTAATAGATCTTGAACGCCACTATTATAGGCAGAGTACGGTTTATTGCACGATTGTAAATGTTTGACATTCTATTCTTCTACCTAATGCCTAGTATCGATGAATGTAAATCTTACTTAATGCGATGTAACGCACCTCTTGCTCGGGCATAGTATAGGCATATATGCCTAAAAGTCTATAGGCTGTCTACTAAGATTATGATAACGTGCAAGGCTCTTAGTCTGTTTAGCGGAAACCTTAGGCTATAATTATTGTAACGTGATTGAATTAAGCGTTATACGTTTGCTTGATGTAGGCCTCTGGTGAGTGTTACTGTGGAGAATCCTACGCTAAACATGGTCCATTGCCGGATTCTAGTTGCAACTTACTATGCCTTGGCGACGCCAGCGAAATATGTGGCGGCAATTGGGCGCTAAGCGTATACCTGGGTGAATATCTATTTATGTTATATTTACCTCCATTAAACTCAGTAATAGTTTAAATTCATCCTGTGTTTGCTCGAATAAACAAATTCAAGATGCCGATCACTAGATCTAGTTTTTCAACCGACAAAGGAACGAGGACAATGAGAGTGAATGAATTCATTTTCCATTTGAATACTGGATTTATAGGAGATCAACAACTAAATCGATAGGTTCTACGTAACATCTTTGTGTCGCAAGGGTGACAACAATTTCAACGCTACTCGCCGACCTGCGAGCGCTTGCGGAAGGTAAAAGTTGAATATCTGACTGTTCTCACATGATATTGAAAAGAATAGGCTACTTTCTCGATAGATAAAATCGTTACGTGAGAGTCAAAGCAACAGAAAGTCTCATTTGGTGCGGTGGTCATGTGACCGTGGGCAAAGAATTGGCCCCGCACTCATAGTTGTTCATACCATAATATGGCATGCCGGTCAGGATGATCTGTTGACATGAAATTGGTATGTGAACGTAATGATCAGCAATCAAAAGTGTGGAGTGGATATGGAACGTTAAAGAAACAAACGATCTTACAAGCTTAGCCTACAAACAAACTTACTTTCGTTTTAATAGGTTATTCATATCGCACTTTTCCATGTCGTTAGCAACAATTCCAGAAACAAGAAGCTGGCCTACATAATCAGCCTATGATGTGAGCCTGACGTGTTGAAAAGTGAATGGAATTGGAACTGGTATTTTAAGTTCAGCAAAATTATTGCAGTCAAATGAGTAAGTTTCCTCAAAGTTGATGCATCATGAAAAGTCCATGTGCTGCATACACTACAGAGCAAAAACCTATAATAACAGTTGCCATTATTGGGGTTCATTTATCCAGCTAAGATCACTTTGCTTAATACATGCTTTTAAATGACTGGGTCTGTTGCCAATGTTTCCTTACGCGCATAACTACCGCTGTGCATCTCTCTCTCTCTGTGTCTGTCTCTAGCCGTCTCTATCTTTGTCTGTGTTCTCTTGTTCCGCCTAGTCAGTGCTTTGTGTTTTGGAACTTATAATTCAAGTGAAGTCTGTGTTGGCTACATAGGCAGCATGGCTGTGCACATGCTTACCATCAATCTATAATTGGAGTCAAAGAAGTCAATCATATAATAGGCCTACGTATAGGCCCACCTGAGTGCAACTAAAGGAATGATATAGTTCCAGGCCTACATGTGCTCGTTAAATTTATCATTTCAAAATGATAATTTTTGGATATTTTATGGTTTTAAACTTCATTAGTTATTTAAGTTCTGGATCAAGTTTTGAATTGCGATATTTTCAGCGTGTCCAGTCGGTTATTTCGGGAGTGGTTGCATGTCGCGGTGCAACTGTAAGAACGAGCAAAACTGCACTTGTGCAAATTGCACTTGTTCATCAGGATGTAAAGCTGGCTGGATGGGCAACCGGTGCGAATTCAGAAGTACGTTTTAACTTTATCAGTAAATAATGCCTACCACTTTCAGAAGTTAACTTATTGAACATTATAATTTATTATGGCGTTGCTTCACGCAGGATTATAGCCTACATACTACATTTTCCCTATTATATTGACGGTGTACGGATTAATGGTCATAGGAGATTGGTCATACGACTATCGGTCGATTGGGCATAATTTACAAGGATAAATTATCAATCAAAGCTATAATCATTTACTAGATCATTAGCATGTATTGTAAAGTAAAATGCGTTAATCTCTATTAAACTTCTTGATTTACACTAATTATATAATTATGTCTAAAAATGCTGAATATGTAATGTAATGTAAATCTTCGAGAATTTCTCAGCGCCCACAAAAGTCACATCAGGGAGACCAGCTTATTCACCGGCGCTATATCAAGTCAAGTCCGCAATAGCCAGAGCTGCCTTTTTCGTTCCGGTGCCAGGGCAAAATCCGAGGAGGTCAAGCCGAGGAGACAGCATGGTGCTACGGTGGTTGTCGGTTATTGTGGTAGTTGGGTGGAACGGTTGGAACCTGATTAGAATCTGGATAGCATAGCTTGAAGAGTTCGGTTTTCAGTCGTGAATGGAAAGCAGCAGAGGAGAGTGCAAACGGGGGGAGAGGTTGAATTTGAAGGGGAGATTGGAGAGATAGGAGGATGAGCGAACAGTCGGAGGTATGTTGGGAGTCCGTTGTAATTTGTTGGTTTTAACTAGTTATTTTTGTGCACCATTCTGCTTATAGAAGATTCTTAATGACTAATAGCCCTTTGAGCGATAACTGAAAGCAATATAAATATTACAAAAACTAATATTATTAATCCAGAATTGATCAAATCTAGGACTAACAGTAATATAAAAAACTTGATCATAATTAAGTAATTAGTGGGTCAGGAAATTATATACTAATATCATCATTGATATCGAAGATGGTTCTATAATCTATAATGATTGGATTCCCAGTCCCATTTAACACATCTAGATCTAATGGTTGATGACACGGGTCTCCAACTCATCTAATAAGTCGTAATAACAAGGGAACTGGGGAAAGACTAATCCACTTAAATATAATGAATGCCTCGATAAATGCGGTTAAGTCAAGGTGAACTCAACAAGCCATTGTAATTATCATGACATTTAATCGTACAGAAATAATAGATATTAAGATAATAAGTGTTTAATAATAATAGCAAGTAAACCTTACAATATTATTGAAGATTCCACTAATCTTCCTCCAATCTACAAATCCCTTTATTCTACTAATCACCGATCACATGCTAACCCAGATATGAGAGATTAAAGTTAATATTACGAACCTCTCTATCCAGCAAGCACGGAACCCAAACGATGTCAAATTGTAGTCGAGTCCGTCTGTATATTGTCGTGTCCTTAGTTGCACGGACCGTGTCCAGTCTATAGGTCCAGGTTGGGTTGATTATGCAAGGTAAGGCGCTTATATAGTAGAGTCGGTAGGAGGCGATAGCAACTTCCAACCAATCGCATCCGGAAGGTCTATCCTTCTAGGCTGCAATGGTACCTGTCTGGAGACAGGTACCATTAATGTATGATTGAACTCTTCCCTTGACCAATGGATCTATCCATATACTAATCCTTAGCTTAGGCATTAATATATATATATGCAATGTATATATATAGATATGTATTTTCTTCCTATGATAGTTCTACAGACACAGGTCAATCCGCCGTTGATGAAAGCTTTATCAATAATCTAATGAACCAGCTTATACTCCAGAATTATTTTGATGTCATGGCTATTTTCTTGTTGCATCTGTCTGTGGCTACGTAGCCAAGGACAAACAATGCTTGCTTGGAATTTGGTCTCACAGTTTGCTTGAGAATGCTCTCCGCAACGGATATTTCAAATAATAATAATAATAATTACGGCAATTTATATGGCGCAGTAACACAGAAGTGTAATAAGGTGTATGAGTTGCTTTATCAGGCCTATCCAGCGAGACTGGGTCTCTTTTGGGCTTTCCCTTTTGCAGCCATCAGAACGTTTTAGCTGCTAATTTGATAAATTGATGTGTACCGATTTTTTTAAAACTGTTCAATGCATTCATTTTATCGCTCTGCTACTTTTCTACACTCTAGAATGACAATATCGCAAATTGATTGATAAGTCAATTTCAACAGATAGTAGGCTAAACGCATGATTATGTGAGTAGTAAGAGCATAATTTTTAAAAGATTGCAGTGAGAACAACGGAGACTGCTCACTAAACGAGACATGTGTCACAATTGACCTGAGCTTCGCATCTGTATCCCGGTGTAGCTGCAAACAAGGATATCATAAGAGACGACTGTGGGATGAATGCACAGGTTGGCGACAACAAACACTATGTAGCCTACTCTGTGGAGTTCTTGACAAAAGAGTGACTAATATATTTTAGCGGTCGTCGATCAGGAATGTAGGTCTACTCTTCGCTGTAAAGTCTGTCGATTGAAATTTTAAAAGAATTTGAAATAGTTATTATTAGTGCAATATTGTGTTGCTACTTATTTCAAAGATTTAGCCATGTCATCGAGTTCTGTGAGTTTTTTTCTCTTGCTCAATATCCGCATCGCGTTTACGAATAATGTACCATACGTAAGTGATTCTCTACTTATTCCAAACAAAATCAATGTATTAAAGTTATTATCTTGCTAACTGTTTGTTCCCCTAGTTGGCTACAAATGTTTGTGAAATGCGTTAATTCACATTCTCATTCATCTTTCCGAGTAACACAATTAACAGTAGCGATGTTGCTTTAAGTATGGATAAAAAGTCGGTGGCTATGCTTATCGCCTCTTTCTTCTAACAAGAATTGAAGCTAGGCAAAGGTGTGAAAAAGCAATTTATTGTGAATACTAGGCCTATACTTGATTACTGTCAACTCCAGATTTAGACGAGTGCGGCATTGACATGTGCGACCCTAATACTACGAAGTGTACCAATACCATTGGTAATTTCACCTGCGACTGTCGACCTGGATATGAACGAGTAAACTCGACACACTGCAGAGGTGGGCAAGCGTAAAACCAATGGTAATTCCTTGGTTTATCTGCGAAGTAGTTTTGTCAGATTTCAAGCCTACAGTACTATTTGGCCTAAACGTATAATATAAGTCAAGCCCAATAATATTACACGTGATAAACGTTACGTTTGGTATCGCTTGTTTGGTTTCTCATTGGAGATGAGCTTTATTCCGACCGAAATTAGTTGATAAGTGTATGATCCAGCGAACTGTTTCAATGGGCCCAAACTCATACGGAATTCAGCCGTTTCCATATGCTGTCTCTTACAACAGAATTGTATTGTATCGTATTGTATTGTATTTGACCATTTATGAAAGTTTCTCGCAGTAAGTGCCTTTCAGAAGCGCTCCCAGTGCGTGCAACCTCGAGAGAAAAAAGCAGGTTTTATGGCGAGAGAAAGATGATTATAGACTACTAGAAAGGATAACAGAGCTAACTGATGGTGAAAGTGCATTCCATAGGGAGGGACAATGATACAGGATAAAGTATACATTTCTATGAAAATATCTTGATGCATGTTTTTCCATTAATCAAAATGTGTATGCCAGGGTTCAAAATATAATTGAAGTTCCAACCATTACCTTTATCGCCTGCCATCTTTACTCAACAATAATTGAACATTTGGCTCAAGAAATTACAATGAGTTGTCTGTTTCAACTTGCAGATATAGACGAGTGCATCGTTGGTCTGTCGCAGTGCGACCCTGATACTACGAACTGTGTCAATACCGTTGGAAAGTTTACTTGCAACTGTCAAGCTGGGCATGAACGTGTCAACATGACACATTGTAAAGGTAGGCATATGACATTCATAGATTATAATACAGGGTGGGCCAGCATAAATGTCCCGACTTTGCAGGCGTATAACTTCGCCAATTTTTAACATTCATTTATACCTAATGCATCAAATTAAAGGTATTTCACTCTAATATTAACTCTAAAAAGTCGAACTGATACTAGTTTAGGTTTTAATTATATACTTGGAACAGCGCAAGCTACCCTTTTTTGGTCATTACTGACGCATTGTGACGCCGTTTCCCTGGGAAATTCTATCGTTTTTTGCTAAAACGCGCGTAGACACGATCATTTTGGATGTTTGTAGGGTCCCTGCCATGAATATCTTCTAATCGCAAAAACCACGTCCTTTCAATTTTGCCAACAGCCGTGCACTGCCATGCGCTGCTTCAGACGCTTGCACGCTGCCAGCCGTTTCTTTGCGTAAGAGTTGGAGAGCTCGTTGGACTTCTCGTCGACGAATTACTTTAACTTTACGTCTATAATCTTTTCCAATACGTTATGCAGTGCTTCTAAGACTGCCTGTTTTGCGCTGAATTTGCATGCAGGGCCTGCCCTGGTCATTGTCTTGACTGCACATGTACGCGGACACACGAGCAATGTTAGCGGATGTCGTGCGCTCCGTTTTCCATGGTTGCGAGTAGAAAGTCCTGTTTTATCAATTTTCCGTAGCAGATAATACAAGGTATTGTTTATTCCATCCTCTGTTAGAATATTTTTTAATCATTTCAAATGAATTAGATCCCTTATCAGTTCGTAAAATTAAGATCGAAACGCGATCATCGTCTGTCAACGGCGCCAGGTTGCGTCACAAATGACAACAAAATATGATAGCTAACGTTGCTCCGGGCATAATAATTAAAGCCTAGACGAGTATCAGTTAGACTTTTTTAGAGCTAATACTAGAGTGAAATACCTTTAATTTGATGCATTAAGTATAAACAAATGTTAAAAGTTGGCAAAGTTATGCGCGTGTAAAGTCGGGACATTTAAGCTGGGCCACCCTGTATATAGGCCTAATGCCTATCAATTCAATATAAATAACTGTTTCGCATACGAAAAATGGTTATCGATATGTGTTGTGCCTGATTTTTGCGTTGGAAAACTAAATAATTAAATTGGGCTATGTAATCGGGAAACATCTATAATCGTGATCTTTCTGCTAATGTATTTGTTATGACAGTCTTATTTCGGCGGTTTTGAGTTGCAAGAGTGAAACCCACATCATACGGCATACATCGGGTCAGCACCCAAGCCACTTGAGATCGTGGCTCCTACTGAGAATTTAAATAGCAGGAAAGTATAGCTACAATCGAAAACTTCAACACGACATATAACATAGCAATTTCGTCCCATATCTACACTCAACTCAACTGCATTCATTTTCATGTTGAGACCTGTTTTAAACAATGACGTGTTTGTCTTTTTAGATATTGACGAATGCGAAATAAATCCTAAACTATGCAATTACACTAATAGAGAGTACTGCAGTAACACCATTGGGGGCTATCTCTGTATCTGCTATATTGGATATAGCAGAAGTGAAATAAACAATACATGTGAAGGTATTTTCAGATTGAATCGTGACTGTTCTTAGATCTATCTTCATCGCACAATAGAATTTCGCATTAGGCATAATAGCCGATAACAGTATAGGCTAAAAGTTTTCTTACTTTGAGTTTTTAACTTCGATAGGTTAACAGTCAAATGCTTTCGAAGAGACTTCTCTTCTAATGTACACAAATGTGCCTACCAGTTTCGATGATTTTCACCGAATTGTCCCTGTGTCAAATTTTTGTCCCAGCAACAAATCATCCCTGCAACAAATTTCCTCTCGCCAGATTGTCGCTGCGACAAATTGCTCTGCTCCAGTCGTGAGATAGGCTTCAATAACATAGACCTATTAAGCTTTCTGTGTTATTAACTGAAATGAATTAATGCGTTTTTGTAAATATGCACATGGTCTATAATTAGCCTTATCTTTCCAGGAATACCTCCTACAACCTCATCCACAGGACTTCAGAGATCATTGGATAACTGCCAACAAGGTTACGAGCGACACTTTGATAAACTCTGATTAAACTGATCATCAGAACTAACAAAGGAGAAAACGCAATAATTGCTAGGACAGAGCCTATATCTAATATAACCCAGTCAATATTTTTTTTAATAGTTTATAATAATATAAATGTTTTTAATATGTCTATAAAAGAAAATTTGATTCCAAATTTAGGCCTATCCGAGTCATGTTATGATAGACTAAACAATCATTTCAGAGGCATCTCAAACGTGACAGCACAAAACTACGAAGCTACGATCATAGCATTAATGATATTCAATCACCTATACGAAAACCGGTAAAAGATATGAAAAAAGAAAGAAATAATTATCTGCGTCCAAGTTTTACATTCGTATGTGTAAAATTAATAGTCTAAGTAATTCATTTCCGTACCCGGTTCTCTATGAGCTTCAAAACATTGGACATGAATAAAATCATAAATTGATATATGGTAGTACAGTCCTATACTTTAAAATCAACTCTCAATAAGGTTGTGTAACAAAGCAAAAAATAATTTTAGTGTATTCTGTTGGAGTCGTCATCGGTGCTGCAGTTGGTTCAGCGGTTGGATCGATCGCCATCTTTGCCATCATCCTCGTCGCTGTCGTTTTATGCAGGTAAGAACAGTTGAGATAATTAACACAGCGTTTCTTTTTAAATAGGCCCACACATGTAGGCTCTATATTTTTTATAAACGCCTGTAGGCCTATTTAGGAATTTTGGGCCTATAGCCCTATAGGCTATATCTAGATCCATGAAATTGAATAATTATATAAGTATACATGTGTGTGGAGTAGAGTTTTTTATTTGCTGTTTTGCTATTTTTATTTATACTTTAATTAGGTCCTACGCCAATTTTATACTTGGTTTTCAATTATTGTGGAAACATACGAGTCGTATTCTAAAGACGATGTTGATATTATATAGGCGTAATTGCAAATATCTACTGAGATAAGAGGCTAACAGACGCATTTAAATTGACTTTTATGATCCAATCTGAGTCGACTTGAATTAAGTTAACAACAGTTAAAATGTTTAAGTTTTTGGCGCAGGCCTTTTAGGCCTACGAAAGCAAAGATTTCATTACTTCAACATCTAGATTGCCTAGGTCCCCTGTAATGATATTATTAATAAAATGCAGCTAATAAGAGATTGAAATTGGCAGCGAAAAGGTCTAAATTCGTTTGTCCAAATATATCAATTGATTGGTCAACAGAACAGTGTCATAGGGAAAGTTTCAGAAATGTGAAATAACGAAATAGGCTAATAACCTCACCTCAAGTTTATTTATGTTTGGAGCAGAACTGTTTACATAGCTTTGAAATTTTACATATTGGATATAGGCTAGATTTGCATGTCATTGACCGTCGCTGATCAAATAATAGGCTACACTGCGCCATTTCGAAGGCTCATTTCGTCTACAACTCTTCATGTAGAACATGTTTTGAAATTTCAAACATTTTGGAGTTTGCTGGCATTTAGGTTTCCGTACCAGACTTAATTAGGCCTATTCATCGTTCTTACCAAGGCTGTTAACAATTTGAAATTGTTCGCAGGTAACCAGTGTCGAGGTAACTGCTTCTTTTCTGATCTGTAATCGAGTCTAGTATATATATATATTGTAGCGGAACTAGGTTTGGGCAATTAACACCAGGGACCGAACCCCAAACCCTAGTCCTGTCGGAATCGTCCGTCTGTGCAGTCCGGCGTCAACTGAAGATTGACGACTAGCCCGTCAGGCTTGAAACTCATTTATTCACGACGTCAAAGAAGAAACTCGTACTGCAGTTCTCGTTCGACTTCTATAGCGCCAGCAATGTTCGGAGCAATGTTCGGAGCAATGTTCGGAGCACTACCGTCTCCAACCACTGCACTACTGTTCACCGCAATTGTCACTGTAGGACGCCGAGTCGTCTTCCTGTAGATCACCGCTGCCTCGCCAGCGCACGCAGAGAGTCCGTGAAGCGGGTCGGGTTTCGAACCCGATCGTCGTCAGATGCGGAAGGTCGCCAAACCTTCCGTCCTCACCAGTCGGCAGCGTCGGCAGGTCCGGAAGCTGAACCACTGCGCTCACCCGGTCGGAAGCGTTGGCAGATCCGGCGTTGAATCCTGCCCGTCGTGGCACAGCGACGATCACCGATCCTTCGGTCGTCCGTAGGCGTCGGGTTGCAGAAGAGCACGACCGCGGGTCAAGAATCGAACCCGAGTCGACAGTGTTGCACCGCAAAGGCCTCCAAGCCTTTCGTCGTCGGCAGGCGCTGAATTTCGGCAGCGTCGTCAAATCGTCGTCCTGCTCTCCAAAGCGTTTTTCCTCAGACGATTTCCTGCTGACTGCACCGCGATTCGATCCCGCAACGCTCGACCGACTCGTCTTTCCACTGTGTCACGGCGATTCACTGACTGTTTCTTCCGATCACTGTGTTCCTCGAAGACTGACGGCGGCTGACTCGAAGACTGTTTCCTTCGATGACTGACGTTCGATGACTCACTGCGGCTTGCGCGCACACGTACTTATGTGTCACGAAGCCACGCCCAGTACATGTAGACATAGGCTAGAGGTAGACATGGGCTAGAAGTAGACATAGGCTAGGTAGACACAGGCTAGAGGTAGACATGGGCTAGAAGTAGGCATAGGCCACGCCCATTTCATGTAGACACGGGCTAGGTAGACACAGGCTAGAGGTAGACACAGGCTAAGTAGACATAGGCTAGGTAGACATGGGCTAGGTAGACATGGGCTAGGTAGACATAGGCTAGGTAGACACAGGTACCCAGGCGGACACGGGGACGGTCATTCGAATAAAAATTAAACCACATGACCCTGATTTCCAACAATATTAATAGGCTATATATTAGGCTACTAGGCTAGGTTTACACAGACCTATGGAACGTGTAGGCCTACGTCTGCAACTGGGTATTTTGTCTGGTGCGGACTACAGACCTAGGTCATAATAATAGCCTAGGTCTAATGATAATAACATCATTCTTAGATTTGAATGCCATTATAAGTTCGTAGCAGCGGTGAGAGACTAGTGTTCGGTTTATCGGATGAGCGCATGTTCCTGAGGGCATAATATGGTTTTGAATGAGATCGCAGATGCATAAAGGAGTCACTGGAGACACATCGACCGTTAGTGAATAAGCTGGTGCCCTGCGTCTGGCTTTCGAGTAGCGCTCTAGAAATTTGCAGGTTGGCCACTGGTGACGCTTCACCCTGCCGATCTGTGTTAGCCTAGGCCTATATAATAATCATCTAAGAGGTTCTTTTTACGTATGGCGACTCAATGGGCTAATATAATTGCAATATTAATCTATTTTATTTTAGACGAGGCCAGCAGAGGAAAAACTCTGAAGGTAGGATTTCTTTTAACATAAACAGGCCAGGGCCATAGCTTAATAGTCATTTTAATAGCAAACCGAAACATTGATCCAGCAGGCGTAAAAAGCCCTGATGTTTCATTCGCGTTAAAAGGCCTACTCGTACAATGTATAGTGCCATTTCCTTTTTTCACTCTCATGACTTTCGACTTCATAATCAGGCCTTTGACCAAAGACGTAACATTGCTTCACAATGCCGTGGTGAACTAGTCTATCCATCCCTCCGTCCACTTCCCCCTATGGGGCCGTCCATAAAGTACGTCACGCTCCAGGAGGGGGGAGGGGGTGTAAGAAAGTGTGACAGTTTGTGACGGGGGGAGGAGGGGTCAGGCCATATGTGACGTCACATATTTATTTTTTAAATTCTTTTATATTTTTTGTTCTTAGTACCTAAAATCCGACCCGGCCCGGCCAGGCGTGTCTAAAACCCGGCCTGGCGGGATAAAAGTTGATTTCCCGTCACTATCAAAGCGTTTAGGGACACACGTCTCTATCAGAGGGATTAGGGATAGTATCCTAGGGTTTAGAGGGTTAGGTAAATGGTTATGTTTTTAAAAAAATTCCCGAAAGTGTGACGTACTTTAGGGGGGGTCCGAGATTTGTGACAGTTTGTGACAGGGGGGAGGGGGGGTCAAAAGTAAAAAATGGTCAAAAATAGCGTGACGTACTTTATGGACGGCCCCTATCCTCTTTTCCTTCTTCCACTTTCCATCTCTCACCATTACTCAAAACACCCCAGTAGTCCTATGTGAATTTTATACTCTTTGTTCGTCACTTTAAAGTCACTCGTTGAACTATCAGACAACAAAGTACAGGTAGGTTAGACATCTACATTCTGCTTGAAACATAGCATATTGTGGACGACACTGATAGGCTTACCACTAATTAAAGGCCTGCTTGTTTCAACTCAAATAACGGGACAGCAGGCTTAACAAAACGGTTACGACCAAACACCACTCTCATTACAAAAGTGGGGTAGGCTATAATACGCCTGTGCTTTTAGCCATCATCAATATCTCACTCAATTGCTCCTCATTATATAGACCTGACTATACTTTGTTCAGCATTTGGTCTACGTCATTTACATGTAGCCCAAATATTTTTGTCTTTAGAGAAAGCTGTAATATTATTGAACAATGATCTGTGCAGATGAAACAGAAAATCGCCCAAAGGAAGTGACTGATGCGAAGGCGGAACAACCAATTTCGTTATCCACATATGAAGCATTGAACAAAATGCCCAAAGAATACGACTCTACTTACACAGAACTAACTGGTAACGGCCATCGACCGGAAACAACTGAAACCAGGAAGAGATATGAAACTGGCACTCCATAGCAACTTCCTGCAAACGTACTTGGCAGAGACACTAGCCAAATTTATGAGGATGTCGGATAACGCATACATTATTCAACAGTTCACTGAGAAAAAAATTGTTTAAAAATATGGTCTACACTACCTTATTTGTCATAAGAATTTTTTTCTAATTATAGAAGCACCACCGTCTCTCACAACTGTAGCTTAAAATTACCATAACTTGTTAAGCTGTCATCTTATCTAACAAAATTACTAATTATTTCAGTGCTCAGAGACGAGTTCTAAGACTTCAATACATGTCTCCTCCCATTATTAAGAACTTTTTAAACTTGCACACTGCAATAGTATAAATTTAAGCTGACATCTCAATAAAATTTCTCGTAATTTCATTTATGAAAAACCATATTTAAGACTTCAACAAATGTCCCCTCATATTTGGTTAAATTTTTTAATTTCCACACTGCAATGGCAGCCTTTTATTTAAGCAGTCATCTTAACAACATTACTCATGGTTTCAGTGTTCAGAGATGTGGTTTAAGATTTCAATAAATGTCTCCTCCCATTGTTTAACAATTTCTTGCACACCGTAACGGTGGCACTGTGAGCTGTTATCTCAATGAATCTGTTAGTCATGGATTATACAGTGGATAACATTGTAAAAATGTATACTGATATTTTTGAATATTTTTGACATATTGAGGGATATAGGCCTCTTCGTCCCCTACCTCAAACTTTGGGGACATTCCCCTTCCCTCTAAGTTTCCTCTCATGGATTTCAATAAGTATTGTAATTAGATATGCAATAATAATTCTTTATGTATCAAGTTCATCAACTAAGTTCTTCTGCAGCTGGACAATTACATTGAATAAATGCAGATATACATGTTGATATAATTAAGCCCACATAAGCTTACTTTGTAGCACTGGAATCAGCTTATCCCTGCTGCCTAAGACGGCCTTGAATTGCTGGCCAGGAAACACTTGAAAATTCGTATGCAATCAAGCAAGAACTTCCAAACTACTAAAATTTTGAATTAGCAACGGGTCAAGTCTTCAAGACAGTTCGAATTTGAAAGATAGCATTAGAGGGAAACCATAATATACTTGCACAAAGTAACCTAGTTTTTGAAGAAAAAAAAACAGTAAGTGATGCACATTATAATAGTGTAGCCTAATATTATGATAGTATCATAATCATATTAGGCTATAATCCTAAATAATAACATTAAAATCATATAACAATAAACAAGATCATGGTGTATTAGCCTATAGCAATTTACGCAATACAATTATAGGTCTAACATAAACAGCAACTAAAAACTACGGTCATTTTATCACATTTTTCTGGGTAAAAATATTTCATTTCTGCGGGCACTCTCTGCTAGCGATGTCTCGATTAAACACTGTTGAATAGCTTAACTATAATTGATTATAACTCGAATTTCAAGTAAAGCAATTCTTAACTATAATAATAGACTAGCACTCACGGTATAGTATCAATATATAAGCGTCGTACCATTATCAACAAGTTGGTGAAGCAATGTAACGTAAAGGCATAGGCCTATCGCTAAGACTTTTCATCCATCTCAGACAAACTCAGGTAAACCAACTAAACACTGAAATCTTGTGATTTAAGAACCATGCATTTGACTAAAACTATAATACAGAGGGATGAAGGAACTGTTTGTTTGTGCAATCTGAAAGATTGAAAGACCGAAATAGAACGCCCCCCCCAAAAAAAACTCATCGGATTTGGAAAAGTTGCGTGGGTCACCTTTTACCTCCCTGCATGGTTGCGCCACTGGGCCAACCCGTCGTTAGATCGCGAGGCGGTCTGAGTTTAGATTGTGGGAGTAGTGGCTTAGCATAGTTCGTGGAAATACCGATCGTGAAAAGTAAAGGCTCACAGGTCTAATACAAGGAAAACTTCGACCAAGAGTGTTCATAAAGACCGGAAAGTGACAAAGCGAAAGCATAGGTCTGTGCAGGTATGGCGACTCTGCGACCCCGCTGGTTCGCAGATAATAGGCTACGGGACAAATTGAGAACACAGGTCTGCGTACATGTCATCCGTATCTACACTAAGCTGAACGATGCAAGTCGCGTGCGCAAGCGCAGTGGGTCGGTCGAGCCTACAAGAACTGTAGACACACAACACGCATGGCTGAGGTTTACATTCTTCTAGAGCGCCTTGAAACGTCGTTTGGTGTCATTGGACGCCCACTCCTATGGTTGCGGGCTTTTCGTTCTTGGCGCAGCCAGTCTGTGGTTTTTGGTTCCACCCGATCTGACTGGTCCAGGGTCTATATTGGTCTTCTGCAGGGTTCCATTTTAGGGCCTTTGCTTTACATTTTGTATACCCCTGACCTAAATAAGATTCTCTCTTCTGCATGGGTTGCTGCACATCAATATGCTGATGACACTCAGGCATATGTCCAGGGTCCAGCTTTAGAGGCTATCTCACTAGTGGAAAAAATACTCATGCCGTCGGAAACGATTGGTGCCTGGATGTCATCCAATCGCCTCAGGTTAAATCCTGGTAAAACACAATTTATTTTGGGTTGGAAGTCGCGTGCAATTTTCTAAAATTGATATGCAAAATCTGCAACATTGCTTTCCTGGCATGACTTTTTCTACCACTATGCGTGATTTGGGTGTGACCTTGGACCAGGAATTGACCCTTTATGATCACGTGAGAAATGTATGTCGCACTTGCTTTTATCATCTTCGTCAGATTCGCTCGGTGCGTCGCTCGCTTACAACCAAAGCTGCCACTACTCTGATGCATGCATTTATATGCACGAGAGTTGACTATGGTAGTGCCATCTATGCGGACTTAACCCTTTCACGCATCAATACGTTACAATCTGTCCTTAATGCTGCAGCTCGCCTGATTGGCGGCACACCAAAGTTTGGGCATATATCAAGTTTTATACGGGAAGAACTGCACTGGTTGCCTATGCAAAAACGTGTTGAGTTTAAGATTCTAATGTTCACGCGTAATTGCCTAGCAGACCAAGCTCCGACCTATCTTATTGAACTCTGTGTACCTGTGCTATCCATTCCAGGCCGTAGATTCGTTCACTCTGCTACGCATGGTGACCTGGTTGTCCCTATGGCTCGATCTTCCACAGTGCTGCACAGAAGCTTTGCTGTGGTTGGTCCGTCTTTCTGGAATAAGTTACCTATTAGTCTCCGTAATGAACTTCTTTGTCTTTCTTTGCCCCTTTTCCGCAAGCGTTTGAAATCCATTCTCTTTGAGTGTGGTTTGGTGTCAGGTCGGGAGCGCCTCTGAGGAGTTCTTTTGAAGGTGCGCTATATAAATGTACGATTACAATTACGAAGTTTTTAAGTTGTCGAAATTTCCGGTCAAATTTTCTTAACAGGCCTACTTCGGCAATCCAGCTTTTAAACATGGATCTAGAACATTAATAGGCTACTCTGCAACAAGAAGACCAATTCCTAGAGGATTGACCGATAAGGAGTGACTTTACCTCTATTGAATAAATTGTCGACACGACTTATTTCTGCGAAGATTGGGAAGTTTTAGCTTAAAATTCGTAGGGAAAAATTACACTGGACAACAAATTTTCATGAAATTTTTGTATCCTACTTGAAATTTGCACTTTCTGACAGATTTTAAGGTGCTGAACACGAATATGACAATGAAATTCAATAATTAGCTCCAGTTTCTCTGATATCATCAAGAGTTTCTATAAATAGAACAATGCGTACATATGACATTTGTAACAGTAAATATTCACTTCTACATCCCACTATCTCTTGTATAACTGCTCAGGATTATGTCTGGCGAGCGTACAAGTAGGCTTATGTATGTAAGAGCACTTGCTACACTGCCTCTTCAAGACCCTAATCCGAAGCGCTCCCGACTACAGCACGGACACTGAATAGGAGTTTCATGAAGCGCATATGCAATTGCGAGTGAAGGACTGCTCACAGTGCTTTTAAAGGGTCCCTTCGCGGTGGCCTAAGGTGGATTCAAACCCATAACCTTCCGGCTCCAAGGCACTAAACATACCCCTACAGTCCTACACCACCGTGCGCCACATAGTAGGCCCATATAATTATGTAGTCAGCCAACATGAAAGCTTCCCTGGTATCGTTTTCCATGTCTGCAATGTCTTCTTCAAAACGTTCGTGTGATACATAGGGTCATAGACAACATGTCCGTAACCAAATCCTTTTAGTTTTCTGCCCTGACATTCCAGTGTAAGTTAGTTAACACCAGACGAAATGAATCCTAAGCTCGTTTCTTGTCGCCCTGAAGCAGGTTGTCAAACATTTCATCTCTGACTAGCTATCTGACTGATCTGAGGACCAGCAAAACTTCCTTCTTTAATTTCTGTTTCGCCAGGGAATTTGGCAGCCAAGTATTACACTACAGACAAGACTGTCTGGGTTTCAACCATTTCTAGGCGTTGCACATAGCCTACTTCTCTCCGGCGCCCAGAGATTTCCTCTCAGGCCAGTTTCTCCTCACTTAGTGCAAGGTCCTTGCTCGACTGTCCAATTCACATAGAAAACAGCAATACAATGTATAATCCAAGCTGTGGACTCGTCAAGAAAGCCAATATACTTTCAAGTCACAATACAGATGTCATCCATACCTGCTGTATTGAACAGAATTCAACAGGTATTTTGGGTTGTCGTAGGTTTCCTTCAAGTGGACGGGAATGGATGAAAGCTGGTTTCCAATATGCAGCAGCTCTGCATTGCGACTCAATTTCGTGGAGTCTATGAATAGTCGCCATTCTTGAGGGTCATGTTTGATTCCGAGGGCATTCATCAGACAATCTACATTGAAGCAGAAGACAGGGTCATCTTCCTTGGTGAAATTTTCCTCAAACTGCCCATGACGAGTGTGAAACAATGTCACTCGGGCATTTTCTTGGAGAAGATTCCATTCATTTAAATCTTGATCCAAGTAACTCCGCCTTGGCCTTGGATAGGTCCAGGAGGCGAACAAGATTGTTCAGTTTACCCTGGGTGAGAATGTGTGGCACAGATGATACACCTTGGCAGACGTAAGGATCATCCCTAGACGTCGAAGGCTGCGGAGAACCCGAAGTCGCTTCGTTTCCCTCCTCATCGTCTGAATCAATGAAAAATTCTTTCAGTGGATCCGGAACGGGAAGTCCTTCGCCATGCAGAGTGGGTCGGATTGCATATGGTATATTGGTGGTGCGCTATTGACCACTTCCATTTCCTTGTCATGAATGCAGAAGTACGTGGAACCATGCAAAAGTAGTAGTCATATGCATGATTGCTTGGTTCTCTCCAAAGCACTCGAACAGTAAAGGTCACCGGCCAATTTCTCGTCTTTTAACTACTATGGAAATTTTCTTGCTCACTGGGGAGGGGTTGCATGGCAGGTTAATGCATTACGACACATTATTGTGTTGCAATATGTAGTTTGAAATACAGCGTTGAGAAAATTAATGGTCATGACCCACATATGTAGGCCGACTCAATGCGTATTGAGACATTTGTACGTAACCATCTCTGTCTCTCCTGAACGAGAGCTAAGCGACAAATTTTACCATCATATTCGTGTTCAGCACCTCAAAATTAGTTAAGATTTGCTATTTTCATCTAGGATACATTTTGTGTGTTGACCAGTGTTATGTAGCAAAACCAGTTTACATTGAATTTCACTATAAATACATTGTAGGTCTACATTGCTGCTCAGTGCACATAATATTCATGCGTTGTAGATAAAAATGCTCAAAAATTATTAGGCCCTATTTAAAATAAATCCAGATTTTGCCCCAAAACAAATCAGGAACCCAGACGAAAGCAAAAACCCAGATCTAGTGGATAAACCCATCTGTGACACCACTGGTGATTTATGGCGAGCACGGTACGCCAAATTATAGGCCCATGTAAGCCAGTGCAACCAAGCACGCGACTCGCCCTCTGCCCTGGTTAGGCTACTTATGTGACTATGCCCCGTGCTTTAAAAAGTGTCTAGCGTCGTTACTGCTTTAAATCATCCAGAAATGTTGGCTTGAGATAAAGTTTTATTATTTATAGGCATAGACATGGACATAGACATGTTTTTATTTATCCCAACAATTCAATTGTACATGTATGATTAACAAGGTATAGGCCTAGACATAATCAGCAATAAGCAAATAATCATAGTGAATAAATAGAATAAGAGTGATGGAACAAATAGGCACACCAGAAGGGACAAATCCCGCTAAGTAGGGGCCTAATTAACAAAGTGAGGTATACAAGTAAAAGCTGTAGGGAGAATCGGAATGCAAAAATGTTACTTAACTAAGGAAAACCAAAAATGTCAAAAATCTAATGTAGCAAACACTAGAGGAAAAATTCAGAGAAAGAACACAAACAAAAGACAGACAAACAATTCCAAAAAATCAGCATAAGCATGAGTAACCCCTCATGCTATTCACAGAAAACGCTACCGGTACTTAATGTATGCACATGTAAAAGGTGTTTGAAGTGAATGAAGTTAGTACGAATGACTATCGGAAGTTTATTCCATAAAACAGGGCATTGAAATTTAATGGAGAATTTTCGAACATTTGTTTTTGCAAAAATAATACTGAATTCACTGTTACCTCTAGTAAGTCCAGGATGCAGTGCAGGAGAGAAGTACTAGGAAGCAAAGGAAGAAGGGAGGAGGTAAATACTATGTATGTAAATACTTAGGCCTAATAGCTCACCCAGTCACCTGATCGGAACTCAAGTGCTGTGCGACACATTATGAAATGGCGCAGGGCTGTTACACTACAGTCCTACTGGTAAATTTGAGGTGAGTACACGCCGGTCCAAGAAAAATCTCCCTTTTTTGCCGAAAAATTTCTGACGACCTTTTTTTAGTCGTCACCTTTTCCGCTTCTTACTTTTGCCAATTGCGCGTCCACGACAGTCCGAAACCACTATTTCCCGCGATTCTCCAATATTTTTTGCTCGTAATTTCATTTCTCCCACAATTTCCCCATTGAATTCTTTGTGAGGTGATTATACGCAGCGCTGTATAGGGGCCTACTCGCGTACGGTACACCCTCGTTTTCGGAGATGAGTCTACCAGCGTATGCTCTCGTTTACAGCCCTGAAAATGGCGTCATTATAATTAATTATTGAATGCAGCACGTTTTGTGTGTAATTTTGTCGTGCTTCTGTAAGGTTGGACCTAGGCTTCACTGAGCAGGGCCTCACATTTGTTAATCAGACCCTGATGATTGGAGCCAAAATTTATTCTATAGCCTACTTTAGATAAAATTTAATATCATGACTGTCCCAATACTGCATTTATAATGCTAGATATAATATATCTAGCATTATAAATGCAGTATTGGGACAGTCATGATATTATATAAACATGATAAATAATAGGCCCCTCCTTATATTATAGGGAGGGGCCATTATTTGTGCATAACCATATATTATGTGTATGTGCGTATACTAAAGCCTACCCGTTGTAGGCTATACCAAAATGAATAAACCTTGTCATGCGAGGGTAAATAATGCCTCAGAGTAAATAATAAGCTTCTTGGCAACGTGCTTATTCAAGGAGTTCACTATATTATGATCTTGCAAATAATGTTATTAGTTTCTTCCTGGTTGTTACGCTGCCTTCGACTTCCGATCAATCCCATGACCCATGTCATGCTTGGCTGAATATTGCCATCTCTGTCAATAGTAGGCCTAGGGTCTAGGCCTAAGCTCCTTGGCTGCGGGCTTATCCAAAGAATTAACTAGGGTAAACTATGGTCGTGCAAATATAGGTTGGAGTTTCTTCCTGGTTTCTTTAAACTGCCTTGGACTTCTCGATCAATGCTTTCGGTTTTTAGTAGGCTACAGTAGTTGTCAGGAACTTGCACGTAACATAACTAGATTCTAACTTCCCGTGGGCAACTAATTTTTGCAGCACCAACGTATCTATCTGTGTAAGGAAGGAACGTCGAGAAGAGGTCCCGTTCTTGCGGTCAAACACAGAAAATATGGCGATTTGTCTGGATATGTTTACCAACATGATTTTCGTTGCACTTTGTGTCTGTTTGCTTGCACATTGGAACGAAGGTAGGCTTGTTTTAAAGAATGCATTGCTACTGGTTAATGTTCTAGTGTACATGTAGGTCCATGTTTAGAATGCCTTATTCACACTGACAACTGATTGCTTATTACATAGTTAGTAGTTACGCTACAGAGATCCTCGGTGGCCGAGTGGGTTGGTAGCCCGCTCGCCGCGCCGGCGGCCCGGGTTCGATTCCCGGTCGGTCAGAGATTAATTTCTCGGATCTTTACTGCGGGTGGCTCGGTTGCAATATAAACGTGGAGTAGCCGTGGTGAAGGATCTCACCCTCAGGGTCGAAGCCATAACAATGATAACACAGCCGCTGTATAAATTTGCGATTACATTTCCATTTATTTTACGTTACATACGCTACGGTAGGGCCTACCTTTGCGTATCTCATGATGCCGCTGTGGTCCTTGTCCACGCCTTCGTAACTAGCAGAATTGATCATTGCTGCTCAGTTCTTGCTGGTCACCCATCTAGCTTAAATTAGGTCGTCTTGACCGGGTCATGCGCTCTGCTGCTCGGCTTATTGGTCATATTCCTAAATGTGCCCCGATTTCTGTCTACATGCCTGATGTTTTGCATTGGCTTCCAGTCTCGCAGCGCATCTCGTACAGAGTAGCAGCACTTGTTTGGCGGCGCCTCACTGGTAGTGCTCCTTCCTACTTATCTGATCTCTGTCGCTCTGTCTCTGACCTAGCCTCCGTCGAGCTTTACACTCTTCGGCCAATAGGGACTGCTGGTCCTTCGAACCCGCGCTGCTACCAGACAGCGTCGAGCCTTCTTGGTTGTTGGCCCGTCCACATGGAATGGGCTCCCGCTTGCACTACGCTTACTACCTCGGAATAATTTGCCTGCTTTCTACCAGTTGCTCAAGATCTATCTCTTTAGCTGTGGCTGGGCTGGGAGCGCCTCTGAGTAGGATTCTCGAAGGGGCGCTATATAAGTTTTTGGAATGAATGAATGAATGAATGAATGAATACACACACCGAAATGCGGACTGCACCTGGTTCAGTAAAGACTAAAGAGTATTTTTTATGTTTTTAAGGTGAACATATTTTTGTCTTTTCTCATTGTACATGTATCATGCAACCGAGCTGCTGAATCGTATCAATCTGCCGGAGTCTGCTCTGCACAGTAGGCCCTAGAGCCTGATATATAGCCTATTTTTAGGCATTGTTGCTGTTTTGCTAAATCGTATGCTGGGGCTTAAAATATCTATAGATGATTTAAATAGACTTGGAAGGTAAAATTTATTTAGCAAAAACCATTCTCAAGGTCAGAGATGTATGTGATTTTATAACAGCTCTTGGATTTTCGCAGTGAAAACAATAAAAAGCAGCGGCATTCCAGTAAAGGTTGTATCGACCAAATCACATAGTAATAGTTTGCTCTAAAAGTCAGAAAAATATGTGACAAATGATGCGGTTGACACAGTATTTTACAAGCTTTTTTGTCGGTAGCCTAAACTAAGAGTTTTGTATCAATGACTGGCATAACTTACATACCGTATCGAAAGTAGAAAATGTTTTACTGGGGTTGACCACACAATAATATTGTATCCTGAAGTCCAAACTAGAGGTTACAACAAATTTTATACATGATCGCATTCAAATGGAGTCAAAGCCAAATTAGATATTTTTTTAAGCAAATAGGCCTAAATAATTATGATATAGAATTAATTTTTAGGCCATTGCACTAATGCAGTGGTTTATCAGAAAATGACAAATGATAGTCTTATTTATACAGGGTGGGCCATAAAAAAGACCCCCCTAGGTATTTTGCCCATATCTTGACCAAAAGTAAGAATTTCTAAATGAAATTTTACAGACTTATAGACAATTCATATTTACACATGATGGCCAGAGTTTATAAAAAAAATTCAAACAGAACAAAAGTTACACCACTTTTAGTAAAGCCACCCACCGTTTTTCGACGATTCACAAACGCGACGCAACAAAAAGTAACAAAAAACCAATCTAATTATTTTGGCCAATATCTTGGCCAAAAGTAAGAATATAAAATGAAATTTTACAGGCTTAAAGACAATTCATATCTGCACATGATGGCCAGATTCCATCAAAATATTTCAAACAGAACAAAAGTTATACCACTTTTAGGGAGGTCATCCACCTTTTTTGACGATTCAGAAACAAAACTCAACAAAAAAAAGTAACAAAAACACGATTTTTTTCTCATCTCGAATAATTGGAATCAAATAACCTTTGGTATTTGCAAGACGATCATTATTATTACTATTTAAAAGAGAAACAGGGTACCAGCGTAGCTGCGCGTCACTGAGAAGTCACTTAGCAAGATGACAATCAAATTGGTAAATAAGGAATCTGTCAGATTAATCAACAGGTCCATCAAGAACTTTGCAAAGATACTCAAAAGAAGTTTTGGCACTGGTGGTGGGCACATTGAAAACAAGTTGTGAAGCTACCAAGTTTATTTGACAACATTTATTTGAGATGAGACTTAATAAAATCGTGTTTTTGTTACTTTTTGTTGCGTTTCGTTTTTGAATCGTCAAAAACGGTGGGTGGTCTCACTAAAAGTGGTGTAACTTGTGTTCCGTTTGAAATATTATGATGAAATCTGACCTTCATGTGTAAAGATGAATTGTCTTTGAGCCTGTGAAATTTCATTTCAAAATTCTTATCTATGGCCATGAAATTGGCAAAAAAACTAATTTTTTTGCGTTTCGTTTTTCAATCGTCAAAAACGGGGGGTGGCCTCACTAAAAGTGGTGCAACATTTGTTGTGCTTGAAATATTTTTATGAAATCTGGCCATCATGTGTAAATATGAATTGTCTACAAGCCTGCAAAATTTCATTTCGATATTCATACTTTTGGTCAAGATATTGTGGAAAAACCTAGGGGGTCTTTTTTATGGCCCACCCTGTATAAAGAGAGGAAGTACAGGCATGGAACAAAAATGCTTTTTGGATCCATCAGGCACCTGAAATTCAAATTAGGCCTACTTCAAATTTCACAAGTTTCACATTGCGGTTTTATCGAATGAAAATTGGTTGGGACACTGCAATTTTCTAACAAAGACAACTTTAGAGCAGTGGAAATATAATGCCAGGCTTATTCAATTCGCTTAAAAAAATTTAACTTGCCTTTGAATACTTGAATAAAAAAATTTAAATTGGCACGACCCGATTTTTACATTCGATGGTATGATGAAATTGTATTGGCGGTCCTTAGTTTACTTATGTCTTTATATAGAATATTGTGACATCTATTGTGACATCTAGGCAGCCTTCAAGAACAATACATCGGTTGTTACCACAATATTTCGAGTCCATCAAACTGGAACAACAGTATTGTGGACAACGGTGCTTTGTCCATGGAAATACTCTGCATAACGTCGTGCAAGCAGCGAAGTACAACCTACGCAATACTTCAGGTATTTTCATAATGCTCTCTGTAGGCCTACTATAGGATCTCAATAGGCTATGTATTCTGAAGAAAGACAGCTATCATTGAAATACTATAATTATTTAGGCGCTAAACTGGAGAGTTTTTCGCGCACTGCAGCGAAGTCAGAACCTTTATTCTCGGTCACGATGGCTAGCCAATTTAAAACAATGCGATTTTGTTTTGAAGTAACATAAAGTGCGAATACAATGTAGTTCTCTACGCCCCACGTGCTATTCGCTCAAGTTTGAACTTCAAAGAGTTGGACATTTCTATTAATGCAGGCTATAAGTTTAAGTTATTAGGCATAGACCCTATGACATATCTTGGTCTCAAATTTTCATGGATGAAATGCTGTGTGTTTAGAATAACAGGAACTGTCTATGCTCAAACGACTTCAATATCAGTTCGCCCGGTTACACATGTGACAGCCGTTGTTCTGGCAGCAATGTTTGCAGTGGATCCAGTAGACCAGTATCTTCGTATGTCATATACAGAGGTCTGTACTTGCAACTAATCAATGAGACAATTATAGTCTGCTAAGAATTGCAAAGTTGTCGAAAGAACTCTTTTCGTTTAATGATTGTGATAATGTTAACCCTGACATCATGCATACTTCCATGGATTTCAAATACTTCCTAAGAGGTTAAATTCAACTCAAGCGATTTGCGGATGAATATCGCCATGCCTAGGCCAACTTGAATATGCCATGTTATATTTATTTATTTCAGAAATTTATATAGCGCCTCTTCAAGGTAGGCTACTCAGAAGCGCTCCCGGCCCAGCCACGGCTAAATAAAACAGTTTTTAGGTTCTTAAGGAACAGAGCGGAGTGACCCCTGGGAATTAAGCGCAGTGTAACAGGGAGACCATTCCAAGCTGTAGGACCTGCAACAGAGAATGAACAACGCTGTCGGATAGCAGTCCGTGAGCGGGGAACCAGAAGCTCAGCGTGGTTCGCCGATCGAAGGGTCGATCGACGCTGAACTCCCTAGGTGGAACAACAGAATTCTCGAAGGTAGGGTGGAGCTAGTCCTTCAATGCACCGCCTAACCAGCGCACAGACCCTCTATGCAATCCGCTGAGGAGAAGGGAGCCAGTGTAAGGTATCCCGCATATAGGATGAGACATGGCCATATTTTGGGATATGGCCAACAAGTCGCGCCGCAGAGCGGAGGACCCGTTCAAGGCAGCCAATCCGGTCAGCCGGAAGTCCATGATAGAGGGTGCTGCAGTAGTCAAGGCGGGAAACTACGAAAGAGTGAACAAGAGTAGAGGCAGCACTAAAAGACAGAGAACGGGAGACCACCTTAAGCTGACGTAACTGGTAGTAACAGCTTCGATATAGTAGGTTTATATGCCGAGTGAAAGTTAGCTCTTGGTCTAAAATAACACCAAGGTCCCGCACAAAAGGTGAGAAAGTAATCAGAGGAAACTCTAATGCTAAGGCTTTCATGTCAATTTTTGCAAGTTGTTGACGAGTCCCAAACCAGATATATTGCGTCTTGGTAGGGTTCAGTCGCAAACGTTTAGAAGACATCCAGGCTTCCAGGGTTTCCATAGTCCTACAAATTTCTCGAACCGCATCAGTAGCGGCAGATGCTGGGCAGTGAACATATGCCTGGAGGTCATCAGCATAGGATTGACTAAGGATTGAATTTGCCAGTAAGAGTGGTCCAAGGTCTGCAGTGTATATTATATATAATAGGGGGCCTAGGACAGAGCCTTGGGGCAGCCCAAACGGGGCAGGTGCCCAGGATGATCTAGTAGCCCCACAAGCGACAGTGTAAGAACGGTCCTGAAGGTAGGAAGTAAGCCAGTTGAGAAAATTTCCTGAGATGCCAAAAGAGATAGAAAGTCTAGTTAAAAGGATATCATGGTCAACCGTGTCGAAGGCTGCGCTCACATCGAACTATGCCAAAAGGGTGACCTGAGAGTTGTCTATGGCCGTATATATATATCCGAAAGAAGGCGAAGAAGTAAAGTCTCTGTGGAGTGGTCTTTCCGGAAACCTGATTGAAAAAATGGAAGAAGATCATTTTTATTAAGGTAATGGGTGAGCTGGGCAGCTACAACTTTTTCAATTATTTTAGACAAAAAAGAAACATTTGCTATTGGCCTAAAGTTAGTTGGATCCGCCATATCCGAACTTTCGCTCTTAGGCACTGGAACAACAATTGATCGTTTCTGTGACACGGGAAGCACACCATCACGGAGAGAACTATTGCAGAGGAGCGTTAGGAAAGGGAGTAGTGTGTCAACTAACTCCTGGAGGAGGAACGTAGGGAGAGGGTCTAGTTCACAGGTCTTCGGTGCAGAGGTAAGAATGATTCGTCGCAGCTCTTGAGCTGAGACAGGATCGAAGGAAGACAGCTCACAGCTAACGGGAGGAAAAATCGGTGGTGAACAGTTAGCCGTAGCGTCTCTGACGGTGTTTACCTTCGTTGTGAAAACGTCTAAAAATGCATCGGGCGAGAAGAGAGGCGTGTTAGTGTTGCCTCCTGGTCGGGCACGTCCAAGGAGGTCAGTGAACGTCGACCAGAGCTTCCTGGGCTCTCTTGAATGGTAGGCGATCTTTTCCTCCCAATGCACTCGTTCCTTTTCTTTGTATTTTCGATGCATCTCACGGACGTATTTAACAAAGTTGGTGCAGTCGGTAGATGATTTGGTGCGTCTGTAACGCCTCTCTAAGCAACGAGCATGGCGGCGGAAGGAGCGGCACTCGGCGTCGAACCAAGGTGTTAGAACGGAACGACGCGTCTTTGCCGGGTGTAACGGAAGTAAGGTGTTCAGAACATCCGTCATGGTTGTATCGTAGATGGCGAACAGGTCTGTGGTCGAAGCATCAGTCAGAGAAGATGGATTGGCAAAGGCAGGAACGCTCATTAAGGACTCACAGAATGCAGTACGGTCCAGTTGCCGCCAATTACGAACCTGCTTTTCAATGTGAATTGGCGCCTGATGAAGGAATGGCACAGTGGCGATGACGAGGCTATGGTCCGATATTGTTGGAGGTTGTATAATTAACTCGGTCAACTGGCAATCGTCCCGTGTAATAAGCACATCGAGTATACCTCCATATTGATGGGTTGGACCAGTCACATGTTGGACGAGGCCAAACTGCTCGGTAATGGTCGAAAAATCAACTGACGTAGGTAGCTCTGGATTCTCGAGGTGGAGGTTGAGGTCACCAGCAATAACCAACTGTGTGTTATGTAGAGCAAAGTTCTCAAGCAATGTAGCGAGCTCACTGAAGAAGGTTGCTGACGATGATTCAGAGCCCGGACGGTAGATGGTGACAACAGTCAGAGGGCCACGCGACGACGACACTGAAACAGCCAGTACCTCGAAGGTGGTAGGAGGAACTGGTATAGCGATCCGCCGTACTGGTAAAACCACCCGATGGTAGATGACGATGCCACCGCCGGAGCAATCCCCGTCCCGAACTTCTGATCTCGGACAGTCAATATAAGTGTAACCCGGTGGTGAAGATCGACGGACCGCAACATCTGTCGACGATTTATGCCACGATTCCGTGACAAGAAGAAGATCAATATCGTTTGTAAGTATGGCGTCAGCAACAGCAACATATTTATGCCGCAGCGAACGAATGTTCCAGGTGGCAAGGCGTATGCCAGTAGAAGTAGAAGGCAGTGGTGTAGTCAAAGGCACGGCCGACGTTGAAGCAGGCATCGCCGATGATGTAGGCGTCAATGGTGAAGCAGGCGTTGTCAAGCCACTTTCCCCCAGTGAGGAGTTGGCAGGACTCCGTATAGCAGGAGGAAGACAATCCTTGGCTCGCTTCGATGCAGGCCGCCATAGTCCAAACTGGAAAAGTATTTTTCGAGTGTTGCGACTAACGCGGTAATTATGCGAGTACAAAGAACGAATCTGGTCGGAAGCATGCGTGAAATGTGGCGTATCCCTGTCTTTAGTCTGACCAACCAAAAGCGCCGATGCGTCTTCAGAGTAATAATCCATAATGATGTCGAGTATTTAGACAAAAACCACTCTTAGTGCTGAATAATGTACCGTAACGAAGAAGAAATACGAACTTCGAAATGAGAGCGAAATTCAAATTATTTACGAAAATATAAATATATGGTTGGGACGCGGTGGTGTAGTGGGTATGTTCGTCGCCTTGCAGCCGAAGTGTTGCAGGTTCGAATCCACCTCAAGTCACCGCGTACGGACCATGAGCAAGTCCTTCACTAACAATTGCTCAGCGCTTCGGCGTGAACTACGACGCAATGTCCGCTCTATATAGGTCTAATAGTCGGGAGCGCCTCTGAGTAGTGAACTTGAAGGGGCGCTATAACAAGTGCACATACAAACAAACAAATTGATTAAATTACTCAGATTTGAATCATTGCCAGATTTAGAAAAGCGTGTAATTCGTCTAAGGAAAAAGACACATTTAATAATTATAATAATTGCACACTGCAATTAATTAATATCAATGTAGGTAGGCCTAGGTACCTTCTATAATATATATTAACGTTAGGCTAACTGTAGTCTCGAGAGTTGAAACTTAAATGATCGATGGAATTTGCATTGTGTGAATACGTTTAATTAGGCTATAGCCTCCTAAAATGGCGTCACAAAGAACGGTCTTTTGAGCATTATGACCTTGATTAGAAAAAGAATATAGGCCTATACTTAATTAAATGTTCTGTAGAGCTATCATTCAGGGCTGTTTTTAAGGAATTTTTAGAACTGCGCATCATCTTCTCTCCTTTCTCATCCTCCGTGGTAATTTACTCCAAATCTGAAGAAAATGATCGTTTTTACTAATTTTAACTGCACGGAACGTGACGGAAGTAGCCTACTTCTACAAATGCACGAATCCATTTAGAGCTGCCCATTTTGTGTAGAACTGCACGTTTAAAAAGCCCTGCTATCATCGATATAGCAACATGCCTACAAGCAGGCAAGTGTATGAGTTGTACTTTATGCCCAAACATGACCCACTGACTAATGTAACTGATCATGTAAAACAGGTCAATTGCGTGTAAGCCTACATGCATCAAACATCCTTAAGTTTCATTAGCCGCATTGCTTTATCAAGATAATAATATAGTAATCGTATTACATACAATCTGTGCAGTTTATTTAATAGTGCAGATGTTATGTTAATTCGACAGTGTGTCCAGTTGGCTACTACGGCACTGATTGTGATAAGGAATGCCATTGCAAGCAGCAGATTCCATGTGATTTTGTTAGTGGAGTGTGTCCTAATGGATGCGAAACCAACTGGACTCTGCCAAACTGCAGCAAAGGTAGGCAAGACTTATTAGATAACAGATATAGCCTACATGTCCTTTTTATGTTTAGCCCTTCTAATGTTGCGACCGTGCCGTACTCTGGAAAGCATTCGCTGCAGGAATGTGAAGACAGGGTAGTTTGGGCAATGGCCAAGAGGAAAGGATTCGAATCCATATGGGATCGGTTCCACACCATAAACCATGGATCTCCATTCGCATAGGCTAATCAGCACGGGGTTTATGAGGCAAACGGACGCACCATCGGAGTCCCGCTGCTATTGCAGCTTCTATAGCGTCACTCGATCAGCTCTTCCGATGCCAACCGAGCTTAAAGCCCATGACCTGCTTTTTCTGACAACGCTCTCCATGCTGACTAGTCTTGTCTCCGTCCTACAACAGCACTTTCGCTAGCGTTCAGGGTTTCAATCTCTATTTGCCATTTGTCATGATGCTTAGCCTGATCTTCATAACACTGTATGAATTTCTCATATGTATTTTCTGCTCAAATATTTTTAACATGGGCAAGTATAATTAGGCCTATTACGACGTCATACGCTCTTGCGCGAACATGTTGAACAGTGGAGATTACAAGGACAGCGAAGAGAATCCAAGGTTACTTCAAAGGCATAACATAAATCCAGAAGAACACGCGTAAGCCAGACGAAAGGAAATGCAATTATTTCGAACGATGTCGACTTCAATTTACCGCCTATTCTATCGCAGAATCGTTTAATCGACAACCGCTTATTGGGATCAATCGCTCCATAAAAAGTCGATTAGCAGGCGTATTGTTAGCGGGATGTCTCTCAGGTCCTCTGACTGACACACGCAGTTCTATGTTCTAGATGGCGTTTTAGTGTGGCAGGCCCTAATGCTGGAGTGATTTTGGTGAACCTGGATAATAAATTATACTTTCTGAAGACTTATAAGCAACTGATGATCATCTCTGGTGACTCTAGGACTCAGTGGGTCCCTGTTGTGTTGGGTGTCCCTCAGGGGTCTGTCCTAGGCCCGCTCTTATTCATCCTATACACGGCTGGCGTTCCCTCCCTTTTCCCCAACCATTCTGCTACTGGCCATCTTTTCGCTGATGATGTCCAAGCCTATGTGCATGGACCCCCTTCAGCTCAACTCTTTCTTGCGAGCCAAATTGACGCTCTATCTCAAGATCTTCATCTGTGGATGTCGTCCAATCGTCTTTCTTTGAACTCTTCCAAAACCCAGTTGATTTGGTTTGGCACTTCCAAGCAGCTCCAAAAACTTGACTACTCGGTACTCTCTCAAACTTTTCATCACTTCAACTTTTCGTCTAGTGTTCGTGACCTAGGTGTCACCCTAGATAGTTCTCTAACTTTTACCGAACACATAGCCAAGCTTACTCGCTCTTCCTACTTCCAATTAAGGCGCCTGAGGGCTATTCGCAAATCTGTTTCATCTTCGATCTTTACTTCCATTGTCCACGCCTTCGTCTGTTCTCGGATTGACTATTGTAATTCTGTCCTTGCTGGCCTCCCTAAGGTCCGGCTAGCTCCCCTACAGTCCGTACTCAATACTGCTGCGAGGCTCATTGCCCGTCTTCCTCGATTCTCACACATATCTACATTCATGGCTGAACAACTTCACTGGCTTCCACTCTCAGCTCGCATACATTTCAAAGTTCTAAGTTTGGTTCTCAAGTCTCAACGAGGTCTTGCTCCGACGTATCTTTGTGATCTCATACTTCGCCCCATTTCGGCCACTTCGCTGCGTCCTCTTAGGTCCTCAGATCGGCTTGACCTCTTTGTTCCTCGCGTCAGGACCGCCATGGCTCAATCCAGATCATTTGCCTGCATAGGTCCCTCCCTATGGAATGGTCTTCTCCCATCCGTTCGCTCTGCCATCCTCTCTGGTAGTCTTTCGTCATCTTTCTCTTGTCTAAAGACCTGCCTTTTCTCTCGGAGTTGCACGCACTGGGAGCGCTTCTGAAAGGCTCTTGCTGCAAGAAGCGCTTTACAAATGGTCAGATACGATACGATACGATACGAACTGCTTAGGCCTAATTGCTTAGAAATGGTACGTTACGAGGATCGCATTTGTTGACAAACCGCGTCTCAGTAACTAATTGTATTGATGATAATCTGAAGTCACAGCATAAAGCTAATTTTATGTTATTTTCTCTCGTAGAAACGAATACGTCTCTCTCAGACAGAAACATCGGATGCTACCGTGATGCGGAAGTTAGAGCAATGCCATTTCGAAAAGACTTACTCTATGATTGCACTATAGAGAAGTGCTCATCTATTTGTGCTTTAAATAACTACACGTATTCAGGGACACAGGTAATCATTAACTGCACTTTGTAGCCTACGTATTTCGTAAATATTCCATGTTTGCCCACAACGGTTATATAGCATATGGAATATCCGTAAAAAATGTTCTCACTGACTACGTAACGCGTTGACCAACCTGCATACAATCCGACCCAACAAAGGCAGAAAAATTGATTCTGATCGGTTATCGGTTACTTTATGTACACTTCCGGGATTCCTGGTAAGTTATAACCCAGATTCAACCAACACTATCTCCAGAATCGGCCTAAGACCTAAATCGCGAGGGCTTCCTACAAGATAGTGTTACGGAACTACCTTAACCTTTCAAGGCCCTTCCGCTATGAGACTCATGGTCGAATATTTCACCAGGATGGCCCACCCTAAAGCCTTGACATTGCCCACTGGATCCGGCTCGGACGGTCTGTTCGAGACTTTAATTGAAGAAAGAAACGACAGCTCGTCTTTCCAAATATAAATCGTATACTTCGAAAATATTCGGGAAAAATGTGGAGACTCTTCTCCAGTGTAAAAATATACACAGAATAATGCAGTCAAATGGCAGCGTGTCCAGATCACCAAATGCTCAGAGTTACCACCCCTGGCGTCCGGGGGGTGATGATGCTGACGACGATGCTGAAGCGAAGCCGCTAGCAAAGCGGCTGTCCGACGGGGAGGAAAGAAGCTGACGACGACGAACCAAGCACGGGCAGTGGTGCCCGACTAGAGAAGGAGGGGTACGACGATGACGAGGACTGTCCTTCTTGGCTTCTTTGACTGAGCCTCCGACTGAGTGAGCTTCTTCACTCTCCGTTTTCACACGACGCTGAGCGCGTCCTTCTTCGCTGTCGACCGAACTGACTCTGACGATCCCCTCCTCGACTGCCCCTCGACGACTCTAGACGACGTCGACGATTCTGACTGAACTGTGTCCGTGTCCACTGTGTCTCTCTGTCCACGCTCCTGCTTGTCCTCCGCGCTCCTACTGCTGGCGTCTGCGCTCCTTGTCCCTTGTTGTGTGTTGTTTCTCCTTCTTTTATAGGGTAGCTGTTTTTGGTGGAGGCGAAGTGGCTATGGAAAAATTTGTGCAGTTGCAACGTTTCAAGTGAATTAGTGTGAAACTATGCATGGCAACGGCTGAAAAAGTAAAGGAAATTAGGGTTTTTGCCCCCCACTCTGGCCTCCATGGTGGCAGAGATTCGCCGACCCCCCCATTTACCTGTGTCGGGTCGACCCCGACCCTCCTGCGAAGGATTGGGGTCGATTGCTTCAAAACTGTGGCCGTGCATAGCTAACAAACAGACAAACACACAGACTTGCTGAAATAATATTTGATCAAGTCTGTGTGTGTGTGTGTTTGATTGTTTGTTTAAAATTTAATATATTATATATACATATATATTATAATATAAGATTAATGTTTTTGGATATGCAAGAGTATGTTGGTGGCACGATAATAAAGTAGGCCTACTTGATCAGTAGGCTATCAGAAATATCAGAAATATGAAGACTTGCCTGTAGCCTGTGTGCCTTGGCAACGGTCACGCGATACATAGGCACCGATATTTAAACAAGGAACCAATAAAATTCGAAGGTATTGAAATACGAACATGGACGTTCCCTCTTGGTAAAGAATGAAGAGAAAGACGGCAAAGAAAGTCAGATAAGAATACAATAATGGATCTTAAACTCCACTAGGTCTCTAGGCTGAATTGGGTTTGTCGCACGATTGTAAATGTTTGACATTCTATTTTCAATGCGCTAAATTTTCTAATATTAATGCCTAGTATCGATGAATGTAAATCTTACTTAATGCGATGTAACGCACCTCTTGCTCGGGCATAGTAGGCTAGGCCTACATGCTTAAAAGTCTATACGTCTACTAAGATTATGGCAATGTGCAAGGGTCTTAGACTGTTTAGCGGAAACCTTAGGCTATAATTATTGTAACGTGATTGAAGCGTAATACGTTTGCTTGATGTAGGCCGCTGGTGAATGTTACTGTGGAGAATCATACTCCAAATATGGTCGATTGCCGGATTCTAGTTGCGACTACAAATGCTTTGGCGACGCCAGCGAAATATGTGGCGGCTATTGGGCGATGAGCGTATACCTGGGTGAATATCTATTTATGTTATATTTACCTCCATTAAAGCAGTAATAGTTTAAATTCATCCTGTGTTCGCTCTAATTAACAAATTCAAGATGCCGATCACTAGATCTAGTTTTCAAGCGACAAAGGAACGAGGACAATGAAAGTGAATGAATTCATTTTCCATATGAATACTGAATAGGCGATCAACAGTTAAATCCATAAGGTCTACGTTACATCTTTGTGTCAAATGGGTGACAACAATTTCAACGCGACACGTCGGTCTGCGAGCGCTTGTGGAAACTAGGTTAGATTATAGGCTAATAACTCGACAATCTCTGTGGACCCTTTGGAGGTCATTGCACACATGGTAGCTACGGGCTGCTACGCCACTGGCTACATAGGTCTATTGTGCGAGAAATACGGCTGTGCTGGTGCATGACATCAATCTATTGGAAGTTAACCCTTACACATTATAGGTCTACTTGTGTGCAACACCAAAAAAATAAACTGCATAGGTCTAGACTACTCTAGAGGGGCGGATACATAAATTTTCGAAGGGAGGGGCCAAAATTTTCGGCTATCTTTGCCAGAAAAATCTGACGAACTTCTTTTAGTCGTTTGGTCGTAATGTCTTGAAAATATACCATTTTCTCTATGCCCAAAAAAATCTGATGACTTGTTTCAGTCATCAGTCGTCTGGGCGACGTCATCTCTGCAAGAAACAATAGATCTAATAATTATAATATGACCTCTCTAGTCGTCGTATCCTACTTTTATCTCCCGCTGCATTGATTTTTAATGATTGTTGAAACCCAAATGGGGGGCACGTAGCCTACTATGCACTTTTGAAGTGGGGGAAGGCCGGATTGCCCCTGGATCCGCCCCTGTAGGTCTACGTGTAGCCTAGCCCCTAAATGATGTAAAACTCGTAATTTTGCATATTTTATGGTTTTAAACTTCATTAGTTACTTACGTTCAGGAACAAGTTTTGAATTGCGATATTTTCAGCGTGTCCAGTCGGCTATTTCGGGAGTGGTTGTATGTCGCGGTGCAACTGTAAGAACGAGCAAAACTGCACTTGTGCAAATTGCACTTGTTCATCAGGATGTAAAGCTGGCTGGATGGGCAACCGGTGCGAATTCAGAAGTACGTTTCCATTTTAATTCAGTATATTACATGCACTTACCACTTTCAGAAGTTAAGTTTTTGAATATTATAATTATGACGTTGCACAACGCAGGAATAGAGCCTACATAAATATTGACCCTCTTGACTTAAGTTTTGAAAGCAGCAGGAAAGTCTGGAAAGAATCTGCTACTTTTAGTAAACTTATTTATCTAGGATTAAAGGTTATTGTTAGATTACTACACCTATATCGTAAATGGATTTTGCGACCAAACGGTCGCCTACTCACGAATGCATTTCTTGAACGCTTTCTTTTCTGCATCTGGTTGCCCTAGGTAAACGCAACTGCTGCACAGTGCAGGTCTGTAGGCCTTCTCACGAGGGGGGAAAGTACCGGTCGCTTAGCGTTACCATGTGTTGCAAACTTTATTTTCCGCTTTTTTCATTCATCATTGTCAATGCAGATCCCGCAATTGTTCCTGTTTTTTCAGCAATAAAACCGATATGAGATTGAACTACATTTTTGTTAGCTTTATAATCCGTGCAAGTCTGATATTGTTGGTTATGACTAGTGATTTGTGTGCACCATTCTGCTTATAGAAGATTCTTAATGAACGTTGCTCTTTTTATAAATAACTAAAAGCAATATAAATAATTAAGAAAATTGTATAAACTGGAATTTATAAAGTCTAACAGTAGTATTAAACACTTGAGCATGATAATTATTAGCCTAAGTAATTAATGGGATAGACAGTTTTGATACTAATACCCAACTATTGACTTTCGAAGATGGCTCTACAAACTCGGATAAATCAGCCATTAGTGAAGACTTTATCAATAATCTAATGAACCAGCAGTTAAGACTTATATTCCTGAACTGTTATGCTCTTGTGGTTGTTTTGTTGCTTCAGCTGTTTATAGTTAAGTAGTTAAGGACAAGCAATGCTTGCGTGGAGTTTGATCTCACTGAATGTGTTTGAGCTATCCGCAACTGATATTTAAAATGCTGGACATCATGAAGTATGATGTGGTGTATGAGTGGCCTTATCCAGCGAGACAATGGTCTCTTGTGGGCCTTCCCTTTTGCAGTCATTAGAACGTTTTAGTTGCTAATTTTATGTGTTCCTGTTTTTGATCAACTGATCCTTGCATTCATTTTATAGCTCTGTCACATTTCCACATTCTAAGTCTAAGGTATCAATATCACAAATTGATTGATTGTTCCATTTTCAAGGTTAATACATATGTGAATGTGAGTAGTAATGGCATAATGTTTCAAAGATTGCAGCGAGAACAACGGAAACTGTTCACTAAACGAGACGTGTGTCACAATTGACCTGAACTTCGCATCTGTAACCCGGTGTAGCTGCAAACAAGGATATCATAAGAGACGACTGTGGGATGAATGCACAGGTTGGCGACAACAAACACTATCTAGCCTACTCTGTGGAGTTCTTGACATAGCCTAAGGGCAAATAATATTAAATTTTAGCGGTATAGTCCATCAGCAGTGTACTCTCTCGCAGAAAAGTCTGTCGTGAATTTTTAAGGAATAAGACATATAATTAGGCTATTACTGTTAATATTGTGTTGTTACTTATTTTAAAGATTTGGCTATGTCTGCGAGTTTTGTGTTTTTCTTCTCTTGTCCATTATCCGCATCGCTTTTACGAATAAGTAGCCTACGTCAATGATTCTCTACTTATTCTAAACGAAATGTTTGTTAACTGTTTGTTCCAAGAGTAGGCTACAAAAGGCTGCGAAATGCACACATTCTCTTTCTTCTCTCTAAGTAAATAACTACAGAGGTGCTGCTATCAGTAGGCCTATGCCTAATAAGTCGGTATGTTTATTGCCATTAAATTTTAGTGCTCTTTCTTTTAGCAAGAATTGAAGCTAGGCCTATAATTTATGTGAGAAAGTAATTTATTGTAAATACCTAGGCCTATTCTTGACTTCTGTCCTTCAACTGCAGATTTAGACGAGTGCGACCTTGACATGTGCGACCCTAATACTACGAAGTGTACCAATACCATTGGTAATTTCACCTGCGACTGTCGACCTGGATATAAACTAGAAAATTCGACACACTGCAGAGGTGAGCATGCGTAACACCAATGGTACCTTGGTTTATCAGCGAAGCAGTTTTGTCAAATGTCAAGCCTTCCGTACATTACCATTAGACCTAGTCGGCTAAGCCTAATACTATTAATACACGTAACACATGACATGCGTTAGATTTGTGGGCAGCATCTGGTATCGCCCGGTTTGTTGAAATGTCATTTTTGTGACAACGGAGCAATGGAGATGAACTTAATTCCGACCGAAATTAGTTGATAAATTTGTGATCCAGCGAACTGTTTCAATTGACCGAAACTCATACGGAATTCAACAGTTTCCATATGCAGTCTCTTACAGCAGGAGGGAATCAGAAATGAGAAGACGAGAAAAGAGCTGGACGCGGAAGAAACTGTGGTGGGCAAAATCAGAACAACAAGGCTCATATGGTTTGGTCATGTAGAGATAATGTAGAGAACAAGACTACCACTTGCGGCCTTGCACGGGCACGTGGAAAGAGAGAGGTAGGGGAATACAAAAAATCTGGATGGACAACGTCAGGGAAGACAGGAAGGAGATTAATATTAGCATGACAAGAGCAAAGGATCTCGTCAGAAGTAGAGAAGTCAGGAGAAGTCATTGTCGTTGCATGACTGACGGAAGAGAGCAAAGATGAAGAAAACAGGATTATATTGTATTGCATTGCATCGGGTATCTGACCATGGGAAAAGCGCTTCTCGCAGCAAGAGCCTCTCAGAAGCGCTCCAAATGCGTGTAACCCATAGGCGCAATCACGTCCTAAAAGTTGGGGGACCATAATGAATCACGTCCTAAAAGTTGGGGGGACTATAATAATAAAGCTAGGGGACCACTCAAAGGTTGGGGGACGCGTCCCGTGGGTCCCATAGGGTGGTTGCGCCTATGGTGTAACCTCGACAGAATACGCAGGTTTAAAGGCGAAAGAAAGATGAGGAAAGACTACCAGAGAGGATGAGAGAGAACTGATGGTGAAAATTTATTCCCTAGGGAGGGACCTAAAAGATTAAGAATAAAGCCTAAATGTCTATTAAATATCTTGATGCATGTTTTCCATTAATCAACATGTGTGGCCTATGACAGGGTTCAAATAATAGCCACAGTTGCTACCATTACGTTTACCGCCTGTCGTTAGTCTTTCACCCTGCAATAATAATAAAATATTGTACCTTTGACAAATAATTTATTGCGCATGCAAAAACAATGAGTTGTCTGTTCAACTTGCAGATATAGACGAGTGCATCGTTGGTCTGCCCCAGTGCGACCCTAATTATACTACGAGCTGTACCAACACCATTGGTAGTTTCATTTGCAACTGTAAACCTGGATATGAACTTGAAAATACAACACATTGCAAAGGTAGGCATGTGAAAACTAGTAATCATATATAATACCTATTACTTTATCATAAATAGCGATTTTCAAAGCGGAAAATTGTTTTCTGTTTGTGTTGTGCCTGAATTTTCGCAGTAGAGAAAAACTAAATAATTACGAAAACCTATATTGGGTTACGTATGTCGTCGGGAAAACACAGCCTACGTCATCGTACTCATTCTGTCAATCCAATATTTATGACAGTTTTGTTTCGAATTTGAGTTGCAAGGGTTAAACTCCACAGATCAACGTCATTAATTTTCAGCACTCAAGCCAAATGAGGTCTTTGCTACTAGACTACTTAGAATTCTAGTAGCAGACAAGTATAAATAGCCTATAATTATAAACTTCAACATGACGTAGGCCACAACATATCAATTTAGTTCCGTTATCTAACTCAACTCCTCTGCATTTGTTTTTCATGTTGAAGTCTAAATATTTTAAATATGGCAAATTGGTCTTTTCAGATACTGACGAATGCAAACTAAATCTTAGACTGTGCAATGAGACTAAAAGAGAGAACTGCAGTAATACCATTGGGAGCTACCATTGTATCTGCAATACTGGATACAGCATAAGTGAAATAAGCCATACATGTGAAGGTATTTTCAGATTGAATTGTGACAGTTCTTAGAAGTATCTTCTTCACAATAATTATATAGTTTCGCATTAGGCATAATAGCCGACAACAGTACAGGGTAGCAGTTTTCTTGCTCTGAGTTTCTAACTTTGAGTTCCTATGAGGTTATGATAATTAGGCTATGCCTAAAATTATTTGGGAAGACGTGAGGTATTACACGTGCGAGATAACTTAGAAATGAGGTTTTAGTTGTCAATGTCTGGTTGCAGTGCACCAACCTCGGCATATTCAAGACATATTATTTGATCTTTTGCCCTGCAGCATAGTCCTGGTCATTTGCCAAGTAGCCTACTGGCCATTTGACATCTGCGTTGCGCCTTATCTGAAACTGTTTAATCCATTTCCAGTTCTTAAGGACTTAAAATTGGGCTACCTCCGATGTGAAACGACGCGTTTAAATTTATTGCGTTGGACAAATCTAAAATTATAGCTAAGTTAGTGGACTTACAAGTCCAGCGGTTTGACATCTTAATCTCCAATTTAATGTCTACTCTTGAGCGCCTCTCGAAAGCCAAGCGCAGGCTATACCAGCTTATTCAAGAGGTTGGACGACATCCATTGAGAAATTAAGTTTTGCATGCACAGTTTTACTTTGTATCGTTATCGTAATCTCGAGATTTCTACACGTCTATAAAAACGATGTCGTGGTAACCAGCTTATTCACAGGCGTTTAATAAAAATAAAGTAGAGATAGGCCTACTTGCAAATTCCATGTGCTTTTGATGATCTCCAGATGATGATGAGTGTAAGCTTGGTTACAGTAACTGTGACAAAGCATCTACTCTGTGTAACAACACGATTGGTAATTTCACCTGCAATTGCCTGTCTGGATACGAGTTCTACGATGGTACAACTTGTCACGGTAAGAAGTGCGCTGTTCTACACATTTATATTGCAGCCTTAGGAAAACATTTAGGCATTATTATGCAAAATCCAAAAATAAATATACAGGGTGGGCCAGCATAAATGTCCCGACTTTGCACGCGTATAACTTCGCCAATTTTTAACATTTATTTATGCTTAATGCATCAAATTAAAGGTATTCACGGTACAAACTCCTACAAACACCCAAAATGATCGTGTCTTTGCTCGTGTGAGTAGAAAACGAGATGTGACACCTGGTCGGCTGCTGAAGGGGAGAAAACATTTCTCGCAAAGTGTCATGGTTTCTGTTGCCGTTCCGAAGCTGGGTAAAACGAAGCCGTTTTTTGTAACACCGCGAGCTAAAGTGAACAGTATTTACTATTGTCAGGAAGTTCTGGAGAATGGATTATTACCTGACATCCGTCGTCGGTCCGGTGACGATTACATCTTTCAACAGGACGGTGCACCTGCGCACCGATCACATTACACCGTCGCTTACTTGACTGAAAACATTCCGGAGTTCATCGAGCCCAACAATTGGCCCCCCAATAGCCCAGATCTTAATCCTGTAGATTATTCGATCTGGGGATATTTGCAGCAACTCGTGTATCGACAGAAGATCCGTAACATTGAGCATCTCAAAGAGGTTATTGTTAGCTGCTGGTCAGATATCAGTCAGCAGTTCATTGACGGAGCGATTGACCAATGGTCTCGTCGCATAGCTGCTGTTGTTGCAGCACGTGGTAGACATATTGAATACTCATTTGATTAGAAAATACTGCAATAGACTAGCGCTCTTAAGTAGTGATCAAAGCTGCAGTGCAGAACAACGTTTTGGCTGTAGACCCCGATGGTTTAATTTCTTGTGCAGTCGCTGTTAGAGAAACTTAGTAGCTAATTACTGAGAAAAACGATGGTTTTGGTTACGTCACGATTTACACCACGTAGGCTAAATATACAATAAAATTGTGTTCGTGTCTTAATACTAGAGTGAAATACCTTTAATTTGATGTATTAAGCATAAATAAATGTTAAAAATTGGCGAAGCTATACGCGTGCAAAGTCGGGACATTTATGCTGGCCCACCCTGTACATAATTAATTATATAAGCGGGGATTTGCCTATATTAACTATTGACTAAACATTATAATTTCTTTGTACACTAAGTAGCTTGCGGAATCTTTGTTTCTATAAACTTTGTTCTTCCAAGCTTTGTTAAGTGTTGATTAAGATAGGTGATGTAGCCAAATCACAAAGCATATAGTTAGGCCCTATGAGCAAGTGTTAGGCTACTTCAGGGCTTACGAAATGCAGGACCTTTAGAATAATGCAACACGAATTCGACGAAATCTTTACATGTCAATTCATTCTTATGGTAATATTGAAACTGTGGTTCAAAACAGGCGAGAAGAACTAATAGCCTTATATTGAGCAATCTCTCGGTAGCGATTTTCTTATTCTCAATGGCGTGTAACTATCCATACTGTGACAGATAAAGACGAGTGCAGTCAAGGTGAAATCTGCGAGAATGCGACTTCAAGTTGCAGAAATACAATTGGAGGTTTCGAATGTAGTTGCTTTGATGGATATGAGCCACACAACGAAACCAGCTGCAAACGTAATGGTTATCTTTATCATATAATGTGTCATAATAATAACTATGATGTCAAGGATAGAAATGTTTCACAAATACAGCCAACTGCATGGAGTCACTCTTTTCAGCCGCTATTTAATTTTAGATAGGCTACCCGTTCACATAATAATAAAACAAATCTGGCAAGGATTTAATCCAAGCTGTCTGTAAGCTTAAGCAAAGGTGCTATGTAGTGTAGCAATAAGAAATTACGCACCTTCTTCACTTCACTTGGCTTTCTCACTATTATACGCCTATTGCATCTCTTCTTGTATTGCAGTATCTTGCCATCTCTTACCTTTCCTTATCAATCTTGATCATGCTCATTAGAGTTACATTACATAGATTTGTAGATTTCACCTCACTTCGCTTTGCCTCAATTTGGTTTATGCGAGATAGGCCTATTTGAAATATCTACCGATTAATAGATATAATTGAAATATGATCCTTATTTTTGCAACTTCTTCTAGGCCTACTGCTAGCATTAATCCTAATTATAATAAAAAATAATAATTGATATTATAAGTTCAATTATAATTACCGCCCGCATCATTATCTTCATCATCGACGCCATCAGCACGAAAAGAATAGCAGCACATAATTATAGTCAGTATGAGAAGTTTAAGGACCCTTAATTAAGCTGATTTATAGTTGAATCTACTGCAGAAATGTCCAAATTATGTAGCACTCTTGCATTTTCTTGCATTATTTTATAGCTCAAGCCTATTGCAATGAAGTAAATATTGACGAAGTTTCAAATTAATGTACACTAGTTCTACTTATTCATGTGACCTTCTTATGATAACCGACGCCGTAAACTTTTCAAAACAAATTAATGTCGCTGTGGTGAATTCCCGAAACTCCTGCTAATTTATATTAATAATGAAATACTTTAACCCTTTCGTGTCCGAATTATTTCTAGAGCAGCCAAAAAATATTTGAAGTGTTTTTTGAAGAGATATGACCAATATGTTGTGCCACATAAAATATTTAGTAAATAGGCAACGCCTAATTAAAATTAATTAGTGTTGCCATTTGGCAACAACGGGAATGCATGGAAAAGTTTCCATATGGCAACAATGATAGAGTAACATATCAAATAGCATAAGAAACCTAAAAACGGCTGCATATTGCATGTCTATTACTTCACATGACAATTTATGACATGCAATGCTAGTCTAAGTATAGCAGTTCTTTTTTAGACATGGGGCACAGATTGACATCACACTTGTCATACGTGGTATGAATGATGGATTTCTCGCAATTTCTACAGTGCCCCTTGTCTGATCTATAAAAAAAACAGGTGCCCGATGCTGTCCAAGCTCATTTCAGTGAGTAGAACCAGCCCCCCAACCCACCCAGCCCACCCCACCTGGCCCCACCCCAGGCCACCCCACCCAACCCAGCTTCCCAGCCCACCCAACTCCACCCCACCTGACCCCACCCCAGGCCACCCCACCCAACCAAGATTCCCAGCTCACCCAGTTCCACCCCAGCCCACCCCACCTGACCCACCCTCCCCACCCCACCCCAACCCACCCCACCCTTTTGAGTAGTAGCATTTGTAAAGGATCCAGCCATTGACACAAGCAGCATTCAAAACCAACCAGAATATCCTGTGGTACCACTGTACACTGAGGTCAACAGTGTCGACTCAACACCTATATGGACAACTTGTTGGGGTGCCCGGGAAATATAGGATTTGCCCCACTCCCAGCCAATACCTTACTTGTCCATCCTCACTGCTAGCTCCCCAACCGCCCGCTCCCCATCCCACCCAGCTCCACCCCAGCCCACCTGACCCCACCCCAGGCCACCCCACTCAACCCAAGCCCGTCCCAACCCCAACCCTCACCACCCCTCCCCCACCCCTCTCACCCGGGCCACCCATCCCACTCCATCCACCCACCCTCACCCTACCCTACCCCACCCACCGCCACCCCACCATACCCCAACCCTCACCACCCCTCCCCCACCCCTCTCACCCGGGCCACCCATCCCACTCCATCCACCCACCCTCACCCTACCCTACCCCACCCACCGCCACCCCACCATACCCCAACCCAACCCACCCCACCTATTTCAGTCTAGCCAGTGGTACATCACCACCTTCAGACTCAGTTTCTGCATGAGGGCATCAGCATCTAGAATGTATCAGCTGATACCAGCACCAGCCATAGCATGAAACTCTCCTGTCTAAATCGGCATCCATCGTGCTGTAAAAGCATTCATCCTATATCACCAAATATGAGTAAACCACATTCTAAGCCTTTTTCTGTAAGGACTTCACACATCCATGAATCAATCTTATTATTTTATGTTCAAACACACAAACTTTAGCTGTTTCTATAATGAGCCAAAATCAGACTACATTATGCTACACATCCATGGCTTCCCATTGTTGCCAAATGGCAACCGATATAAAACTATCCGATTTTGCAAATTTACACAAAACAGTGAATTTATAGTAAGTCAGAGTTGAATACTGATCTATGCCTACTCTTAAAATATTTTTCACTCTTTCTTAGCATTTATAAGTAAAAAGAAATTAAATCAACAAAATTGACCTTTGAAAATTGGAAATCACACTGACTTCAAGATCATAATAGTAGAACAAAATTGCCACAATGATACTTCCTAGGGCAATAATTACCTTTAGCCATCATAGATGTAGCTAATGCTGCTTCAAATTCTGATTAAAAACGTTGGGTAAGAAAAATAATAATTTTAATTAGCTGTGTTGCCATATGGAAACAAGGGACACGAAAGGGTGCAACGACAGAAAGAAAAGCATCAATGTCGCAAACTGCTGGGAAGATCGCAGGAGCTGTGATTGGATCAATCGTTGGAGTAATTCTAATTCTGGTCGCACTGCTTCTGTTGCTGCGATACTACAGGTAGGCTACTTATCCTGCTATCTAAAGTCAACTGTAGTGTACGGTCTATAATCGGCCAGTAGAAAATTAAGATAGGCTAATGCAACTGCAGTTTATTGGGTTATAAAACTTGCATGGGTTGTTTATGTGTAAAATAAACCCTAGGCATACTGTGCAAGTGTGCATAATTTTATATATATTAGCCTACATTTCGCGAGAGCATAATTATTAAAGTGCTTAATTTAGACTACGAGATACCGACGGCATCAAGTCCCCATCAACATTGTGTTTTAAAGGATAAAGAATAGTGATGGCCTCATTTTGTTCTTCAGAGTTCGTTCATTCGCTGATTTGAGTAGCGTGCTTTTTCTTTGTCTGTTAGTTTAATAATAAAAAAACTAAAGTTACTGCAATTTGTTTCTACAGACAAAGTCGTAAAAATAAGCCTGAAAACGATATTGCCGACAATGTCCGAGTCAAGTCAACAGGCGAGTTACTATGTTAAAAAAGTTATTTCGGTATGAACAGCGTTGACTATGTAAAAAATTTGCTTCCGTGTGTAAAAGTGTTACTTATTGCGGGATGGTGCAGGAAGAGTAATAATTCGACATTTAACTTTGCACATGTGTTGCAATTTATCTATGCAGCCTAGGCGCTATTCTTACACAACTTTCACTCATAAACCTATCCGTTCTCGCCACGAAAATCAAGACGGGTGATTTAGTCTTTTCGGATGGTTGGCCCACGCGCATGGACTTGTCTACCAACACCCATTCAAGAAAGAAAACCCATCTGCGTTTCTTTCTAATTTTGCGCTTGTAGATATCGATCTCTTAGCATTTACGCTAACCGTTGACAGCATGCTTACCGGTAGACCCTTATAAGGCATTCTGGAGTACCCTGCTACTGACGATATGGAAGTGGTCGTAAATACAATACAATACAATACAGTTTATCTATCCATGCCTCTATCAGGAACTCTGTTTATCTGCACCTGCCTAGGTATACAAATATTAGTGTTAGTCCATTCCGTTGTCATTTTTGTATTATAGGCGGGGGTTGATAATCCCAAAACTATGTTAAGACATCAAACTGTTGGCTTAGCTGTCAATGCACTTAAAAGCTCAGACTAATCCTTGATTTCAAACATTTTCAGTGTTTTGAGCCGTTAGTCCGATCGCTCTGCAACTTGCATGTAGGTGTCACTAGGTGAATATCATGGTGTCAAAACGTCCAAATTAAACGTCCAGTCAAATTATCTGGATTTTGCGAATGATTATGTCACCTGTGTTTCTTTTATTAAAGCCATGCCATTGTTAATTAGGCTACCGTGACATCCGCCTGCAACACATTACGGTATATATATATATATATATATATATATATATATATATATTGTGACGTTATCAATTAGCGTATAAAGCACTCTATTATAGGACAGCGCTGAATATTTTTCTGCTTTTGCATCAGGTTAAACCAATAATTATAGGCTTAAATATACATAGGCCTAATGCTGATGCAAGTGAAAACAAAAAATAGCATTTCAGTAACATTTAACCTATGTTTGCTTGGGAATTGCGTCACTAAGTCCGTGGTAATAATTATGTTTACAGATAACTTGCTGCGTGGCGATAAAGTGGCAACTCTTTACACAGTCAATTACACCGTATCAGCCAACAATGCTTTAAATACAATACGCAGTAAGCTGGCCGATCCTGAAAATCTGAAGAAAGAATTTGAGGTAAGATGCTAACGCACAGCATTGAGAGGTTACTTCTTGTTTTAAAAAAAGTACATTTCGGATTCTAACAATCAAGAATATTATTATTCCCGTTTATTGTATTCCTGCACCGATCTGAATTACGCTTTCAGGCATTGGTTATGACTTTCTATTAGGCTCCCTATTCACAATTACTGTATAACCCTGTAAGCGGAATTCTTCATCCCTTCTGGGTCTTCCTTTGGTTACCAACATTAAAGTTTACTGCTAGACTACACAGGCCTATAATTTGATATCTTTGTCAAAGGACATAAGTTGGATTTGATTTTTATTCGATTTTATTTTGGAATTTAAAGAACGACGCCAGAAAAAACACCTCAGAAGTCAAACATTGTGCGTCATTCAGAGATTCCTTATAATAATTATTATTAACTTTATCAGTTTAAAATAAGTAGAATACGATCTGTTTCTCTAATTTCTCACTGAATGTTTTGAGTGTGAAGTTACTGTAATTTTGGAAAAAAGCGCGGCTTTGTGAAGTTCAACTGGGACCACTGTTTTCTAGTACGGTGCGCAGAAAATACATACAATGAACATTAGAGTCACCAGTTTTCAACTGCACTAAACACTTAACTTCTGATTTCGTTTATTTAGCGGGTTACAATGTAATGTTCCAGGATAAAACGATATTTACTGAGTTTTCACTTAGAAATAGCCTTTGTTTCATGTAGGCCCTATCTTTCCTACGTCATCAGACTCGTCTCATAGATCATTAGATCTACATTAGTTCATAGCTTAGGCCTACTTATTAGACTAATATGGACTGGACGGACTCGAATCAGATCGAATTAATTGAATGATTATTGTCATTGTCGAAATAGTAGAGTTAATTTAGCACAGGAAGCGTTGTTTATATAAAATATGCTATCGATATGACATTGTCGGCATGTAATAGCGAATGAATAAATTATGAATATTGTTTTAACATGAATAGGCTATTTAATATTTAATTGTGGAAAGTGCTATCTTATGTTTCAGCTCGTCCAGACAAAAACGAAAGACTTCTCCGCTCTTGGTGCAAGGGACAATATGAAGACGAAAAACAGATTCGTTAACATCATTCCATGTAATAAAGTATTTACAAATTGAGTCCTTGAAGGATAATTATTTGAACTTGTTAGCAATTTGTTGTGCCCGTTCAATTTATTTAAGTTTGTGAATATTGCTGTCATGTTCCTAATCTACGAGTTAACCACATTTTTAGTGTAGAAGTTTTACGAATCTATTTACAAAGTGCCATTTCATATTTTATAGGCCTACCTAAATAGTACATTATAGGATCAAACTAAAGAGCCTAGGGACCAATGCAGAGTCAATGCATTCAACCCCAACATGTCAGTTAAACGTGAAAACAATGCCAAAAAAGCTAAAACTATTTTTTCAGTTTAAGTTAGGCCTACATAAACTGTTTACAAAGCGCCATTTAATTTCAAACGGCAATAAATGAATGTCATCATGCAAATTAGTGAATAATCGTCTCGACGAGCATTTTAGGACACTGATGAGCGAAGAAAAGAAATGGTGATTCGCGACATTTTGCTATTTAATATAACCATTAATGAACTCTTTGATCGTGAATTCAAAATTGCTAAGGCGCTGCACTAGAGCTAAGCGAAACACCAATTTATTCACTCTTTTCAAATAAGCTCATTCCAGCTTATATATAACGGTAGGCCTGATGCTTTTTTTCTCCCAGTTCGATAAAATTATGTGAAATTGTTTTTCTCTCCCTAAGATGATTGGAATCGAGTTGTTTTATCCCGAACGACAACTGACGATTCTTCGGAATACATCAATGCCAGCTACATTCAGGTAAAACCATAATCCGGTTTGGCGAGATAATAATAATTTATAAGTTACTATGGCCCATTAGGTGTCTAAATTTGTACCTTTGAATAATTAGCTACCTAAGTGTAAGCTTACTCAAGCCTGCGACCTGGTCCTGCTTTTTATCTTCATTTGCAATGGTTAGTAATTCTGTTTTCCTCGTGGTACCAGTTTTATGGGTATTGATTAATTGAAAACTCTTTAACGTTCGTTATATTACGGCGCAACCAATTGTGTGAACCTTCAGATTAATGAAACATTATTCATTGCGAAGACTAGTATTTGTGTATCTTTTTTCAGGGATATGATGACTCAGACAAGTTTATAGCAACACAAGGTAGGCTAATTCCGTTAATCGTTCTCACCTTTATTCCAGTACTTTTTGTGCTGAAACTTGTGAATGTAAATTTAAACTTCTTTCGGGACGACATCTAACCTAATGCATCAACCGATTTCGCCTAAATACAAGTCTCTCATAAAGATATCAATATGTACTTCAAGTAGGGCCTACAGATTTCAGCTGTTACGACTTCGGAAAATTCTGATCTGTTCACTTTTTCATGGGTTAAGTCTGATTTGTATGCCGTCATTATCGATGACTTAACTGTCAGTTAAAGACGTCAGTGGCCTATATTCCTCATTCAGTGCCTCGGTTTACGAGTAGACCCAACATAATAAATTATTTGGCAAGAAATACACGAAAGTGCTTGGTGCTAATCAGCATGAATCAGAGGTCAAAACTTTGATCTAAACTACATTTAATATTAATATTGTTGCATTGCAGTTACAAAATTTACTGCTCACTTGCATAATAGGCATAGTCTGCTACTTGTTTTCCTCACCGATGTCTATTTTTTAAAGCATTTAAATTTATTTCCTTGGGGTTTACGTACTCATAATGTCTCTGATTAGTCATTATGCGAGAAGCAATACATGTACCATTGTACCTATAGTTACGATACAATTCTAGAACTCTGTTTGCTGCAGGACCTCGTGCTGAAACCGTGAAAGATTTCTGGAGAATGATTTTTGAGAAAGATATTCGGCTCATTGTAGTGATAACGAAATTGGTAGAAAAGCAAAAGGTAGGCTAATTATAATTGTTAACTGAGTCAGGCATAAGTGACGTTGAAATTGCAGGAATAGACCTATGGCTTAGGCCTGTCTAACGCATGCTAGATTTATTAGATTGACCGAACATTTTACTTCACCGAGTTTACGCTTAACACAGATGCACAATATGTTACTATAACCCCGCATATGCATATATATAGACTTATATAAAATAGTCATTACATGATATGCCCTTCGCAAAGAAAATTGTGAATTTGCACATTTCTAAATTTAGCTTACTCTAAGCGCATACTTGTTACTATAGCAACATTGAATGGTCTTTCATATGCGATGCTCCTTTTTAGTTACTATTAGACACGAATATTGCAACCAATGAACCATTCTTACATTATTGAAACTGTCGAAACTGTTCACGTCAAGTAGACCTAAGCTTACACTCATCTTTAGATTATGCCAGAGTGATTGCCTGTCCGCATAGCTGTTGTTCATCTTCAAATTGTCTCTTACCAAGTCATTATTGTATTGCATTGTATTGTATAAAAGCAACTGTAAAGGTATTAGAGCTGTGCTAACACAATTTTTCATTTATTCAATGTGTTAAGGTTAAATGTGAGAAGTATTGGCCTAATGTCGGGGAATCCGTAGTTTACGATGACATGACTGCAACAACAAAGTCCGAAGATTCTTGGCCTGATTACACTGTGAGGCAGATCGTGGCAAATAAGGTAAGCTGATTGACACTCGTTAATGATTCTGTAGATCTATAACCGTTACATAGAAAACACCTAAAGAGCCCCGTGAGCTAGAGCTTCAAGAAGCAAGTCCGAACATTTATGGCTAGCCATCAGAGAAAAAAACACTTGATTAAAAATTGTTTTCAATTAAAATTCGCAGCTTAATGGATAATATTGGTGTCTATGTCACATCGAGTCTAGTGATTTTCCGTACATATGAAATCAATTTTTCTGCTACCTAACTGCCTTAATTTGGTCTTGTCTGTGCAAGCACAGGTTTGCCTCAAAGTATGCATGTGCATTAAGCCTAGGTAGACTTCAGTGGTATGATGTATTTAAACTATTACCATTTAGCATGAGGTTTAGGATTACCAAGACTTTAGTATTAACCCTCAGGCTACCAAGCTTTTTTTGTAACACTGACTACCAAGGGGGGGGGGGGGTGGTTACCACCCCCCCTGGATTTTGGGTTGGGTTTGAGATATCATAACTTGTAATACACCATTTGATTCAGCATTCATTTCTGCACAAAATGGTATATTTAGGTTTAGAAAATATGAATGCCCCTCGAAATTATGAATTTTTTACCATGGGTACCCGTCGATTCCACAAAATGTATACTTACGCATAGGAAATATATTAGATTCTGTGTGTTTTATACATGATTTATATATAAAAGGTAGTTTACATATAATAAAGTCCAATATTCAACTATAAAAACTAGTAATAAGTCTGTTTTATGTTCAATCAAAACAAAAAACATGTTTTTGCCGCTGAAAAACGTTTACGCACACATTTCGGCTTGCGTTGTAAAAACCCCCAACATTTTCAGACATTTTAATTTATTTTGAGCACTTCCGGTCATCAAAAAACAAATTATTTAGTATCAGAAAATAACCCTAAATGCCCTCTACAGAATGGCATAATTTATTTCTATTAAAAAATAAATTATGGATAAGTTATAATAGAAACAACATGACAATTTTATGAAAATAAAACACCTTTATATATATTTCAATTTATTTTGAGCACTTCCGGTTGTCAAAAGACAACTCAGTGAGCATGGAAATGTAGCCCCACATTCCCTCTATAGAATGGTATAATTTGTGTATCTTAATATTAAAGGGCGGAAAAGTTACAGACGATATTCTAGGGGGGTGGTATTTACCCCCCTGGTACCTTTGGTATATCGGGTGTAACTTTTGAACGGTAGGGGGCATCATCAAAAGTTTTACCTCAAAATGTGTCCCAATGAACCCTCTACAGCTACCAATTTTTTCAAAATTTTATTCCAGACGGAACGCGTTTGATTTGCGAAAAACCTAGGGGGGGTGGCAACCACCCCCCTTAGTAGCCCGAGGGTTAAAAAACTTGAAACTTGAAACTCGATTGCTTAAGACTGACAGATGTGTAATGCGATCTGACAAAATCAGGGTCATGTTGCACGATAGCATTGTTGAGATAATAGTCGGTTTTATAGAAATTTTGTGTTTTCAGAATTCTCAAGTAATTGAACTGGTGCAGTGGCATTATATGGCTTGGCCAGACCATGGAGTTCCTACGGACGCCAAAGGCTTCCTGGAATTTCGTAGGAAGGTCCGCCAACATGTAATGCCAGATAAATATACCCTTGTGCATTGCAGGTAAAAATTGTTGGATTGTCTTATTTTTCTCAAGCTTTAATTATGTAATAATTAATTAAATAATTATGTAAATTAATGTTACACAAAATGTCCCTTATGTATAAAGTAGTCAATTACACCATAACATCATCATCAGCTAACAATGCTTTAAACACAATACGCAGTAAGCTGGCCGATCCGGAAAATCTGAAGAGAGAATTTGAGGTAAGATGCTAACGCATAGCATTGATACTTCTTGTTTTCTTAATCTTCAAGCGCAACACCGGTAAGTGGACCCAACATTGAAGGAGGAACAATCTAACCTACAATTATAACGTAGTTGTATGTGTGCATGTCCCATGCATGTCGTGCACATGTCAGCACATATCATTTTGCCTCATAGGAAGGTACATGTATAATATGCAATGTACGTTTTGCACGAATGGATGCCAATCACTTGATGTCAGCGCAGCGTTCGACACCGTAGATCATGGCATCCTGCTAACGAGATTACGAACATCATTCGGAGTCGTCAGTGGGTCCATTCCTTTCTCAGTGGACGTCAAATGATGGTGGTCGTCGGCTCTGGAAATTCATCATGGGCGCCTGTAACATTCGGTGTCCCTCAGGGCTCAGTCCTTGGGCCGCTGCTATACGTGCTATACACAGCCGATTTGACAAGGATCATCTCTGCTCTTGGAGCCCGGGTCCACCAATATGCCGATGACGCTCAACTGTACTTAACGTGCCACCCGTCTGATGCACTGACCTGTGTGTCAAAAATGCAGGAAATTGTTAAAGAAGTACAGACCTGGATGTCCTCCAACCGGTTGAGGCTGAACCCGGACAAAACGGAATTCATATGGCTGGGCACAAGTCAGGCACGCTCAAGGATTGATGCTCAGGCGATTGAGGCGGCGTTTCCAAACTGGAAGACCAAGCGTGTTGTTCGGGACTTGGGAGTACTGCTGGTTGAAGACCTATCCATGGATCAGCATGTCGGATCGCTCTGCAGGTCTTGCTTCTACCAACTGCGCCAGATCAGAGTCATTCGGCGCAATCTGTCACATGAGGCCGCTGCCACTCTTGTCCACGCGTTTGTGCTGAACCGACTGGATTTCTGCAATGCCGTCCTCGCTGGTCTCCCAAACTGCCGGATACGCCAGCTTCAGTCTGTCCTCAACTGCGCCGCCCGAGTCGTCGCTGATTTGCCCAAATTCTCGCATATATCAGCATATATGCGTGACACGCTGCACTGGCTTCCGGTCGAGGACAGAACAACATTCAAGATCATTGTTATGGGACGAGCGTCAGTGGTTGGCCTGGCGCCAGAATACATTAGGGAACTTTGTATTCCCGTCTCCAGCCAACCAGGTCGTCGGTCTCTGCGCTCTGCGACTCGTGGGGACTTGATAGTCCCACGCTCCTGCACAGTGATGCGGACACGCCGCGCCTTCTCTTGTATTGGACCTTCATTCTGGAACAGTCTTCCATTGGAAATTCGTGATGCTGCGTTGTGTGTTTCTCATGAAACATTCTCAAAGTTAATTAAGTCGCACTTGTTCAGAACTGCCCGGTAGCTGCGTTAAGCGCTTTCGTGAGGTTATTGTAAGGCGCTATATAAATGTTCATATACATACATACATACATACATACATACTTGAATTGGCAACACTAGACTAGAGGATGCCAGAGTAATAAATTCTACATCCAAATGTTTCTCTTACTCTTGCAGTGCAGGCGCTGGAAGGACCGGTGCTTTCATCGCTATTGATTATCTCTTGGAACAAGAGAAATTGGAATTCGATGTTGATGTCCATAGTTGTCTAAAACAGTTGCGAGACCAACGAGCGTCAATGATTCAAAACCTGGTATATACAGATTAATAGCCATATGCTATAATAGGCCTATGTTAGAAAACCGCCTGTGCTGTTATTATATAGATTAACGCATAGTCATATTATATGCGGTGGATGAAAGTAGGATATAATTAGCCTATATTATATATTGTAAACACAGTGGAGTAGCCTATCTATGGTATGGTTGAACCTTAATTGCGTTGTCTGACTAAATACTACATGGTTGAATGTCGAATCAGATCATTATGAAGACAATCGGTGAAACTTTTGACAATGCCTACTGTACACTCTTAGATTTATAAGGGACTGTTTGCCACAGGAACTCTCGCTGCCCTATTTAATATTTGACTGTTGGCTCGCCAACATTTTAATCGTTTACGATTTATCAACAGACACAATACTCAGATAACAAGCTGATATGCACACTTCCTTTTTGAAAGCGGTTTTTACGATCCGCAGTCAGAAAATCAGAGAACGTCAATTGTAGCATAGAATATATATATATAATATATATGTTTTGTGAATTATATATGATTTTATATATAATATAAATTATATGCACAGTTGCGCACTCAGCGCCAGTTGGATGGAGAACAATCAACTTGTGAAACTTCGGATAAATTACATTTACTGTGAAGCATCTAACTTCGCATGCTTTGCTTTTACCATGTAATTTATAAGACTTCGGAATATGTTTTGTGACTTATTTAGGCGCAGTATCAATTCGTTCATACCGCCCTTCTGGTTGCTTTCACGGTTGGCGACACGGCAGTTCCAGTTGAGCGATTTCTCTCAACTTATAAAACTTGGCAAGAGAAGAAGAGTGAAAGTTCTGATAAATCGATGATAGAAATACAGTTCGAGGTAAGACGAATTCATCTATGAACGAAGCATCGACAAAATAACATCAAATAACATCAAAATAACATCAAAATAACATCAAAATAACATCAACCAATGTTGCACAAAATGTGCCTTTATGCACCAAACATCAACCTATGTTAAACTATCAATGGCATTTAATGTAGCAGTTAGGATAGATTTTTTTTCTTTAGACTGAAAAGTAGGCGTCCACATAATAAACTTAGTCGTAACCAAATTAGCGATTGCTTGGCGGTGCTATTCAGTCAATGTCGTGATATAAATATCTGAATAATCGTAATTAAAATAATAAAACTGTATAATTATAAGCTTAAAAGCTTTGACGATGACTGTAATGATGATTTGCTGTAACGATGGCGCCAATGATGCGGAGAAGGAAGGAGAAGAGAAACATGATTGATGCTGAGGATGACGAAGCTATAATGATGGCATATTTGAGCATTTTGCTGCTGCTGTTGTTGTTGTTGTTGTTGTTGTTGTTGTTGAAGAAGAAGAAGAAGATGATGATGATGATGATGATGATGATGATGATGATGATGATGATGGTGATGGTGATGGTGATGGTGATGGTGATGGTGATGGCGATGGCGATGATGATGGCGATGATCTTGATCATGATGGGAAGCAGGAAGAAATGAAGAGGAGAAAAATAAGAAAACGGTAGTTGTGATGCTGCTGCTGCTGCTGCTGACAAAACAACTATGATGATGAGACTGAATATAATAGTACAGATATAAATTATATTAAATGCGTTGGAAAAACTATAGTTGATGTCGTGGTTATGGTGATATTGATGATGACGATTTGAATGTTTTAGCGACTTTTTAATAATATTATGAGAGTCTCAAATCAATTGATCATTTTGCAGACTTTAGAATCGACAGTTGAAAATCCAGACGAAATTGGTAAGTTGCTCTCTTTGCATTAAAGGCACAAACTATTGCAGACTAATAATAATTATTATGATAAGTCTTAATCACTTTTTGTCAGCATCAAATCACACTACGTGGGATAGCTTGTCGATATTATCGGTTAATTGCTGTAAATTATATGGCAAGGCATGGTGCACCACTATTTAAATTCATGCTCCAAAACGCTGGCTATATTTATTATCATGATTTTAGGCATTGAACTGCAATGCCATGCTATAAAGTTTGGGAGCCATCTATATATTTCGGTGTCGCTTCCGGTGAACTTAACAAGTACGAATTTCTTATTTTGCTTTTGTTTAGAAGTGTATTCAGGCCCGCCTACCTGTCATAATGTTTCGACAAAATTTGTTAACCGAATTTCCCTAATAACATTCAATATTAATATTCAGTCAAAATCCAATTAGGTGGAAGCAATTTTATATAGGCCTACGACATTCTCAAAGTGTGTTTTGTAAATGGTTTTGGAAGATCTGCTATATCAGTGCAACTCTATATAGATGGGACTTACACTTGAAAGTTACCCAAAAACATGATATTAAATTATTATTATTATATCTGTGCCTTGGCTGTTTGTCTCACCTGTGTAGCCCAACACCTCGTCTGGTCTAATTCTGTTGAGCAAAACAAGATGACTGAAATGGGAGCAGTGTTTGTCCAGGTAAGCTTGAGCATTGTGGTTGGGCTGAAGAATATAAATACTGGCATAAAAGGTGTAACAGAGTTGAACCTTGCAGTAGACCTACACAACGGCGCCGCCAGGATTTTTTTCTGTACGCACTTTTTTTCTGTACGCACAACTTCTGTACGCACTTTTTTTCTGTACGCACAACTTGCACAAAATAAGAATACGCGAAATGAAGTTATGAACTGTTATGGCGATCTTTAATGGGCATGCAGTGAGTGAGAAGTGTACGTGGTCCACTACTAAATAGAATTTCAATAGAATTTCATCGCTTAGCCTATAATATTTCACGCTTTAATTTACAATTTGTTATTTTTTTTGCCTTTCCGCGCTGTACGCACTTGCGTAAGTGCGTACGCCTAACGGCGCCCCTGGACCTACATATATTTTAGTCTGCCAAGTTTAGGCTACGTCCAGCATACAATTTCGACTAGATTCCAAACAGATCTGGAAAAATTGAAGATTTGATTGAAGTAGGCTACAAGTAACTTACACTGACGTTGGAGATTTTAAAGGACAAGGCTGATCTCAACTAAATATGAAAAATACACCTAAACAGTATGCAGCTTTGGAATTCGAATTCCTACTCTTTTTGAAAATAGCTGAAAAAGCAGCCTACCTCTCATAACTGCTTATCCCTAATAAATACGATATGATAGCTATGCAGTGAAAATTATGTGCCCTGCAAACTTCATTCAAATAAGTAAGCATGTAATGTAATGTAATGTAATGTAATTAGTAATTTCTATAGCGCCGCTCACAACCAAGGCCATTCAGTAGCGCTCCCAGTGCGATAACCCCTAGAGAAAAAATAGGTCTTGAGAAGAGAGAGAGATGTAGATAACGATCCTGAAAGTAGAGTCTCACGCAGAGTGGAGGGAAGAGAATTCCACAAAGAGGGCCCAATGATGGTGAAGGATCGAGTTTGAGCAATAGAGGTCCTAGCTCGTGGAACAAACAAGTCAGCCCTGTCCAGAGAACGGAGAGGTCGATGAGAAGATGCTGAAAGAGGAGAACGAATGAGATCACTGAGATACATCGGTGCAAGACCCAGTTTGGATTTGAGTACCAGAGAAAGGACTTTATATTGTATGCGGGCAGAGAGAGGAAGCCAGTGTAGTTGGTTAATCATAAACGAGGATATATTTTTTTTAATTTTTCAATTCAATTCAATTCAATTGGTTTATTGATCCACCAAAAAAACAAAGACAAGCAGACAATTTTGCTTACAGGATAATACACACAGAGATTGATTGCGAGTTAACATTTGCGATGAATGGACAGGTGAGCAACCAATACTGAGTGAGGCAGAACCAATAGGCTACCCGAAGGGAATGATCCCGCTAGTGGGGCCTATTTACCAAAAAATTCATTGTGGTAACAATAGAAAATAAAAGGCAGATGCAATATTAATTAATGGCGGTGCTTTTGAAAGCAATGAACACATGGGAGTACTTAGGAAGGCGCGCAATTAATCGAGCAGCAGCATTAAGGACAGATTGAATGGGTGAAAGGCGGACCTTTGGAAGACCAATAAGAAGGGAGTTACAGTAATCAATTCTGGAACAGACAAAATCATGGACTATTGATGTCATGGTTGAAAGGGAGACAGATTTATATAGTATTATTATTAGTATTATTATTTATATAGTATTGTTATTAGTATTATTATTTATATAGTATTATTATTATTATTATATTTATATAGTATAGTCTTTATTGTACCAATTGCATATCCGCACTTTGGCGTAGGCGTTTGCCCTTGCATACATCTATACAGAGCGTAGAATTCTTATCAATGACTTACATGTAGGCCTACGTGTAAGATTGTCCGCCTACGGGATAATACATACGCTCAAGCGGTCGTGAAGTCTCGAGCTCAGTGAGTAGGTATTCGGTTTAATGGATGGAAGAATAGAGTTATCTGATTCTTAAAGTTAAACCAATGATGTAATACAGTTAAAGAACGTGGTAAATTACAATAAAACTACAGATAAATATGGTACAGTTATCGAGATGCTTTATCTTTATCCAAGTTAGATATTTTTTATTTGAAACGTGAATTTTGGTTTTTAGTCTCAGTGATAAGCAGTAAATTGTAAATTGGCAAAAGTGAGGTGGGAACACCAGGCTACTCAGCATGTTTTGTATCATACAATAAAATTATTATGTATTTTTTTATCAGAGTTGGAACCGGAAGGATGCGTACATATCAATGAAGTTGCCAGACTCTCCTACCGATTTCTGGTCTCTGTGCAAGGAACAGAAGAGTGTCATTGTAGTCTTTATAGGAAGTCCAACTCAGGTAAACCTTATGCAACTAATGTAGCAAATTTTTATATGGATCATATCTCTTGGTCTGACCTTACTGATTTTGCTATGTATAGTAACATTTTAAAATGCAATTGGGATTGAGCATTCCTGATAAACGTAGTGCTGTTCTAATAAAAAATATTTCGCAATCAAAGATAAAACTCACTATTGCTATTGGTTTTTTGTGTCATAAAATTATTTGGCTGACCCAAATACAGGATTTCAAACAACGTAATGAGACCTGGTCCAGTGGTTCGCTTTAACAATAACTGAATAAATCTTATAACATCAGTGGAACAATAGGACAATAAAGAATTGTACAGCAGTGAATTAAACACAAATTTGGGAAAATGAATCGGCATTGTTATTAGATCTATTAGTCTGAATGAGAATTATATACAACGTATATCGGCCTGCACAAGAAAGGACATGTGAAACATGCTAATTGAACGCTGGCTGTTTCTATCTTATTCAAGGATACAGAGGTTCAGTTTTTTCCGACAAAAGCCAAGTCGATAGCTTGCAAAGATTGTACGATGATATGTGAAAGCGAAACTTCAGAGGACTTTGGTTCACGTCTCGTTGTAACGGAGCATAAGAATTCTGACGATGTCTACGCAAATGTTTCTACACAATCTACAGATATCTACGAAAACGCTGTGAGTTCAAGCTCATTAGAAAAGAAGGCACAACTGTTCACAAGTCCCCACCGAAGAACATGGTTCAAAATTATTTAAAGTTGGCACACCAGTATACGAATATGCCTATAATAGGCCTAATATCTTACTTTTGGTCAAATAATTATTTATTTAGCAATCTACTTCAATTATCAACCATAAAATTATATTTACTAAGTATCTCATAAAGATTCGATTTCAGAGATGCACGATATTCAGCAGCATTGATATTTATGGTTTTTCTTGGCAATGAACAGTAATGCTAATAAGTACGTCTTCTAGCCATCATAGACAATATCCATGTTGCCTTACTAAATCGGATAATTGTGTAAGACAAATTAAATATTATTGCTGGAGAGCGGGGCTAAAGAAAGTACTTGTGGTATAATTATTAATTAATTAATTTTGGTGGTTCTAGCCTATTGCAATTGTAATGACTGTCAACCAGGTAACGCATGTGACCCAGTACATGCATATGTTATAATTATAGGCTAATTATAATGGCGGCAGCAGATTTTTTACTGTGACGACAATGCAACTGCCAGTAGTTATGCTAAATTAACTTTGTTGTTTTTTTCTATAACAAGGGACAGAATTCGATACCAACTCAAATTACAGTTCTACAAGTTACAGAACCGATGACTCTGAGATGTGGGGATAAAGATTCGCTCTTTTCATTGCACAAGGCCGTTCAAATCGCGACATCAGCCGATAATAATTCCTGTCCAGTTATGGTGGTCACCAGGTAGGCCATAATAAACATAATTATTTACTTTATAAGTCAAACCATCCTTGTTGTCTCCACTAAGACGCCAGTAGACTTAGGGGTCATATTGTTTTACAATTAAGGTGGCTTTAACTGGCTTAATTCCTGTTTAATGAGCAAAACTATTACTTCTAATTGTATGCATTATATGTACATTTAATTTAGCCAACTAAATTGATATTTCAACCAGAGCACTGAATGTTACATTAAAATGTCTTTCTAGGGTTATACTTATGTTAATAAGCATTAATCTTTTGCCAGGACATCCTGATGTGAAAGTCATTACAATAAATACGGTAGTCGTAATGTTGTTTATCCTGCTTACAACGTCTTACTCAAGCGTGCTTTAATGTACTTTTTAGAACTGACTGTTCTTTGAATGGATTCTGTTTGGCTGCCTTCAACGCATTCGAAATGATGGAGCACGACAAAGAAGTTGATCTTTACCAGATTGTACTCAACATAAGAAAATCAAAGAAGGAACTATTTCAGTCACTGGTAAATAAACATGTACGGTAGTAGACTAGGCTAAGATGTTATTCGCTTAGATCCACCTAGAAATTAGAATGCATCGTTTATAATTATACTGGAGGCGAGCGCAAAATACGAAAACTTGTCACATTAAAAGTATGTAGCAAAACTGCAATCAAGGTTTGAAAAATAACTTAATTTTTCGAAAGCCTGCAGCGCAGTGGCGTAGACAAGGGGGGTTTCGGGGTTAAATCCCCTCCATTAGCCTAGGAAAAGTTGTTCAAAAGGTTATTTATTGACTTAAATAATTTAAAAAATTGTTGGTAGTAGCATTATTGTTTTTCTTACTTTATTTCCTTTGTTACTTTATTCATTTTTTATTTACTATAATACTGTTGGTTTGGTGTCAGAAAGGGCATCCTGCCAGGCAAAAAAGAACAACCTCCCATCATAAATTTCTGGCTACGCCACTGCTGCAGTGACGCCGTTGAGTAATATTAGTAAATAACCTACCTGCTCTGCTTTCTTGCTGCATATTCCAAGGTGAAGATTCAAATGTCTTGCTTATTGAAGTCGATTGCATTCAAGGATATACAGCAATAATTTATGATACATGACTGTTATTCGCAATCGTAATCTCCAAACTTCTGAAGCGCCACTCGAAAGTCAAGCGCGGGGCACCAGCTTATTCACGAGCGCTGTGCTGAGTCAAAAGGCAGTCCGTAAGAGTAGTCCAAAAGAGTTTCGGGTCGGTTGCCAAAGGATCAGGAGAGGGTGGAACAGCTACTAAGTTGAGTGTCGTCTGGGTCGAGAATTGGCCCAATTGGGAGGTGGTGGATAAGATGAGACAGGATATTACAGTTCAACAGTACCATTACGGTGAAATGACGAATATCGCAAGTGCAAATCTTTTATATATTTTGAGTATTATGTAGTTTAAATGTGTGTATTGTGTCATTTTGTATTATGTATAGGCCTACATTTAGAGAAGATCCTTTCTATGTATAATCCTATGTTTCACTTACAGGTTTCGTTTGTCGAGTTACACGATCTAATTGGAAGTCATGTCAGAACGTCGACAGCTAATATCAGAACGTCGACAGCATAGAAAATCTCAAGTTACTCTTTGACTTTGCTGAAGAGCTAGATGTTCGACAATTTTCACGATGATCTTAATTGTTAAGTTGAATCTTATTATTATGAAAACGGGTGTTGAATGTTTAGTCGTTATTCAGTTTGCGATAGTATTTTATAGTGGCAGGACTATGTGGTAGGCCTAGTAAAGTTTCTTGTATTTTTGAATAAATCCGCACCCGCTTTACGGGTTAAACACCGAGCTTCATGTTTCTAAGTATACTGCCTTGTAAGGGTTTCGCAGATGCAAACAGTTAACATAATTTAACGCTAAACAATTTAGGCCTAACTATTGTTTCTAGTTTTGTTTCTGAACTAGCACAGTGAGGTAATTAGCTGATTGTTAACGCTCTCTGCGCACAACCAGATACTTTTAGATCAGCTTAGAACTATTGGCACTTGATCGCATTACTAAACCGAAGATTAATTATTTGACTCGTAGGCCTAATAATAGTATGTTGATACAATAGCAAACCGCTTATCATTTATTACTCTCTATAGAATTTGAATTGTCAAATGCGAACCGAGGTATTGAACACTGTGTCCATATAATTATGCCTGGATGTCAATGCCAGAATTTCTTACGAACCCTTAACCAGTATAGACCTCCGTGATGTGGTTTTGAGATCGAAATGTCAAACTTCTGAGGTGCAAACATGACACGTCAGCACAACAACAGGACATCTTTTTTATGTATGCTCATTTTTACGTCGTTGCTGGTGAACTTACACGTGAAGAAGACCCATAGCAGCCTGACCATTTGAAGCCGAAACAGTACCCTCAGATGGGACTCTAGAAATAGAGCTGTCATCTAATGCTGACAGAACATGGTTGAGTGGGCGTTAATTGGCGGGGGTGTTCTACAGACAATAACTGGGTATATAATATATGTTAAATTGTGTCCACGGACTCACCGAAAGTGGATTGTTTTAGATTCAATAGGACTTTGGTCAACACCGAATAGTGTTGTAGGTTTTATCAACTAAACAAAGCTCGAGGGTACGCGTACCCTAAAATAGAATACGTTAAAATACGTACGTACCTTTCAAAAAATACAATACGCGTATGGTACGTACGGTACCATGCATATGCACGAAAATTTTGTTTATGGCTTACTCGGCGACCCATAGCCAGTGGCGCGCTATGGGGTGTAGGGGGGCTAAGCCCTCCTATAAAAGGACTAAGCCCCCCTAAAAAGGGCCATCCCGGTTTTTTACATGCAAAACTGAAATATTTGTACGATTTTCGAAACGGATGGCCCAAAAAAGGTCGTCAGAAATTTTGGCGGATGAAAATGGAAAAATTTCCATGAGATTTCGGCCGGATGACATTTAAAAAAGGTCGTCAGAAATTTTGGCCAATGAAAATGTAAAATTTCCTCCGAAAGGCTTCGCCCCCCCAAAGCTCAAATTCTGGCGCCGCCACTGCCCATAGCCTACATGTACATGTACGTTACAGTACGTATACATGCAGTCAACAGTAAGCTATGCGTCATTTAAATCGGTATTTCCGGTAGCGTATCAGTAAATTGAATTCGATAAAATCTTCTGTAATAATTAGGCTAGGCTAATTGGATGCAACTGGTTAACCTTTTCCTTAGAGTTGGACTTTTAAGCGCTGCAGCAGAACTGAGCCAACTAACTGACATTAATTAGTGCATTAGGCCTAAGTGCAATGTATGCTGGATAAACATAGACCTACTATAAAGCATTGCAACAATTCACTACGCTGTATACTTGGCTGTAATTGTTTGCTTAAATTAAATCGAACATTCTTATAATGAGCAATAACGAGGCTAACGTATTTTATTATTGTTTACGTACCCTAAAATAGGGTACGTTAAAATACGTACGTACCTTTCACAAAATAGAATACGTACGGTACGTACCCTCGAGCTTTGCAACTAGAGTAAAGTGCAAAGTGTGTATGCATGGTAAATGCATCGAGTGGCATGGCTCTACAGCAACAGTGACGTAGCCAATGGGGGTTTCGGCGATTAACCATTACCCCATTGACTTAGGGAGAAAGTGTTTTTAAAGGTTATTTGCCCACTTAAATAAGAAAAAACGAAACAATTGCTTGTAATAACAATAATTATTGTTTTTCTTTCCTTTGTTACTTTATTCCCTTTTTATACAGGGCCTACTGTAACACTGTTGGGTTGGTGTCAGAAAGGGCATCCGGCCATGCCATAAACCCTCAAACCCCCCATCATAAATTCCTGGCTACGCCACTGTACAGCAAGAATATTGCTTTATGACAAGGACCTACGCAAGCACGTCTGCTGCATTGTTGTTGATTCACCAGTAACTTCATTGCATCTTGTTTTGAAACGTTCTTTTGATAACTCGTGGCTAGCTACATGTACAAGAGTTTAGGCGCCGTAAAATATTGACACATGCACGCACTTACAAGTATTGTGAGTGTTAGCTACCTATTACCCCTCTGGGCTTCCTTACTTGGACTCTCCTTGACTATGTGGGAGTTGAGGGAAGGGCAGGGCCTATTTAAAGGGCTACTACTGTGGGGGCTTGCTTCTTGTCGTGGGTCTACTCTGTGGTGTGTGTTCGACTCCTGTTGAGCGTGGCGTGTGGTTCGTGTTCTACGACGTTTGTCTTCTTCGATTGCCGTCCCACCTCGTTGGTGAACTGGCCTACATCCGTCTTCCTTTGGGCTCCGTTAGCCTGGTGTGTCTTCACGTCAGCTCTGTCGAATCAGCTGTATCGGTCGTACTTCATGTCAGCTTTGGGTAACGTTAACCTACTTCTTGTCAGACTGCTCTGTTATTGAATAAATCGATGTTATTTTACATTACGGACCTGAGTATTACTCATCATCTTCTAGACTAGAGCCAGTGAACCCAACAGATGGGGTCTCTCGGGATTTTTTCACGATAATTTGAAATTTGCGTCAAAAAAGGGGCGTTGTTTCCGTGAAATTTGGAAAAGTGTTATATGGTGGTTGGCCGTGAAGACAGGTCAATGGTTGTTGTTGTTGGCGAATTAGGTCGGGAAAATTAGTGCGGGAAATTTCGACGTTTTGCGATATTGAGTTTTGCGAGTTTTGTAAATTTGGTCGAGACAGTTTTGAAGTGAGCTGTCGTGGGTGAATTTTTGCGCTGTGCGTTGGTCTGCACGTCGAATAGTCGACAGGGCGTAGAGGTAAAATGGCGTCGTTAGAGGAGGAGTTAATTCCTGAATTTGGGGATGTCAGAGACATACCAAGTGACACACTTCGACTGGTGAGTGAGACATATGGTGAGGAAGTGGAGGACGTGTCTAGGTCACAGGTGAGGAGAATGGCTATGAAACCATTGTCACCGAAATTGGGTAGTGCAGCTTGGAAACTTAAGGCACAGGCTAAGAAAGAGGAGGCCGAGTTAGAGCGCTTGCACTTAAAAGAGGACAGAGAGTGGGAGAGAGAGAAGGAGCGAATGAGATTCGAGGAGAAGAAAATGCAAATTGAAGCAGAGAGAGAGGAGAAGAAAATGCAGATTGAAGCAGAGGAGAATAAATTGAGGATTGAGGCAGAGGAGAATAAATTGAGGATTGCAGCAGAGGAGAATAAATTGAGGATTGAAGCAGAAGAGACGAAAAGGAGATTTGACATGGAGGAGAAACGAATGAATATGGAATTTGAGAAGCAGAAATTAGAAATGGACGGAAGGAGAATAGAAGGAGGTGGTGCTGTCGAACGACCAGCGCATGGAAATGAGGATTTGCGTTTTGGGGCAGCTCTGAAATTTGTGCCAAAATTTGATTCGGCCGATATCGAACATTATTTTGCGGCGTTTGAGCAAGCAATGACGTTGCATCAAATTCCGATGGGAAAATGGTCGTCCCTCCTACAGCCACAGTTGTCGGGGAAGGCGGCGAAAGTTTTTGCGGCTTTATCGTTGGAGGAGTGCGTCCAATATGATATTGTGAAGAGTGCGCTATTGACGGCGTACGAACGTATTCCGGAATTTTATCGAAAGAAATTTCGGGGGTTGCGAAAAGAACCGAGGGAAACGTATGCGAATTATGCATTTCGACTGCAGAGTCCTTTTCAGAGATGGATTGAGGGTACAAACTCGTGGGAGGAGTTAGCAAAATTTAAAGAGGTAATTCTCATGGAGCAGTTTGTACAAGCGTTACCTATTGAAGTACACAGGTGGCTGATAGATAAGAGCCCTGATACTGTTGCAAGTGCTGCACGTTTAGCGGATGAATATGCAGTGTTATACAAGCAGGGGCCGAACCATTATTCTGGGGGGTTCCGCAGGGATTTTTTCGACCGTACACGAGGATTCTCATCTGATGAAAGTGAGAAGAAAGATGTATGGGAGCGTCAAGGCGTGGGGTACAAGGATGGTACGCGTCGTGATACAAATTGGGGTCGACGTTCGCCTCAAAGAGGAACGTATGGGTTTAATAAGCCTGTGCGGGAAAATGATGACGTCACTGGTTTTGGGGAACCGGTCACGTGCGCATTTTGTAGAGCGCCAGGTCATACGAAGGCCAGTTGTTGGAAATTAAAACGAAAGGAGGGGACTCAAATGGAAAATTGGAGGGGTGCGAAACCTGTGGGTTTGGTTCAGACTGTTTCGGCGCCTGTTAAACCACAGAGTTTTCCGAAGCCAATTGAATCTGTTGATAAACTGTATGCACCATTTTGTGTGATTGGATGTGTAATTGATGATGAGGGTGCACGAAAGGAGGCGGTATTCTTGAGGGACAGTGGAGCGCTGCAGTCTTTGGTGTCTAATGAATGGTTGAATGAGCATGAGTTTGTACACATGAATGAAACGAGGTTACTCAGAGGTATATCTGGTTCTATTGTGGAATGTCCTCTGGTGAAAGTGAATGTTGATTGTGCATTTGTTCAAGGTGAGGTGTTATGCTGTCTAATGAATTCACTTCCAATGGCTGGGGTGCATTGCATTGTGGGTAATGATACAGCGCTGGCAGGACAGGTGTTGGAGGTAGCGGTGACGACTCGTGCACAGGCTAGAGCACATGCAGTGAGACAGAGTGAGAGGGAGACGGCGGTGTGCAGTGAAGCGGCGCCCGAGCAGTCGGAGATAGTGGGTCAAATTACGGAGTCGGCCGACCAAGAGCGAACGCCAGGTGAAATAATTGACGGACAAGTTGAACGAATGAATTTCGATGAAGGCGACTTATCGAGTTTATTTGCAGCGACAGAATCTGTTGTGACAGAAAGATCGGAGCTATATGTTAGCCGACAGGAATTAATATTGCGCCAGCGCCGGTGTCCTGAATTGAGACCATTGTATGCACAAGTAGACGAGACGGTGTCTGTCGGTGGGCGTGTACAACCGTATGCGTTGGTGGACGAGGTCTTGGTGCGTCGATGGGAGGAGAAGTGTACACCATTAGGAATGGGTGTGGTACAAATAGTTGTGCCTCGTGACTTAAGACAGAAGTTGTTGCATGTGGCCCATGATATACCAGCGGCTGGGCATTTGGGTACTAGAAAGACACTGGATCGGTTGACGAAGCATTTCTGGTGGCCTCATGTGAATCGAGACGTTCGTGAGTTTTGTCGTTCATGTGATGTGTGTCAACGCTTAGGCAAAGGAAACAGAAATTATAGGGCGCCCATGGTCAGTATGCCTGTAATGGAGGAAGTGTTTCAACGCTTGGCAATGGATATCGTAGGCCCATTGAGTGTATGTGAGGGAACGGGGAATAGGTTTATTCTCACGGTCATTGATTTGGCTTCCCATTTTCCATTTGCGTTTCCGTTGAAGAATCATACGGCGCAGGATGTGGCTAAATGTTTGTGTGAAGTTTTTTCGCTTTTCGGATTTCCGAAAGAATTGTTATCTGATTGTGGCTCAGAATTCATGTCTGATTTGATGCAAGTGTTTGTGCATGAATGTGGTATTGTGCAGTTGAAAACTAGTCCTTATAGACCACAAACGAATGGCTCGTGCGAACGCTTTCATCGTACTATGAAAGATATGTTGAAGGCGTTGGCTGAAACATATCCGGGTTCTTGGGATGCAATGTTGCCGTGGATCTTGTTTGCATATAGAGAGGTTCCGGTACAGGGTACTGGCTTTTCTGCTTTTGATTTGATGTATGGCAGAGATGTGCGTGGTATGTTGCAATTGATGAAGGAAGAATGGTTGGCGAAAGATGTTGTACATGAAGTGTCTGGCAAGAACGTGATTGACTATGTTTTACAATTACGTGAACGTATGCGTGTTGGATTGAAACTTGCTGGTGAAAATGCGGTTGATGCGAAAAGTAAATCGAAGCAACTGTATGATAAGCAGTCACGTGCTGTGTCTTTTGAGGAAGGTGAAAAGGTTTTACTCTTGATTCCGTTGGTGGGTAAACCTTTACAGACCAAATATTGTGGACCGTATGTGGTTGTACGTCGACTTGGTCCGGTCGATTATTTAGTGAGTACCCCGGATCGAAGAAAAACGGAACGGGTGGTACATGTGAATCTGATGAAGCGATATGTGGATCGTATGGATGTGGTGTATGAGCGACCGAATGAGGAGGTGGTGGCTTCTGTGTTGGTGGTAAATCCGGATGTGAGGATGAATGATGTGACTTTAGAGGATAAGGTCTTACAATGTGAAGTGTCTGCTGAATGTCGTGCGGAATTGCGGGATGTTTTGCATGACTTTGCACATGTGTTTAGTGAAGTACCGGGTAAAACATCTATGGTGTCTCATAGAATTGATTTGGTTGAAGGTGCTCGCCCTGTTCGACAATACCCTTACAGGTTAAATCCTGAGAAAATGGCGAGGGTGGATAAAGAGGTGAATCAGTTGTTGGAAGCGGGGATAATAGAGGAGTCTGAGAGTCCGTGGGCAGCTCCGATTGTCTTGGTGCCTAAGCCAAACGGTACAGATCGTCTTTGTACAGATTTCAGGAAACTGAATGGATTATCTGTTCCGGATCCATTTCCTATGCCACGGGTGGAGGTGTTAATTGATCGAGTGGGTCAGTCACGGTTTATAACAAAGCTGGATATGACTAAAGGTTACTGGCAGATCCCGATGCATCCGGAGTCAGTTCCGTTAACTGCGTTTGTCACCCCGAAAGGGCATTACCAATGGAAATACATGAGTTTTGGCCTGAAGAATGCTCCGGCTTCGTTCTCAAGGTTAATTACGAAAGTGCTGAATGGCTTGAATGAGTTTTGTGATGCTTATTTAGACGACATCATCATTTTCAGCTTAGCATGGTCGGATCATTTGGTTCATTTGCGAAAAGTGTTATCTCGAATAACTGATGCTTGTTTAACTCTGAATCTGGCTAAATGTGTCTTTGCTAATGCGTCTGTGGATTTCTTGGGTCATCACATTGGGATTGACGGAGTTCAGCCAAGGTTGAAGAAGGTGGAAGCGGTGTTGAAATTTCCTAGGCCTGCTACTAAAAAACAGGTGCAATCTTTCTTAGGATTAGCGGGATACTATCAGAGGTACTTGCCTCATTTCTCTGATATTACTTTGCCGCTCACGGCTTTGACAAAGAAAGGGATTCCTTTTAGATGGAATGAGGAAGCGGAGGTTGCTTTTCTTGATCTAAAATCTCGTCTGGCTTCTAGACCTATCTTAATACCTCCTGACTTTACTAAACAGTTTTGTGTGGGTGTTGATGCTTCTCAATTCTGTCTGGGAGCGTGCTTGTTTCAGATGAAGGATGGATTGGAACACCCGATCTGCTATTTGAGTCGGAAGCTGCTGCCGCAGGAGATTCGCTATTCGACCATAGAGAAGGAAGCGCTGGCACTGATGGTCGCCTTGCGGGCCTTTAGTGTCTACTTTGGATCCGCAGTCGTCCTGGTGTTCACCGATCATAAACCTTTGCAGTTCATCCATCAGATGGCGAACAAAAATATGAAGCTCTTGCGATGGAGTTTGGAGCTTGAACAGTACAACTTGGACATTAGACATCGTCCAGGCGAATGGAATGTTCTGCCGGACATTCTGAGTCGTCCATCTGCGTAATGTGAGTGGGAGCGGGTGAGGGCACACGTCAATCAGTGTCTCCACTTGTCTCCTCACAGCGGAGTCGTCGGGCGTGCTAGAGATTCTCTCTGGTACGTCTATCCTCGTCGTATGTCAATGGAACATTCTGTCAGGAAAAGTCAAACACTGTCCAGAAACAGTTTCAATGGAACATTCTGTCATGAAAAGTCAAACACTGTCCAGAAACAGTTTCAATGGAACATTCTGTCAGGAAAAGTCAAACACTGTCCAGAAACAGTTTCAATGGAACATTCTGTCATGAAAAGTCAAACACTGTCCAGAAACAGTTTCAATGGAACGTTCTGTCATAAAAGGAAAGCACGGAATTCTTCGGCAAGGAACTCTTCAGTGTGTCTGTAGTGTAGGGTGGCTTGTGCCGATGACCATTATACATTTTGGTTCATTTTTGATACACCAGTTGGTGTCCAAATTTTTTCTTGTGTTTCAGATATAGTTTTTTGGACATTTGAACTATTGATGTGTATGTATATATATCGTGATTACGGGTGAACTGATGATTTGGGTTATATGAAGTTTGTGTATTCAGATCATGATTATATCGGACTCTTACGTTATTTATGAGTGCGATGCATTATTTAGTTAAGTCTTGCTGAATTGCTTAGTACGTGTAATGGCTTGTACTGAGTGATTTTGCATTTAGGCGTAGCATTGTTCGTATAGTTCGTCGTCCCCGTTGGACTCCTCATGTTCTGGTGGGGGGGTATGTGAGTGTTAGCTACCTATTACCCCTCTGGGCTTCCTTACTTGGACTCTCCTTGACTATGTGGGAGTTGAGGGAAGGGCAGGGCCTATTTAAAGGGCTACTACTGTGGGGGCTTGCTTCTTGTCGTGGGTCTACTCTGTGGTGTGTGTTCGACTCCTGTTGAGCGTGGCGTGTGGTTCGTGTTCTACGACGTTTGTCTTCTTCGATTGCCGTCCCACCTCGTTGGTGAACTGGCCTACATCCGTCTTCCTTTGGGCTCCGTTAGCCTGGTGTGTCTTCACGTCAGCTCTGTCGAATCAGCTGTATCGGTCGTACTTCATGTCAGCTTTGGGTAACGTTAACCTACTTCTTGTCAGACTGCTCTGTTATTGAATAAATCGATGTTATTTTACATTACGGACCTGAGTATTACTCATCATCTTCTAGACTAGAGCCAGTGAACCCAACAGTATGATGCAGGCTTGGTAGGGCAGTAGGCTATAGGCCTAGTAGGATATGTGCCTATATGCACGCATGCTCACACGACTATGCAGAAGGGCATGGTTTATTTTTTGTGTTAGGAGGTATAATGTAAGCTTATTCAAGTTTCAAGTTCATCCATCCGTTCACTTATTCAGACCATGTGTTCAGCGCCTTCCCGACCAGACAAAAGAGAACAGTCACAGAGTGATCGTAAAAGGCGTGTGAACCATTTACTGCAGAAAGGTGGCCAACCACGAAAAACCACGCTGCCTGACATAGTCGCAATACATTAGCCTCCAGGGCTTTTTTAGCGTGCAGTTGTGCACAAAATGTGCAGTTCTAAAGGGATCTGTGCAGTTGTAGAAGCAATTCTGTGCAGTAACAACTAGTGAAATAGGTCATTGTCCTGCCAGTGTGAGTAACGGTAATTTACCATAGAGGATGGGAAGGCAAAGAAAGGGTTTGTGCAGTTCTAAAAATTCCTTAAAAACAGCCCTGTTAGCCACAATAATTATTGTTACAATGTCTTCAGCATAGGCCTACATGGTCGCATGGATATCCACTTCGCCCTATCGTTAATGAACTCGCTATGCAATATCAATGCTATAGTTTCATTATTTTTCATCGCTGACTTCAGTTGGATTCATAGATCAAAATAATATTTGTAATCGGAATTTACGCCCAAGATTTCATTGGACTTCATATTGGAAATGAAACACGCTTCAAAAGTTACATTTTAATAAATTAGAAAATGTGTTGCCTTCAATGGTTGGTTCACTGTCATGTAATACATTAGGCCTACTTACTGAAATTGCATAGCACTATCTTATACAGAGTAAATGTTTTACCTCGTGTTTGCAAAGCTTAGGCTACTCACACCAGGCAATAAGATGTCTAGAGTCAATTTGATTAAACTGGATGCATTTTGGATGTGCTGTGAGATCTTCTCAGAGTACATTCACTTGATTTTTATGGCGGATTGGCTCACTTGTAAACTTTTTGATCATCATCTTATTTAACAGAGTTTATAACAGTAGCTGGAAGTAGCCTATAGAGATCCGTTGCCACAGAATTATACCTAAACAGAATTATAACTAAAGGGTAGACTTACTTCCTTATTCATTAATGGACATTCTGCTATTTTTTCTACAATAAATCGAATGTATCAAAAATGGTTATAACAAATGAATGCGGTTGAATGTGTTGGACGTCCCTGAGGTTTTTACAAATTTCAACAAAGCCTAGGTCTTTGTTATCCCTGCAGAAGGAATGCTTGACCTATCGCGAACAATTGAATGCACAGCCTTTATATCAAAATTTTGAATAGAAAGCTAAGCACTGACCTTATAATAGATCTACATTAAGCCTAGTCTCTTCTAGAGTAGGCCTAGTATTGTAACCTATATACCAATAATGTGTCCTGCAAATTAATTTTCAGCAGTAATTCATTTAGCTTTTGCTTTCAAAAGAGAAGTTTAGTGGATTAAAATGGCGGCTTTTGTGTGTCCGTTGATTACGATCAAAACACGGTATGTCGGTACAATGGAGTATCCACCTAAGGTTTAACGTTGAGGATGGAACCGCAGCAATTATAGAAGAGCCACGCTTATCATAATTGGTGTCATCCGGCATGTGGTTTTATAATTGTGATAGGCCTATAGGTCTACGTCCTAAAAAATAAGCTGGACTATAAAGAAGTGACTTGAGCAAAGCGATGTCCTTTTACTTGGACATCATACCAATCGTATCTGTCCAAAAGAATTTAGAAAGCATCATGGTCTTCGATGCTCGAGAAAAAGAGACCCATCGAATGGTAGACTATATGATCATAATGGGAATAACGCAGGCGACGACTGCATCTACATAATATTATGTACCTCACTCATTCTTACTTCCGCATAGGCCACCGGTAGGCTACCCAGGTAAGCGAATCGTTGGCTCCAAACCGTGCTTTAACATCTGCCTCTGATACTTCCTCGTCGACTTACTCATTTCATGCAATTGTTGCTGTCGAGTAAATACAAAATATTGTCGGACAATATGGAACGAAATCGGCTCATTGTTGGATTATATTATTTACTACTCGTGAATCAATTAGTCCTCTTGCCATTCGTCGTTGAAGGTCAGTTTGTCTATTAAATGAAAATACGTCTGCGAATATTAAAGCTGCCTATTCTAAATCGCTCTGGAAGTATTATGTGTTAAAAGCCACATAGGCCTACACTGTAATACAAGTCTTATATGATATTTAGTATATATGTGTGATACTGACGTGACTCAGAACCATGTGTAAACCCGTATAAAATGTAGCCTATACATACCGGTAGGCCTACACATTTCAGCTACCGTAAAGGAACAGCAAAAACACTTTTATATGTTCAATATTATCCTTTGGGGGTAATGTTTGCGATATTGAAACATTTGTTTTTATAGGTTAAATAATGTTTCCATTTATATTGGTATGAGACTACACAGTAGGCCTACAGCAGATGGAGAGAATCTCCAATTTTGTAGCCTACATGTAATTAGTAAATGATCTTCTTATTCTTGAAAAAAAACCAGAGCAGCAGGCAGAGGAATATATAAAAACTATTTTTATGTCAATTCCTCTGCTTTGAATACAATAGAAGATATTCTCTTAAATGCATCGTTTCAAGTTATTTGGAAGGTTTTTGAAATTGATTTACTTCACCTAATTTAAAGGACCGGCTTTAGGTCGGTGGATAAAGGACGCAGGTGATGTTGCACTGGAACCTGAGTTGTTCATAAAAATTGTTGATCCGATACATTTTCTCTACACAGACTATAAGAGTCACAGTAAGGTCCAAATATTAGGCGACACCGACTAGTAGTTGACATAAATATTTAGTAGCCACAGCAGCTATTTTATGAAGAAATTGAGCAGCTCTCATTCACACGGCAAGAGAATAATTGATGCCTCAACTAGGACCCTCAGATCTGCACAGTGATGCATTCACAATCAGCACACCAACTACTGAGATTTATCCTATAGTCTAGTAACGCATGTTGTGAAGTAAGTTTCTATATTATGATAGGCCTACACTTGTCGAGAATGGCGTATGCATGCATAATTATTCATAATTAACTGTTATAAAGGAAACTTTCAAGACAACTACATTGGTTGTTACTTCGACGACGACAACAGACAGTCTGCCCTGCAAAAAAGCTCCCTTCAGACTGACACTTCATTGACTATCGAACGATGTGTTGAACAGTGTCGACTTCTGAATACAACTTACGCCGGACTCCAGGTGAAATTTAGGCCAATAAGAAATGCTGTGTTCGAAGCTCAACTTATGGTTAATTTAATTTTATTTCAAATTATTTGCACATGCATGCAGGCATAAATGTGTTTTTTTTACTTAGTTGGCACCACTAACTCATTACTCATAAGGCTATTTAAAATTTTTTCTTAAAATTAGGCTGAGACTGCTATGTGCAGTCAGTCTAGTTACTTAATTTTAATTTTCTTAAATTTCTTAAATTTTTTAATTTCTTCTTAGCCGCTGCATGAGCCATGATCATCGTCATCATCGTCGCCGCTGTCATCAGCCGTTTGCCACCTGTCTCCGTTCAGGGCTTGTCTAAAATGTGTAGCCTATGATATAATTATGTAGCCTACACTCTGAAATCGATACTAGAAGCGCAGGTCGGACTCCATATCTAGCGTTAATGCGTGACGATGGTTCCATTTGAAGACCAGTGCCTCATACGCAATGAGTGCCAACACATTGACAATGTCAAATGATGTCTGCAGATACATTAATTTTGGCTGACATTAGTACTGTTCAGTCTATAAGTGCGTTTTCAGTGTTTGGGGAAAAGCTTTAAGTAGGCCTACTGCAGAGCTTAAGGTTAGGCCCATATTTGCGTCTGTCTCAAATAGATCTATTAAATAGACTCCATAAAACTATGACCAAATTCGGTGACCCGTCTAAAGGGCGCCGACAAAAGGGCGCCGAAAAAAGGGCGCCGACAAAAGGGCGACCGACAAAAGAGCGGCGCTCTTAAAAGAAATATTATCGAAATATTTATGTCGGTGCCCAGAAATATTATCGCCAACGATATCGCGGCTGAGATAAATGATTTGAAAAAGATAAGTGATCCACCACTACATTATATGCTTTAATGTTTGACGAGATGTGGAAGGTAAGAAATTATTTGAGAAATACAAACAAACAATGTAATGAGAAGTTGAAAAGTAAAACTAGAAATTTGACGAAAAGTTAAAACTACGGCTAAGAATCTTTGCGTTCTCTATCTCTTCGATATCTGTATCCACCAACAAGTAGAATGGCCTGCCCCTTCTACGATGCGATCTCCTTCATGTTAAAACGATTCCAAACAGTAGAGTCGCCCTGCTTCCTTTGCTTTTATATAAAGCTCATATCATGTGATAACGACCTTTCCAACCTCTCATGTTACCGCGTTCTGCACTCGGAGCATGTTGCGTATCAACAAACACCATATGTGAAATAGTTAAGTAGAAATTGCTCTTTATCGCTTCGTCGTTGAGCTGCTTATTTGCTCATAATATTATCACCTCTAGGCCGACTCTTCATCGATAATATTTCTTTTAAGAGCGCCGCTCTTCTGTCGGCGCCTTATGTCGGTGGCCATTTTGTCGGCGCCCTTTTGTCGGACGCCCTTTTGAGGGGTGCGGAACAAATTCTACTCATTCATGGGCTCAATCGGTTAACGTGTACAACTTACATGTATGCTATGCTAATATTAATGCGACGATTGAGTGTGCATAATATGGTATTGATTATAGAATCCAGAAGAATGTTTGTGTGGGAACAACTACGATGTCAGTTTGCCGGATACATTTTGTAACTTACCATGCCCTGGAAATGAGTCACAGTACTGCGGCGGATGGAATGGACGGAAAGTCTTTTATTCGCTTTACTCTGGTACAGACGATCAAAACTATTTCGTTACATGTTTCTCGGTAATAAGTAGGCCTACCTTTGAGAAAAGAAGCAACCTAAGTTTAAACCACCAGATCCTATACTGTAATAGTTTAGTGTGCAGCTTAGTTTTCATTTCTTCAAAGGTGAAAGCTAATTGCAATAGACATCCGTCTGTGTCACTGTAGCTCTGAGGATTTGCTAATTAGATAGAGTAGAACGCAGTGAAATCTTGAGTCAAAATGCTTTTAAACATAATGGATCGTCTGTTGCTCTGTTGCATTACATTCTCTGTGATTAGTGCACACTTACAAAGATAAATTTATCTTGCCTTCAAAAAGACTTTCACATAGAGAATTTCTAGTAGAATAGATAATTTTGTGTCTTACTTTGAACAGTATGTGAGTTCGGTTATTACGGCGACCTGTGTGATCAATTGTGCCACTGCAAAAGACAAGCTCCTTGTGACCGAATGTCTGGACAGTGTCCAAACGGATGCGAAGATAAATGGTCTGGCGCATCATGCAGCAATAGTAAGTACCCTTTCAACGTTAAGATCATTCATAATAAGCTCTTTGATAGGCTACTGACGGGTTGTCAACACATTTTAATTATTGATATGCGTCACACATTAAGTAGGGTGCAGCTGCGCACATTGTTGCAGAGTGCGCTGTATAAATAGGTTTTGCGCTCATCAATTTAGCATGTACGAGGTACTGGTCTGAGTAGACATCCGCTAGAAAAGTTGTCAAGTTTGTAAGAGTTTGTAAGAGAACGCGTCCGGCAAGTATTTTTTCAGATTGAAATTAGAGAGACGAGGATCGAGAGTCGCCTCAAGAATCTGCCAGCATCCGGGATGGATTGAAGAAAAGCTGCAGAGGATGCTTCAAGTATTTCGCGGGAAGTTGTGCCACACGGAACACGCCCCTCCACAAAACAAATCGTTCGACCAAGCCTGGATATAAATCCAGTCGGAACTCGATCAAATAATAATTATTACCGAACCAGAACTGATACGGACGATCGAATCCAGAGGACCTCCATCAACACCACTTTGCTAACACCCACACCAGGGAGAAAAATCGGACACCCAACAAAAGAGTTATCATTTAATGGTCTTTGGAAACTACACACTTCTACTAGCGTATGTTGTAGCTATTTTGTAACAGATAAAAAACGAATACGAGTTTGGGAACGAATTGCTCGTTATGTAGAGTCCATGACACGAGTAAGAGATAAGACAGAAAGAAAACGTCGAATGAAAGATTGGTCAATGGTCATATCGTGAATCCAGTCCCAAACGTGGCAATGTGGCATAGTAGCAACATGTAGCCTATAGTTGTATACGAGCCTGGTATTCGCTTATTAGCAAGTGAAAGTCGTTGGAACGAGCTGTCAAAGAAAAGGAGTCTACCGAAATCCGACATTGTTCAGTTGTCCTATAAACTGTTCTGGTTGGGTATTCTGTCGGATATAGGCCCTATTATGAGTTGTTGTAGTACTGCGCTCAGTTAGGGGACATCCGAGTTTAGCTTTAGTTTGGTGAGGGATTTATTTTGAAGGAGTTGATTGCAATATTGTGTTTGAGTGATTTTTATGGTGAGTTTGTGACAATTTTCTATTGCATAAACGGATTATTAGGGTTAGGGCTAGGGTAAGGGTTAGAGTTATGGTTTACCTCACAACAATTTGGAGGGTTAATGCAATGTGTGATTTATGCCGATACTTTGTGGTTATGTCTTGCGAAGAGTGAGTGAGTATTTGTATAGTTAATGAGATGCTTCCATTTGAGAGAGGCTGTCAACTGTTGGTGTGAATATAGGCTGTTTATTCATTCATTAATTCTGAGAATTTATATAGCGCCTCTTAAAGAGAACTGCTCAGATGCGCTCTCAACCCAGTCGCAGCTAAAAACGAAATATATGAGAGATTTATGAAAAGCATACGAAGTTAACCTAAGCATCAATATTATTGCAGGACTTATGGGAGGCCATTTCTGATAACGGGACCCGCACTCGCAGGGACACGGCGCTGTCTTATATAAGTTAGAGTTCGCGGAACCAAAAGCTCTCCCTTGCCAACGATCGCGAGTGAAGAAATCTACGGACTGCTAGGTCAGAGACAAAGATCAGACAAATATGATGGAGCGCAACCAAAACGCACCGCCAAACAAGCGCGGCAACTCGGAAGGAAATGCGTTGATAAACAGAGAGCCAGCGAAGAATGTCACGGGTAGCAGAGTCAGATGCCAATTTAGGGGCCTAGCAAAGTTGTTAGTGAAAGAACTTGATCAAGACGCCCAATCGATCCAAGTGGCAGATTGGAGACTAATTAGCTGCATTGATCGATACTAGTAGTTTAGTAACAACTCTGACATAATGAGAGAAGGTTTTAAGACAACGCAGAGTTGTCGAAGTTGATAGTGTCGAATCAGTATGCTGTGAGAAATTAAGCTCTCGATCCAACGTGACTGTACACTGTGTGTGTGCGTGTGTGGGTGTGGGAGAGAGAGACTGACACACAGACAGAGATAGACAGAGAGACAGATAGAGACAAAGAGAGACAGAGAGGCAGAGAAACAGAAACAAACAGATACAGAGACAGAGAAAGAGACAGAGACAGAGAAAGAGATAGAGAGAAGCAGGAAAGTTGCCGCTAGTACATGTAGGATTGTAGGTGCAGGTCAATGGACGTCAATAATTGTCGGCAGATGAATTGAGTTTGGAAGGATTTAAATAGCAACCGACTTGAGGCCAGCCATGATAAGAGAGGAACAGTGGCATTTTGGCATTAAAGACACAGAGGACACTGTATCATCGAAGCATTCTAAGGATGCACCAGCCAACCAAAAGGAAAGAGAGAGACGTTGGAATAATAAGCTAGAGTGGGCTGAATCAAAAGCTGCGCTGACGTCAAGACAAAGCAAAAAAGACTGGCCTGACCACGGTCCATTCTAAGGGAGCACCAGCCAACCCATGCAAGGAATGTCTGTTCAAGGATAAAAGGAGCGATCAATAGACCGTGGTCGGAGATGGGGGGAGGATGGATGCTGATGTCCATCACCTAACAATCGTCTCTGATGACGAATACGTCGAGCCAACCACCTGTATCTTAATTGGACCCAGCCAGTGTCGTAGGCAAGGAGGGGGTTTGGGGGTTAACCCCCCATTGGCTCCGAAAAAAGAAGATTTTTTAAGGTTATTTTTCCATTTAAGTAAGAAAAAATAGCAAAAAACAGGGTTTCCGGCCATAAAACCCCCCATGAAAATTCCTGGCTACGCCACTGGACCCAGCGACGTACTGCTTAAGAATAAATTGCTCCAGAATCATGGCACATTCAGTAGATTCTGGTAGCCAATCAAGCAATGAATCAATCAATCAGAATTTATACATAGCGCCCCTTCAAGGTAGCTACTCAGAGGCGCTCCCGACCGAGATCAAGCGAAAAAAACAGTCTTCAACAGTTTGTGAAATTGAGAACAGTTTGGGAGGTATCGCATAGTCAAGGGAAACCCATCCCCCAACCACAGAGAACGAAATGCTCTGCATTGTCGCAGAGAGAGTGAAAGGAACCATTAAATCACCAAGAACAGCAGAGCGCCGTGCGCGGCGGCCTATGCAAGTGGAAAGAGGGAGGCAAAGCTCACACAGATAAGAGGGTGCCCAGCCTGATAAGCACCGCCGCACCAAAGATGCAATCCTAAATGAGATGCGCTGCGGGACCGGTAGCCAATCGTCGCCTGAGAATTATCTTCGCGTATCCTATCTCCACTTTTGTGAATTCCGAGAAAAACGAGGTAGAAGTTTCGGAACTTTGGACGCAAAAAAAGATATTCAGTGCAATAAAACTTCAGGCATAGACGTCATATTAAAGCATCGACATTAATTAAAGGATGTTGCATTAAAATTAAACTGAAACTTAGAATGTTTTTATTTTATTTTGGAAAATGTTGTAAAAAAGGGACATAATTTATGGTACTCTAGCTTCGAATTGATAAAAAAACATTTTGCCGTAGGCTATGTCCATGAGTAGCCTAATTCAGTTTCATGTTGTTGTATATCCAATTCTGCTTGAAAACTCGTCGCATGAGAATTATCTTCGCGTATCTCCACCTCCATTGTCAACCAATGAGATAATCGAGGTTGAAGCTTTGGTAAAATTTTACGGAAAAAATGCATGCAAAAAGTGGAGATACGACAAGCGTCGACAAGGCAATCTTGAAAATGGACATAGGCTACGACAGGTAGTTTTCGTTGAATATCTTTAAAACGACTTGTCGTATCTCCTAACGATCAAAAATGATGAAAGAGAAATAAATATTTGCTACAAATCAAGTCTAAACTCGATTTTGAACAAATGGACATACGCGAAGATAATTCTGAGGCGACGCAAAGCAAGACCTCGCGCATAGCCTATATTGGGATACACGGTCGGACTTGGTGAACCCCCAAATAAGTCTCGCATCATCGGCTAGGACCAGCTGCGTATTGCGTAAAGCAAATTGCTCCAGCAATACAGAATGATAGCTTCTTGAAAAACGTCGAGGTGGTAGAAACAAAGAACCTAGATAGCCAGAAGTGCAGTTTTCCTCGCTAGGATGAAAACGAGGCTGCCAGCGTTTCGGAAGTCGATGCAAAAGCCCATACTATCTGACGATCATGCCGCCTCTGGCAAGTCTGCTTCCTGCTCATCAAATCTCGGACGCTCGACGGAGAAGCAGCCCGAAGGAGTAGAGCGGCAGAGGGCGACATAAGTGGACGAGAAAAGCCAGGATTCCGTACCCGCAAAACTATCCAAATCATTTGAGGATTTATAATTTTGTCAGCGACTTCCACGAATTTGGTCCTCAGCGGACGCGTAAAGCGCACCAAATCGAATGACTGACGGGACAGACGAAGAAGAACGGTTTATGCCACGAAGGCGACAACTTACTGTTGTAAAGAACTCCAGGCCGATGTCATGATGTATACAAAGCCCCCAGACAGAGTCTTCCCTGAAATTCTGCATTGGAAGAGATGTTTCTGATATAAGCGTTAATAATTGGGAACATAATATATAATTAGGCCTATACACTATGTTCTTGTTAAATAATTTAGCAGCGCAAACTGGTGCTTTAACATGCTTATCTACGGGGGGGGGGGGTGGAGACTCCGTTTCAAAAATAATAGTCTCCCAGGTAACAGGAGACCTTATGGAGAGAATCTGTCACACGACACCGGCCGTCGTCGTCATCGTCATCATAATCCAATCGTCCAATCATCAACTAGTCAACAATCATGGTTTCCATGCAATGAGTCCTGACTTATAGAAGTCGCCAAACCTCGTAGAAGACACGTGAAACGATGTTCAAGTTTGGTTTGTTGTAGTATACGTGACACAAAGATATATCGGTTGTTTTGGGGATGGTGAAAGTCGAGACATTCCGTCACCAGAGTATTCTGATTCTCGTATGACAGTGGAATTTTGCACTGACAGATGCATTTCAATGGGTAACTCAATTGCAGCTTTGCAGGTAAATGTTGAAAGTTTTTTAAAATTTTATTTTACGGTCATGTGTAGGGTGGTCTTCTCAGACGTCGTTAGGTTCTTAAAAATCACGCGCCTAACTGTTACAGTACCAGGTAGGCTATGCAAACTGTTTGAAACCACGCACGCAGATGGACTCTTAGATAATCACATGCGCTCTCGTTTAATCTAGTCAGAAATGAGAATTTTAACGACGAGGTATCAACTTAGTCCCATCTTCAGATCAGAATCAAGCTATCGGTAAAGCACACGGCGTTTACTGACAGCTTGAAAAAATGCGACTAATCGAATACCATGAAATTGCACAAAATTAATGAATAATCTTTAATCACAAAATAATGTTTATTATGTAAAGAAACATTGTCGTCAAGGAATACTATTTCAAATTAATAATCGTAGCCTACATGAAGTTATTGTTGCGTTCTAGAATGCCTTTAGGCCTATAATATCAAATCAAATATAGGCTAGTTAGGCGTATAGTAAGTACGTATATTCGTTTTATTGAGAAAAAGACATTCTGACAATAACGCAGAAAATGTTAACATGAGTGATAAAATAATAATAATTGAAGTTCAAAGTACGTTTAGTTAGTCTTAAATAAGCTAGTATATATTTTTATATAACGATCGTGGAATAAATTGGGAGTTGTCCTTAAGTGAGAGAGTGAAGTTGTGTGTTCTAGGTCTTAATTGGTGAGAGGAGGGGGGTCGGAGAGGAGGTAGGAGTTGGTGAGTACGTGTTTGGGGTTGTGTATAATGGAGAAGAGGAGTTTTGCATCGGCTAAGTAGGCCTAAAATGATGCGATTGCCATGTTGTCAGTCAGAGGTCTATATGAAATGATTGATTTATTGGGCTAAAAGGCAACTTTTTAATTAGTGCAGCAGGCTAAGCACTAAAGTAACTGGTAAGGCCATTTTGAATATTTTGGGACATTCGAACGAAAAAAATTAAAAATGCGTATTGTAACAAATAATTTTTCTGCTTTAGGCCGCCGGTTTTTGCTTCTGCGGAGAAGCTTTTGGGAAATATGGGCAGATAAATGAAGGTGGCTGCAATCAATACTGTTTAGGTAACGGGTCTCAAGTTTGTGGCGGACCCTATGCCAACAGTATTTATTCAGGTAGGTTATTTGGACAGACGTTTTCCTTACTTTTTGACAATTTATGCTGACACCTATGTTACGCCACTTTGCTGAATTTTCTAACTCATTTTATATAGGCTATGCAAGAAGGAAAGCTTCGTCGTTTCAATAATTTTAGATTTCGCTGCCACGGATCTATGTTTAGTGCACTATTTATAAGGCATTTTGACTTTTTGAGATATTGCCTGGAAGATCATTTCAATATTTGCGGTGTCGAGCACTTCACGGTTAGCCCATTCTTTATGTTCCGTTTACACAAAGGAGAATGATTTTTGTGGCCAAAAGTGTCAAGACACATAGTTTACTGAAAATCTGCATTTTATTTCCGATATGTAGGCTATTAGGCTAATGCAAAAAACACGAATTTGTTACAGTTAGCCTAATTTATAGGTGCCTGCCAAAATTTTAGTATGTCCGGCTGGGTATTATGGCCCGAAGTGCCACAACCAATGCAATTGCTACAACAACAGTCGATGTGCCTACCTGACGGGTGAATGCAATTCTACTTGCAAAGCTGGATGGACTGGAAACATCTGCGACATCCGAGGTTAGTAACACATAGGATTTCAAAATGTGATTTACTCAACCTTATTTGGATGTGGACTGGATACTATTGAGAATAAATAGGCCTACATAAGTTTGCAATACTAAACTTTCAAACCTTTATTTTAGATTGTTCGACTGGAGGTGGAGATTGCTCCGAGAATGAAACCTGTATCGCCATCGACTTGAGGTTTGCAAACGTCGCTCGTTGCCGTTGTTTAACTGGATATGGAACAAATTCTACGTCGAGCATGTGCACAGGTTTGTCGCATCGCTATCAAAGAAAAAGGGAGGACTAGCCTATAGGCTAAGCTTAGACTTCTTGTTATCTAGAAGTCAATGCACGTGGGCTGAGCATACCGTAAGGTTATGCTTTTACGAGCACTAATTTGAGTCTATGCAAATTTTGATCGCTGCTACTGACGTTATCTAATTAGAATAGAATATTGTGAGTTATGCTGGATTGGTAGGCTATAAGGCCTATTTAATTAGATTTTTTAAATACTGGAGCGCTGACTTAGGCAACAGTCAACCAGGGTTTCTTTTAGCGTTCAGCTACAAAATTCGCGCAGCTATAACTCGATAATCGCAGTAAGGAAAGGTTCCTTATGCTTTGATCATCATCAGCACAGAGAATAATTGTACTTCACTTAAATTCATAATTATCAATTTTATTACAATTATTTGCAATTTCGCGCTTGCCATGTAGACCCCTACAGCGATGCATTTTCCTCAAAACATGCTCTGCCGTCAATGTGGTGACTAGGCTTGATTATATTTCAGACTATAGGCTTCCATTTATAAGTTTTTCTATTTTGAGTGTGTCATATTTTGTGCAGTGTCTTGGTAATGTTTTCGGTAGATTTGAACGAATGTAACCTGGGTCTTTGCGATGCTTCAACAACAGACTGTATTAACACAATAGGAAGCTACGAATGTGTCTGCAAATTGGGATATCAACCGTACAACGAAACGTCCTGCTCAGGTAAACTTATAAGACTTTCGGGCAACTCTTCTGGAAATGTGCCTTATTATTATTAAGGCTTGGTCCTGATGCGCCATTAGCAATGCAAGTATTGCACACTGCAAACATTGGTTCGCGACGACGCAGATCCCGATATATTTAATTGTACGAGTCCTGCTTCGGATTGAGTTGAAGTTCACACCATGGAGCTTCAGTCTCAAAACATTCCATAATCTGTGAGTCTGTAGAGTTCCATTTGAGTCTAAAACGTTTTATTTGTCTTATTTGTGTATCTTTCTGACTCATTCAATTCCTCACGATCTCTGTTAACCTCTATATCACTCAACATAACATTTCACCTTTTCTTATATAAACTCGATCAAGCACTGTCGTCAACTAACTTCCAGACGGAGATTTTAACTATGCCTATTGTCAGTGCAGCCGGTGATGTTGTTTTTGCCGTTCCTGACTTTAAGCTTTATGTGATAAATTTAGAAATTTATTCAAGTGTATGATTCTGACATGTAGGTCTAACATGCTTCCTAAATCGCATGTCCTATGTGTAGGCCTATTACTAGTTTTAATTTTGAGTTGCCTGCGTTCTACCACTTGCTCAATACCTTTCTCTTTAGTCCTGGTTGGGCTGGGAGCAGGGCTGAAAGTGATTTTGAAAAGTTGCCGGATCCGAGTGAAACGGCGGTTTTGTGGGTTTTGACTCGAAAATCTTATCGGAACAAAATTCGAAAAAAATACCGCTTTTACCGAATTGTAATCTGATAATCTGACGACCTATTTTAGTCAATTGCTCCGACTTTCAAAAATTGTAGGCTTACCAATTTCCCTCTAAATTTAGTAATTCGTATAGAGTCATTGTTAACCTACGACCTGGCTGAGACCTGGCAACAGCAGATACCGAAATTCGAAGCTGAGTCGCTGACCCGGACCGACCCGGCTCACTTTCAGCTGTGGCTGAGAGTGCCTCTCAGTAACCTTCTTGAAGGGGCGCTGCATGCATTTTCTGAAAGAATTAAAAATCGTTTATACTATCCTATTTGTAACCCATCTGACCAAAACCAGGCTTAGCCTTATAATATTCGTTTATTCAAATTCAATCTGACACACCGCAGAACGATTACAGGTACAAGGTTATACGAAATACGGCCAGCTTCGCACGACACGCAGGTCGGCTTAGTCCAGGCAATCTAGCTCAAATATACAGTGAACCTGGGCAAAATTGCAACACAAGCTTTTAAGACGGTTTCCTGCTCAGAATTTTATGCTGAATAACATATCCAAAATCCGACAAAATCCGACCATGGGGTCACCCCCCAAAATGGGGTTCAAAATTATGGGTTTTCGTGCTTTTTTGCATTGAATATCGGGCTGCAAGTACAGAAGCCTGGTTAAAAATTGTTCACTTTGTGATACAAGCATGAAATTTGGTACATTCTACGAGCATGTCATTAGAAAGAGATTTGGCTATAGGGCCTTCGCATATTTGACCCCTGGCCCCAATGGCAGCCATTTTTCAAAATGACCCCCGGTTTGCAGATTTTAAATTATCTCAGCTTCCAGTACACTTAGAATCGTCATCTTCGTGTCTACACTGTCTAAACATACATAGCTAGAGGCGAGGATTCCAACAGAGCCATTACGAATGTTCACAACGGCTTCAATGGCGGCCATTTTCCAAAATGGCCGACCCAAATACGAAAATTTCATCAATATCTTGTCTTCTAGTACACCTAGAAACGTCATCTTGGTGTCTAAACATACATAGTTAGGGGCGAAGATTCCAACAGAGCCATTGAAAATGTTCACAACGGCTTCAATGGTGGCCATTTTCCAAAATGGCCGACCAAAATACTGATTTTTCGATATCTCAGCTTCCAGTACACTTAGAATCGTCATGTTTGGTCTACACAATCATAGTTAAAGGCCAGGATTCCAATGAAATTAAATACAAACGGTTTTTTCCACAAGATTTGCCGCCAAGGACGTCAACGATGCGGCAAGGTAGAAATTTCCTGCTCATTTGAAAATCAGCTGTTATGAGCTCATGGTGCGTCAAGTGTAAATATGGTATAATCCAAGCTATTTGTTGCATCATACTATTTCTGTAACTTCTGATTGTGTTCATGTTCATCTGGCAATGAAACATGTTTAGGACTATTTGCAATTCAAGATGTTCTCGTAGGCCTAAATGTGTATCGTGACATATTTAAGTCGATATTTGGGAGCCTTTATCCAGACAAAATACTGACCACAGAGTTATACAACTTCATCCATGTCATTCACGGTCGCATAGGCCTCTACAGAGACAGAGACTAGTACACTGTAGAGAAGCTTTTACACATTTGCACTGTCCCCTAAGCCTTTCTCACAGCCATGTCTGAGCAGTGCACGACAGGCAAGAGACGCTTCGGGAAGTGTTGTCCACTTCATCTCCCAGCCAACTTCATTCGTTTGCAGCAACTCCCATTGACCAAGATATGGTAGTTTAGGATCAGCTATGAACACCTCTGCCCAAACGTGTCCTGCTTGGTAGGCAGCTCTCTATGAGTGTTCCACCAGAGCAGCTTGAGTTGGTGGACCTATTTCCATAGGTCTGTCTTTCTGTGCGAACAGTTGTTTCCTTGCCTCATTCACCTACTCCTCACCACTGGCACTGTCGAACACCAGAACCACAAAATGCTCAATTACATCGAGCTGATCATAAGCAGAGCTGGGAGTTGATACTAAGGTGCAGAAGGCGGGGTGACTTTGAATGTCTTCCAAATGTCCCAGACAGTCCTTTTTTCGCGGCCAGCAAAGGATGATACTGTGTCGCATTCGCTGAATGCGTGTAGGAAGAGCAAGGAGGTATACGCGCCATCTCATGGGTTGGTAGGTATCTGAAGCTTTTGTCTGAGGCAAAGCCAACCCACAGCTCATCAATGCTCAGCTGCTATGACAACACCAACGTCTGAGTAAACTGTGCGTATCATCACTTTACGATAACCATATTTGGTGGCACCGGAGAAATGCAGAAAAGTCCTTGTATCAGCTTCCTCCTGAGTACACGGATCAAGTCCATTTGTGTCTCTTTGCCGAGTACAGACCTTGTGGTAAGTGGGTATGATCTGTCTTTCTGTTTCTTTTAGTTTGATAGTTGCAGACTTGAGAAAGAAAACAACTCTGATTTGTTTTTGTCGTTCCTCAATAATTCCTGCCGGTTTCTGGGTAGAGCACTAGAAGATTCGACGCGCCTTCGATTTCCCTTACCCATCACACTGTGTGTGTATGTATTCAAGCTGCCACCCACATATTCACTCAATATAACATCTATAGTCTATGCACATGCTCTAGCTGTCTGGTGATGCTGGGCAAGAAAATATGGGAGGCATACTCTGAAAAGGTGCATACATTGCCAGGTTTCAGTATGTTTGACTATGACGGCTCCATCCAGTATAATAGCGTCAGCAATTGTAACACCCAGTGAATGGCATGACTGGATATCTGCCGAGGCCTCATTTGTTGAAGTAGGAATCAGTTCTTCTAGGCAACTCACAATTTCTGACTTGTTCCTCGCCGTAATTAGTCCATTTTCGAGAGTGATGGTGGGCATGTCTGGTTCTCTTGCGCAAAAATTCGTCCAGGTCTCCTTCTCGTGTCTGACGGGAAATGTAGGCCTACAACCTGTAGAATAGACTGAATAGTGAACAGTCCCTATTCACAGATGACAAATGTCGTTTTGCTCGTGACTTGTCCCGTACAGGTGGACGACTGAAGGCAGGGAATTGTTTTCTTTTATTGGATCATTGACAGGTCGCAATTGGTTAATAAGACGTTCATTGACAAATGTTTCGTACTGCCCTTGTCCAGTTTTCTCAAGGTTGCACAATGGTGTTTATGACTGCTCGATCGGCCAGATCTCTGGTATCCAGGACAAGTAGGTCATTGATGTCGATGTAGTGTAAGAATTGTGGAAAAATAACTGGGGGGGTTGGAACATTGTCCACTTGAAATTTGGGTATGAAAAACAGATTTTACTAAGGGGCTCTAAGAAAGACTGGGGGGAATTGAAACCCCCAACCCCCCGGCAATTCTCACCCTGTGTCGATGGCAGAGACATTGAAAAATCTGTATTTTGGTTGGCCCTTTTAGAAAATGGCCACCAATGAAGCCATGGGGAACAATTTCAATGGTTTTGTTGGAATCTTCGCCCCTAGCTATGTATGTTTAGACACCAAGATGACGTTTCTAGGTGTACTGGAAGCTGATATATCAAAAAATTAGTATTTTGGTCGGCCATTTTGGAAAATGGCCACCATTGAAGCCGTTGTGAACATTTTCAATGGTTCTGTTGGAATCTTCGCCCCTAGCTATGTATGTTTAGACACCAAGATGACGTTTCTAAGTGTACTGGAAGACAAGATATTGAAATTTCCGTATTTGGGTCGGCCATTTTGGAAAATGGCCGCCATTGAAGCCGTTGTGAACATTGGTAATGGCTCTGTTGGAATCCTCGCCTCCAGCTATGTATGTTTAGACACCAAGATGACGATTCTAAGTGTACTGGAAGCTGAGATAATTTAAAATCTGTAACCTGGGGGCCATTTTGAAAAATGGCTGCCATTGGGGCCAGAGATCAAATATGCGAAGGCCCTATAGCCAAATCTCTTTCTTATGACATGCTCGTAGAATGTACCAAATTTCATGCTTGTATCACAAAGTGAACAATTTTTAACCAGGCTTCTGTACTTGCAGCCCGATATTCAATGCAAAAAAGCACGAAAACTCATAATTTTGAACCCCATTTTGGGGGGGTGACCCCATGGTCGGATTTTGTCGGATTTTGGATATGTTATTCAGCATAAAATTCTGAGCAGGAAACCGTCTTAAAAGCTTGTGTTGCAATTTTGCCCAGGTGAAACTGTATCTTGCCTGGACTAGCTACAACAGGTTCGGTAACTTAACACTAATGGCCTAAGTGCTGGAACGCTCCTGATCGGCCAAGCCAGGAGTGGGAGGGGCTAACTTATTTTTCAACAGACCCAAGTCAAACAACGCAACAGCAAAGCACCACTGGCAGCTAACAGAAAATTCAAATAAATATTTGCCCTGAGCGAGGCTTGAACCCGGGTCGCGATAATGACTCTCAGTTTATCGGCCAACGCTCTCTCCACTGAGCTACGGACCCCCCACCCCAAGCCTATATCGCAAGGTTTGACATGCAAGCATGTGGCTGTCTAGCGTATAGGCTGACACACCGCAGAACGGTGAGATCCTCGGTGGTCGAGTGGGTTGGTAGCCCCCTCGCCGCGCCGGCGGCCGGGTTCGATTCCCGGTCGGTCGGTTTATCAGAGATTAATTTCTCGGATCTTTACTGCGGGTGGCTCGGTCGCAATATAAACGTGGAGTAGCGGTGGTGAAGGATCTCACCCTCAGGGTCGAAGCCAAAACACAGCCGCTATATAAATATGCGATTACATTTACATTAAATTTTATAGGCTATTCGTGCATATTTAACTTCGCAATGGCGGCAAAGCTGATAGATGCACAGTGCTTACAGTCCTTATTTGCACATGCTTGGCTTCATAATAATTAGGTAAAGTCATCTATTTTGTTGCATACAATCTGGACTTGACAATGTGCAATCGGGTTTCTATAAAAGGTCAAATTATAATTCATATGGAAAAATATGAACATGACATTGTATTATTCTATTTGGCGGGTGAACTAAAGTGCCGGACAAAGCACACTAAATTTATATTTGGAGAAGGGATAGAGAAGGGCGAGTGAAGAGCGAAAGAAAAGAAAGGGGAAAGGAAGGACAAATGCCTCCGCTTTAACGGCTTTTGGTAATTTGCAACGTCATTACAAGCATTTCAAGCGTGAAATCATTGTAAGATACATAGTGCTGAATGTACCCAAATAAAGCATAGGCTAATTGTATTCGATAAAATTTCAATATGGATGACATTGCAAAATAATTAAATGCAATTTGCTTAAAAGAGACCTTTTGTTCACACCTGAGGCAAAAGTCTCTTGATGCCTGTACTGGAAGAGACGATTGTTGACCGTAGTCTTCCAGTTTGGTGGCGAGCGGTGCTACGTGAGCGGCAGGCTAAATCTTCGGGGGACTTTAGCTTTAGTTACAGCGTAGCACGTGGGTTATCGTTCAACTTCAATCGCACAGAGAATTAACCCGAAACAGTTTTCAATCTTTTCTTGCTGGTTAATTGATCATCGGTTTATAATATTTACATTGTATTTATAACGATTCGCTTGTCATAATCTATTCTTCGTTTCTTGTTCTCTCCAGGCCCTTATCTTTTTTGGCCTGTCGTTCGCAACCGATCCCTTCGCCTCGCTGCGGCCAATGCTCTCCCCTCCACGATCCTCGGCGAACGATGCCTCCTTTCGTGTGGCCTCTCTTCTTAACCCCATTTCTTCCATCTGCCAATCATCCCTTCAGACCCTGCGTGGCACCAATTGCCCGCCCATTGCATCTCTCTGTCTCTCTCTATCCCTCTCTGTCTGCGTCTCTCTGTCTCTCTCTGTCTCTTTCTCCCACTCTTTCCTCTTTATATATTGGTAATGACTAATAGGCTAAGTGTTCACAGAAAATGATCTAGGCCTATAATTATGATCATTAGGCCAACAATTAATCAAATAAGAGTCATAAAACATAAAAACAATACATAGTTATAAGCATCATCGCCGACTACTCCCTCACTACATCATCACACTTTCTTTAGCTGATGGCACAAGAATTGTGTCAACAGCACGTCGTGTAGGTGACTCTTGAAGGAGAGTTCGTCACGGGTCGACGAGGTTTTTACAAGAGCACAGGCAATCGTCGCACGGCAATTATCTTAATGTCTTTTCCGTGACGTCGCCAGGCTGGCTATCACATGAATCCCTAAGTGATTTAATCTATAACATAAAGCAGAAACACAAAAAACGAGTAATATCTGTGAGATAAACATCCCTATATATCAATCATTCGCTCGTTTTCCCAAAAACCCAAAGGCTTTATGCAGACACCGTAAGTAAAGTAAGTACGACGTAACACAAACAATATGAGCGTTTTACAACACTGGTTGTTAGTGAATTAGCGCAATAGTCCATCTGCCATAGAGTCGTGCATCCCCTCCCCTTTTGTCTATGTAGCTTAGCGTTTCGTTAATTGCTTGGCAGGGTTCGCTTACACGTAGCCTATGTCGTACAATTGTAACTCGTCGTTTTCTTGTCCTTCGTCGTCTCTAATGTCTGGCGCCTTATAATGAACTTTGTGCGGTTGGGCTGTCTGGATCACATGCGCTTTGAAAGTCTGTGTATTTGATTCTTTGGCGTGCCATTGTCTCAATGGATTTATATGGTAGGATCTTGGTCCTTTGTCTGTGCTTTGTCGCAGAAGTACCTGTTGACCTGGCTGTAGTGATCTGTTGGTTGATTCATTGCCATAATAGACCTTTTCAGGTGGTCTTCGCCATTTCCCTTCACCAATGCCTCGATTCCCCGCCCAAGTGTCATCATGGGCCATCTCTAACATCTTTGATCGGTACCCTGTCGGTAGAATTAATTGCTTTCGTCCACCTCCTCCTTCATCATCTGCTTGGCTCGGTTTTCCTCTCCGAAACAAGAAGTCGTTCTCGATTAAATATCTGCTGTCTCCCTCCTTCGCTAGTTTCCACGATTCGTATAAGGTAGGGTCATCATGCTGTGCTTTCTTGAAGTTATCTGATTCGTCTGTCGTCACAGTGCTTCTGTCTTCGGTCTGCTCCCGATCAGAGACCCATTCATCGGCTGCCGTCTCCGTCGGAGATTTATGACCAGGCGTCGTGTGCGCCCCATTTGCTGCGGTGATTACCTCCTCCTCTTTCTCCTCTTCCTCCTCTTCGTGGGCCGTGTCTTTATGGTTTGCCGGCCTAGCCCCTTCATTAGAGATGGCGCCTCCCAACTCATCACCTGCCTTTTCATCGTAGCATCGGTTACTGAAATCCTCTGGTCGATCATCTGGATAATCTTTGACGGTATATCCGGCTACGGAGCATCTGTTGCTTGTTGAAGGCGTTTGAAGTGACTGACCAGGCGTGCTTATCAATTCTCCCGAGGAGTCGTTAATTGGTCTGAAGTCGGTGGTCGGGCCACCGTCTCCCGTTCCATCGGTCACTGAAGACCTCCCGTTGATCGGCTGGAGCGTTTGAGAGGGTTTTATGACCCCGGTGCTTTGTCGATTAGGCGATGGGTCATTTTCTGGTAGTCGCCTTTCGTCAGGTGCGATTAAATGACTCTGTCCATCTCGGTCGTCAACTTTGTTGATATCATTAGTGTCTTTTAAGTCCGATTCTATTCCTCCTTTCAAAGCCGGTCGCTCGCAAGGCGTCGCTACAGTCTCGTTCTCCGCCTGTCGTCCGTCGGTCGTCTCTATACCGCCCCCAGGTGTTTTCGGTTCACCGAGCGCTTTGGTCTTGTCGGCTGTCTGCTTGTCCTTCTGACTGTCACTGTCTGTCTTACCGTCATAGTCACGCCGTCTAGCGGTCGGAATTGTCTGGCCAACGTCTTCTGGCCGCCCGACGCTAGGCATATTAACCGTGTCCGTCAGGTCTGCGTTATCTGCGAATACATCGTTGCCAATTATCACAGACACTGGGAGGTGCGGGACAACACATGCCCTCACCTTTATCTTCCTGTCCGTTCCAAATTCATGGGACGACATCTCAATTTCACAAACCGAAAAACACCTTATCGTGCCAAATGCACATTGTAAGCTTATCATTGCTGGATCTTCTATGGCAGATGTCTTATGTGACGCTATTTCAGAATTCACAAGAGTGACCTGGGCACATGTGTCTCTAAACCCTTGCACGTCGCAACCATTTACACATATTGGTATAAGAAAACGCTTTTGATACTCAACGACCTTATCGAGAGTTGACTTAGGTTTCACAAACTGCACTTGCGCATGCGCTTGACCTTGGGCTTGGGATCTATTATCATGACGATTGAACGTCTGGTGTTGGTAGCTTGTCCTGCCCCCTTGCCCTGAATGCATTTGTCTTGCATCCCACCGCCTATCATTGGTGCTATCTGCAAATGACTCTGTGTCTCTGCCCGTGGACCTTCTTTCCCAAGGGTTTACCTTGTGTTCAGAATTTGGCGTTCTGAAGTTGTGATTCTGTCCCTGATCACCCTGGCTCGATTTGCGCCCTTCCATTGTGCATTCGAAGTGTAAATCTGCAAATTCAGCGACTTCTGCAGCCCTTTTAGGCTTTCTTGCTTCAATAAAATAGCGACAATCATTCGCAAGAGAGTCTCTTAATCTCTCCATGATAATGTCGTCCCTTAAGGATTCAAAAGCATTTATCTCTTTGCATTCAAGATAATTATCGAACACATCATTCAACTCGCCTAAAAATTGCATATAAGACTGTTCCCTGCTCTATGCATGCATTTAAATTTGTCCAAATAAAATTTGGCATTGTGCCTACATGCTTGGAGCAGTGAGCGTTTGGTGTCCCTGTAGTTGGAACAGGTATCGAAAGAAAGTCTGTTATAATGCACTCTCATTGTCGAGTTAAGCAAAGCCGGAAGTAGCTTAGCCCACTTGCTCTCCTCAATTGCTTGCAGAATGGCAATTTTCTCGAAAACATGGAAAAAAGACGCTATATCTTCGCCTTCGTGCATGGTTGGTAGCTTAGAATAAACCGACGGACCAACGGGGTCACCAACAGAAAATGAAGGGTTTGGCTGTAGTAAACCCAAATTCGCTTTCTCTCGCAAGAGGGCCAATTCCGCCGCCATCTTTTCCCTTTCCGCCATCAACCGCCTCTCTTCTGCAAGCGAGCGTTTTTCTTCTGCCTGAAGTAGTTCAAGCCTCGTCTGGCTTTCGCTAACGCTAGCCTGGTCTGCATCCTCATATTCTTCCAATCCATCGTCACCGCCTGATGCATCGTCATTTGCCTTCAACCTTTCGATCATGGCCTTTTTATCTAGGCCTTCACAATCTATGCCTCTCTGTCTACATTCCTCTTGCAACTCTGCTTTCTTCATTCTCTCAAACATTTTAAGCAGAAGAACCAAAGCACAACAATAAAACTAGTTCAAAAACACACGAGGTTCGATTAACCTTCAAAACGCTACTACACAAAACAATAAACTCAAAAGCAGTCTTTCTCGCAGAACGGGTTATTTCAATCACCCTTTTCATTCATCAATAACAAACACAAGTTCATCAGTTAGCATGCAGACTCCGCTCGCAATAAAATGAGCTCCGGAGCTCTTCACAGCAATCAGTAGTTCGCACCTTTCGTGCTTTACAACCACATTCTCCAATAAACCAATTACTGACTCTGCAGTACAACAATTCTCCCGCAAACACCATTCAGACTACAAACATTAACAGCACCAAGTGACTATGAGCAGTCGAACAAAATGGCTCGTGCTCACCAGGTGTTTCTCCAGGTGTCTTGGATGTGTCGCTCTCTCCGACTTCTCCGCACGACTGCAGCATGGAAAGATCTTCCAGAGCTCCAAGTTGTCCCGCGTCACTTGATGTCCAGTCCGAATCCTTTGTTCCAGCGATCGTCCGAATTCCTTGTACGTTGATCGTCCGCCTCCTTTGTTCCAGCGATCGTCCGAGTCCTTTGCTCCCGTGATCAGACGTCCTGTCTGTACTGCGTCAGTTGTCGTCCTCCTGTCACCAATCTCTCCGGACGTGTAGTTCCAAAGAATCCGCCGCGTCCAATGAGATCAGTCCTCGTGGAGTCCGACTGAATCGTCCGCCGTCAAACGTCGCTTTCTCGTCTGCTTCTCCGATTGTCTGGAATCGTTGTTCCGCTTCGTCTCTTTGTCAATCGTTGCTGTCGTCGCACAAAGTCTCTGCTCCGTTAAAAATTGTCTGAGATCAGCAGCGTTGAAGTTCTGCTTTCTCGAACAAAATCCCAGCTGGCACAATGTACTGGAAGAGACGATTGTTGACCGTAGTCTTCCAGTTTGGTGGCGAGCGGTGCTACGTGAGCGGCAGGCTAAATCTTCGGGGGACTTTAGCTTTAGTTACAGCGTAGCACGTGGGTTATCGTTCAACTTCAATCGCACAGAGAATTAACCCGAAACAGTTTTCAATCTTTTCTTGCTGGTTAATTGATCATCGGTTTATAATATTTACATTGTATTTATAACGATTCGCTTGTCATAATCTATTCTTCGTTTCTTGTTCTCTCCAGGCCCTTATCTTTTTTGGCCTGTCGTTCGCAACCGATCCCTTCGCCTCGCTGCGGCCAATGCTCTCCCCTCCACGATCCTCGGCGAACGATGCCTCCTTTCGTGTGGCCTCTCTTCTTAACCCCATTTCTTCCATCTGCCAATCATCCCTTCAGACCCTGCGTGGCACCAATTGCCCGCCCATTGCATCTCTCTGTCTCTCTCTATCCCTCTCTGTCTGCGTCTCTCTGTCTCTCTCTGTCTCTTTCTCCCACTCTTTCCTCTTTATATATTGGTAATGACTAATAGGCTAAGTGTTCACAGAAAATGATCTAGGCCTATAATTATGATCATTAGGCCAACAATTAATCAAATAAGAGTCATAAAACATAAAAACAATACATAGTTATAAGCATCATCGCCGACTACTCCCTCACTACAATGCCCCATTTATATTTTCTGAAAACCTTTGTGGCCTCTAAAGCCCAAAATAATTTTAAAGAGGTAAGGTACTCTAGTTAATTCTGGGGTATTTAAAATTGACTTTCTATTCTTTCTAACATAAGAAAAAATTGCTTGCTAAAAATGGATCTGCAATACATGCAAACATAATTTTGTTTGCCCCAAGCCAAGGCGAAACATAAAAGGCATTTTTGCCACGCTTGTTGCAACCTGTGAGATAGCCTGTGATCATTAAAAATTGACATATTGAGGTCACATTAATTTTATTGTGCACAGTAATTCGATATACTTTAGGAGTTTAGGGCTTAGGTCTATAATTTCTATTAATGCCTATGTCTGGCATTTCTGCATAGTTAATAATTATCGATACAGAAGTGGCAGCAAACTCTTACAAGGAAACAGAAAAAATAAAGTTTGTTGAAAATCAAATAAATAAACCATCAACATACAAATGGTTGACGATTGTCTCAATAGGGAACAACTAAAAGACATCAGAAGAGTCAAACTGTTCACTACTGTATGGGGAAAGAGAATGGAGGAGAATTTTGCACCTCTACCCTAGTGAGCAGAGCTTCCGAGGAATAGTCACCGCCACTACCTGGGGCAAAGTTACGCCCATGGGTGGAACAATAAGATTTGTTTCATTTTAAAGATGAGAGTCTATTATTTTAAAAGATATATGCCACTCAAATTGTACAAAATGCGACTTAAGTCTGGTTTTTGGTCAGGTGAGCCACATTTGAATTATCAATTTTACATCCTACGGTTCAAATCTGTATGTACATGTATACATAACTTCAACAAATGCCATATTTTAAAACTATGAATATTTTATACAGATATAGACGATTGCATCAAACCCGTGTGCAATGCTAACGTCTCATATTGTACGAACAAAATCGGAAGCTATGAATGTATCTGTAAACCTGGATATGAGAGGCATAACAACGACAACAAGAATTGTTATGGTAAGCACGGCACTGAGAATCTGTCATATTTTACGCTGTATGTGGTTGCTAAAGGCCTATGCAATGACTACATGCATGTTTTTGTACGGGAATACTTTTACAAGCTATGTCAACAATTCCTTATTGAAAGACACACTAAGAATAGGCCTATGCAACGGAAGCACGGGTCAATGTAAACACCACAATGTCTTTGCTATAATATTATAGACTACACCCAAAAAATTCGGCATAGCCGCATAGGCTAATTATGATCTGCAGCAAAAATGAGGAATAACATAGTATGACTACTTTCAATGAACAATCTAATAAATGCAAATATTTTTCCCGCAGATTAGCCTAATCATGAACAGGTAGGTTCCTTGTGTCGCGAATGTGGCCATGTCTGGGTGACTCTTAGTTCTCTTTTCTTGTTTATGAAGTTTTGTTCTAAATGAAATTTCACATGTGACAATATTACACCCTGGCACAGAGTGTGGCTGTGATTGGTTTTCGCTAAATATTGAATTCTATGTGTTTTATTTATATTCTGTCAAAAAAATGTTCACTAATGCTGAATGACATAAACAGCCACACTCAACTCTAATGACCGATGAGTTGTTAGAAGAATTTCTCTTACATTATTTGCTTAGCAGTGCAGAACCGATTCAACCAGAATATAATAATATCGGCGGAGCCACGCCGTACCATAATTAGGCCTATTATATCCGAGCTAACCCAAACATAATTTTCTGATTATTTGCAGACAAAGACGAGTGCAGCCAAAGTAATAGTTGCGACAATACGACATCGATGTGCATGAACACAATTGGTAGTTTCGTGTGCAGTTGTCTTGACGGATATCAGATGCACAACGACACCTCTTGCAAAAGAGGTGAATATCGTCATAATAACACAACTGGCCTATTTATAGTGTAGGCTATAATTATTATGTGCGTAGTATGAAATTTGTAAAGCTCTAATTAAAGATGCATACCGCAACTTTTTGGACTAAGATATAGATATCTGAGAGAAGGTCTATTTTGGCTTATGGCCATTTGTAACCAATGTATAATGAAAAAGAATAATTTATCGTGAAAATCAATTTGACGATCTCTTACGATTAACAACGCTTTCTTATCAGAGATAATTGACCTCACTTTGTAATAATATTATAACTTTACTTTATAATTTCACCTTAAGCTATCAAGGCGTTTGAAAACTCGGTCGTTCATGGCGAATTTTAACTTTAATAGCGTGTTCATTGAATGATTATTTCAGAGCAAATCCTGACACCGCATACTTTAAAAGTCATTTTTACCATTCAATATTTGAATGAAATATTTCCAATTGTATATTTTGAAAGTAGACATTTTTTCAATATAAATTCACCATAAAATCGATATTTCATATTTTGACCCCTATGGCCTATTTTTAGCTTAAAGCGCAGTATTTAGTTAGCGACAATCGACCGGTTTGGAGACCCAGCGTCACATTTTACTTTGCTTTACTTTAGAATTTCACCTTACCTTTTGTTATAATTTCACCTTACTTTACTTTACAATGTCACCTTTCTTTAATCATGATTTCACTTTCCATTATTTATAATTTCATCTAACTTTATATTATAATTTCACTTTACTTTACATCACAATTTCATCTTGGGCTACTTTACTTTATAATTTCACCTTATTTTACCTTATAAATTCACCTTAGGCTGTATTTTATATTGTGATGTCACCTTACTTTCTTCTATAATGTCACCTTACTTTATTTTATAATGTCATCTTTGATTTGTTGACCTAATGTCACTTTATTTTATAATGTCATGGTCACCTTGCTTTCTTTTATAACTTCACCTTACATTACTTGAATAGCCAAATTAGTCTCAACAATTAGTTTTTTTTTCGAATCTCCTCAATTTAACTTATCGATGCATTGTAGAACTGAACTCAGGTTTTGAAGACGCATAATATTTTTCGTTATCGTTAATCTATTTTCAGCAGAAACTTCAAATAATTCGGGAAAAATTGCTGGAGCTGTCATAGGATCCATCCTTGGAGTAGCTCTAATTGTGGTCATCATCTACCTAGTTTTGCGTTTCCACAGGTATCTTAAACACAAGTCACGACTTTGTGTGAAATTGTAACACTCCAAATCCGGTGTCGTATTAATTGTTGTGCGAAATATGTAATTATTTAATTTTTAAATTGTTATGGTGGATCACTCCACATACAGTTGCATGGAATCACTTCATCATAGCGCGTGTGAAGTAGAATGACTTTTATGTTGAATTTTTTTAACAAGTTGCATCATGTTATGGCTGCAATCGAATGGAATTTATGAGAAGAGAGCTTAGTGAGTCATATTAGTGTATAGTGTACTATATGAGACTTGGAGACTTGAATGTCACGCACTGATTTAAGCCTGGCATACAGGGAAACTTAGGTTCTTGTTTTTACTTACCTGATCCTTATTAATGTAATAGGCTCCCGTCCTTTCAATTTGTGAGACTGTAGGAAAGGAGGAAAATATATCCGTTCATTTAGCACACATCGTTACATTGATGATGTTCAGATACAATGAGATAAGTGCCATTATAAAATTTATACTTTAAATATTTCTTTAAAGATCGAAACAATCCAAAGATCCGAGCGTCAATCATACGGCAGCTGAAGATACGCCGAACGCATCGACGTGTAAGTAGTCTGTTAAGAAGCGCTATTTCGAAACTTTCTAGCAAACACAATGTTCAAAGCGTGTTCTTCTTCTTCTTTTATCCTCCGTCCTGTCGCGCCGACGATGAGGCATTTACATGACGTTATCATCATGCAAAAGTTTCTTGGTCCCTTTGTCAGACGGTGACCATTCTTCTCCTGGTAGGGTAAGTAGGCCGTTGGGTCCTATTGGACCTCTTCCTGCCTGAGGTGTCCTTCCAGCACCTGCCTCCTACATTGGCCAGCTGTTTCAGGGTCATAATAACAGTGCAGATGAACCAATATGCCTACATCTGTAGTGTAATATAAAAATAATAGATGCCCACATACATACATACATACATACATACATACATACATACATACATACATACATACATACATACATACATACATACATACAGACAGACATACATACATACATACATACATACATACATACATACATACATACATACATACATACATACATACATACATACATACATACATACATACATACATACATACATACATACATGCCTAATGCACTGTGCCCACGAATAGGACTGTATGCCATTAGGTGCGCATATACATATATATATATATATATATATATATATATATATATATATATATATATATATATATATATATATATATATGCCCTAACACAATCAAGTTTCTGAACATTTTCAATGTGCCTTGAAGGCAATTGAAAGCATATTTAGTCGGCAGTTGAACATTGTTCTGGAAGTAGACCTATAGATTAATCAACAGACTTTACCATGCGTTTAAATAATTGAGTGTAATGGGTGTACGTGGCAGAGTAATAGTGTCTGAACTAGTGATTGACAGCTGCCTTCTTTGTTCATGACTGCATGCTTCGGATCAATTCTTAACAGCTGGCCCATAATAAAATCCATAATAATAGCATTTGCGCTGGTGTGGTTCGGACACGTCACAGGAACAGACGACAAGCCTAATAAGCATCAGTTAGTATAGTTAAGATTTGTGTATTCTGTGATCTCCGTTCTTGTGAATTGTTTAAAATGCGTAACTGTAACCGGTTGCGGTGTGTCAACCGAATTGTTAATAAAGAGAATATTATATTACCAAGATACCAAAGGAGGAAACTCAAAACCCGGATGGGCAATATAAACGAGGACCAAATGGCACAGAACATGGATGTGAGGAGGTCATTGATAAAATTAGAGGCTATGTTGGCACATGCTGACGAAGGATAGAGAGAATTTTTGTGCACATCAAATTGCAATATTAGTTTCTGTAGTCCTATGTATGCAATGTTATGCATGTATGTACCAGCACTTGCCATAGCGCCCCTTCAAGATTTTACTAGGAGCAACATGTTCGGTCGAACAGGGCCCCATACTCTAGGGGGCCCACACATGCGGAAAAAAATCACGACAATTTTAGGGTTTTCGACACCAAACGACTAAAAACGGTCGTCAGAATTTGTTTAGATCCGCCAAATAATTTCACGAACAGGGCCCACATTTCTTAATCCGGTCCTGACTAGGAGGCGCGGATACTTAATCGGAGTTTGACGCGGAAGCGCATGAGCAATTGCGCGGGAAGAACTTGCTCAGGGTTCCTACGCGGCTTGAGGTGAATTCGAACCCGCAACATTCCGGCTCCATTGCACCGAATATACTCCCTGCAGCACCGCGTTTCATAATTTTTGCAATTAGTTTATTAGAATATTAGTGCATTATTTTGTTTGGCGTTGTTGATTCTGTCACCACGTGCTATCTTTTCACAGCCACCTTGCTGCGATCCGACAAAAGAAAAGTTCAAAGTCTTTATGTAGGCGTAACCGAAGCTAAACCAGCTTCGATCAGTAACGCTTTAAGTACAATACGGAGCAAACTCACCGATCGCGAAAAGCTGGAAAAGGAGTTTCAAGTGAGCACAGTTATTAAGGTTTATTGCAGCTCCTATAATTATATGCCCTACTTGCAATGCTTTTTATTGCGTAAATTCTGCATTATGTCTCAAAATGTTATGCATTTTTATTTTGTAAATGATCAATTGTTGTCGACCGTGACAATAGGTCAATTCAAGTGAAATAAAGAATCTACGTCTAAGTTTTTCTTCGGCGCTTTAAAATAAGTTTGTGTAACCTACGACATGTATTTGCACTAGTTCCTCGAAGTTTCTAATAGCCTATTGTGTTTGCAATATAGTAATTATTTAATTATTATATAAATGTCACAGTCATATTTGCATATAAAATATATTAGCCTACATGGCTCAATAGGAGCGTAATGCTTGCTTGCGCCTGGCCATTTTCCAATACTGAAAAATGTGTTAAAGAATCTTTAGGCTAGGACCTAGGTCGCCCATCGGAATTCACTGGCTGAACACAGATTAGTCGTCTAATTTGTGAGATCCTATTGCTAATCAAATGAAAGCTTAATGACATGTATAAATATCATTATAATTCGTGATCTTCAGATTGTACCGTTGAAAGCGAAAGACTTCAGCGCTCTTGGAACAAGAGAAGAATTGAAAAAGAAGAACAGATTCATGAATATCATTCCATGTAAATGAATTATATATGGATTATATATTGATGAAAGCTATTGTCTTGGACAAACCTCAGCCTCAACAACGAATAATTTCTCCTTTTTCGATACACTTAGCTAGTGGTTCGGCTATTGTTGTACACATAGTCAACTAGTTAGCACAACCTCTCTGTTCAGGTTTTCTGTTGTACATCTGTACTAAAACGATCATTATAAAGGATTTTAAACAGGATTTGCGAAGTTCAGTGTACGATAGGGCAGTAATATGGAGGCGAATTTCGGCAGCAGTAGCAAAGCAAACAAACTGTGATATATGGAAATTACGAATACATTAAAGATCGCGACAATGCCAACGGAGCTATTATTTTTAATCAAAAACAGTAAATATTACTGTGAATATTGCTTTATGGAATTTAACTTTCTTTGAAATGCTACTGCGAATGTTACTAAATGTTTGCTTTCCCGGTATTGGGTGTCGCGGGCTTAAATGGCGCCGGGATTAAGTGTCGCGGGATAATTGGTCGCGGGATTAGGCCTAAGTATCGCCCGGAGTAAATGTCGCCGAGATTAAGTGTCGCCGGATTAATTGGTCACGGTATTAGGTCTAAGTGTCACGGCATTAACTGACCGGTACTAATAATTGTCGCGGTATAAGTGTCGCGGGATTAATTGTCATGGAGCCATTAAAATTATTCCTTTAAGTTACATGTATTTCATATACACTACGAGAGAGGTTCATGTGTAAAATCTCACATTTAACTTATTTCATCCTTGCACGCATGTTGCAATAATTTGTTAGCCCTACGAGCACAATGCTATAGAATACTAATATGCATTGCATAGGGGGTTAGTTTGATGTTAGTTGTCAAAGTGATAGTTCATTATTATTGTAAGCAACGTTGATATTAGTGTCTCCTTATTTTTTGAACCATCTCTATTGAAACCTCTGACATTTTATATGGGTGACGCATTGAACTTTTGCTTTAAAAAATCTCAATATGTAATAATATTTGTGTATGTTTTCAGATGATTGGAATCGCGTGGTTCTGTCTAGAAATACAGATGATGATACTTCTGAGTACATCAATGCCAGCTACATTCAGGTGAATTGCTTACCAGGCTTGAATTTATAGATTATCAAATTTAGACAACTGTATTTCGCATTGACCTGCATTCTTGAACCACGGTGGTTTTATAGATTTGCCATAGTTTCAATTCAAATGAGCAAATTAGTTATATTTAATAGCAGTAGGCTACTTCGGCTTACAATCAGTATCCTAGCTCTGTATGGTTTACGTTGGAGAAATTGGTACATTATAATCAAAATGTTTCGATGTTTATTTCATTTCTTTTCTTTTCAGGGCTATAATGAATCGGACAAGTTTATAGCTGCTCAAGGTAACAATCAGTATTTTAGCATTTTCAACTTGCTTTCCTTATTAAATTTTTCATTGGTGGGTCACTGGGCCTACGTAAGGGATGGACCACTATGGTCAGTTGTCTTTTTTCTTAAGAAATGACTATCGAATATGTATTGTGCAAGGTGGGTGGAGGATGCGAGTGCAACAGAGAGGTCGGAGGGAAGAAGGCCAGTTTACAATGACCTTACCAAAATTAATGCTCAGCGTGGATTCCGAAAGGTGTTCATTCGTTTTAATTTTAAACTGACAAACGACAGAATTCATAGTATGAACAGATGATAAAAAAATTGTTAGAGAAATCGAATTTAACTGTCTGGCAGCCATGCAAGGCGTCCGTAATATCATGCTCCTCATTTTTTTCATCACCATCTGTATATCTGCCGAATGGAAGGTTGACCATAAAGAGGGTTGCGGGAAGCCATCACACGTCCGTGTAGTCTTCACATCAGAGTGCTACCATTAGCTTAACCACTCCCTAGCTTCATTGCTCATAATATTGTTTCGCCAGGGCCTCGTGAAGAAAGTGTTGAAGATTTCTGGAGAATGATCATCGAGAAAGATATTCGACTCATTGTCATGATTACTAAGTTGATTGAAAACCAAAAGGTAATGCAACGTTTCTTGTTCTAACTTGTCACCCAGTGGCGGCGCTAGGGGGGGGGCTGGGGGGGCTAAGCCCCCCTCTAGAAGAGGCTCAGCCCCCCTAAAAATGGCCATCTTAATTATTTTACATTGAAATATCCACAATTTTCGGCTGATGACTAAAAACAAAAAGGTCGTCAGAAATTTTGGCGGCGAAAATGGAAAATTTTCATGAGATTTTGGTCGATGACCAAAAAAAAAGGTCGTCAGAAATTTCGACGGATGGAAATGTCAAATTTTGCCGCGGGACTTCAGCCCCCCTGAAACTGAAATCCTGGCGCCGCCACTGTTGTCACCTATTGTTTATGTTAGTTATAATGCTTCATTAATGCTTAACAGAATGATTGTTAACAACTCCTTGGACAGTAGTAAGGTCAGCATCATTAGGCGAATGTTTTGTAACCCATATTTAACGTTTTAGAAAGTTATTGATAGTCTGCGAATAGAACATTATTATTTCAAATTTGCGTTGACTTGTGCAAGTTTTGATGCGCTTAGTAGGCCTATATCTTATAAATTATTACATAGGCTACATAGTTACATAGGTTAATAATTTGCTTGTGACAGCAATTTTTATTCCATATATGCTGCGATATTATTCAAATTTGATAATATTCCTACTGTTTTAATATTTTGCTTAAAGAGGTAGGCATATGTGCTGTGTATTGCAATTGAGTTGCGAGTTAACATAATAATGTGCTGTTCTCAAGAATAAATGTGAGAAATACTGGCCTGATACCGGACAACCCGTAGTATATGGTGACATAACTGTAACACTGAAGTCAGAAGATTCGTGGCCTGATTACACCGTGAGGCAGATTTCTGCAACTCAAGTAAGTTTACAACATTTTGTAGGCTATTATAATGTCAAACATTTTCAATAGTAGGCCTAATTTCACATTATGTATAACGATTAAAAGAGAACATTGCGCAGATAACTGATCCAATCTTAATTTTAGTGTTACTAGTGTTGCCATTTCATAAGATAATTTAATTAAAAAGTCGTCCCGCTAACAGGACAATTTTTGAAGATTCGAACTCGAGCGGCAATTTGAACTTTGTATTTTCAGAAGTCTCAGACAGTTGAGATTGAGCAGTGGCATTACATGGCCTGGCCTGACCATGGAGTACCTACCGACGCCAAAGGTTTCCTGGAATTTCGTAGAAAGGTTCGCCTACACATGTTGCCAAAGAAATATACTCTTGTTCACTGCAGGTAGAAATACTGAAACACTAGTCACTAGGCCTACCGTTTTTATGAGAACAATGTGTAGCTAAGCCTATTTTAGCTCAAGTCTGTATACATAACACTCAGGTATTTATTTAGTATTTTGATCATTTTTAGCTCAAATAGTCTATGCATAGCGTCTTATGGACTAAAACTAAAACAGTGGGAGTTGCGGTGGTGTAGTCGACAAACTTGTGACAGACGATGACATAAATCGATCCACGCAGTAGATATTTACTCAGAAGGCTGCGACAAATAAAATGCCAAAAATAGAAATCACCACAATCCCCACCGAATATTTAGTTTCAGAGTGAATTGTCTCACTTTCCATTAGAAATAACTGTTCAAAAAACCTGTTATCTAACTTTTAATAACGCTATGTGACATTTGTGCAATGGCCTGTCTGCTATGGCTTGGTTGCATACTGCCAAAAGCATTAACCCCGATAGTGAAATGGCAATTTACGTGCCTTGTTTATGGGATACCAATAATTAATTATGCTCATTCTGTAAATTCAGTTGCTTTTATTAATGCTGATTACAGTGCAGGCGCAGGAAGGACAGGAACCTTCATAGCAATTGATTACCTCTTGGAACAAGATAAAGTTGACTTTGACGTTGATGTCCACGGTTGTCTTAAGCAAATGCGAGATCAACGATCAACCATGATTCAAAACTATGTATGTATAATAATTGTCGATAATGCATTGTATTTATGCTTTAAAAGTCATTATCGATTCATGAAGAACGGATTGCTAAGAGGCGTTACCGTCCTGATTGCAGTCATGTTGCGCTACTTCGGTCTCTCGCTATCTCTTACGCAGCACTTTCCACCCACAACTAAAGACCGATATTGTCAAGCATTCTTTTCCAATTCTGGGTCTCGCACCATACCAAGATCCATAGGAGGAATTGTTTCTACCGTAGCACCCTACGCCTCAACCGCGTACCCCCGATCCAGTTTCTGATTGTACCCAACCTGTGATCTTCCACAATCACCCACGATTTTTCCAGTCTCTTCTTTAGTTCTGCAGCGCAACCTAGGCCTAACCTATTCACTGTACTGCGGTAGCTATGGCTAGTGTATAAGTGTCTAAAGTTCTTAAACTTGTTCTCTTACAACAAAGATCAGTTTCTTGTATTTTCTTCTTCGATTTCCAATATTCACAAACAACACAACAATGCATCAACGACGACAAACAATTCAATTGCACGACAGAAACGCCATCTTATTATATTACTAGCCTACTCTAACGTCTTCTACACACGACTAGCACTCCTTCTACAACTTATCTCACTCTCAGCGTACACTCTCTCTTCGGTCGCACTGTCCTTCTCTCTGTCTCTCTCTGTCCTTCTCGCTGTCTGTCTGTCTCTCTCTCTCTCTCTCTCTCTCTCTCCGGCGACGACGCGCCGCGGCACTTTCCCGCCACTCAGTCAGCTGGCCTGTCTGTCTGTACACTCAACAATTAGCTGACCTTGAGCTGGCCTATCCGTACGCTCAACAATTAGCTGATCACTATACGTTATACAAAATTAGCTCACATTACCTCTTTCCTTTCTTTTAAAGAGAGCTAATTATCTATAAAAATTAGCGAACGTACCTTAACTAAACAATGCAAACAGTCCAATATATATATAACATCATAAAATATCTTACGCTACAATCTAGATAAACAATCAGCTACTACATTCAATTTACCTTTCTTATAGTTCAACAGAATGTCAAAATTTTGTAATGATAATGACCATCTGACTAACTTAGCAGATTTCGACATTGATTCAGTCAAGTAAACTAAAGGATTATGGTCTGTAAACACATTAATCTTAGAACCAATAAGAATTTCTTTCAACTTATTTAAAGCCCATATGATTGCATAGGCTTCCTTCTCAATCGTCGCCCATCTCCTCTGGGTATCTGTCAGCTTCTGACTTATAAATGAAACGGGACGTTCTATCCCTTCATTGTCCACCTGTGATAGGACAGCTCCCACAGCAAAATCACTGCTATCACAGTACAAATTAAAAGGTTTACCAACCTCAAACATATATAAAACCACATTTGACAAGACAATCTGTTTAAGTGAATCAAAGGATTTCTGATGTGCATCAGTCCAAACAATGTTCTCAGGTACTTTCTTGCTGGTTAAGTCTGTCAATGGTTTAGCAATTTCAGCAAAATTACAAATAAACTGTCTGTAAAACCCAAAAAATCCTAAGACCTGTTTCACTTCCTTCCTGGTTTCAGGTTTCTTCAAATTAATCAAACTGTCAATCCTATCTGGATTCATCATCTTCTTCCCTGATCCTATAAGGTGACCGATGAACTTCACCTCACTCTTACCAAACACACATTTCTTCAAGTTCAACGTTACATTATGCAGTCTTATTTGTTTCAAAAATAATTCCAAATGTCTTAAATGAATGTCCCAATCATTAGAATGCACTGCAATGTCATCAACATAAGGTTCAGTGAAATCATGTATCGGTTGCAAAATCATATTTATCGCTTTTACAAAAGTCCGTCCAGAGTTAATCATTCCAAAAGGAACACGCGTAAATTCGTACAGTCCATTATGTGTAACAAACGCAGTCTTCCATTGGTCACTCTTTTTCACAGGACAAGTCCAATAGGCACTGCGACAGTCCATAACGGAAATAAACTTGGATTTTCCGACTTTGCTCAAGACATCATTGACGATTGGCATAGGATATCTGCAGTTCTCAGTAAAAGAGTTAATGTATCTGTAGTCACAAGCCAATCTCAAGGATCCATCCTTCTTTTTGACAATGACAAGTGGACTTGCCATTCTGCTTGACGATGGTTGAATGATGTTTTCTTTCAGCATCTCTTGTATTTGTCTTTCCACTTCTGCCCGGTATATTAGTGGTATTCGATATGCCATGAATTCTTTTTCTCGAAAGTCTGGTTTCAACACCACTTCATGTTCTACTAATGTACATAGTCCCGGTTTGTCCGAAAATCTGTCTGCATAACGATTCAGTACATCAAGTAATTGTTTCTGCTGTTCGCTCGTAAGATGTCCAATTTGTTCATAATCCAATTGGAGTGATTTCTGTTTTGTCTCTGAATAGTCTTCCTTCAGCGGTATTTCTAACACTGATCCAAATTCGTCATCCTCTTCCACGATCAGACCACAAGACAATGTTCTCGTAATGAACTTCCTCATCTTGTTGGCATGAATAATCCATCGACCGTTTTCATTCATGTCCACGAGATACGAATATTTGGATCTTCTTTGCAAAACAGTGCATGGACCATGCCATCGTGAGATTAATTTATTGGTTGACGTTGGATACAGCACGATGACGTTTTCTCCTGGTTCGAATTCTTTATCTTTTGCTCTTTTGTTATATTGACTGGCGTATTGTTTTTGCTTTTCTTCAGCACAGCTCTCGGCGAATGTTAAGGCCTTTTCCATGTCTGCTCTTAAATTCTTCAAGTATTTTGCCGGTTGTACTCCAATGTTCGGTGGTAGATTTATCTCTTTGGTCCAGCTTTCTTTAAGAATGGTTAGTGGCCCTCTCGGCAATTTTTCATAGACCAGCAGATACGGTGCCACTCCTGTAGTTGCATTAGGCACTTCTCTCAATGCCCAGACCGTAAATGGGATGATTTTATGCCACTGTCTCGGATTTTCCACAATGACATGATGAACCATCTTCTTGAACGTTTGATTCCATCTCTCCACTAATCCGGCCGCTTCTGGATGTCCTGGCGAATCGAATCGAGGACAACACCCCATCAATTTCAGAAATTCTCTCGTTAGACTGGCTGTAAAATTCGTTCCTCTATCACTCGTTATCACTGACGGAACTCCCACATCCACGAACAACTTCATCAGAGCTTCGCATACAGCCTTAGCAGTCAATGACTTCATCAAAAAGATTGTCGGCCATCTTGTACATGAGTCTACGATGCACAAGCAATACTTATGCCCTGCTGCTGACGTCGGTTCGATTGGTCCTACGACGTCCATTGTCATTCTTCTGAACGGCACATCCTCCCTTGGTATTGGTGTAATCGGTACTCGATCCATCACCAAACTTCGTGCTTTCAACTGACACTTCTCACAGGACTTGCAGAACTTCACCACATCTCTACGCATCCTTGGCCACACAAAGGACAATTTGATACGTTCTCTTGTCTTCTCTTCTCCCAAGTGTCCGCCAAATACTGACTCGTGCGCCAATTCCATCACCTGAATTCTTCTTTCCTTCGGCAACACCAACTGATACACCAACTGGTCCAACATTTGATGTTTCTTATACATCAACCCATTCACCACACTAAACTCAGATCCTTTGTCTTCAGCTATCTTCCACCACGACTTCAGTGACTCGTCATTTCTCTGCTGCTCTTCAAATTTCTTTGCGTCTGCCAATTGTCTTTCATCATTCGTATTCTCGGCAAACAAATCTCTCATACTCGTGTCCATTTCACTATCACTTCCAGAATCATCATAATCATCACGTTCACATGCAACCATCTCTTCTTCCATTTCATTGCTCCTGGATGTTACTCCTTCTTCTTCTTCTTGAACGCTTTGTTCATCATCGCTTTCTGTGTCATCGTCTAGCAAACTTAGCTGTTCCTCTTCTCCTTCTTCCACTTCTCTTCTCCGACTTTGTGCTCTCGTAGTCACATTCGCTTGCAATTCTCCTTGCAATATACTCACTGGTGGAACCTCTTTCAGTTCTGCAATTATTTCTGGATGCAGCAAGAACTTTTCTTTGTTATCTTTGCACAAGATTGCTGGAATGCTGGCACATACCAAGGTTAAATATGGCGCGATATTTACTCCCTTGTCCTTCAAATCTCCTCCTTCGTGTACGTTATGACCACTCATCCGCACTTCTATTTTCACCAACTTAGCTGGAATGGGTTCTCCAGCCACACATTGCAAATGTACTCTGCCAATTTCTTCTACTGTCGCTCCTTTCAATAATTCCTCATTGATTACAGGAATCTCAGTACCAGAGTCAATCAGCGCTTTGACTTGCACGGGACGACAACTGTCATCATTTCCACATATTTCTACATCTACATGCTGTAGTAAGGACTTCTTCGTACGTTGACACTGATCTTTACTTTCTGTTTCTCGACAAGTATCCGTAATGGGAGCAGATTTTACTACTTCTCTCTGTATAGTAAACTGAGGCGTACACTTCATTACTGACTTCACTTCCGTTTCGCGGTTGTCTTGTCCTTCCAGCTGATTAGGTGCATTCATTACTTGGATCTGATTTACTCTGAGATTTTCTGCACTTCGAGTAAATCTATTTCTCAGATTTGTCATTCTTGATGGTGCTTGACAATCCTTTATCAAATGTCGGTCTGACTGACAATTATGGCAACGTTTCCTCACAATACCTCTCTGTTCAGTGCTCTCCCGTCTGTAATTGTACGGAGTATATGCTGCATTGCTTTCTCTTTGGCGTCCCATCACTGGAATTCGACTATATATTTGTCTGTCACCCGTTGCTTCTCTTCTATCTTGACCAAACTGTCTTCCAGGAGCACTATCTTTCCTTACTTCATTACTTCTGGCTTGGCTTCCCGTTTCTTTGTTACTACTATTCCACCTGGTTTGCTTCGAACTATTACCCCATGCTTCATATTTCGGTTTGTCTTGAAACATTAGACCAATTCGATTGTTCACATTGTAAAGGGTTCTACGGCCGTCTACGAGGATGACTATCAAAGATAAGGCCCGAAATGATATAATAAACGTCGATTTATTCAAGAGAGCAAGTTATACAATGAATTAACTACGTTACCGTCCAGACGATACGAAGAAGACCAGACCAGAGGTCGAAGCACGGCAAACACACACGACAGCACGGCTAACGAAGCCAAGGAAGACGGATGAACAGCCAGACCACCAACAGGGCGAAGAAGGCGACGTAGAAGATGAACCCGCAGGTTAACTCGCCAGCAGCGAGGCAAAGCACACACGATCAGTCTCGACGGGAGACGACCACCACGCTCAGCATACACCACAAGAGAGAGAGAGTAACCCACGCTACAGTTCCTTAAATAGACAGGGCCACTCCTACTACACCCACGTGCCCAGTCATAGAGAGAGAGAGTACGGAAGATCAGGAGGGCTAATGGCTACATATCCCCCACCCAACAGCATGAGGAATCCCGAGGGGATGACGAAATATAGCAGAAAGCACTACACCTAACAGTTCACACAGCCAGAATCACTAAGTACTATACCAGTACAAGTTAACGTACTCAGCAATTCCGCAACAACTAATGCAGCGCAACACTAAATTAATGCATCATATAACTGAGAGTTCAAACAATTATACGAATCAAAAGAGAGTTCAAACACTTATACGAAAAAATGAATTTGGACACAAAACGTGTATCAAAAATGATCCAAATTGCACAAGGTCATTGGCCAAAGCCATACTAACTAACATACGAATAAACGACTTCATATAACAGCATAAACCCAAACCCCCAACAAGAACCCCCAACACCTTTGAAGATTCCACCACTTTTTTTGGAAAGTGTCTGACCAACGCACGAAGGACACTCACTGAAGTGTTCCTCGCACAAATTTCCCTTTCAGAAGTTCCATGACAATCTTTGCACTGAATGAAGATTTTCCACTGACAGAAATTTCCATGACAATCTTTGCACTGAATGAAGATTTTCCACTGACAGAAGTTTCCATACTGACAATTTCACATGACTGACGACTGCACTGCATCCCTACAGCACCGACGACTGACATCCTGACACACAGTTCCTGGAAGACGACGAACGCAACAGAGAGCGTCTCTGTTACGCCCTGATGACGCTGCAGTCAGAACCACTGCCAAGACACATTGACGTTGCCTCGACAGGATTCCACCCACGTCACGACTGCTTCCATGAGACGATTCGCAGTCCCGCTGAAGAACTGAAGTAGCCAGATGCCACTGCTCCCAGATCACACGTCGCAACATCCAGGTATGACTTTTAACACACCCGAGTGTCATCAGCGACGAACGTCCTATCCAACGGCCCCAACGACCAGCCAGATCCTGATCAGTGCCCCACGTGTCCCCGATCATCAACATCACGACACACGTCAGCATAAGTAGTCTCAGGAACACGACCTGACGCCGTCCATGCTTCCACGATTTCACTCGGACGTAGACGCTATCCACGATCCCCGACTCCAGATCAGCGAACCACTGCAAAGAAACTTGCACACAAGTCTGAGCTTTCATGAAATCTATTACATGGCAACTATCCGAAGCAAAGCCATAATGTGTCAACAACACAACACAACATGCAACTGTCACACATATCACCACCGTATGACACCACACAACCATCCATGCCACTCGAATCTCAACACAGTAACATCTGATGTGCCAAAACACCATCTTCATCAATGTGTCTCGTATCTGCATCACCACAGAATCAACCAGCCACGACAACACAACATCAACTTGAAGACACCTAATGAAGGTAACAATGCACTCATTCACTGCAACAACTCGATCATACATCACTGAAGATGCAACACCATAACCATGTATCAGCACCTGATCAATCATCTCTGAAGACACAATACCATAATCATGTATCAACACACGATCAAACATCACTGACGATGCAACACCATAATCATGTATCAGCACACAATCAATCATCTTTGAAGACACAATACCATAATCATGTATCAACACACGATCACACATCACTGACGATGCAACACCATAATCATGTATCAACACAATCTCATTCATCATTCTGTCATACAACAGACCTTTAATCCGAATGCTGTTGTCACCATGCTCGTACAACAGATCCACAAAACTGAGATGCCACTGTCCAATATGAACACCCGAGTACAACATGAACTCCAATCCATGCAAAGCAGACAGAACCAAACTGCACGCCACTGCAACATCACTGCATACAGCCATACGCTCCTCACATTCACTGAACTTCCCATTTGTCTCAACAGGAGGACCATTATCAACAATATCTGCATGCAACGCACCTCCCATTTCCACACACAAGTCAGCTTGTAAGCGAGATTTCTTCAACTTCATTCTAGGTTTACAAAACAATGCCCTCGCTCTTTTCAACTTAATGGCTTTCGTTACCCCATGCGATGAACGAGCATTTTCTATGCCCTGCGACTGAATAGGCCTATACTCAGTCAGCCCAGACACACACGCCTCATCGCACACACCGAACTGTACATTGGTCTCAACGAGACAACCAATCTCAACAACAGAATCATTCAAGGCCTCGGCCAAACCCTGCGGCAAATCATACGCAGTACAGACAGAAACATCCGAATCATTGCTCCACGCTTCATCGCACACAGCACCAAGCTTATCGGCACTTGAAACACGCATACACGCATCAATGCACACATCTTGCGAGTCATTCAAATCTTGATACAAATCCTCGACAACATCATGCGTACACTCATCACATACATTCGACAACACGCTATCCTCGGTCAGGCATCCAACCTCAACAAAAGAATCATGCAAAGTACTTACACTACCATGCTCATCCAACCGTGTACTCATACCAAAGTCCAGTACAGACACACCTTCCACAGGATCCACAGTGTCAATCAACGACTCCAACACAGAATCATTTTGTACGTCGTTGTCATCAAACAAACCACACCCAGACACAGAGTCAAAAGCATCGTCGTACACATGTATCTGTTCCATTGTCTGCATATCGTCACTGACATGATGTAAGTCAGCGCGAAACACAACCTCGGACTGAATAAGCAGCTTATCGTCTACCATGCATACAGAATCTACGCTATCACCTGACACACCTTCTTTAACTTCTGAGGAAAATGTCCCAATATTCTGACCCTGCTTTGAATTTTCCAAACGTTTTCTACGCACATTCTCTGCCGAACTTTGCAAAGACCGTAATTGATTTTCATCTGCCACTCGCTCTCTAGCAATTTGTTCCCAAATTTCCTTTTCAATCTGCCGACTTGCCACAGACGAAGTACAAATCCCATCCCTTTTTTCCCTCTGAAATAGACGCTCGGCAAAAATTCCAAAGTCATCGCTGTCCCTATTTTCTGAGCTTAATTTCGCTTCCAATTTTCTCAGTTTTCGCCTCTCTTTGCAAGCCACTTGCTTCGCTCGCTTCTCTTCGAAATTTTCCCAAAGTTTCATTGTCCTCAGAAATTACACCTTGGCAATTTTAAACTTGCTCTGTTTCAGAATCACCCGGTAACGCCATATATCACGCTGCACAAACGCACACCCACAATTTCCAAATTTCACGAATGTCCCCGACAGTCCACTTTAAAACTGTCAAAATGCGAAAACCGGAAAACTCAATAGCCCAGGCCCCCACAAAACGAAATGCGACTCCGCAAAAATTTTCGACAAATATCGACAAATTCTCTCAAAATTTTCCGAAAACCACCCGGACTAACAAATATCCGAAATTTACCACCCGCAATATCGAGCAAAAGGATGGGCCCCCATCTGTAAAGGGTTCTACGGCCGTCTACGAGGATGACTATCAAAGATAAGGCCCGAAATGATATAATAAACGTCGATTTATTCAAGAGAGCAAGTTATACAATGAATTAACTACGTTACCGTCCAGACGATACGAAGAAGACCAGACCAGAGGTCGAAGCACGGCAAACACACACGACAGCACGGCTAACGAAGCCAAGGAAGACGGATGAACAGCCAGACCACCAACAGGGCGAAGAAGGCGACGTAGAAGATGAACCCGCAGGTTAACTCGCCAGCAGCGAGGCAAAGCACACACGATCAGTCTCGACGGGAGACGACCACCACGCTCAGCATACACCACAAGAGAGAGAGAGTAACCCACGCTACAGTTCCTTAAATAGACAGGGCCACTCCTACTACACCCACGTGCCCAGTCATAGAGAGAGAGAGTACGGAAGATCAGGAGGGTTAATGGCTACAACATGTATGTCTGCGAGATCTGCAACATTACTAGCTTCCAAACATTCAGTACCCTCCTTTGCTAGTACAAACTGTAGTGGACCCGGTGGTAGACATTCTTTCAACTTATCCGCCACCAACAGATCAAATAACTTCTCATAGTCTTTGCCCACTCGCCTACTTCTGACATAATAGTTCAACAGATTCTTCAATCTTGCTGTAAACATAGTGTATGTCTCTTCTGCCGTTTTCTTCGCATCTACAAATCGTGATCGATATTCTCTCGCTGTCAATTTGAATTCTTTCAGTAAATGTTCTTTCACTATGTCGTAATTGTCTAGATTATCAAAAGACAATCGGTTTAACACCGTTCTCGCTCTTGGCGTCATTAGTGGCAACAGCAATTTGACCCAAAACTGCTTTTCCACCGTAAAACTGTTGAATGCATTCTCAACTGTCTCAAAATATAATGGCACCTCCATCATATCATATGGCATCTTAGGTAACACGTGTTTCATTGCATCACCTATCTTCTTAATCTTAGACACCATTGTCTCACTTTCTCGGATCCTATTTCGTTCTGACTCTTCTCGGCTTCTTCTTTCGTCTTCATTTCGTTCCCTCAGTCTATTTTGATCTTCTTCCCTACGCAGTTCTTCTTGTTCTATCTTCTGCTGCAACAATTCTAACTGCTTTCTGCGTTCCTCCTTTTCTATAGCCATTTCTCGGAGCTGAGCTTCCTTAACCCATTAGTGCCTGATTTTTCAAATTCATCTCAAAATATGAAAACTTTGTTGCAAATGATGAGTTTGGACAATACCTAACACAAATTCTGCAAAATTTTTGCTTTTGATGCTTTAGGTGCAAGTTTTTGAAGCGTCCCATTTTTGGGGACGCTAGGCACGAATGGGTACGTGAAGATGTACATAGTCATATGTACAGGTTATATCACTCAAGACTGTTGTTACAGTCGAGTTAAGAGAACATGTAAATAATTGGTACTCAGAATCATTCAAAATCAAATGTATAAGCAAAATTTCAACAAAAATGGCATGCCTGAATACATTTATATGCAAAATTGTTCACATTTTGAAATGAATTGCTTACACGCATCATATCATAATAATGCTGTCCATGCCTTAGATCAACATCCTATATCAGTAGCAACCAACACTGTTACAGAAGGCTCATAAAACAGTTACATGAAGCATTATAGCTGTTTCAAGTGCTCAAGTGCTTTAGACTGGTTTTGTGTAGTAGATTGTTGGCCTAACTCTCTTTATGTGGACCGACATTTCATTTTTCTCAAACTTTCCGCACACTTTCATTCGCACAATGCATCTGAGTTCCAACAGATGGAGTTTAGTGCTAAAGTGCAAGTGAACACTCTTTCTGGTTCATACAGTCAGCTTTCATTTCCCTAATAGAAACAGCTATGTGTTCAGATCCATGTACTGGCCCTCACTTTCTATATTGAACCAAAGGAAGTGAAAATCTTCACCTTTGTGGGCCTGTATCGTCTCAATAGTGGTATATTTTGCTCATCTACTGTAACAGTCTCAGAGTGGTAAAGAAAGTAGTCATAGTAGTCTACAAAACATAGTGGTTGCAATGAACCACCCACATCAAGTTGAGGACTCAAGACCCCAACTCCATTATAGGTCTGACTGAGTAAAGTAGCCATGTGGTGTATTCAACGAACAGTCTTTGTAGCCAACAAGACTTAGTTGCAGTCTGAGAGTGTAAAGAAGTGGTGAAATGACCACTATTTGTTAGTAGGAATCAACTGAATTGACAACCAATATGCCTCCTGACTAATCCAGGGCTCCAGGCTTTGGATCCATATACCAACTCATCCGTATGGATGTGAATCAGAGGAAAAGCCGAGTGGTGTATTCAACATAGTACGATGCCATTGACTGCCATTAGGCCTACCTGAAATAATGTAGGCCTAACTGAAAAATGCTACAGGAATGTTATATTCAGCACAATGCACAATGACATTTCTTGAGATTGGCTGATACCTTAGAAAAGAATGACATATTACATAGCGACTAATATTTTTCCTTATTTATTTCAAATAAATTATAATAAATTAAATTATTAAATTTAATTTTCTAGCAGCTGCATACATCAGAATGAGTGCATTTTTACCATTATTTTGCACTACATTGTATAGGCCTAGGAGGTCCAGGACGATTTCTAAACATGTGAAATATTCCTGTAGGCTATACATGTATACATAGGCCTAATGTACCCTACAGTTGAAGTTGTCAATAAATTTTTGAGTCAAATAACATCATATAACCTTAACTCTCACTGCGAGTGATAATTATGCCTACAAACCGCCGTTTATACTTCTTTTCAAACAATATCTGACTAAAATACCACACAAGAAGCAAAACTTCATGTATTGAACTTCATGTACCCATTCATGCCTAGCGTCCCCAAAAATGGGACAGCGCTTCAGTGATAAAATGCATCTGTTATATTTTAGTAAAATGAATTTGATCTAATTATTTATTTAATAGTATATACTAACCTTTGTGAAACCAAAGACAGATCTGTAGAAATACGCACACATTTTTTTTAATAAGACGCGGAAAGTCCGCATTGTTTACATTTGTTAAAATAGGTCAATGGCGTGATTAAAAACACAATTTTCAGTCGATAAAGATTTTTTGGTGCGCATTTTGTGTCAGAATCACTTTATTGGCATGTCGGCATGACGGCTATTACATTAAATTGCATCTTCAATGCATAGCCTATTTAATTTTATGTGAATTTTTGAAGTGGTGTCCCATTTTTGGGGACGCTAGGCACTAATGGGTTAAGACTGACAAATATGTAATGCGATTTGACAAAATCAAGGTCATGTTGCACGATAGCATTGTTGAGATAATTGTCGGTTTTATTGCAATTTTGTGTTTTCAGAATTCTCAAGTAATTGAACTGGTGCAGTGGCATTATATGGCTTGGCCAGACCATGGAGTTCCTACGGACGCCAAAGGTTTCCTGGAATTTCGTAGGAAGGTTCGCCAACACATACTGCCAGACAAATATACCCTTGTGCATTGCAGGTAAAAATTCTTGGGTTATCTTATTTTCTCAAACTTTTTTATAATAATTAGGGGAGACCGGGGCTAAAAGTAACAGGGGTAGGTTGTAACAGCGTAAAAATAAGGAAAACTGAAATTCAGGGAACCAGCGTATGCACGTCATAGCATGCGTCATATCGTTTCCGTTTTATGTTCCTTTCGGCGTTGCCTGTGTTACACCATAACAGAGTCGTTTTTCCAAAAGTGTGATTTTTGCCACTAAAAGTAAGTTTTTCAAATCGCATTGTTTTTCGTCTTGCTTTTGTCTGGCGCACGATATTCTTACTTAGTGATGGTCAATGCGAAGCTTGATTATGTGAGATTACATGACACGCTGAAGTATTTCGTCAGCCAACATGGCGTTTGAAATTTTTGTGTAATCATCTTAGACGCGTGACCGGGGCAGGTTGTAACATTTTTCAAGGGGCTTCTTGTAACGGTGTTACAACCTGCCCCAAAGCCACCTTCAATATTATAAAATATTTATTTTTACTTGAATCCTGCCGAAATATTTTAAACTGTAGATGAGAACTTACAAAAGGAAAAGTTCTAGAGGAGAAACCACACTAGCTGAAATGAAAGATGCGGCTGAAGAAGTGATTAACCATAATCGACCTTGCCGTAAAGTTGCGAGGGAATTCAACATTTGCCATGTTACTCTTTTCCGGTTTGTTAAGAAGCTAAAAAAGTCAAATGATTCAAATCTTTCCATTGGGTACAAACGACATAGACAAATTTTCACAGACGAAGAAGAAGCTAAATTGGTGGAGTACATTAAGAACGCGTCAAACATTTATTTCGGATTATCTCCAACTGCAGTACGGAAGCCATCTACGTCCTCTTCTTGGCCAGTTCCTTCCTCCTCATCTGTACGATTACTACCTTTCACTGATTCTGATGACGAGGATCAACAGCCTCTGTCGGCATTGCTTGCTCCAAGGCAGCATCAGCAACCATCGTCGTCGTCAGCAGCAGCAGCAGCAGTAGCAGCAACAGCATTACAGTCACCTGCAGGCGTCTCAACTGACCATCAGAAGTCCTCCTTTGATCCTGTCATAGTAATGCCTCACCCAAAAGCTGGAGAACGAAACGTTGCCAAAGGTGGAAGAAAGCGAAGACACGCTGCAATTCTAACGGACACGCCAGAGAAACGAGTGCTGGAAGAGGAACAAGAGAAAAAGAATGAGAAGTCAACAAAAAAGAAACCTCAAACCTCAAAGAAACCTCAAACCTCAAAGAAACCTCAAACAAAAAAGAACCAGCCTGGAAAGAAAAAACAATGGACTGATGAAATAAACCTAGACAAGAACAAGAAGGCTGTCAAGGGTCACAAGACACAGAAACTGGCAAAGAAGAAGACTCTTCAAAGATCGCGAAAAGCATCCAGTTCATCCTCTTCAGAAGACGAATGCTTTTGTCTCGTTTGTTGTGAGCCATTCGGTGCTCTCAGGAAAAAAGAAGAAGAATGGGTACAATGCATAGTTTGTAAAAAGTGGTCGCATGTGGCATGTACCGATGGAGCTATGAACTACATTTGCCATAACTGTGATTCAGACGACGGTGAATAACAGTAGGCCTAGACTAGACCACATAAGTCCTGTTACAAACTACCCCAATGTTGAATGGGGCGTTACAATTTGCCCTGGGTCGTGTTACAACCAACCCCAAGCCGGGGCAGGATGTAACACAAAAAAATATTTTTTTAACTTCGTTTATCTCCTAGAGTAAGATAGTTAGACATTTGATATTTTGTTCACTAATAAAGCTTTTCATAAGGATTTCGCTGATATACAATGTTTAGTGTTTGGACAAAAAGTTTGACCGCAAATCGCTGAAATGTGTAAATTGTTACTTCTAGCCCCAGTCTCCCCTATGTAAGTTAATGCTACACAAAATATGCCTCATGCATAAAGTAGATCTTCAAACGCAACACCGGTAAGTAGTCCAAAACATTCTAGGAGGAACAATCTAACCTACAATTATAACGTAGTTGTATTTGTTTGTGTCTCATGCATATCGTCACACATCAATACATGTATATCATTTTGCCGCAGAAGAAGGTATGCTTGTTGAAGGAATGGATGACAATTACTTGAATTGGGAACATTATAGGATGTAGTAGTAAAATCTCTACATCTAAATATTGCTCTTACTCTTGCAGTGCAGGCGCTGGAAGGACCGGTGCTTTCATCGCTATCGATTTTCTCTTGGAACAAGAGAAATTGGAATTCGATGTTGATGTCCACAGTTGTCTTAAACAGTTGCGAGACCAACGAGCGTCAATGATTCAAAACCTGGTATATACAGATTAATAACCATTGTGCTATAATAAGCTTATGTTAGAAAATCTCATATGCTGTTATTTTATACATTAACGCAAAGCCATGTATGCTGTGGATGAAAGTAGAATATAATTATATTATATTGTAAACACGGTGGAGTATCTGTGGTATGATTAAACCTTAATTGCGTTGTCTGACTGAATACTACAATGTCATGGCTGAATGTCGAATCAGATTATTATGATGATACTCGGTAAGTCTCGGTTAAACTTTTGACAATGCCTACTGTATACTCTGAGATTTATAAGGAACTGTTTGCCACAGGAACTCTCGCTGCCCTATTTAATATTTGACTTGGATCACCAACATTTTAATCGTTTACGATTTTTCAACAGACACGATACTCAGATAGCAAGCTGATATATACAATTCCTTTTTAAAAGCGGTTATTGCGATCCGCAGTCAGAAATCAGAGAGCGGCAATTGTAGCATAAAATATATAACATATATGCTTTGTGAATTAGATATATATATGATTTTATATATAATATAAATTATTTGCACAGTTGGGCACTCAGCGCCAGTTGGATGGAGAAAAATCAACTTGTGAAATTTCGGATAAATTACGTTTACTTTGAAGCATCTAACTTTGCATGTTTTGCTTTTACCATATAAAACTTTGGAATATGTTTTGTGAATTATTTAGGCGCAGTATCAATTCGTCCATACCGCCCTTCTGGTTGCTTTCACGGTCGGCGACACAGCAGTTCCAGTTGAGCGATTTCTCTCAACTTATAAAACTTGGCAAGAGAAGAAGAGTGAAAGTTCTGATAAATCGATGATAGAAATACAGTTCGAGGTAAGAATAATTCATCCATGAACGAAGCATCGACAAAATAACATCAACCAATGTTAACCTGTCAATGGCATTTAGAGTAGCAGTTAGGATAGATTTATTTTCCTTTAGACTGAAAAGTAGGCATCCACAGTAATAAGCTTAGTCGTAGCCAAATTAGCGATTGCTTGGCGGTGCTATTGAGTCAATGGCGTGATATAAATATCTGAATAATCGTAATAAATATAATAATAAAACTGTATGTGAGTTTAAAAGCTTTGACGATGACTCTAATGATGATTTGCTGTAACGATGACTCCAATGATGCGGAGAAGGAAGGAGAAGAGAAACATGATTGTGGTGGTGGTGTTGCGGCTCCTGATGCTGAGGATGACGAAGCTAATGATGGCAAATTTGAGCATTTTGCTATTGTTGTTGTTGTTGTTGAAGATGATGATGATGATGATGATCAATCAATCAATCAATCAAATGTTTTATTTGCAACCGAAGTATAACAGGTTTACACATCTTGAACATTGGTTACAAAAAGGGGGCCCTAAAGGGATAAAATAATCCCGCTGTCTAGGGACACCAACTAATATAATGAATTGACGATGTGAGGTGGCCATGACAAAATCGTGCAAAAATATCAACACTGTGATTAACACAAACTGACAAAACAGAATCAGGCAACTTATGCTAAGAGACGGAGAAAGAAGCAAACACACACAAAAATGTAAACTGAAAAGTTCAACGCTGTTGAGATATAAACAATTATGAAAAAGAAAAAAGAAAAAAAAGAACAAAAGCTTAACTACAGAATAGAGACCTACTGCAATGCATACTGTGGCGAAATTCGCCTGAGCCGCCTCCGCGGTCTTGTTTACGCCGTCGATTGGCTTCGTGGGCGGTCGATTCGCGTCGTCGTTCGCTCGTGCCTAGAGGTCCCCTCCCCTCCTTCTTCGCCTCCAACGACCTGTCCGGACCTCTGACGGCGGATCTTTTGGCGCGAAGTCCCCCCCTCTGGTGCGCATGCGCGGATCTTTTGGCGCGAAGTCCCCTCTGTAGTGCGCATGCGCGGGTCTTTTGGCGCGAAGTCCCCCCTGTAGTGCGCAAGCGCGGATCTTTTGGCGCGAAGTCCCCCCTGTAGTGCGCATGCGCGGATCTTTGCCCGCCAGGTCCCCTCGCACCTGTCCGGACCTCTGACGTCGGACCCCCTCTGGTGCGCATGCGCGGATCTTTTGGCGCCAAGTCCCCTGTCCCCTTGGACATGTATAAATAGGACCGCTGCCCGCGTGCATTAGCTCAGTTGTCACCGGGAAGTCTGCGGGAGCTCCGTCCGTATTAGAAGTCCAGCTCAGTTCCGGAGTTGTGCCCGAGTTCGTCAGTCGTTGAGCGAGTCGCCGAGTCGTCCGTCGCTGGGAATCGGTCGTTGGGGCTCGGCGTTGCCGCCGCCGCAGAACGTCGCTGCCGCTGCCGTGTAGTTTCCGTGTTCGACGCAGTGTGGCGCCCCCGTTGTCAGCCATTGCTGTGGGAGCTGCCGTTGGGTACAAGACCGTCCGCTGCTGGGGAACGATAGTTCGCGGTGTATCACGTGCAGGCCTGCTGCTGACGTGTGGAGTTGTGATCGACAATATATCGTCTGAAAACGTCTGTTGTCTTCGTGTCTTCGTGCGGTGGGGGGAACACTGTTAAGCCCTTCGAAAGACGACGGAGGCCGGACTTGCGCCCATCTGGAGCGACACGCAAGCCTTACCACCTGGTGGGAGAGATCGTCATCCACTCTCCCGTTAGCCGCTAGAGGGCGCGGGCGGTTTCCGTTACACTGGTACAAGAAGTGGGGTACGCAGTTGTTCCAGCCGACGAATAGACGAGTCTACCGAACATGATGGACGACGACGAGGTAACGTTCCGGCCGCCGAGACTTTTCGAGTTCAGCACGCCTGCTGATGTCTCTCCGCCTGCTGTGGGAAGAACGACGATGGAGAAGCAGCCGAGCCGTGGCCGACTGATCGAGCTCATTTCTGACGATGGTGAGGAGCTGGTGGAGACGAGTCCCCGTGTGAAGACGGAGACAACGGATTCGTCGAAGGAGTTGTTGGAGAACTTCGGAAGTCTCCTGCGGAACCGACCGACGTCAATGAAGCCGGGTCGATTCGACGGGACTGGGTCCCTGGAATCCTTTCTAGTACAATTCGAGGTATGCGCTCGTCACAATCGATGGACAGACGCGGACAAAGTGGATCATCTACGCTGCGCGCTAGAGAAGGCTGCGACGCAACTTCTTTGGGATTTCGGCGCGCAAGCTGACGTAAGTTACGCCCAACTGGTGGAGCGTCTCCGACAGAGATATGGGACGGACGGACAAGCTGAGACGTTCCGTAGTCAGCTGTATTTTCGACGTCAAGGGGCCGGAGAAAGTTTGAGCGACTTATTACACGAGATTCGCAGACTCGTTGTATTGGCCTATCCTGTCCCGTCCAACGAGACGACGCAGATTATCGCAAGAGACTCGTTCCTGGAAGCTTTGCGAGACAGGGAGCTTTCGTTGAAAGTTAGGGAGCGTGAGCCGAAGACTCTGGATGAGGCTTATCGGACCGCTCTACGCTTAGAGGCCTACCAGAGAGCCTCTGAGAATGACGATCATCGGAGACCGTCGAACCGTGTCCGTGGAACGCAAGAAGTCGAGCCGACCGACCAGCTCCAGTCGACTCTGGACCGCTTCTTGGCGACACAGCGTGACGATCAGCGTCGTTGGCAGCGAGAAATGGAGCGGAAGATGGACGAGCAGTTCCGGGAGCTACGGAACCAGTCTACGATCGAAGACGATGGATCGAGACGAGATCAACGGCCTGGGGACCGCCGATTGGGAGATCGCCAGCCGGAGACTACGAGGAGAACCGTGACCTGTTATGGATGCGGTAGAGCCGGTCACGTGGTCCGAGATTGCCGTCAGCCGCGCCGTTTCCGGAACCGGCCGAGTGACGAGGAAACGACAGGAGGAGACGCACTTGCGCCATCGACATCTGTGGTGGTGAACCACACGACACGTCCGAAGCTGCCCGACCGCGCCAGCAGTAATGCCGTTTACGTTCGTGGAAGGATCAACGACCGACTGCAGATGTCTCTCATCGACACCGGATCCGAAGTGAGCCTGGTTCCGTCTTCAGCCGTTGAAGGGTTAGAACTCCGTTCTTGTACACGCTTGTTGATGGCTGCTAATGGCTCGAATATTAATGTTTTGGGCGAGGTCCGGTTACCCCTTAGATTTTGGGATGGTTTTGAGGTCCATGCTAACTTTTTAGTCTCTGACCAGATTTCCGAACCGATGTTAGGAATGGATTTCTTGAGGGAACAGCGTTGTCGCTTGAGTTTTGGTAACGGGGCTCTGTTTATTGGTCGCAAACGTGTCCCCCTGGTGAGAGGGAATGGCTCAATGTGGTGCCGGCGTGTAATGGTCGCCGAGGAAATAGAGTTACAGCCCAAATGCCAAAGTGAGGTGCCTGTGAAAACCGTATACGGAGATTTGACCTCGGTGGCTCCCGCGTGGATGACGGAGGCTCACGAGATCCGTCCTGGAGTTCACCTTGCCCGTGTTGTGTTAGGCGATAAGACTAGCTCGCATGTGAGAATAGTGAACCTGAATGATAGTCCGGTTAGGTTTAACAAGGATACGTTCCTTGCAGGGTTACACCCAGTCGAAGTTGAGCCCGTTAGGATGGACGAAGGGAAGATTAATAGGAGTAAAGACGCTTCGCCTAGTGAGTTGATGTTGGCAGATTTGCCCGAGGATGTGTCGCCGGAAATCAGGGAACGTTTGAGAAGTTTGTTAGCTAAGTACGGAGACGTATTTTCCGTTACCGATCGGGACATAGGAAAGACGTCGGTGAGCACCCATAAGATTGAGACAGGAGATGCCCATCCGGTGAGGCAACCGTTGAGACGACACCCGCTGCCGCATAGGGTTGTTATTGACAACCAGTTGGACAGTATGCTTGCTGATGGAATTGTGGAACCTGCGGTTAGCGAGTGGGCGGCCAACGTAGTACTGGCTCGCAAGAAGGACGGAACTTTGAGGTTCTGCATAGATTATAGACAGTTGAATGACCGGACGAGGAAAGACTCGTACCCGCTGCTGAGAATAGTACGCACTTGGCTGGAAGAAGGTGCGGAGGCGCCTGATTTCATGGAACTCCTCGCGGAAAGTGAAGCCGTTAAAGTTTACTGGCATCAGAGGGAGAGACTTTCTTTGCAGGATGGAGTGATCTATCGCCGAACGCCAGAAGGGGTAGAACAGTTACTAATGCCGAAAACTAAACGGGAAGAGTTTCTCAAGCTCGCGCATACAGGTGTAACTGGCGGACATCTGGGTGTGCGCCGAACTAGGTGGCAGGTTAGACGCAGGGCCTACTGGTTTGGTTGGTCGGGAGCCGTTAAGAGGTTTTGTCAGCGGTGTTCTCCCTGCGCCCAATACCACCGAGGTCATCCGCCCAGGCAGGGTTCCTTGCAACCCTTGCCCTGTGGAGAGCCGTGGGAACGGCTTAGCATTGATATTACTGGCCCCCACCCGCGTAGTCGTAGGGGTCATGTCTACATTTTGACGGTAATGGACGGGTTCACTAAATTTGTAGAGGCCATTCCAATGGCTAACCAGGAGGCTACGTCCGTGGCTCGGGCCCTGGTGGAAAATGTAATTGTAAGATATGGGGTGCCACTCCAAATCCTGACCGATCAAGGGACGAATTTTGACGGGATCCTTTTTGGGGAACTTTGTAGCCTGTTGGGGGTTGACAAGGTAAGGACTTCTCCCTATCATCCCAGCGGGAATGGCCTTATTGAGAGGTTCCACCGCACTATGAACGCCATGATAGGTAAGGTCATAAGCAGCCATCAAAGAGAGTGGGACGAGGTCTTACCCCATGTCCTCGCCGCTTATCGGGCTTCCTTGCACGAAGCTACCGGGTTCTCTCCGAATTATCTGATGTTCGGCCGTGAGACGAGAGCTCCAATTGATCTCGTCTATGGACGACCTCTGGAGACTGATCATCGCGCAACCAGCTACGCAGCCCACGCACAGGACTTGGCCGATCGAATGGAGGGCGCGTATCGCTTGGTACGGGAACAGCTACGAGTTTCCGCCGAACGGCGAAAGCAGACCTACGATCTGCGAGTTCGGCCCAGGGAGTTCTCTCCCGGTGATCGGGTGTGGTACTACACCCCTCGACGCTACCAGGGCCGCAGTCCGAAATGGTCGCGGATGTACACGGGCCCATTTCGTGTGATGGAACAGTGCGGCGACGTCAACTACAGACTACGAAAGACAAGGCACTCGCGGCCTTTCGTCGCTCATGTGGACAAACTGCGTCCGTGTTTGGACGAAAGTCTGGACGAAGAAAATGACATTGCCCCTCGTCCGCATAACGAGTCCGCCGATGTTGATGCTTCGTCGCCGGTGACTGTGAATTTCCAGGATGGCCGACCAAAGCGTATGGTCCGTCGTCCGGCTCGCTACGAATAGACGTTTATTGTGAAAAGAGACTTGAACTCTGAGACTCTTTTTCGTGAAATGGACTATGGACATTTGTGAACGCTCAAGTTGTTGCGTTGCTTAATTGTACGTTGCTATGTGTGGCCCGTTGGCCGTTTCTCGCTGTTGAAATGTGTATAACTCGTGCTTTTTCGTCAGTTTGGCCCGTTGGCCGTGTCTCGTTACCATGAAACTTAGTGTAAAGTGTTGTGGCTCGTTGGCCCATTTTTATGGACTCTTTGCATAATGAACGATGGACATTTCGTGGACGTTGGTCCTTTCTTTTGTTTGGTTCCGCTTCTGTTGTTACGACTTGCAAGTCGTTCGAGGGCAGAATTGTTGCCATTGGCCCGTTGGCCGGTTACTGTATAATGCGGACGGTCTAGGGGGTTCCTTGTTTCCGGGAGGGTGTGTGGGCCCTGACCCCTCGAAATAGGGACATTTCGAATCGTGGTGGGAGGAAGATGTGGCGAAATTCGCCTGAGCCGCCTCCGCGGTCTTGTTTACGCCGTCGATTGGCTTCGTGGGCGGTCGATTCGCGTCGTCGTTCGCTCGTGCCTAGAGGTCCCCTCCCCTCCTTCTTCGCCTCCAACGACCTGTCCGGACCTCTGACGGCGGATCTTTTGGCGCGAAGTCCCCCCCTCTGGTGCGCATGCGCGGATCTTTTGGCGCGAAGTCCCCTCTGTAGTGCGCATGCGCGGATCTTTTGGCGCGAAGTCCCCCCTGTAGTGCGCATGCGCGGATCTTTTGGCGCGAAGTCCCCCCTGTAGTGCGCATGCGCGGATCTTTGCCCGCCAGGTCCCCTCGCACCTGTCCGGACCTCTGACGTCGGACCCCCTCTGGTGCGCATGCGCGGATCTTTTGGCGCCAAGTCCCCTGTCCCCTTGGACATGTATAAATTGTAACGGTATCTTATTGGTCAGCACAGGCCACGCCCACAGCAGTGGCCAAGGAGGGTTTGCTGACCACGAAGAGACGCCAGTCTATTGCTGACTATCGGACTAGAGAGATCTACAAAGACCTATACTATACTTATATGTTATTCATATTAAAGTGTTAAACAATACTGAGACGTATTGTTATAACCACGGTCACCATCCTGTCACATGGCGTCAGAAGTGTGAACTGAAAAAAAACGTACACGCTGTTTTTTTTAGAACAAGTAGAACAAGTCGATAGTTAAGCCTACATATAGACTCCGCAAATGAACATGGCTTCGAATTTGCGTCTTCCAGAGCCACTGAAGGTCACAGGAAGCAATGTCGCTGACAATTGGGAGCGGTTTCGTGAGCAGTGGGAAAATTACGAGCTTGCCGCAGATCTGACGGAAGCCAACTCGGCGAAGCGAGCAGCGGTTTTTCTCACGTGTCTAGGTGGCGAGGCCTACGACGCGTACAGGAGCATGGACATTCCGACGGCGGATAAAAAGAACATCGATAAGATATTAGAGGCATTCGAGACTTTCTGCCTGGGCGCTGTTAACGTTACCTACGAACGGTATATGTTTTACCAGCGAGTGCAAGAAGCAGGTGAACGATTCGACGTGTTCCTGGGTGAAGTCCGACGCATGGCAAAAACGTGCAAATTCGAGGGCGTCGAAGAGTCCATGATTCGGGACCGCATCGTCGTTGGAGTTAAGGACGACACCACTCGTCGCAAACTCCTACAGATTCGGGAGCTGACGCTGAGCAAAGCCATCGACGTGTGCAAAGCCAGCGAGGCCGCAGGTCAACAGCTGAAGGCAATGACGGCGCACGACGAAGTCCAAGCTCTTCGACACTCGACAGCACATGCTCGCAACCGTCACCTATCTCGTCCGCAAGCACGCTCACCAGTCTATGGCAACCAGTACGACGCCAAGGTAAGACTGAACCTATGCAAGTTTTGCGACAGAATGCACGATCTGCGAAAGGAATCGTGTCCCGCGTATGGCCAAATCTGTAGAAACTGCAACAGAAAATCGCACTTTGAGGTTGTTTGCCCGTCCAAGATGACAGGGAAACCGCGCAGCAGGCCTGAAGTCTGTGAACTAGAGTTGGATGAAGAGCTACTTACGTTAGACACGCCCACCAGCGACAGATGGTATACGCGTTTGCAGATTGACAATAGAACAGTGCGTTTTTTGCTTGACAGTGGCGCGACTGTCAACGTCATCCCGGAAGAATTTGTTCGCACTCTCGGTCGACTCCACGAAGTCCGTCCTGCGGAAGCGACTCTGCGCATGTTTGATCGCTCCGAGTTATCAACACCAGGCATGATAACGTTCACCGTCTGGCACCAACGTGCTGCCAGAGAATATAATATAGATTTTTACGTCACAGCAAAGCACAACCAGCCGATCCTCGGATTCAAGGCCTGCAGGGACTTGCAGCTTATGAATGCGGTCGAAGAGAACATTTGCGAAGTTCTAACAGTTCAGCCATCTTCTTTCTCTCTTGCTACAACGCATGGTTGTCTGACGGAAACGGAAGTAAACGCTGAATACGCTGACCTTTTCGACGGCGTTGGTTTGTTAGAGGGTGACGTACAGCTGCACATCGACGATCAAATCCCGCCAGTCCAAATGCCACTCAGACGACTTCCGCTGGGCGTCCGTGACAAGGTCGAGACCGAGCTAAAGAGTTTGGAGGCAAACGGCATCATCACACCAGTGAGCGAGCCAAGCTCATGGGTGTCAGCGCTCCTTGTTGTCGCAAAGCCAGATCGCAGAATACGAATTTGCCTTGGTCCGAAGCCGCGGAACAAAGCCCTTGTGCGCGAACAATACTGCATGCCGACAATTGATGCACTTTCTGGACTGAACGGTATGGTATGCATTGCAGATGACATATTGATCACAGGCGCCGGGGAGACAGAGGAGATAGCAATTGAAAATCAAAACAGCAACCTGCGCGCGCTGTTAGAGAGATGCAGAGGAAAAGGCATTAAGCTTAATCAGAAGAAACTCCGGCTGAATAAAGAATCAACCATCTTCTGTGGACACGAGCTAACAAGGGACGGCGTTCACCCTGATCAGAGAAAAGTGGCAGCTATCAAACAGATGCCTCCACCTAGCGATCGACAAGGTGTCTTGCGTCTCCTTGGAATGGCGACATGTTTAGCCAAGTTCTGCGCCAACTTCAGCGAGACAACGGCACCCATCCGCGCATTACTTAAAGCAGAAAACGAATTCTGTTGGAGACCAGAATTGCATGGCGTGGCGCTAGACAAATTGAAAGACATGCTAACGCACGCACCTGCTCTAGCATATTTTGACACAACTACGCCAATTGTTATTCAGGCTGATGCAAGCCAAGGTGGTCGTGGCGCCATTTTACTTGAGAATGGAAGGCCTGTCGAATATGTTTCAAGCGCAATGACAAGAACGGAGCAAGAATCATATGCGCAGATTGAGAAGGAACAATTTTTGTTGCAGTTGATCCTCGCAGACACCCTCTCGCGTGCATACCCCTCACTCACAGCAAACGACAGCTCGCTGGGAGCTGAATTCCCCGCTGAATCGGCAGCGTTGATGGACAAACAACAGCTGCAAGGCCTAAGCTTAGTAGCCTCACAGGACACTATCAGAAACGCCTCAGCAGCCGCAGCGTCCGATGAGGAATGCCAACAGCTGCTGTGGCAGATAAAGGCTGGGTGGCCAGCCACCCATAGCGAAGTGCCAGCGATTATCAGGCCGTACATGCCGTTCGCTGATGAACTAATTACAAGCGGAGGTCTGGCATTCAATGGTCAACGCGTCATTATCCCTCGACCGGCAAGAGACGACATCTTGCGGCGACTTCATTCAAGCCATATCGGTGTTAACGGCTGCATCCGACGAGCACAAGAATCAGTTTTCTTCCCAGGCATTACAGCGGCCATTAAAGACTTGGTCTCAAAGTGCCACATCTGTTCCCAATATCAGACAGAGACTCAGAAGGAGCCGCTTCTATCCCACCCACCACCACCCCGCGCTTGGGACAAAGTTGGACTTGACATATTTATGCATCGCGGCCAAGACTACTTGATTTCGGTCTGCTGCCTATCGGGCCATTTCGAAGTCGACCCTTTTCTGGTTCTGCTAGACTGGAGAAACACCCCCACCGAACAGCTGGGCCTGACCCCCACTCAAGTAATGTTCTCCAGACGGACTCGTTCTAAATTGCCCACAGCAGCAGCCATCCTCACCTCACCTACAGCGACTGATGCCATCGCTGCCCTTGCGGCGGCAAAACAACAGCAGGCCCACTACTATGACAAAGGCGCCAAAGAGAGACCGGCCCTATCAATTGGCCAAACAGTGAGAGCCAGATTCGACGATCGTCATTGGCGGAAGGCCGAAGTTACACGTGTACTTCCACACAGATCATACCAGGTGCGATTTGAAGACGGTACTACCAGAAGGCGAACATCAAGACATGTGCATTTCTCGTCTGAACCTCCCATTACCATCAAGACAGAAAGCGCAGACGATGAAACGAACACACCTGCAGTGCCACCGCCTCCCACGCCACCTCCCGCGCCGTATCCAACCACCGTCGCGACGCAGCCGACCGTCCAACCGACGCAGCGACATCTCCCCAGAGGGATGTCAGAACGCGGTCTGGCCGATTAATTAGCAAACCAGCCCGATTCAGAAACTGATAGGTCTATATATATATATACATATATATTAAAATATATATTCTCCTATTGCACGGACAACAGACAGTTCGTAAGAACAAACCAAAAAAGAGTAGTACATGTAATAGCTTTAGAAGTAGCATATAGCATTGTAGAAACTTTTGACATATAGTATTGTAGGAACTTTCGGGGGTGGCAAACTAGCTTTGGGAAAGGGGATGTAACGGTATCTTATTGGTCAGCACAGGCCACGCCCACAGCAGTGGCCAAGGAGGGTTTGCTGACCACGAAGAGACGCCAGTCTATTGCTGACTATCGGACTAGAGAGATCTACAAAGACCTATACTATACTTATATGTTATTCATATTAAAGTGTTAAACAATACTGAGACGTATTGTTATAACCACGGTCACCATCCTGTCACATAAATAGGACCGCTGCCCGCGTGCATTAGCTCAGTTGTCACCGGGAAGTCTGCGGGAGCTCCGTCCGTATTAGAAGTCCAGCTCAGTTCCGGAGTTGTGCCCGAGTTCGTCAGTCGTTGAGCGAGTCGCCGAGTCGTCCGTCGCTGGGAATCGGTCGTTGGGGCTCGGCGTTGCCGCCGCCGCAGAACGTCGCTGCCGCTGCCGTGTAGTTTCCGTGTTCGACGCAGTGTGGCGCCCCCGTTGTCAGCCATTGCTGTGGGAGCTGCCGTTGGGTACAAGACCGTCCGCTGCTGGGGAACGATAGTTCGCGGTGTATCACGTGCAGGCCTGCTGCTGACGTGTGGAGTTGTGATCGACAATATATCGTCTGAAAACGTCTGTTGTCTTCGTGTCTTCGTGCGGTGGGGGGAACACTGTTAAGCCCTTCGAAAGACGACGGAGGCCGGACTTGCGCCCATCTGGAGCGACACGCAAGCCTTACCACCTGGTGGGAGAGATCGTCATCCACTCTCCCGTCAGCCGCTAGAGGGCGCGGGCGGTTTCCGTTACAATACAATGAGCGAACAGCGCTCTACCTTTATTAGGTAGGCCTACCTTCTATTAAAAAGGCGCTAAATTTCTTCTTGAAAGCCCAAACACTAGGGCACAATCGTATTTCTTTTGGAATTTTTTCCCAAGTGGTGATACCAGTAGATTTAATGGAAAAAGAGCGAGTGTTAGTGCGAGCATAAGTACGGCGATACGAGAAAGAGTATCTTGTAAAATGAGAATGAATCTGGGATGAGAGCTGAAAATAATTTGTGTATAAGGATGGCAGGAGGCTTCGGTCAAACCGGTACATAAATTCCCCTATTTGGAAAGTTCTTATCTGGTTGAGTTTTAAAATTTTAAGATTTAAGAATATGCGGGCAGTGTGAGAGCCATATGGAGCTCCCACAATAAGACGAACAGCTCGTTTTTGCAAAATATTAACTCTATGTAATCTTGAGACATAAGTAGAAGCCCACACCATGTTACAATAAGAGAGATATGGATGTACTAAAGAATAGTATAGTTTAATCCTAATACTAGATGGTAAAATGTAAGCAGTTCGAGCCATTACTCCAATATTTTTTGCTATTGTTGAAGCGACATGAGCAATATGATCATTCCATGTTAAATGGCTATCAACGTAGACTCCTAGAAATTTCGTAGATTTTACAGAAGTGAGAGTTATGCCGTTAATTTGTAATTTGAATTCTCCAACTGGGATTTTTTCCTATGTGATTTAAACAGGATGTAGTTAGTTTTTTCCAAGTTTAATGACAATCTGTTAGCTTTAAACCAATCGGAAACGAGTTCAAGTTTCACGTTTATGATTTGAAATAGCGTATGTATGCAATAGTGCGAATAAAACACGTTCGTATCATCTGCAAAGAGGATGAAGAACAAGCGGTTGGAGACGTTCGGGAGATCGTTGATATAGAGGAGAAACAACAGGGGTCCTAGATTGGATCCCTGTGGGACACCATAAGGGATCCTTTTTAAAGTGGAGCGATGATGAGCGGTGATGATGATGAGGATGATGATGATGATGATGATGATGATGATGATGATGATGATGATGATGATGATGATGATGATGATGATGATGACGATGACGATGACGATGACGACGACGACGACCATGTTGATGACGACGATGATGATGGTGATTGTGATGATGATGGCGATGATCATAATGGGAAGCAGGAAGAAATGGAGAGGAGAAAATGCGAAAACGATAGTTGTGATGCTGCTGCTGCTGCTGACTAAACAACTATGATGATGAGACTGAATCTAATAGTACAGATATAAATTATATTAAATTCGTTGGAAAAATTATAGTTGGTGTCGTGGTTATAGTGATATTAATGATGACGATTTGAATGTTTTAATGACTTTGTAATAATAATAAAATTATGAGAGTCTCAAATCAATTGATCATTTTGCAGACTATAGAATCCATGGAGGAAAATACAGACGAAATTGGTAAGTTGATCTCTTTGCATTAAAGGCATAACTAAAATTCCAGAATAATAATTATTAGTTTTAATCACTTTTTGTTGGCATCGAATCACACTGCGTGGGATAGTTTGTCGGCATCAGTAGTATTTGCAGTTTAACGTCACTGTGTGGTAACAAAGACCATTAGCGACGCCTTCCTCCTTTATCCAGGCTTGGGACTGGCACTGGCAGAGTGCAACCAATGGCGGAGTTGCTTGTCGGTATTATCGGTTAATTGCTGTAAATTATAATGGCATGACGTACTGCTATTTAAAATCGAGCTCCAACGCGCTGGCTTGATATTTTATTATCATGATTTTAGGCAACTGCAGTGCCATGCTATGAAGTTTGGGAACCAACTGTAGGGCTATATTTTGGTGTCGCTCCTTAACAAGTACAAATTTCTTATATTGCTTTTGTTTAGAAGTGTATTCAGGCCCGCCTACCAGTCATAATGTGTCCTCCAAATTTATTATCCGAATTTCCCTAATAATATTAATATTCAGTCGAAATCCAATTAAGGAAAAGCGATTTTATATAGGCCTACGACATTCTCAAAGTGTGTTTTGTAAATGGTTTTTGGAAGATCTGCTATATCAGTGCAACTCTAAATAGATGGGAGTTACACTTGGAAGTTACCCCAAAACATGATATTAAATTATTATTATTATATTATTATATCCGTACCTTGTCTGTTTGTCTTACCTGTGTAGCCCAACACTGCGTCTGGTCTAATTCTGTTGAGCAAAACAAGATGACTGAAATGGGAGCAGTGTTTGTCCAGGTAAGCTTGAGCATTGTGGTTGAGCTGAAGAATATGAATACTGGCATACAAAGTGTAACAGAATTATAATGGGTCGAGCCTTACAGCCTAGGCTGTGAAGTGTTCCAAACAAATCATGAAGACTTGATTGAAGTAGACTACATTTAGCTTACACTGACGTTGGAGATTTTAAAGGACAAGGCTAATCTCATTTAAATATAAAACATACGCCTAAACAGTTAGAAGCTTTGGGATTCGTAGACCTACTGTTTTTGAAAATAGTTTTAAAAGTGGCCCTACATCTCGCAATTGCTCATCGCCAAGAATTGCGATATGATAGTTAATCATTGAAAATTCTCGTGACCTGTGAACTTCATTCAAACAAGTAAGTATATTTTTTTATTTTACCGATTGCATATCCACACTTTGAACGTAACAAATTACAGCAGCATTACAGCTAAATCGGGTACGGTACCGGCAATCGAGAAGTTTTATCTTTTTGCCAAGTTTCACATTTTTTAGTTGAGACCTGAATTGGTTTTTCAGTCTCAGTGATGTGCAATAAAATGTAAATTGGCAAAAGTGAGGCGGGAGACACGAGGTCACTCAGCATGTTCTGTATCATACAATAAATTTATTATGTATTTTTTGTCAGAGTTGGAAACGGAAGGATGCGTACATATCAACGAAGTTACCAGACTCTCCTACGGATTTCTGGTCTTTGTGCAAGGAACAGAAGAGTGTCGTTGTAGTCTTTATAGGTGGTCCAACTCAGGTAAACATTGTGCAACTGCTGTAGCAAATTTTTATGTGGACGATATCTCTTGGTCTGGCCTTATTGATGTTGCTATGTGTAGCAATATTTTCAAATGTAAATGGGATTGAGCATTCCTGATAAACGTAGTACGGTTCTAATAAGAAATATTTCGCAATCAAAGATAAAACCCACTATTGCTATTGCTTTTTGTGTCATAAAAGTGTTTGGCTGACCCAAATATAGGATTTCAAACAACGTAATGAGACCTGGTCCAGTGGTTCGCTTTAATAATTACTGAATAAATCTTATAACATCAGTGGAACAATAGGACAATAAAGAATTGTACAGCGGTGAATTAAGCACAAATATGGAAAAATGTATCGACATTGTTATTAGATCTATTAGTCTGAATGAGAATTATATACAACGTATATCGGCCTACACAAGAAAGGACATGTGAAACATGCTAATTGAACGCCGGCTGTTTCTATCTGTTTCAAGGATACAGAGGTTCAGTTTTTTCCGACAAAAGCCAAGTCGATAGCTTGCAAAGATTGCACGATGATTTGTGAAAGCGAAACTTCAGAGGACTTTGGTTCACGTCTCGTTGTAACAGAGCATAAGAATTCTGATGATGTCTACGCAAATGTTTCTACACAATCTACAGATATCTACGAAAACGCTGTGAGTTCAAGCTCATTAGAAAAGTAGGCATTGATGCTGACAAGTCCCCACCGAAGTAGGACTACACGGTTCAAAGTCATTTAGAGCTGGCACAGCAGTATACGAATATGCCCATATACAGGCAGTGGCGTAACAATAGGGTAGACTGGGTAAGACAAAGTCTAGGGGCCCCCGAGTGTAGAGGCCCCAGAGGGGCCCCCGAGTTTGCAAGACTCCGAGTTTTGACTGAATGACTTCACACTACAGCAAAGGACTTCAACCAAACCTTACATAGGCCGTTAAGGCCAGCCTACTTAACTTCAGTCGCACATGTCATAATTGTCATTTCAGCCTTGTTAGGAACTTACAGTTTACTGTAATTTGTACTTGTATCTTGTTCATATACATCAGCATTTCAGTAAATTAATAAGTAATAATACATTTCAATAAGTACCGTAGGGAGAGGGCCCCACCTTCATATTTTGTCTAGGGGCCCCGAGTTCCTAGTTACGTCACTGTATACAGGCCCCATATCTTACATCAATTTTGGTCAAATAATTATTTATATAGCATTCTACTTCAATTATTAACCAGAAAATTGTATTGACTAATTATCTTATTGAGATTCGATTTCAGAGATGCACGATATTCAGCAGCATTGCTTCTTATGGTTTTTCTTGGCAATGAACACTAATGCTAATAAGTACGTCTTCTAGCTATCATAGACAATATCCATGTTGTATCAAACTAAATCGGATAATTGTGTACAGGCCCGCCGAGAGGGGGGGACAGAGGGGGCAAATGCCCAGGGGCCCGGCGACTTTTAGGGGCCCGGAGAGGGCCCGGGCTACAGTGATTATAATATGTTTCATATGTTGATTGCGGGCGGCGGGCCCAACCAGTGGCTGCGCTAACGGGGCTAAGGGGCTGAGCCCCCCTATAAGAGGCTAAGCCCCTAAAAAGGGCCATCCGATTTTTTACATTGAAATTTCCACGATTTTTCCACGATATTCGGCCGACGACTAAAAATTTCGGCGGGTGAAAAATGGGAAAGTTTCATGAGATTTCGACCGATGACTAAAAGAAGGTCGTCAGAAATTTTGGCGAATGAAAATGGGAAATTTTCTCCGCCAGGCTTCAGCCACCCCCCTCCCCCGAAAAAAACTGAAATCCTGGCGCCGTCACTGGGCCCAACCTATAATCACTTATATTACTTAGCTATTGTTTGTGATTTGTGTTGTTTTAAATAGGCCTTAACTTAATGGGCTATTACTGTTACATAACTATGCAACAACTGTTTAAGTTTCAGGCAACTGTCCATTAGCCTACCGTACTTATCAGTGTTTTGCCAAAGAACACGCTCACTTCCGTCTCAGAACGTTCTTCTGCTACATTATGCGTTGTCAGATTTCAATCATAAGTGAAGAAATCTAAAATAATGATAAATTTCTCTCGCAACATCGTACATACATGTAGGTTGATTCTTGTGAATTAAATGTGCCTCCATGACGATCGTAGCCTATATAACTGAATGGATAAAAATGAAGTTTGTGGTGTTCCCTGACAGCATTAGTACCTTAATTTGAAAAGAAGACATTATAAATAGGAATTATGAAAATGCTTAAATTATAGAAACTGTTAAAAGTTTTTTTTTATGTTGGCACTCTGCCACCAGGGCCCGTGTTTAGGCCTACAGGCTACACAAAACGATTGAGACGATAGGCTGCTATAAAGCTTATAAGAAACGGTCCTCCAAGACAATCGGACAATTTTCCAGGCGATGAAGAAAGAACATTTCCGAAATGCATTTTTTAAAGTTCGCAAACAGATGGAGAACTACCAGGATATTATAAGAGATAGGCCTATTGTTGCAGTTAAATCTAGAAAGGTTGCTTGTTGATTGCCATATTATTTGAAAATTAAATTCTCAACATTAAGAACTGATCAAAATCATAAATGTAAGCAATGTTAGCGTACATTCATACCCACACTATTGTTATTTTTATTTCTTTTTGTGCAAATTTTCTCAAAAAGCCTAAAGATAGTTTGGGGCCCGTGATTGCTCAGCCCAGGGGCCCGGAATTTCTGTCGGCGGGCCTGATTGTGTAAGACAAATTAAATATTATTGCTGGAGAGCGGGCTAAAGAAAGCACTAGTGGTATAATTATTAATTAATTAATTTTGGTGGTTCTAGTCTATTGCAATTGTAATGACTGTCAACCAGGTAACGCGTGTGACCCAGTACATGTATATGTTATAATTATAGGCTAATTATAATGGCGGCAGCAGATTATTTTTTACTGTGACGACAATGCAACTGCCAGTAGTTATGCTAAATTCACTTTGTTTTTTTCTATAACAAGGGACAGAATTCGATACCAACTCAAATTACAGTTCTACAAGTTACAGAACCGATGACTCTGAGATGTGGGGATAAAGATTCGCTCTTTTCATTGCACAAGGCCGTTCAAATCGCGACATCAGCCGATAATAATTCCTGTCCAGTTATGGTGGTCACCAGGTAGGCCATAATAAACATAATTATTTACTTTATAAGTCAAACCATCCTTGTTGTCTCCACTAAGACGCCAGTAGACTTAGGGGTCATATTGTTTTACAATTAAGGTGGCTTTAACTGGCTTAATTCCTGTTTAATGAGCAAAACTATTACTTCTAATTGTATGCATTATATGTACATTTAATTTAGCCAACTAAATTGATATTTCAACCAGAGCACTGAATGTTACATTAAAATGTCTTTCTAGGGTTATACTTATGTTAATAAGCATTGATCTTTTGCCAGGACATCCTGATGTGAAAGTCATTACAATAAATACGGTAGTCGTAATGTTGTTTATCCTGCTTACAACGTCTTACTCAAGCGTGCTTTAATGTACTTTTTAGAACTGACTGTTCTTTGAATGGATTCTGTTTGGCTGCCTTCAACGCATTCGAAATGATGGAGCACGACAAAGAAGTTGATCTTTACCAGATTGTACTCAACATAAGAAAATCAAAGAAGGAACTATTTCAGTCACTGGTAAATAAACATGTACGGTAGTAGACTATGCTAAGATTTTATTCGCTTAGACCCACCTATAGAAATTAGAATGCATCGTTTATAATTATAGGCCTACTGGAGGCGTGCGCCAAATACGAAAACTTGTCACATTAAAAGTATACAGTAAAACTGCAATCAAGGCTTGAAAAATAACTTAATTTTTCGAAAGCCTGCAGCGCAGTGGCGTAGACAAGGGGGGTTTCGGGGTTAAATCCCTCCATTGGCCTAGGAAAAGTTTTTCAAAAGGTTATTTATTGACTTAAATAATTTTTAAAAATTGTTTTTAGTAACATTATTGTTTTTCTTACTTTATTTCCTTTGTTACTTTATTCCTTTTTTTATTTACTATAATACTGTTGGGTTGGTGTCAGAAAGGGCATCCTGCCAGGCAAAAAAAACCTCCCATCATAAATTTCTGGCCACGCCACTGCTGCAGTGACGCCGTTGAGTAATAGGCTATGAGTAAATAGCCTACCTGCTCTGCTTCCTTGCTGCATATTCCACGGTGAAGATCCAAATGGCTTGCTTATTGAGGCCAATTTCATTCAAAGATATATAGCAATAATTTATGCTACATGACTGTTATTCGCAGTCGTAATTTCCCAACTTCTAAAGCGATACTCGAAAGCCAAGCGCTGGTACCAGCTTATTCACGAGCGTTGTGTTGAGTCAAAAGGTATGCCCGTAAGAATAGTCCAAGGGAGGCTCGGGTATATAGGTTGCCATAGGATCAGAGTGGGCGGAACAGCTACCAAGTTGAGTGTCGTGTGGGTCGAGAATTGAAAGGTGGTGGATCAGATGAGACAGGGTATTACTGCTCTACAGTATCATTTCAGTGAAATGGTGGATATCGTAAGAGCAAAGGTACACCATGGAAGCAGATCTTTTATATATTTTGAGTATACAAAGTTTAAAATGTGTGTATTGTGTCATTCTGTATTATGTATTGGCCTACATTTAGAGAAGATCCTTTCTATGTATAATCCTATGTTTCGCTTACAGGTTTCGTTTGTCGAGTTACACGATCTAATTGGAAGTCATATCAGAACGTCGACAGCTAATATCAGAACGTCGACAGCATAGGAAATCTCAAGTTATTTTTTTTGCTTTGCTGAGCTGATGTTCGACAATTTTCACGATGATCTTAATTGTTTAAGTGGAATCTTATTATTATGAAGACGGGTGTTGTCGTTATCTAGTTTGCGATAATATTTTATAGTGACAGGACTATGTGGTAGGCCTAGTAAAGTTTCTTGTATTTTTGAATAAATGCGCACCTGCTTTACGGGTTAAACACCGAGCTTCATGTATACTGCCTTGTAAGGGTTTCGCAGATGCAAACAGTTAACATAATTTAACGTTAAACAATTAGGCCTAACTATTGTTTCTAGTTTTGTTTCTGAACTAGCACGGTGAGGTAATTAGCTGATTGTTAGCGCGCTCTGCGCACAACCAGATACTTTTAGATCAGCTTAGAACTATTGACACTAGATCGCTTTACTAAACCAAAGATTATTTGACTTATAATAATAGTATGTTGATAAAATTATAGCAAACCGCTTAGGCTATCATTTGTTACTCTCTCTAGAATTTGAATTGTCAAATGCGAACCGAGGTATTGAACACTGTGTACATATAATTATGCCAGGATGTCAAGGCCAGAATTTCCTACGAACCCTTAACCAGTATAGACCTTCGTGACGTGGCTTTGAGATCGAAATATCAAACTTCTGAGGTGCAAATATAACACGGTAGCACAACAACTTACAGCAGTGGCGTAGCTACCATGTGTGCAAAGCACACGGGCCCACGACTTCCAGTGGCCAACGGAGATTGTTAAATTATCAATCTAACTTCTAATTAGAAATTCACGTCAATTTGTGGCAGATGTAGTTTTTGTGAACCATAATGTATATAACATAAAGCAGAGGTCTCAAACACGCGGCCCGCGGGCCGCATGCGGCCCGCGAACCCGATTAATGCGGCCCGCGAACGGCTTCCTGGTTTTTGATTTTTTAAAGTTAGAAATCGGTTTAAAAGAATTTTACAGTTCTTTTACGATTTGAACCAATGTTTAAACTGCTTTCAACTCCTTTTGATTGGACATTGAGTCGACAACAGCAGATATAGGCCAGGGCTTTTTTTAACGTGCAGTTCTACACAAAATGTGCGTTCTAAATGGATTCGTGCAGTTGTAGAAGCACTTCCGTCACGTTCCGTGCACTTGAAACTAGTGAAAAATAGGTAATTTTCCTCAGATTGGGAATAATTTACCATGGAGGATGAGAAAGGAGAGAAGAGGATGTGCAGTTCTAAAAATTCCTTAAAAACAGCCCTGATATAGGCTATAATTATAGGCACATCTATTCGGAGGAATTTAGTGGACCTTCAGTGTGATGCAAAGCCGAAGAAGAAGAATGCACAGCAAAGTTTGTATGCCGGTGTCGAAAAATATAGTATCCCGGAATAATCGTATCTCCCCAGATGATGAGAAGTCGAAAAATGTCACTTCCGCGTGTGCTTATTTTTACAAGTTAACTTCCATTTGCTTGACTTTGAACAGTGACACTAACAGGTAGGCCCTATGTTTATTTCCTATAATTTTGGTGACTTTGGTTTAGAGGACTTAGAACATTTAGAACACTTAAGAACGCTCTGAGTCTCTAGGCCAAACTAAATTCGAGTTGAATTACTCTGAACATTGCTTAGGAGACTTTAAAATATCAGAGTCATTTTAAATTTTGATTGCAGCATAATTTCTTCAACTATAGCGCCCACGCATTTTTCGATAATTGGGATAGAATGTTTTTCCAATTTTTTGTAGTACCATTATAGTTAAACTTAAATAAAATATTATGTGAATTCTACAGGGCTATATCATCATTACAGTATTGTAGGCTGCAATGACACATAACTAATTCCAGTTTCACGTGCACGATTAGCCTATATTTTTATGTTGCGGCCCGCGAGTCATTCAAAATTTCAAAATTTGGCCCACGTGCTGACTTGAGTTTGAGAACCTTTATGTCATAAAGGTTCTCAAACATGCAGTCTTGATGATGATGTGTGCTCTGGTCTGTTGTTCGCCCATGCGTTATCTGACTGTGACAGCGCTTCAGGAATATATGGGATCGGTAAGAAGTCAATCTTCCAGAAATTTGCCAGGGGCATTCCTGTTGTTCGCAGAGGTTCGAATATCTTCTGCACTCCAAACGCAGATCAAATTACCGTAGAGGCCACTGGCTGCACAGCAATGGATTTCATGTTCCAGGAGTCTAATCTGAATCGTTACTAGCTCAATGATACCGGTCTTACATTGTCAAACAGGGGTCCATGCGGGACCTCTGCACACGGGCCCTTGAAAAGCTATAGCTACGCCACTGACTTACAGGACACCTTTTCATGTATGCTCATTTTTACGTCGGTGCTGGTTTTCTTATTCATGAGGAATAGCCAGAGCAGTCTGCCTACGTGGCGCCAAATTAGGGCCCTTAAGTGGGACTCGCATGAGCTCACACGGGTCCAGAGGCGGATACAGAAATTTTCGAAGGGGGCCTACATTTTTGGTCACACAGCGGAAGTCAAGCACAAACACCCACACAAGGACCCCTATGAAGGCCGCACGTCAAGCGTACAGAAAACCTTCACAGGAAGGCCCCCATGAAGGCTACATACCCGACCCCCACAAGAAGCATAACCCTTCGCAAATTAAACGCATACAATGCAAATAGTAGAATAAACACCTCAATAATACAATTAATTGATAAAACACAAATCAGAAAATGGCGTAATGATGCAAAACAAACCAAACAATAAAATAATGCAATCAAAAATATGAGGCCAGAAAGGCAAGAAACAAAATTGTCAGATTGGAATTAATTAAAGCAATCATTGATCCAAAATTAAAGCCAAAAGATTGTTTAAGTTCTCAAAATCAATTCCTACTATGTTAAGGTTATTATGCAGGTTCTTTTGCCAAGGTGTAGGGAATTTAGCACTAATAAGATGATTTCTTAAATTTCTACCATTTCTAAAAGCAATCATTGGGGCTGATTTAAAATATTATTGCAGTTCTAGGTTTTCGCTCACAAATTCCATCCAAAGTTTAAAAAGTAATTTTTCTAAGACAACTTCTCTTTTCAAATTTACTTTCATAGATTAAAATTAATATAGGTTTATCAGTTACATCTGGTTTAACCTTATATTTAAGTAAATCTAGTCTATCTGTCTGACTTAATTTAAGAATAGCTTTATTTAAAATACTGTCAGGGTAACCCCTTAATTTAAAAGAATTAGACATCTTAATAATTTGGGATTGTAAGTCTTCAGGTTCAGAAATAATTCGTTTTAATCTCAAAAATTGGCCAAAGGGAATAGCTCTCTTTGTGTGGAGTGCATGGTTACTAAGATAATTAAGGTACAACTTTTTATCAGTCGGTTTAGTATACAAAGTAGTCTGTAAGCACATATTATTTTTAATTACTTTAACATCTAGAAATGGAATTTCAGTTGTAGAGTGGTTTAAAGTAAATCTGAAATTTGGATGAAAAGCATTTAAAATATTAAAATATATCTCAAGTTCCTTATAGGTTTTATTCCAAATACCAAAGAGGTCATCAATGAACCTATCATGAGTCCAACTTAATTCAGGGTGAGCAAGGTTAAATTTTTCAAAAAATTTATACATTATAATATTCGCAGCTTGCACGGATGAACTCCCTCCCATAGTAAGACCTTGGGTTTGTTTGTATAAAATACCATTAAATGTAAAAAAACAATTATTAAGAGTAAAATCTAAGATTTTTTTTAATAAGGTAGGCGGAATAGGTTTAATATCTATTTTATAATATTTCCAATGATCTAATGTCTTAAGGTAATGGTCAATAATAAATTCAATTCCTAAATCAATTGGTATATTTGTATAAAGTGCTTCCACGTCCATTGTAACTAAGATGGTTTCTCTGGTAATTAATTTATTATATTTATTTATTTTATTAAGGAAATCAGTGGTATCTTTGATTAAGTTTGGAATTTGATTTTCTCCTATTTTCAATAATTGCTGTATATATATTTATGCAATTTATTCGTTAAACTGTTACACTGCGAAATAATAGGTCTAATAGGGTTCCCTGGTTTGTGGATTTTTGGGTTATGCTTCTTGTGGGGGTCGGGTATGTAGCCTTCATGGGGGCCTTCCTGTGAAGGTTTTCTGTACGCTTGACGTGCGGCCTTCATAGGGGTCCTTGTGTGGGTGTTTGTGCTTGACTTCCGCTGTGCTTTTCATGTATGCTCATTTTTACGTCGGTGCTGGTTTTCTTATTCATGAGGAATAGCCAGAGCAGTCTGCCTACGTGGCGCCAAATTAGGGCCCTTAAGTGGGACTCGCATGAGCTCACACGGGTCCAGAGGCGGATACAGAAATTTTCGAAGGGGGCCTACAATTTTGGTCTTAGGTCGACCAAAATTTTGTTGATCTTTCGCCGAAAAAAATGCTGAGCTTTTTTAGTCACTTGGTCGAAATGCCTTGAAAATATCCCAATTTTTCAATGATAAGATAATAGATGACTAGTGTTGTTTCTTTTTTTAGTCGTATGCTGCTCTTTCTCTCTCACCTTTTCCCGCAGCATTTTTTGAAATCTTGTTGAAACCTGACGGGGGAGGGTCCTGTGCACATTTCTGAATGGGCCATGGCCGGATTGGCCCCCTCTGGATTCGCCCATGCACGGGTCCCATCTATTGTATTGTATTGTATTGTATTGTATTTAAACATTTATAAAGCGCCTCTAGTAGGGTAAATCGTTCAGAGGCGCTCCCAGTGCGCAAGGCCCCGTGAGAAGAAGCAGGTTTTGAGAAGAGACAGAGCAGAGGAGAGACTGACAGACAGAAGAGTTGAGCGAACAGAAGGAGACAGAGAATTCCAGAGAGAAGGACCAATTGAGACAAAAGATCGAGACTGAGCCATAGCAGTTCTAGACCGGGGAACCAATAGGTCAAGTCTGTTGGATGAGCGAAGTGGACGTCGTCTAATGTTGACAGGAACATGGCTAAGTGGTTTTTTTAGTTGTCGTGGGTGTTCCACAGACAAACTAAACATAAACGTCTCGAAAACCAAGGAGATCATTTTCAGGCGTCCTGGTATCGAACGCTCCTTAGACCACTGTCTGCCTCTACCCGGTATTGAGCAGCTGAGCAGTGTCGGGTTGTTAGGAATCATCTTACAAGCTAACCTCTCTTTCTCAAGTCATGTTAACTACATTCTTATTATAATAAACCAGCGATACTTTCTACTGAACCAGCTGAGACATCAGGGCCTACATATCTCGAAGCTGGACGTAATATTTCAAGCTATCGTTGTCTCTAGAGTCATGTATGCACTACCTTCATTTGCTGGATTTCTTACGGCACATGATATTGCGCGCGTCAATGCTGCCCTAAAAAAGGCTCGTCGATGGCAAATCTCTGAGAAGATTCATACAGTGGAAGAGCTGATTGCTCGAGCAGACAAGAAGCTCTTCAAGAGAGCTCAATTCTTTGGCCATTGCATTCACCAGCTCCTGCCACCTCTTCGGGAGGACAAGTATCAACTTCGCAAGAGAGGACATCCTTTCCTGTTGCCTCTCGTTAAAACAAATTTTATTTAAAAACAGTTTCATTAACAGATGCATTTATAATTATATTTAGATACAAGCTAACATGATTTTAATTGCTGTTCTCTATCGTAGTTAGATATATGTATGTATTCGTTTTTGTTATACAATGTAATGCATGTGCGCTTGACATATGCAAATAAAGGCTACTTACTTACTTACTTACAAGCCTGTCTGTCGTCTGTCAAATTTTGTGCAGAGGCTCACCTGACGGCAGTGACGGGGATTATTTAAAAATTCAATAGGTCAACACCGAATGGTGCTGTAAGTTTTATCAACTAAACTAAAGTGCAAAATGTGTATGCATAGTAAATGCATCGAGTGTAATATTGTGCTACAGCATTAGCCTATACTGCTTTGTGACAAGGACTTAGGTAAACACGTGTGCTGCATTGTTGTTGTCTATTCACCAGTAACTTCCTTGCATCTTGTTTTTAAACGTTCTTCTGATAACTCATGGCTAACTATAAGAACCTAGCGCAGTAAAACATGTTAACATAAGCACGCACGTACAAGTATGGTGCAGGTCTATTATAGTAGGCTACCGGGTATATGCTCACATTCACGCACACTCAGTCACATGACTATACAGAGCGGCATTATTTATTTACTTTTGTGTTAGAAGGTATTTGAGTTTCAAGTGCATCCATCCGTTCACTTATTCGACTCATTGTGTACACCGCCTTACCGACCAGACAAAAGAGAACAGCCATAGAGTGTTGGTAAAACACGTGTGGGCTTTTCACTGCAGATGTGTAGCCAACCACGGAAAAACCACGCTGCCTGACATAGTCACATTACATTGGCGTAAATTCTTATAATGTGCTCAACATACATGGTCGCATGCATTGCATATCTAACATTATAAATGACATCAACAGAATCGAAGCATTAGAAGATGCCTATTTGTTTTAGAATTTTATTTTGCTTCACAGTCATTTCAAAGGTTTTAGTTGTTTAAAAAGACACCCATATAAATTAAGCTTTACAAATGATGCGTAGACGCTTATCAATAAATTCTCTCTAGCTTACAGACAACAGTTACTGAACATCGTTCCGTGGTCATCATAATATAGCTTTAACCTGTTTGCTGTGGCGACAGATTATCTCTTTATCCTAAATAAACATTGGAATAAATCTGCGCTGGTATTGAATGTGTTTCTGAACACAATCCTGAATAATTACAACTAAAAAGATCTCTCAGGACTTCATAATGCAAATGAAGCACGCTTCTAAAGATACATTTTTGCAATTTAGAAAATGTGTTCCACCCTCCCCAATGGTTGGGTCACTTTTCATGTAATAGGACCATCAATTTCAATTGCATTGCATATCCTTGACATATTAACTGTTTTGCCTTGGGTTTGCAAAGATTAGGCCTACATAAGGCCTTCATGTGCGCTACTCTCAGTATTTATATTGATGTATATCAGGCGATAACAATTACCCAGGTATGTCTTATGTTATTTTGGTTAATCTGGATGAATGTTGCATGTGCTGTGAGGACACAATCACTTGATTTTTAGGTCGGGTTGGCTCAATTATAGGTTTTTTGATGATCAGGGTAGGTCAGCTTATTATTTTCACAGAGTTTATAGTAGTAGCTGGAAGTAGGCTAGTCTATAGATATACGTTGACTCATGATGATCAGACTTATATCTAAAGCGCAGACTAACTTCCTTGTTCATTAATGAAGATTTTGTGACTTGCTCTGCAGTAGCTCGAATGTATCGAAATGGTTATAACAAATGAATGCTCTTGAATGTGTTGGACGTCCATGTGGTGGTCTCTACAAATTTCAACAAAGTCGAGGCCTTTGTTGACCCTGGCAGAAGGAACGCTTGACCTCACGAACACAATAATTATTGAATGCACAGCTTTAATAGCACAATTCTGAATAGAAAACCATGGCATGCACTGCCATTATAATTATATATAATATATTAAACCTACTCTCTTCTCAAGTAGTATTGCAGCCTTCATGATGTTACCAATACACTTGATTAGCTGCCTCAGTGGACTCTTTTTAATCAAAGCTTAAAACTCATCTGTTTGCTTAGGCTTATCCCGCATTTAGGTCTTTGCGAGGTGCCCTTGTAGCGGTAAGTTCAGCAACTGTCTCGTAAACATGGGTTCTTGTTTTTGATTTAAACGATACAGTTGACAATAGGAATCCAGCTTTCAAGTGTCAAAAGTTCAAAACAATCTATAGTACCGGGTAGTCAAAAATGCATAAGAAAAATTAAAGAGCTGTTCGTATTCTAAACTTCATGTGCGCTACTCTCAGTATTTTGATCCATGAGTCGTGGTTTTCAAAACAGTTCAACTTTGTTTTTCATAAAAGCGAAATAAACTTTCTACAATAATTATAGTGTTTTGGTAGACTTGTGCAGCCTATAGGCCTATTAGTTTACTTCTTAGGCGCTAGGCATGCTTCAGTGCGTTTAGTTGAGATTGGGGTTCCGCACAAAAATATTAGGACACAAAGGTTTCCGTGGCCCAAAAAGTTTAGGAAACGCTGGTATATCACAATGGGAAGTGATCTTAACCATTCTTACGTCCGCATAGGCTACTCAGGCAAGCGAATCGTTGGCCCCAAACCATGATTTCACACCAACTTGTGCTACTTCCTCGTTGTCTAGTCACTGCATGAAATTGTTGTTGCCGAGCAAATACAAAAATATTGTCGGACAATATGGATGGAAATCGGATATTTTCTGGATTGTATTTATTATGCATCGTTCAAATAAATCTATTGTCATTCGTCGTTGAAGGTCAGTTTGTCTATTGAATGAGAATACGCTTGTGAATATTTGCTAATAGATCGCTCCATCATTAGCCTATGTGTTAAAACGTCATGTGTCCTATGCCAAATCATTCATTATTATAGGCCTAATGTCATTTAGTCTAACGTGTGATAGGCCTATATAATCTAATCTAATACAAAATTCGCAAAGCGTTTCTCTCAGCGCAGCGATTATTATTAAGAAGCGCTCTCAGCGTAACAGGCCCAAGAAACGAGAAAGGTCTTCAAGCATCGAAAAGATGCAGATGAATTTCCTACAAGAATCCTGCTACGAATTCCAGAGGGAAGGTGATTCCAAATTGTGGGACCCACAATAGCAAACCCCCGATGTTGGGTGAATGAGGTTCTTGATCTATGTAGGCTACAAATAGATCAAAGCGGTCGGCAGAACGAAGAGGGCGTGAAGATCTTGCAGAGAGAGGCATGCGCAATTGCGCATTAAGTCGGAGGTTTTTAGGGCATTTCAGGCGCTAAGCCCTGCAGGGACTTGGTAACTAGGTGCGAGACCTTGTATCGACGTGACTTGCGACGATGCGTACACACTCATCAGATGCACAGTGCATACAGTTTAAAGTTAGCCTACAGATAAGGAGCAGCAATAGCCTAAATACAAAATGGCTCTTGAAATTGGTGCTTCATAATAATTAATAAATAAAAAATACATGCATGATTTGGATTGCACCCAAAGTTTGCTGTTTTATAATTATACACCAGTCATTTATTTTAAGGATGCCAGATCGGGCATATTTTTAATCGTTATTGGCAAAATTGAATTCTTGTAACCAGGTAACCTACATATAATTTTATTTAACCGGTATCTGAATAGCCTGTATCTAAGACCAGCAACTGCATGTGTTCCAAAGCAAGCCATATTTAGGTAACTATCTAGAAGATCAGAAACGTCCATTGACGCATAGGCCTACCATGAAATAGTCAATTTGGTGCATGTTTTCTAAACATAGGCCTGCTCAAGAGTTACGTAGGCTAAGCGCCGAAAACACCAGACTGAAAATCACTGATGCAGTAGTCCTAGTCAGCATTTATGCTGATCGCATCAGTACCCCTGCTGTTTTTATATGGAGACATAAATTTTGCTATCACTAAGCCGCACGATAAATAGGGCCTACTAATTGATACCTTATTATTATAAGCAAATCCACAGATCTGCGGTTTCTAGTAGTTTTTCTTACAAATCAGCTCAGTTTTTACATCAAACGGATGCCCGTCTTTTAGTAAAGTTGTGATGTTAATATGCTGCATTAGAGATGGATGAAAATCGAATATTAATATGAATAAGTGTGAGCTTGAATTTCTTTCCATTTGCACATTATTGCTATGAAGGTAAGATTGAAGACAGCTACATTGGTTGTTACAACGACGCCTACAACCAGTCTGCCATGCAGAAAAGTTCAATTCCGAACAACACTCCATTGACTATACAGCGATGCATTGAACAATGTCGACTTCTTAATGCAACTTATGCCGGACTCCAGGTGATATAGGCCTATCGACCTATAGCAAATGTTGCCTACCATTAGAGCTATGATTCATTTGCATTGATTTACGCATTCATTTATCCACCAATTTATATTATTTACTTGGCGCTAATAACCTTTAAAGCGCTTATATAAAACACAATAGAGCAATAC